>WNYG01000003.1:150970-750970 GCA_021396235.1 Sporothrix pallida | reverse complement strand
TGTGCACTTAGTATGGCATGATAAAGCGATTTGTGCCTTTCATGCACCTTCGGAAAGAGGTTGTTGTGTTTTTTGTGGTGTTTCGTGTGTGTTGGTTTGCTGTTTTTTGGGCACTGCATCCTTCAAACCCGCCTAGTCCCATAACGCATCGGTACTCAATTCTCGATTCTGGATCTTCTCTCAGCCGCAACTTCGCATCTGACCTCCTCTTGTCTCGCGACCGAGCGTGTCTTAGAATCTGTGCGACCGCTTGTTTGTCCGCCATGCGGTGTAGCCAACATAGCCGCCGCCGGCGACGAGGATGAACAGGATGATCTTGGTGAAGAACCACAGCCAGCTACCGCTCTTCTTGGCCTTGCTGGAGCCGCCCAGGCGGTGGCCCGAGCTGCCCTTGTTTCCGGCAGTCGCCTTGTCGCCGCCGGGCGCGCCGTACAGGCTGCTGACGGCAACGGAAATAATATCGTGGTTGTCGCTGAGTTCGCCGGTCTCGGCGCTGAAGCCGAGGTAGGTGGCGGGGGGGAGGGTCGGGGGCTCGCTGGTCTCGAAGCACAGGGTCCACTCGCCCTCGTTCTTGTACTGCAGCTCGAGCTTGAGGGACTTGTCCTGGAAGTAGGTGAGGCGGAACATGGTGGGGACGTTGGCGCCACGGATGCCGCGCGCGGAGCAACCCGCGAGCTCGTTGCTCTTGCCGTCGGCGTCCTTGTCGTAGGGCGTCTTGCCGTCACCGACCATGGCCATGACAAAAGGGAAAACGACACCAGGGCGGTTGTTCTTGTAGGTGTCGAAGAAGATGCCGAGACCTTCGAAGCGGTCGACGCTGCCAAAGACAGGGCCGGGTTGTCCCCGCTCCTTGGTGAGCCACATGGCGAAGCCGTCGCCGAACAGGTTATGCTGGCCGTGGATCTTGAACTCGACCTCGATCTGCCAGTTGGTGGCAGTCAGCGGGACGCGCGAGAAGATCCAGCCCATCTGGGACGGGCGGTCGGCCGTTAAGCGGATGTACTGGTCTGTGCGGATCAGGGTGTCGCCTCCGAAGTCGTACCACCGGCTCTGCATGTCCGAATCAAGGTAGGGCTAGATGAAGTCTGTGTTAGCCATCGTCCTGTGCCATCCGTGCTCTTTCCGAGCTTTAACTCCATCGTGAAAAGCTCCTCTAGAGCTCCTTCCTTCCCAATATTCAATGCTGGATCGTGTCGAGCTTTCGTACCTGGCTGAGCGAGTGTGTCCGGAGCTAGAGAGACAAAGAAGGCAAGTTAGCATGTGCGCGCACAAAGAAGACCAACGGAGCTTGGCAAGCTCCCCATAAACAAGCCAAGCGCCGTCCAGGGACAACAAAAGACAGGAAAACATACACCAATGCTCTTGATATCATCGTCAACGTCGTTTGCCAACGCGCCCACGGCGGCCAGGCCCCACGACAGCAAGCTGGAGATGCGCATCGTGCCCGCGATGCCTGTGGCTGGATTGTATGTGTAAAATTTCGGTCCGGGGATGAGAACAGTTGTCGTCGAGGAAAAGAAGAGGTCGCTCGAGGTCTGTCGCGTGTGTCGACTGGTGTTTGCAGTCCGTCAATCGAGGAGATGAACCGTTGGCGTCACAGGGAGGGAGGTCGTCGCGAGTGGCAAAAGGGCACGTTGATGGAGCAAGGGCTGCTGTAGCCGTAGTTGACTGGACACGAATAAGAGGAAGCGGAAAGGAAGGACACACGCCGGGCTCGTCTTGATGAAGAAAAAGAAAGAAACAAAAAAAAGGAGGGGAGGCTGGTGGGAGGTAAAAAAATGGCAGTGTTCAAGAAATTGGGTTTTGGCGTAGCGCACACATGTCAGGAGCAAGGAGCAGGAGCAGGAAGGAGGAGTGAGAAAGCGTGTCGTGGTGTGGCGGTGGAGATGGTAAGCTGGCCTCTTCGTTTTGGTGCCTTTTGGGACATTTTGGCGTGACCTTACCTGGAACCAGTCCGTATTCTCTATTTCTGGGCGAGGTGCTACCAATCGTAAACTCTAAAACCATGCTATTCCAGGGGTCTGTGCTTCGGGGCTGGGCTAGTCCACTTACAGGTTACAGGGCACTTTACGACACTTTACCCCGTGAAATGGGAGGTGCGTTCGAGAGCTCTCAGCAATTGCTTGAGCCGATAAGATAAGGAAACTGGGCTGCGGCCCCATTTTTTTCAGAGGCTCTGGTTCTGCAAATTCTCACGGCTTTCTTTGATCGCATTTTTGGAAGATTTTACGACCGACGTAATTAATACCCGAACAACCACACTCGCTTGCCGACAACATAACGTCCCGTTACGACCAGCTCACTTCCACCTACCCATCCTCCCCAGTCACCACCACACCGCCACAATGGATAACGAGACATTGAAAAAGTCCATCATGCAGCAGATTCTGCAGGAGGCCCAGACTGCCAATGCGCGGACACTGATGGAGGTACGTTAAGTGAGGCTGGCCGTTGAAAAAAGGGCGTCTTGCTAACAATCTCAGAACATGAACCAGCACTGCTTCGACAGCTGCATCCCGAAGCCCGGCTCGTCGCTGTCGTCGGGCGAGCAAAAGTGCGTCAGCCAGTGCATGGAGAAGTACATTGCGGCATGGAACAGCGTGCACTCGGCATACGTCCGCCGGTTACAACAGGAGATGGGCAACAACTAGGAGTTGTACGAGGAGAGACTGGAAGTCTAAAAGGACGCAGCATTGGGGCATGAGGCCCTCATGAGAAATGAACCAGGAATACGAATGGGAAACTGGGATTGGGACGAGGCCATGCATCCGGAAACCGGAGGCCGAAAGGCTTATTGTACAAAACGTCGACACGGAAGGCATTTTCATGATGTGAGGGGGCCAAGAGCATGCGACGAGAGAACCTCGCCACTTTTCATTTTTATTTTTGAGCAAACGGGTGATCCAAGAAAAGCCCCGTTTGCGAGACTGCATATATCGTACATATATCTATAAAACATGTTGAACGCTAAATTCAAACGCCGTAGCAAACCGCTGTATTTTATATCCTATCCATATGCAAACTGCTCCATCCGTCGACTTATGGAGCACCGCCGGCTGCTTTGGCCTCCGCCTCGGCCCGCTTCCGCGCCAGATACCGCTCCTTGGCACTGGAAATGTCGGCCGTGGTCTTGCGCGACTTGGCTGCCTCTTGTGCAGCCTTTGTCTGCTCATCCTCTTCGTCGCGCGACCGCTTGAGAGCCTGCTCGTATTGCGAGGCCAGCATACGTGATTGCCGGTCGCGCATGGCCTGTTTGCTGCCGGCAAAGACGCCTTGGGTGCGGCCAGAGTCGCGATCCCTGTCTCTGTCGTGGTCCCTCTCGCGGTTTCGGTCTCTCTCCTTTTGGCGCTCCATCTCAGACTTTTTGCGGGCGCTGACATTGAGGCCGCCCTGCAAGAGCTGGCGCTTGTCAACGACCTCGCCCTCGTCGTTGACGGCAACGTTGCCGCCGTGGGCATTGATCGCACGAGCGCGGGCCGTCGACGATTCCTCGTCCTTTTCTTTCCCAGTGTCCTCCGCGGGCTTCTCACCCTTGGCCACGCTTTCTTCTGCCTCTTTGATGGCGGCCTGGCGCTCTTCGTCGCGGTCCAGCAGCTTCTTGTAGAAGCCCGTCATGCCGCCCGTCTCGGCCGCCTTGGCCGCTTCCGCCTCTTCGCGCTTCCGCTCGGCCTCTTCCTGTCGCCGGTTCTCCTCCTGCTGCTGCTTGTACGCCTCCGTCACAAACGTCTCCTTGTCGTCAAAGGCGTCGCCCTCGGCCGCCCGCTCGCGCTGCATCTTCTTGTCCTCGGCGACGCGGCGGTCGCGTTCGCGGACCTCGGCCATTTTGCGAATGTTGGTCATGTACTGCGGCTTGCGGCGGCCCTCTTCGTCGTCTGCTTCCTGGGTGGCCTTCTTTTTCGAGGTCGCCGCTTTGAAGGCATCGTAGGTCGCGTCGTAGTCGTAGATGGTCGGGTCGAGCGCTTCGGCGGCCTCGGTGTGTTTCCGCGCCGTCAACGCGCTCGCCAGGTCGTTGCCATATCTTGCGGAGGAGGATTTGTCGTTTTCTGTCGTGGCGTTTAATGACTTGTATTTGCTTGGTGGCGGTTGTGATGGCGGCAGGTTCCCTTTGCGGTGTGCCAGTTTCTTTTTTTCGTCGCGTCGGTCTGCTTCAGTGTCTATTGGCGCGGTGCCCGACATAAAGTCGTCGCCCAGTTCTGTGATCGCTTCGGCTACCGGCCCGTCATTCGATGGCACCTTCTTCTTGTTCTTTTTGTCGTTTCCTGCCTTGCGCCCAAACACGCCGCCGCCGTCATCGGAATCGTCGTCATCGCCGCCGCCAAAGATGGCTGGCCGTTTTGATGTTGCGCCAGGCTTGCCTGGGCCCGACTTTTTGGACAGGCCGAGGCCCAGCTTGATGGGCTGGCTCATGGTTGCGACAGCGCGTAGATATGCGAGTTCGGAGTGAAGGGTTGTCGTTGAAATGGTTGGGCAAGGGATCGCGAGGTGTTATGCGTTATGGTCCAGGTCCAGACCCGATTGTTGACCTGACTTGCGCCAGGGGAGAATAAAAAGGTAATTTTAGCGCTGACATGCCGGTAGTTTTAGGTGACAGACTTGACAGGCAGCTTCTTATCGATAAGAGCTTTCGCAAAGGACCAACAGTTTCTTCAACCAACTCCCTCATTCAGAGAAAACGATGTGCATTGCATCTTTCTTTTACTGGATATCTTTGTTTAATTCTCTTAATTTTATTCAATTGGACATTTTTGCATGTCATAGTAGTAATGTGTCGCTCATATCGCAAATCTCTTGGGCTTGGTATATTTGATGCCCCGCGCAAAACACGGCGCACCCCCCTCACTAAATACAATTATTTACAGGGTATGTCAACATTTTCCATTTACAGGTGCGCGTTGTAGAAAGCGGCGGCCTGCTCGTAGCCGCGGGCGTACTCCTTGACGTTCTCGGCATCGGCGAGGTTGGAGCGGGCGCCCATCCAGCCGTGGAACATGTTTGCGTAGGTCTCGACCTCGCCGACCTTGCCGGGCTTGGCGAGGATCTCCTTGATCTCGGCGACAACGGCGGCGTCCTCGTCCTTGGAGGCGAGGAGGATGTGGGCGGCAGTCAGGGCCTCGGCGTCCTTTGCCTCGAGGCGGCTTTTGAGAGTGTTAGCACGACGAACGAGCGAAGCGAGTGAGGGGGCAGGAGAGCCAGCGAAGCGAGGACAGAATAAAAGCGAGCGCAGCGAGTACAAAAACAGCGAGGACAAAAAAAAGCGAGCGCAGCGAGGAGTGAAAACTTACCCAGGGTGGGCGGTGCCGCTGACGGTGAAGCGACGGCCGGGGCCCTCGTTGCCGGCGCCGGTGGCCAGGACGCCGATCTTGCCGCCCCAGCAGAGGCCAAAGACGCCGACGTGGTCGTCGACGGCCGGGTAGCGGGTGGCGAGCTCCTTGCGGACGTTGAGGAGGACCTGGACGTTGTTGTCAAAGTTGGCCTTTGTGGAAAAGAAGTCGCCGAGCAGCTTCTGCTTTTCTGGGGTGTCGGCGGGCAGCCACTCGGGCTTGGCGCCGTCGCCCTCGAAGAAGTCGGGGAGGAGGACGAGGGCGCCCGTCAGGGACGACAGGAGGTCGGCGCCCTGGACGGTCTGGGGCCAGTTGCCAAAGATGTCGTAGACGGTGATGATGGCCTTTGTTGCGTCGTCGGGGCCGACGATGTCTGAAGGGGGAGAGGCAGATGTCAGTAGTGAATCAAATTTGAATTACAAGAGGCACAGCGTACAAGTCTTCAGTCCACCGAGGGTCTCATGGCGGCCCTGGGGCGTGTAGTCGACGGTGATGGGAGGGCGCTGGGCGCAAGCGTGGCTGGCCATTGTGAAGATGTGTGGTGGAAGAGGGTGTTGTCGGTGTAAGTAGAGTTATTGGGGTTGCCAAGAACGCTGTAAAAGAGGCTGTATAAAGTTGGAAAAGGGCAGGCGCAAAGTGAATGGACAGGATGTGGAATCGACAACGGGATGCGAAAGACGGGAAACGGGAGCCTATTTATTTAGATGGGGGTTAACTATCCACCGATTTAGGAAGTTCGAATAAATACTTTGTGTCTCTACAAGTTACTTAAACAAAACGGGGTCCCAGCGGCAAGCTTGCGACATCGACGGCGAATGCGATTGCGAGCATTACAAGGATGGGCTTTGTACTCAGTGGGCGTGGAAGTGAACCCAACTACGGGAGGGGCCCGCAGAAAAGTCCGCTGCAAATGTCCGCTTGCATCCCCGCCCGCCGGGGACCGTCTTATCACGGCTGCACAAGGAGGGTGCATGAAAGGCAGGAAGATGGTTTGCCGCCCGCTATAAGCTGTCAGACTTGGGCGTAGTTCACTCGGCCTCTGCTTGCCTTGGCCTTTCTGACTTCCTGATTCTCGTCGTTCGCCGTCTTCAGCGTTGCAACTGCACACAACAAACTCCGGCCATGCATCGCCGAATGGAGAAAAGACGCAATTATTCGAGCCCCTCAAGAATCCCCTCAAGATTTCCCTCAAGAATCCCATCTCTGTCTTTTGCATCAATACGTAAATGTGGATATTCTGCACGGGGTTAGAGGCTCATGGGAACCATAAGTCCGATTTTGTTACCATTGAATACGTCCAAATGTCTGCGAATCGGCACCGATTGTGGAACCGCCACCGTTGACAAGCGTGAAAAAGGCTTTTTTTTTTTCAGTACTAGAGTACCAAGAAACTAGGGAAGAGGGCCGGTGGCGGGCTTGTTTCTGTTTCCTGTTACTTCGTGCCTGGATGGCAGATGCAGAAACACAAAAAATGGATCTTGCAGAAAGAAAGTGGACAAGGGTGGGCTACGGAAATCGGCACTTGGTGAATGTACGGTAGACGGTAGAAAGGATTGGTATTATTCGAATTCGATATGCTTTTGGTAGGAGAGTCTGATGCCAATGAAAAAGATACAAAATCAAATACATGACGCTTTTCTATGTCTATGTCCAGTATGATCCTATTGTACAGGAAATGCAGAAATGACAGGTGAAATACAAGAGATGGAGAGAGGAATAAAAGACACACGGCCCGCACGCCTACACAAGCGCCTGGCCCATGTACATGCTCTCACGAACCTCGGCCACAATATCGCGTCGGTCGTCCTTGCCCACAAGCACAATGCCCCGGCCACGACGGCCCATGCGGCCCGCACGACCTAGACGATGGATAAAGTCGATTGTGGTGTGCGGCACGTCGTACAGCACCACATGACGGACGCCGAGCGTGTCAATACCACGAGATGCAAGATCCGTGGCCACAATGACCTTGGTGTTGGGCAAAGAGCGAGGGCCGCGTGGCATCGTGGAAACAGAAGAAGCCTTGAGAGGGCCAGGTGACGTGAACAGGGCCAGCATTTCAGCATTGTGCCGGGTATCGGCCGAATCGCGGTGAAGAGCGACCGCGTCGATGCCCTTGCTGCGCAGGAAATCGGCCACCTCCTGTGTCTTTTCACGCTCGTTGACAAAGACCATGATGCGCTTGACGTCGGCGTCGGCATCGCTGGAGGAGGCTTGGGCCTCGCTGTCGCTGGCAGAGGTGTCCTTGCCGATGGACCAGATGGCGTCGGCGCAGGCCAGGTTCTTGTTGTTGCGGTAGGGCTCCTTAGTGACGTCAATGACACCGAGCTGCACACGACGCGGGATGGCGTGCAGATTGGGTGTCGTGATTCGGGTCATGTTGGGGAAGTGCGACACCAGGTAGTTGTCGAGGCGGCGCGGGATCGTGGCCGAGCACAGGATCAGCTGCTTGAGGGAAGGGCTCGCCCGCTCCAGAATCTTGGTTGTGGACAGCGCGAAACTCCGGTCAAACAGCGAGTCGGCTTCGTCAATCACCAGGTGGGACACGCGCGACAGCACATTTGGGTCCGACTCGGCAATCGACGCCAGAATATGCGGCGTGGAAATCACAAGATCGATTCCGCCCGGCGAGTGCAGGTCGCGTTCCATCATTTTGGGCGTCAAAGTGGCCGACAGCATAGCCGTGCGGTACTTGACTTCGTGCGACAGAGCCTTGGCCACGGCGCCCACCTGGCCCACGAGCTCAGCCGACGGCACGAGCACAATGATGCGCGGGCGCGCCGTCGTCGGGTGCGGCTCGACGGCGGTCGGGCCGCGGTAGTTGGGAATGGCCGCGCGCCACTCCTTTTCCTCTTGCATGCGCTTCTTGTAGGCGATAATGTCCTCGTCCTCCGCCTCGGCCCGCTTCATGGCGTCAATGGCCGGCAGTAGGTAGGCCAGCGTCTTGCCCGAACCCGTCTCAGCAGCCAGTAAGAACTCGCTTTGGGTGCTGGGTCCAATCTTGCGAGGTTGCCGCTGATCCCGATCCTTGACCTGGCCCATCAGCATGGGGATGGCCAGGCGCTGAATGGGCGTCGGCTTCAAGTCGATCATGCCCCTGAGCGCGTCGGACTGGACGGCTTTTAACAGCGATGGCAAAAGATTGAACTGCTCAAACGTCTCCGTCTCTTGCATCTGCGACTTGATCTTTGCCCTCTGGCCGTAGCCAATCGAGGTCAAAGACTGGTGCATCCGCAATGCCTTTTGTCTCCTGTCGCCGTCTTTGCGATCCCGTCCGCCGCCTCTTGCGTCTTGCATCCGCCGCGATGCATGTCGTGATGAGGCCTGTGCCTCTGCTTGTTCTGCGTCCCGTTCGTTTGTTGGTTTTGCCGGTCTCTCGCGCACATTTGCGACTGTGCGGTTCAAGTGCGCAAAGGGTCCGGCCACCTTTCTGCGTTCATGTCGTGGGGGCCCGCGAGCAACATTGTCGGACAGGACCATTCGTGATGGTGTTTTGCGGCGTTCGGCGGCCATGAACCGCTTCTGCAGCTGCATTTGCGGCAGCTGCATAGCTGATGTCTGCCACGGTCGTGATTGCTGTGCAAGTCGCAATTGACTGGAAGGGCCTGCCGCCGTCCGGCAGACGGGGCATATCGGTCCCAGGGCGGCTCTCAACATTGTGTGTGCCGTCGTTGTGGTTGTTGTTGACAGGCAATGGCAGGTTTTCGTTTCTGACGTGCCTTTCGTGCCTGTTGATGTTCCTGGTTTTGTTCCTAAAATTTTGGTTTGAGATTTTAAAGTGGCGCCGCGTCCAACATGGCAGCCATCAACGCCAGTGCACGTGACCCCACTAACAAGACGTTTTGGCAGGCTTCCAGAGCAAGTCGAGATCGAATTGCGGAGACAGGCCCACTTGAGCTTGCCCATTCGCCGAGTCGATAAGATGACCCTGGTGGAGCCTAAAAAACAGACGATACAGCGCCCGATCAGGTCAGTGACGTAGGCTCCACAGCAGCATGGCAGATGTGCGCCTCTTACTCTTTGCATAAGGACGTTGGCTGTTGGGCGTTTTGGGGTCGTAGTCGACAAAGCAAGCATATCGCCAAAGCGGGGAAAGAGCCACCGACGACATTGCTGAACAAACAAAGGACCAAAGGCCCCGATGACTGCGTTTCTTTGACGCAATATGCGTATCTTTTGTACGCCATCGCATAATATCGTGGGTCATTTCGGGAAGGAGCCACTCCACACTTTCCTTTTCATTCTTTCAAAAAACCCTTGCCCACACTTGCTGTCTCAGTGGACGCAGACCCGTCACATGCAGGGTACGGTGATATGTTGTGTACACAGACCTGGGGAAGGAGCAACCCGTCTTTTGTTCTGTCGTTTCCCCGCGTGATGCCCAAGAAAGAGAATGAGAGGAAGGTACGTACCCTGGGGAAAGAAACAAAGGAAACAACGACCAATAAATATACTGGGAAACTACGGGAAATAGGCATAATTGCACGTAAGGGACCATTACTGTCCAATGTAGAGAAATGCAGTGCAATGAGCCATCAACTATCTAGTGGTCGGCGCCGTCTGGTGAGCCAAGAAGCCTCACACCACAAGCTACCAGCAAAGGGTGGCGTCGTTGTTCCTGCCCTTGCCGTTCCCATCTTTCCCATCTTTATTTTCGCTGACCCCCTCTTGATTCTTCTCTTTATCTTCGTAGCATCTTCCCTCTTTCTTTTTCCTCACTTTCGTCACTTCAGCTCTATTAATTGGTATATCTACCTGATTCCCATCCCTCCTGTCTCGGTTCCCGGCTCAGCTCCTGCACTTATTCCTATCACCTTTTGTTCTCCTTTTTATTCCATACTACCTTCTCCGCAGTAAGCCCAACTCGCCCCAATTCAGCTTCAGATCACCCCCTTGCATCCCGATATCTGAGCGTTCAACACAGCTTGAAGTCCATCATCCTGCATCGACTCGGCTCGATAGGCGCACGGCCATCCTAAACTTCGATTTAATCAAAGAATCAAGCATCAATTCAACCTGAAAGCGCACCTTTTACATTCAAACTTACCGCCCGGTTCCAAGATGGCCAAAGACGACACGGCAGTCGAGATCACCTATCGCTCGACGGAGCTTCAGCCCCCACTGTGGGTTGCCGGCTCCTTTTCGAATCCGCCATGGACACCATTGGAGATGAAGCATAAGACGACGCCGCAAGGCGAGCACATCTACACGAAATCGATCAACGTAAAACCGGGTACAGCCGTGCAGTACAAGTTCCGCGTGGGATCGGGCGACTGGTGGGTGCTCGACGAGAGCTTGCCTACTGTGATGGACGACATGGGCAATCGCAACAACGTTCTCAATGTTAAGGCGAGAGAGAAGTGAGTGCCTTTCTTCATTTTATCTTATTTTTTCCTCCCCTTATTGCTTGGCAATTGCTAACATAAATGCAGCACGAACGCTGTCAATGTGAACGTGCAAAAGCCACCGACCCCGCCTCCCGACTCTCCCGTCCTGAACACGACCAAGGCTGGCCTGCCCCATTTACAAGTGCCCTTTGAAGGCGCACCGCGCTCTGACGCGAGCACACCGAGCTTTGTGAAAACAACCATGGAGGTTGCCGACACAGCTGCACAAATAGATGCACGGACGCCCGAGTCAGAAATGGCCGAACACGAAGTTATGGACTCGTCGGTTGATGTATGTCCCAGCTGCCTGTTCTAAACATATAAATAATACTAACCGCTCTGTGCAGTACCTCGACGTGGATATCGGCCCCCAGTTCCCTCACGAACGGCCCGGCGAAGAAGACGACGGCCTCGATGCTGCGCCAGTGTTTGCATACGAGTATGCTGGCAGCTACGAGTTGCCTGCGGGCATGACGGCGGCTGAGAGCGAACACAGTCCCACATCGCCTGCCTTATCCGCAAAAGACAAGGACCAGAACTATGAGGATTTTGATCCGCATGATCCCACACTCGAAAGGTTCCCATCCAACCGCGAAGATATCTTGAGCCGCGTCCGGACACTCTCGACCGGTCTCGACGAGGATACAACTACCTTTGAGGGGTTCCCGGCCTCGCCCGTGGTGGGCCCCGGACACAAGGCGTCTATCGGCTCCATTGACGACTTCTTCTGCATGTCTCCGACGGCCACCTCAAATAGGCAGCAGGGCGGTGCCCGGCGAATGGAGCCACACAAGCGAAACACCAGCAGGGAAAGCTTGGTGTTTGACCCATCGCCGTCACCTTCGCCTTCATTGCAGTGCATTATGGAGGAGACGGGGAATGACGACCGACCCGGAGCCCTCCTCCCGGAGCCTGCCGATTCCGACCTCTTATCGCCATCCATGGTGCTAAAGACTGCTTCGCCCAAGTCAGAAGAAGTCTCTCTCAACTCTGAGGCCATTTCGCCAAAATCCATCCCAGCCCAACTTGTGAGCCCGGCGATTGTTGTTTCTGACGCTGAGGCTGAGGAAGATCCAGAGCCCATCAACGGTACGGAAGCTCGTACTGACGAGCATCCCGGTGCCTTCCCCGCCGACGATGAGGCCGACAATAACTCCCCCACAACTGGCACCTCCGCCCAAAGTGGCGCCCGGGATGTTGTTGAGAATGACGACGGCCGTAGTGGTTCACCAGTCTCTCGTCACTCGACGAGTGTTGGCGCCAAAGGGAACAACTCGGGCTGGTTCGCGGCGTTCATTAGGCTCGTCTTTGTCGACTGGCTCGGCGGTTTCTTGGGCCGAGTGTTTGGCAAGGTGTTTCAATCACGGAGGGCGGAGTGACGGTCGTGAGTATGAACGGCGACTTTTCGACTTACCGGAGATAATATCGGTTGTTGTCGGCCAGTGTATGGCTGGGAAATCCAATATGAGCGATGGGCGGACAGGGCGAACACGATCCTGCGGGAAGCAATGGGCACAATGGCCGCATTCTTTGTTAGCATTTTTATATCACAATTTCAATAAAAACGGACAATTTGAAATAATGAAAATGTAATAGAAGTGAAGTGAGAATTGATAACCCTTAAGTAAATTAAATGGTCGAGTCGTTACACGAGGCTGCGTTGGCCTGTGCCGGCCCTATGTCATTAATGTGGGGCCGCATTTAGTTAGGCCACTGGTCGCCATGGCAAAATTTTGGCGGGCCAAATCCGCATGCGGCAACTGCGCATTGTCTCAATACGACTACTTTTGCGCCAGGCTTTCTCTCCCCACGACACTTGCCACGTCTTCTTCCTCCTTATTTAACGAGGCTGCACCCGTGTCGCACTTTTTCGCAGCCTTGCATACACACCGGTCAACCTTTTAAAACATTAAATATCTTCCTACCCAACGCCAACATGTCTCTCCCGCCGCAGGTGATTCAGGTCAAGCGCAAGCGCACCGAAGAAGGCCCAGTGCCGTCGTTCTTGCGTAGGTCGTCCCCGTCCACACTCGTGAAGCAAAACACCCCCTAACATTCACAGGCATCGAGCACGCCACGAACAAACGCCACCGCAGCGATGCCTTCTTCTACCGCCGACACGACCCCCAGGCGGCGGCTGCTGCACAGGCTGCCAAGCGTGCCGCCGAGGCCGAGGCCGAAGCCAACGGCAGCCGGGCCACGAGACCGCCCACGATCCAGTCCACCAAGAAGGGGGATGAAAAACGAAAGGCGAGCGAGATTACGACAACTCCAACAAAGCCAACACCGAAACCAACGGCACCCGAGAACAACATCTCCACTCTGGCAGCTGCTGCCGCTGCGGCGGCCGAGCCGCGGCGCTTCCACCTGTCGCGAGACTCGCTGATGGCGGCGCACTCGAGTGCAGCCTCTGTCCTAGGCGTGTCTGGCGCGGCAGGCGTCCGCAAACGGTCGCGGTACAGCAGTGCGGGCGGTGACGCTGGAGGAGGACCCCGATCTGGCGAACCGGCAGCCGTCTTTGTCGAGCGGAGCAAGCGGCAGCTCAAGCAAAAACTGCGGAGGAACCGCGAAGGCAAGACCAGTGGGCCGACAAGCGGAAGTGGTGTGCCCAAGACCACACTACCGTCCATCAACGAGCCGGTTGCGCCGCTGCCAAAACGAGCAGGCCGGCGAGCGGGCGCCACGCCCAGAGACACGGGCAGCGGAGCCTCCACCAACGGAGCGTCGACGCCTGCGCTAGAGTCAGCCGACAGCGCGACAGGTACAGGTACTAGCACGACGACACAGTCCAGCACGCCCGCGCTCCCGCCGTCTCTCCGCAACCGCCAGTGGGACACCGACATGGACCAGCTCACCCGTGACATGAACGACTACACTCTCGAGATTATCGGGCGCAACCTGGCCGCGCAGCAGCAGAGAAAGACGGCTGCCGATTTAGAGAGGGAGAAGCGCGAGGCCGACCGCCAGCAGGGCGAGATGTCACGACTGGCCAACGAGCGGCGCAAGGCAGCCTACGCCAAGTACAAGCCCAAGGTGCCTGCCCAGCGCCACGCAGAGAAGGGTGCAGCCGCCACTGATCTCGAAGAGGGCAACGGTAGCGACGCCACCCTCGACGAAGGCGAAGACGAGAACATGAGCGACACCGACGAGGACGACTACGTCACCGAAACGTACGTTCGTGTACCCGGCCACGAGGCTGCCAAGGAGGGCGTGGCCAATGGCGCTGCCATGCCCGGCAGTGTCGGTCTCCTGGTGTTCGACAATGAGCCCGACATGGAGTTCTTCTACGGCGTCGAAGAGGACAGCGACGAGGATGATTTGGACGATGAGGACGAGAATGCCGAAAACTACTACACGCACGACTACCCCGAGGACGAAGTGTCGTCAGACGATGAGTACGACCGGGCTGCGTACCACTACCGAACCGGCAACGCCTCGGATCTAGAGGAGTTTGCCGACAGTGATGTTGAGGGTGGTGGTGATGACGCCGGAGATGATAAGCAGTCCGGCGACATGATTGGGTTTACAGGTAACATCCGGTTGACGAAGCCGGGAGATCTGTAAAAACCTGGCTGAGATCTTTCATTGCATTTTCTTTTATTTCAAAATTTAGCATGTGTGAGCGAGGGTAGATCATATTCTGCATATAAAGGAGGGAAATCATAGAACATAGATGCACATGAATATTATCAGCATTTCCCAACCTCGTTGCTAGTTAACAGGAACATCATTTACACATGGGCAATAGCACGGCAAAGCGGCACGGGGCGATAAATGCTTCTTTTTACACCAACATGACCATCCAATAACAAAACATATATTGTGGGCATCACCAACGTACCCGGTAAAATTGTTCAAAGGGCCTGGGTAATTATGTCTCCCTTTGAGAAACGTAAATTATCACACGAAATGTAGTGCTGCGCCGCAAAGGGAGCGCTCGAAATTTAAACTCGAGTTGGTTTTTATGATAACGACGTTTGTATAAGAATAGGGGGCTCGCTGAGCCTCCCCAGTGTGAAAGAATCCTTCTGGATGAGAATAAGCATGCACAGACTTCAACTCCATCAACAATGGCAGTGAGCTTTGATGTGCCTCCGGATGAGGCTGATGCCACTAGTGACAATAATGACTCTGGAAGGCAACAAGCAAAGGGAAAGCAGCCACGGCCACCTTCACTCACAGACGAGCACCAGAGAGCATTGTCGCCTCATTCACACTACGAGGCTCAACTCCAGCGCCTACAACAGGTCATTGACGAGATCGAGGAGCAACGATACTCGCCAAACGCTTTAAGCAGGTTTATTCGCCGCGTCTTTGGCTGTGGCTGCATCGGCCGCCATCTTGAGCTGGGCCCGTCTTGGCTCAACGTCGCCGTCACGTTCCGCGTGCTGGCTCTCGGTGCCAGCATTTCTGTTCTGACTCTGGTCGTTGTCCTCGCTTCGGCCGACGGCATCTTTTGCTGGGGATGGCTGGTGGCGGGTATGATCAGTCTGTTGGCCGACCTTGTCGGGGCCTCTCTCCCCTTGTTCAAGTTGGTGGACCGCCGCTTCCCGGCTGTGGCTATCCTGACGATCCTCGACGCATTCGGCGCTGCGGTCATTGCCACGTTTTCTATCCCTGAGCTCCCCTCTCCCTGGCTTCTGGGCCCGAAACACGCCCACCAGTCAGAGGAAGAACAAGAGTCGGACTACCTGGACAATGAACTGGTGACTGTGCTCAAAGTGTTTATTCCGTCAATGGTGTAAGTCGTCCTGTGCTCAACTGTATCTGAATGTGTTCTAACATGTACAGAGCCGTGCGGGTATTCTCAATAGCGCTCACGTTTGCCACGAGGTGGTACAATACCAAACGAAAGCGGCGGGAGGAACAAGACCGTCCGTTGTTGCTGGCAGAAGGGCTTCGCATGTCCGGTTCCACTTTACCACCTGTTATGAGGCCACTGCCCGTGTATGCATAAGTCACTGTTAGGTCCTTGGAGAAGCAAGATACGAATAAAAACACAAAATCCATTACATATATTCAGGTGATAGAAATCAAACTGTAAAAGTAGATGTGCCCGACCCAGAAATCAAATCCGTGAACCGAAACGATAAATCCCTTCCATGAATAACAGACCGTTACTCCATGTGCCATGTTTCCCTCAGCCGAGAAATAAAAACAAAAGAAAAGAGTGACCATAAACGCCGAGTCCATTTCCCAGTCTATAAGTTGCCCGTCCTTGCAACTGGACCAAAACGCCATGTGCCGGGGAAAAATCAGAGAGAAAATCAAACAACAGAAGAAAAGCAGGCATAGATAAGAGACAAACTAGGAGAAGATCAAGAAATCGATGCCCTGAATCGAGGAACAGGAAAAACAGGAGGAACGGACGAATGATAAACGAGAAACGAAAAACGTAGGAAGGGGTCCCGGAGGAGCAAAACGAGGTCATCATGCCAGAGGTGGTGCCTCTGAAGAAGCGCAAGCCGCAACACACCACGCCAGGACCACACTGAAAACCATGAACGCAAACCAAGTTCGATCGGACGAGGATTCAGTATGGTCTAGAGGTGGTACGGATTTCATAAACTGTGGACAGAAGCTAGTCGGGTCGATCCCCGTGGGCAAACTAGTCTCCGGCGCGGTCGTTGTCATGGTCATCTTCATAATAGGGTCGTGCGTCGTGAAGGGGAGTGGGTAGAGCTGGATGCAGGCGACAAGGTAGATGGTACAGATGAGAAGACACGTAAGATACGCCCAATTCTCATACGCCCACTTCTCAAAGCTAAAAGTCTGGCGAAAGAAGAAGAAAAAAAAGGAAGTCGAAATGTTAAAAAGAGTCCAGGTCCAGAAAGTGAGTGTTGATGTCAGGTCGAATCAGAGTCGGAGAGTTGTCCAGGGAGAGAGAGAAAGTCCAGGGGAGAGTGTCCAGGAGAGATAGTCCATGGGAGGGAAGTCCAGGGACTGGGACACAGATAGATAATGTTGAGTGCTGAATGCTGAATGCTGAATGCTGTCAAGAGTGGGGAGTCTACATAATGGCGCATTGTGTCGTGCGGGCGCGACGACGTCCAATGCCCATTCCTGGAGTACCTACACCAGCTTCAACATCACCGCCACCGGCAGCTTGTTCGACGGCATGTGCCTGCTCGGCCTCGCGCGCGCGGCGCCGGCGCCGGCGACTTCCGCGGCCGTTGACACCGGCTTCCTCGTTGGCTTGGATGAAATCGGCCCACTTGCGCATCAGGCGGTGGGCCGCCTGGAAATCGCCTCGGAGGACGCGCCGGTTGTGCTCGTCGACGGTCATTTGCCAGCCGTAGAAACACTTGAGCGCGATAATCTCGGTCGGGTACGTGGGGACAGGAACGGTCGCGGGGGAGGACGAAGAAGATGGATCGCTAGACTCGGCAGCCTTTTGCGGCGAGAGGACCTCGGCGTTGCACAGCAAAACCTCGCGCACACCGGTGCGTGTGACGTTGGGGCAGTCGAAGACGGTCATGCTCAGGCCGATCGAGGGCCGGTCCCTGTGGTTGCGTGAACGGATGGCGCGGCTGCGCACCATGCCCGCAGCTTCCGAGAGGGTCAGGTCCGAGATGCGTGTGTTGTCCATCTCCACGCTGCGCAGCTTAGTGCAAGCGCGGAGAACAGGCACCATGCCGGTGTCGCCAACATCCTCGCAGTAGCTGATGGACATGTGCGTCAGGGTCTCGACACACTTGGCCTTGGCAAGGTAGCCGGAGAAGAGCGAGTTCGTCAGCTCAACTAGGTCCTCGAGGTCGAGGTAGGCCAAGCGGGGCGTGGACTCAAACAGCGGGCGCAGGGCCATGTCCGTGATCGCGCTGATGCCACCGAGTGAGAGGCCTTCGAGTTCGGGGACGAAGTGTGCCAATTTCGTGATGCCACGATCGGTCAGTTCCTGGCAGCGGCTCAGGTCGAGGTGGCGCAGGCGGCGCGGGGGAGCGATGGGGCGGTCGGTCAGGAGATCGGTCTGAGGGTTGACGCCGTGGATCATGACGCCAAGGGCATCGTCCGTCAGGTCGGTGCATCCGCTCATGACAAGGCGCTCGAGCTGGTTGGTTTCGAAAAACGTCCTGGCGAAGCCCAGGCGGTTGAAGCCACGGATCTCACTCACGCGGAGATCCCGCAGCTTCGGGCAAGCCTTGAGAACGGTCTGGACGTTGTCTGCCGTAATATGCTTGCACCAAGACAGGTTGAGAACCTCAATCTGGCTGCAGTGTTGGGCGAGGGTAATGCAGGTCTCCTTCCGAACGCTCGATAAACCGGCGAGGTTGATATGGGTGAGTCTATTGTTCCGTTTTAGTAGATTGTCCAGGCTGCGGAAGTCGATGAGGCAGCCTTCAAGTGTGGCGTTGACCAGGTTGGCGCAGGCACTGGCCATGAGAAGCGCGTCCTGGAACTTGTCAAGCTGGATGCAACCACGCAGGTTCAGGTCCTTCACAAACGGTCCGGCCGCTGTGATGATCTTGGAGAGAGATTCAACAGGGATATCCTGGTAGAACTCGGAAGCGTCAAAAGTCTCCCAGAGCTGTCCATCGTAGCACAATTCTCTAAACTGCTTGTTCACGCGCGAGATGCGCACGAGGTCCTTTGGCACAAGATTCTTGAAAACGGACAACTTGATCTCGCGAGGCAACTTGTTGAAGCACTGGTAGAGGGTCTTCTTCTGCTGTCTCGGGAACAAGGGCAACGATGCCGAACGGACCATATCCTGGGGCATAGGCACAGTGCCAATGTTCTTTTCGGAGCTGAGGGTGACCCTGCGGATCGCACCGCTGCTCACTGAATGGGGGAACGGTGGGAAAGGAGTCGTAGCAGTAGATGGGGGTGTGGCTGATGGCGATAACGGATCAAGCACAGAGCTGGACGTTGTAGGTGAAGCAAGAGGAGGGAAAGCAAAAGTCGAATTGTTTGCACTGGGTGACGGCGCAAAGGGCGAGGATGACGACGAAAGCGCGATACAAGAGAGACTAGCTCCTGACGCTGATGCCGAGTAAGGCGTGCTGGCAGAGCGAGCACGGCCGGGTGTCTGCTGTGCAAGGCTCGAGGACGACGACATGCGTGACAGGCCGCGGAAGAGTCGGCGACGGTTCCGGCCCTTTGTGGGGACATCTTCCAAAGGCGCGGTAACTGGGGGCTGCTGTGGTTGACTGTGATGCTGTTCTTCGATGATGGTCTCGGGCTGCTGGAAGTCTGGGGTGAGGTCGCCGTCGGCCGAAGGGCCGACAACGGTCGTAGATGTAGGTTCAGCCATTTTGGTTGATTGTGTTGGAAAGGCGAGGATGCGAGGATGGCTGGCGAGAAACAAAGAGAGAGGAAATAGTGGCCGGAGAATGAGACGAGATAAATAAAAACAGATGCAAGAAGATGAAAGACGTGGACGGCCTTTGCAGGTCTGGGTTGAAGGTGATTGGAACCGCAACGCTCGTCCAGAAACTAAAAGGATAACAAAGCCTGCCAAAAACAAACGCACCAAGCAACACGAACTGGGTGGTTTATTTTTAAAGCTGATTCTGGCTTGCTCTCGTTTTCAGCATTCAGGGTTGTGTTTCTTCCTTTCCTGGTTGCAAAAAGGGACCTGGGTCCAGTTTGGGTGGCGTTTGTACGTGCAGTGGCCAACCCAGTGGGGTTCAATCGGGGTGTTTGTGAATGGGATTTGCTGGTATCTTTTGATGGTGTGAAGGTTTGTGGTGGGATGGATGCGCGAATGCTTGATGGTATTGGTCTGTCGAGCCTGTATTACTCCAGTACAAAAAGAATTGGTCTCGGATGGCCTTCGGCCTTGTTGGGGTTTTGTTGGAGGTTCTTGGATGCAGGTTGCTGGATAGGATAAGAAAAGTCTTGGATCGCCTCTTGGGGTGGTGGAGTGGACTACCCAACTACCAAAAATGGACCGGGCGTAGCGAATAAGTAGCCGAGCGGTGGTGCTACAAGCCCATGACGGTGCTTGTTTGCGAATGCGGTGCGTAAGTGATTGGGAGATGGAAACGGGAGTGACTTTGTTAAGTAGAGGTTGAATGTCGAGGCAAGCCTTGCAGGTGATGTTTCGGACGCAATCTGTAGGATCGTCGACGAGAGTGTGCAAGTGACCTGGGGTTATCTGAACGTCGTAGTTTATCGGCGTGGTAATGGATGACGATTAACGATAGCGAAAAGGTGTAATCGGGAGACCCCAAGAGAAAAAGGCGATAACGGGCAGAATCGATATGCAGGTGCCCAGCAGGTGATCGGCGGCCAGGGAAAGATTGCAGGTGCCGTGATCAACTTGATGCTGATAGCCGTTTTAATTGACAGATGCGAGATTGGGATAGAGAAGAAGTAGAAACTCGAAAATGCGAGGCGCGAGAATGGAGAAGAGTGAAAACGCAGAATGGATTGAGAATTTGAGAAATGGCGAGATGGATAGGGCGGGGTATGTCACGGGCGACTTTGAATCCTGGTAAGCTCTGTTGGGCGATAGAAGCGAGGCCAGGATACTTCGTTGATAAAGGTGACCGGCGGGAGGAGGGAGAACGAAAACAAGGAAGCAAACAAATTGAGGATGCAACCGTAGAGTGAAGATGTTGGAAACCTGAAAACCAGGAATCAGGAGAAGACGGGACGGGACAAGAAGGAAAGAAATAAGAAATACCAAGAATCAAATAAAGTAGGAAGGAGAAAGTAAGTTAGGGGGTGTGAGAAGGCGCGAAATAAAAAGAAACCAGGCAAGAACGATGGTACGGCTAGAGATAGTTATCGTATGTGGATTTCGTCTGTACCGACCGGCCATGGAAGCCGCTCTCGCAAGCGCTCCTGCTTAATACGGCCGATACTATTGATTGGGGGAAAGACCAAGGGACAAAAGACAAGCAGAACGAGGCAAGCGCGGGCATGCACGTCTAAACGGTCGCTCCTGCATATATTTCGGCTTTCAAAAACAACGAGATATCCACAGTCAAATCGTGCCCAAAAGGAAGGAAAGAGAAGCAGAGAAACAGAAAAATAGGAAATAGCCTCTCGCTTCTCGGAAAAGGGTCCCAGACAAGGCCCAGCCCAGATGCTTGAGAAACCACACGAGGCCCAGAGCCAACCGAAAGATGCCCCACCCTCAAGTGTTTTGGTGTTGTCACCGCGTCTTATCGGCTTCAATCGCGCACTATCGGCGCCATTCGACAGGGGTCCTTAAGTGGTTTTTTGTGGTCTTTTTGGAGGCGTTCAGGCATTTAGGCGTTTTGGTGGGGAAGGGGACACGATCAGCTGCCGGAAACAGAAAGCGGTGTGGTTTTTACAACGCATTTACAGTGGCTCAGTGGTTCAGTGGTGGTTTCGTGGTGGGGAAGTGGGCTGCAGCGGCACACGGTGGGCCAGCATGGACCAGTCCCCAGCATGGCAAATGCGCTAGAGCGCGCTATGTATTGCTGTAGGGGCCCGGCTCGAGGGGTTTTATCGATAGCGGCGCAACAAAAGACAACGACGGCGGCAAAGTTGGCAAGTATACGAGACATTTACGAGCAACCTATTTACGGCGATGGATGGAAAGAAAGTAAAGTGGCAAGTATTTGCCAGTGAGAGAGGTCCTTTGAAAGTTGTGATGTTGGACGAACTTGCGTCATGGCTCGTGACAGAGCTAAATGGAAATGAATGTGACAGACGAAAAGAACAGAACAGAAAAAGAGAGCACGAGACAGAGGACCACGCAGGGACTCAAGTGACGGGAAATGACAGGCTTGTGTGCTGCATGTACCCGGATGTAGCCACAAATAAAGGGACCGGACCAGAAGAGGTGCACACCCTTTCCCTGCAGCCAGGCCCAGGCCAAGCTAGACGACTCAGTAGAACAAACCCCACGAACGAATAGGCGACTTCGTTATTGTTCTTGGGGTGTTGGGCGTTTATGGGGGTCTGTCTCTTCTTTCTTGTCGTGCTTCCCTTTGGCTATTGTTCTTTATCATATCGGTGGTCAAGTGCACCTACGTGGTCATGCAACTTGCGTCGCGTGCCATAAAGCAAGACAAGACGAAAGATAATCAGAAATGACAAAGGAGAGAAGCCAGAATGACAAGAAGAGAGAAGACAACAGATGGGTTAAAAGTGCCCCCTGCTCGATGCGTGATTTTGATGTTAGTCTTTTTAAAAGGGGGAAGGGTAGAAAAACCGTTACGAAAGAGATGGAAAGACCCTGAAAATGGGATCTTGGAGACGACCCCATTTCCTCTAAATATTTTACCCAGACCGGGTCTCACGGTCTAGCCTCTTAGTCTCGTCCCAGCGCGGAGGGGGAAGCGACTCCGCTGCGGCTGAACTAAACAGAAACATCTCCGTTGGGCGGCTGTCACCGAGAATGGCAGGACGTTTTCAGGGAGGAGGAAGAAACGGACCGAGAAGCCTGTAGACATGCAGGTTGAGAGAGCGAGGAAACGTCAAAATATCTCACATCTGGGGATGCGGGGAGATGTAAAGAGTCTTTGTTTTGTGGCAGAAACCCCACCAGATTTCCAAAGTAGAGATATTGCCAGGCTACAAGGCATCAGGCCGGGTTATTAAGTGATGAAAGATACAAATGCGTGGGCATCTTTGAGTTGTGGCAGCTGACCGTTGCGAGTGACAGAATTCGTCGGATTTGGATGACTACTGGTTGGTGTTCGTGCCTGCAAAGAAGCAGCAGGGCAGCAGCCCTCCATAAATCGTCCACATGCACCATGCACAATGCATGGCGCCGCTTCTGCATTGGCGAATCCTTGTGGATTTATTTGATAATTTATAGAGTATGGAGTACAAGTTCTCTCAATCTGAAAAGGCTGGGCTCGCATGCAAAATCGCCTTTTTGGGCGCACCTGGCGGGGCTTTATGCGATATTCGCGATTTGTATCGATTTTGTGTGACGATGTATCACAATGTGCGACTCTGGGGAGACAGGATGGCGGTCATTTGGCAAGAGCGAACAGGCGCTCTGGGAAGAAGATGCCCAGAAAGAGAACAGCCAACGAGATGCCATCGCGACTGCTTTTATTCTTTTTCCACCTCTTGTCTCAACCAAACCGGTTATCCATCTGCAACTACTTCCCGATCCCTATCGCTCCCACCCTCCTTTTTTGTAGTTCTCTGCCATTGCAAAGAGATATCCTGGATCTGTTGCTGAGTGCTGCAGATCAACTCGGGCGGTTATTGCGAGCCTGGGGTATTTCGGCTCTGTGTCGGCATCTTGATGTAAGGCTGTGAGATAGACCCAGAATGCAATATAAGTAGAGTATGGACATGCACACAGACACGGAACCGATGTTGGAGTCGTGATTAGATAATGATAATGATATCTGGGCATCCAATATTGCCATCCTTGCGAGCCTATCGTTTGTACGTCGCTTTATCTATTTTCGTCGCTTTGTTCCATTTGCCATCTACTAAGACTTCTTCATCTCCTCTGACTCCGTCTTTCATCCTTTCATCCCATCCATATTTCATCCCTTCCTTCAGAATCCCCTGACGATGACCGCTCCCACGCTTTCTCCGTTCCTGCGCAAAACCGACGGCCTAAAATCAAGCAATCACTTCTCAGCTGACGGCGCCCGCGCTGCGTGGCAATGGGACTGCGCCCTGTCCTTTGTTCTCGCGGGATCGGCGGCGTTGAAGATAATACCATAATCAGCCTCGCGTCATTTGAATATATTCTACGATTCGAACCAAATGTTTGGGCGTTCGTTTGTTCTTTGTTTTTACTCTTTCACCTCGTCATTTTACCTGTTCCTTTCGCCTCGTATGCTGACAGTCGCTCCTTCCTTTTGCTCCTCTCGCTCTCGCTCACCCCTCTTCCCTCGTTCTGTCCCGCTTTGTTTTCCAGCCTTGCGGATCCCTGTAAGAAATTGTCCCATCGTAACGCAGCACACCCTGTCGTAAAGCCCCCCACTGCCACATGTTTCATGCCGGCTCCCGCGCTGCAAATCCATGGCATAAAAACACAAGGGACAGAAAGACAAAATGAGCGGGCGGTGTGCGCGGCGCGTCGGGCGTGCCGTCTTTCGCTTCTCTTCTCTCCTTCTCCTTCGCTCCTTCCTCGACCACAGTCCCGTAAAAACAGCTTGGTGCGCTTCGCTCTAATTCGAACACCGAGCACCACAACAGGATGGTCAAATGGAGATGAGGGGAAACAAAAACAAGAACAGGCGAGAAAAGAACACGAGATTATCTCAACACAACATGTTCACCTCGGTCTGGTTCGATACGATTACACTACTTGTGTATTCTTATTGGCTTCTGTTATCCCACAACTTTGCATCCTTTGGATTGCGTCGTACAGATACTTTGCAAGGCAAGAGCCACTGGTGCAGCTCTTGCCATGTTTCGTGCATTTACTGTGTATTTCCTTCCTTCGGTCAACGGACGTTACCCACAGTACGAGTACCTTCCTCACGTTTATTCGAGAGGTGTTGACATTTGCCCAACAGAATGCGCGTTTTTTTCTCTCACCAAGATGCTTTTAGCTCCACCGAACGCAGGGTCTCGCACCGGCAGATCCAAGGTACAAACGCCTGTGCAAGTACGAAATACAAGCAGGGAACAAAAAACTGGACCATGGGGCCCTTGTAGCCCCATCCCAGGAAGCCAAGATTTTGGCCGTTTATCCTGTCTGTGTTTGTGTCCATCTAGCGACGTGTTTTTGTCTGCTTTTCGTCGTCTCGCTCGAGTTCGCTTGCCCTCTTGACTTGAACTCATCTTTGTGAGATTGCAAGAGATGAAACACTGAGATGTGTCCGTTTGTACTGTGTAGTCGTAGTCCGTCCAATCCGAGAGGTTCTTTCCTTTTTTTGCTGCTGTAAGATACCGAATTGACCGCCTGTCAAAGCTCTTCACATGACTCTCCCGCGTTCCGCATCCCGCTTTTTACTCTTACGTATTCGTCACAGCGGGCAGGCTCTACCCACCCACGGCCGCGCCTGCCACGTCTTGAGGTCACCTACAGGTACGGAAACCCACGTTCACACGCAAAAATCCCACACAAAAAAAGTCACCTTGACCACCTAAGGTCACCAAAAAGTCAAAGTCACCCTACAGGCCCCACACCCCACCAAAACTACGCAGCGTCCGCCCGCCCCAGTCCGCTCAGTCCGTCCCAAAATCAAGAGGTAAATTTTGAGAAGACACCAAAAACACACCAAAACAAGGTGGCATTTTTTTCCTGGCTCCGAGCCTCCAACAAATAACAACCACCACTACTCAGAACTAGGCTGATGACCAGGCGCTGACCCTTTCCCATCCCTCCCATCATCATCGTCATCTCTTACTCCAAAACACAGTTTCTGACACGCTGTTTCGAGTCCGGCGCAGCCTGGTTATATAATAAACGCACACTTCTCTTGCACATTTTTTTTCACCCATTTTAGCTTCTTTCACAGGTTTTGGCACTTCTGGTTATATATTTTGGGCTCTGCGCTGGAAGTTTTTTCTTTCTGTCCTTCCCGTTTTCATCTCACATCAAAAACAGGTCCATCGCGATACAGCTCTTTTCCAGCGTTTCCGTCTCGTCTGAACAACTTTCCACGATCGACATATCAGCTTCTGCTCTTTCCCAAACGCGTCGCTTCCTCTTTGCGACAGTCGCTACTTCCTCAATAGCAAAAAAACGGCACTTTCGCCCACACCTTCCGCGAGACATCCCACGGCCCTGCGAACTTTTTTCTCAACTTCTTTCCCCCCTCGACGGGCTTCGTTCAGAGAGAACTCGTTTCTTCTCTGTCCTCCCACAACAAGCTCAGAGGTCCCCGGTATAATCGGCTCGACAAGAGCCACCTTCAATAATGCTCCATATCTACGGATCAAAAAAATCGGAGACCGGTCCAGGCGCAAGCGCAAACGCACACAATGACGACGAGGCAGAACACAGCAGTATCAACAACGCAAACGCAAACTCGAGTCCATCTTCAAACACAAACACACACTCGGACGGCTCGACACTCCGGCAGACTCACACAAACAGCGGCAACCAGCTCGGCCTGCCGCTGTACATCCCCAAAAACAGGAGCACCGGCAACCTCGCGCTCTCTCCTGCAGACTCCCCGGATCACAAGGCCCGCATACGTTTCTCCTTTGACGCCGGCGCTTCCGCCGCAGAGTACGATGCTGCCACACGGTTGGTGCCTTTGCCTTTTTCTTTACCGTTACCTTTACCTTGCCCCAATACTGCCTCAAGTGACATGCTTGATATGACCGCCGCCATGGCCATGACCACAATCCCCGCAATGACCGCCTTAGTCTGGACGTCTGACACGTCGTATGAGACGCCTATCGCGTCAAAGACGGTGGATTGTGCCTGCCAGTGCACTGGGCCTTGTCTTTGCGTGGTTCCGCCGTTTGTGCAGGACCTGGTTTGCCGGGACGATGACTCGGACTCGGACTCGGACGCATGCTCGGATTTTGAGTTGGAGCTTGCGCCAGGGACCGAGACAGGGCCAGAGACTCGTTTTGGAGTTTACCTTGACATTTACACCGGTATCGACCAGCTTGCTGACCCGACCTCCAAATGCAGCTCCCCCATTATGACAGACCATGACCATGGTCTCGGCCTCTCTGGCCTGCGTCGTATCCGCCAACATGCGCCTCCCGTGCGCGCCCCGACTCTCCCCTCCGACCCCTCCAATCCGTCTTCTCGGAGCCCGTCTTTTGCGCTTCCGCGATCCGCCTCGATGACCGCCATGCTGCAACACGCCCACACCTTCTCTATTGCGACAGACGCTGTTGCGCCCGCCTTCACCGAAGATCTGAGCCGTTTCCCGTCCGAATCTTTGCACTCGTTCTCTTTCGCTTCGCACCAGTCTAGCGACCTTTTGCACAACCACCAGGCCGTCTTCAAGCGCTCCATCGAGTTCATGAAGGATCGCATGGGCTATGCCGCCGCCTCGTCGAATGCTGGTCTGGCTAGTGCCCAGGCCCGCGCATCGGGTGATGTCGAAACACAACACATGCTCGATCTACTAGCCCGCGCACAGCTGGTGGGCGCAAACAACCTGCCTGGTGCCGACCAGGCCTTTCCGACAGGTCCTCTGACCGGCCCGGCCGGTATGTCTGGCGACAACGTCTTTGAAACTAGTTTCATCCCAAGGACGGCCAGTCCCGAGCTGATGGGCGAGTCACCGTCTGTTGCCGTCTCAGAGGCAGCAGACTCTCCGCTTCTCATGGCCAAAACGCCCGCCGTCCACCCACGAGAGAACTCCATGCACCTGCTCAGCGACGAGCGTCCGACACTGACGCTTCCTGCAGAGGACGAGACCAGCAAAAGCGACCGCACAGATGCGCCATCCGGACCCTCGGAATCGGCCGAGTCGTCAAGAACACCGACCAACGAGAGCGGCACCACACAAAAGACGTCACCGCCAATCTCACGACGACCGAGTCTGCTTTTGAGGCGGACTCTGACCGACCTGACGCCCGTGACTGTACAACAGCGGCTAATCGATACGCTCGCCATGCCCTATGTCGCACCACCAGCCACAGGAACCGGTGGCATCAGCCCACGATCGCTCTCAATCTCCGCCGACGCCCAGTCCGACACCACCACTGCACCGCCCCTGTCTGCCACTGCCCAGTCGTTTGCCTCGCCTATCAGCGCCACCGCTGGCAATATTGGCGAGCGCACCCATGGCCACCCTACGCGCTGGGTGCCTGCTGCACAGGCCATCTTTTCCACAGAAGCCAAACCGCCCTACACCATCTTGTCGGCCAACGATCTCGCCTGTCTCGTCTTTGGCGTGACCAAGGCAGAGGTCCGCAAGATGGGCATTATGGAGGTTGTTCAGCAGGAGCGCCGCGCATGGCTCGAGAAGAAGCTGATGCACGCCGACGAGGCTGACAACGACGTCGACGACAGTCTTCCCAGCGACAGCGACCGCTCCTCGTCCATCGGCGAGATCGTGCAGCCCGTGCCCAAGCCGGCCGTCAACACGTCCAGCCTGCTGGGCGCGCGCGGCGGTGGCATCACGGCGAAGCTGCTGAGTAAGCCAAACTCACGATCGCAGACACCGCAAAACGGCGGCGCAGGCCAGGTCAAGTCGCCACAGCTGCTAGCGGCGCGCCGAGCAAAGACCATTGACACGCGGTCGCCCAAGGCGGGCAGCGTCAGCGGCCACCACAACAACAACCGCTCGCGCGGTGTGCTTCTGTGTGGTGACGTTGTGCCCATCCAGAAGCGCAACGGTGCTACTGGTTCAGCGAGTTTGTGGGTCAAGGAGAAGCGCGCTGGCCTCATCTGGGTGTTAGAGGAGATACACGAAGACGTTGCCACTGTGGCCGTCGACGAGGACGGCTATGTCACATCCATCACGGGCTCGACAGGTCCCATCTGGGGCGATGACAACCAGCAGATCGGTATGGATATTAGCAGACTGATCCCGCGCATTGCCCGCCAGGGCATCGATGGTGTCTCAGGCTCTGTCGACTTCTACGAGCTCACGCGCCGCAAGTTCTACACTTGCCGCAACTGCGATCGTATCAGCATCCCAGCCACTGTCCAGCAGATTCGCGGTGAGGCTGCCCTGCGCGTCTCGAGCTTCCCCCACATTGCCGGTATCATTGTGGTCTCGACCCAGACGCTCACGATCAAGAGCTCCAACTCGGTGTTCTGCGGCGCCCTCTTTGGCTACGAGAAGCCCAACGGCCTGTCCATCAACCAGCTGGTTCCCGACTTTGACAAGATCCTCCAGATTTTGATCGAGGTCGACAACGTCAACATGATCGATGGTATTGTTGTTCCCGAGCACAGCTTCCGTCGCGCCTCGGCCTTCTTGGCCCTGCGCGAGAACCGCCCGGATGCAGCCACGTCCTTCCTTCGCCCCGACGGCCTGCCTGGCCGCCACCGTGACGGCTCCGAACTCAAGATCGATGTGCAGATGCGGGTCGTTAAGAGCGAGAAGCAGTCCAAGATCCATGAGGAGACCGTCATTGAGGCCATCGAGGAGGACGAGTCCGAGTCCGCGTCGTCTGTCTTTAGCGACAGCACCTCGACGACACCCAGCGTACCAAAGTCCGAAATGGTCTACGCGCTCTGGATCACCTACTCGCGCCACCTGCACGCCGCCGTAACGCGCAACAGCCTGGGCGGTGCGGCATCGCCCCTGCTTTCGGGGGCCGCGACGCCCCTGCACCAGCCCTCGCCCGGCCAGACGCCCGTCCACTCGCCCTTTGAGGCGCCGCCGGTCCCGTCCGATGACCTCCTCGACCTGCGCGCCGAGAAGACGACTGTCGCGCAGTCTCTGACGCGCCAGCTCAAGGAGGCTGCGCTACACACGGCCAACCGGATCTCAACGACCCTGTCACGGCCGTCGTCGATGGCCTCCTCGCCAGCACCCACGTCCCAGCCGGCCACAGGCGACGCTCAGTCCACATCCCCGGCCTCGCTCCCGCTCATGTCGTCGCCCAAGGCAGCAGCTGCAACCGCCTCGATCGCCACGCCAGCCGTGACCGTCACGACCGCAACGCCCAGCTCCACGACACCCGACCTGGCCGCACTGGCCAAGACAGGCCCGACGCAGCCTCCAGCGTCCCCTGGCAAGGCGGGTGCAGCCGCTACCACTGCATCGCCGCTGGCCTCGACAGCCCAGACGACAACCACGGTTGTTCCGCAAAAGTCTGAGATCGTGCCCGCCACGGTCTCCAAGGTGACCACTGCGGCCGTGCCCCACAAGAAGACAATTGACGATTTCGTCATTCTGGAGGACATGGGCCAGGGCGCTTACGGCCAGGTCAAGCTGGCGCAGGAAAAGGCCACGGGCCGCCGTGTCGTCATCAAGTATGTGACCAAGAAGCGCATTCTTGTCGACACCTGGACGCGCGACCGCCGCCTGGGCACAGTCCCCCTCGAGATCCACGTCCTAGATTATCTGAGGCGGGACGGCCTGCGGCACCGCAACATTGTCGAGATGGAAGACTTTTTCGAGGACGAGATCAACTACTACATCGAAATGAAGCCGCACGGCATGCCCGGCATGGATCTGTTCGACTACATTGAGCTGCGCACCAACATGGACGAGCCCGAGTGCCGCAGCATCTTTGTGCAGGTCGCGCAGGCCATCCACCACCTGCACACCAAGGCGCTCGTCGTGCACCGCGACATCAAGGACGAGAACGTCATCCTGGACGGCGAGGGCAACATCAAGCTCATTGATTTTGGCTCCGCCGCCTACATCAAGAGCGGGCCCTTTGACGTCTTCGTGGGGACCATAGGTAGGCCCCCCTTTTTCCATCCCCTCTTTCTTATTATCTGCTAACAATGTAGATTACGCCGCCCCCGAGGTTCTGGCTGGCCGGCCGTACAAGGGCAAGGAACAGGACGTGTGGGCGCTCGGCATCCTGCTTTACACCATCATCTACAAGGAGAACCCGTTCTACAGCATCGACGAGATCATGGACCGCGACCTGCGCATCCCCTACACGATCAGCGACGACAGCATCGATCTCATCCGCAAGATGCTCAACCGCGACGTCGAGCAGCGCATCACCATTGACCAGGTGCTCGAGCACCCATGGTGCCAGCCGAGAGAGGAGAAGTAGGACAGTAGAGAGATGGCATATATCATATAAACAGACGACAGAAGACAACGACAAAAGACAAGACCAGACTTAGACCAGACTTGAGGCGACTTCAGGAACAGGAACTGGCAGGATTGGAAGATTTGGGGGGGGACTAGGGGACGGATTGGAAGGGGATAATTATTGCATCAACCACGGGTCCACGGAACAACAGCGAAACCTGGACCCGGTTAGGAGTTTTGTCTTTTTATGATTCATTTTGATCTTATATACAAGTGATTCCCATCGAATTTTACGTTTAACCTCATCATAAGACTATTTGTGCATTGTGAAAGATTATTTTGTTTCATTTAGCATATTTGAGTTGAATGTGTGATGTTTTTATTCATTTGTTCCCCTTTTTCATTCCTATATTTTTATAAAAAATCAGCAAAACCTAGTGATACATAATTATACTCATAAAAAATCATTGAAAATACAAAGTATAGTTTTTACCTGATATAAAATCCTACAAAGTGATTAAACCTTTATTGTGTTGTTACTTGGGTTACTTATTGGTCCCAAGTCTATCCAGCCAAGCTGAAGGGTGATCGTGAGGTTATCGTATTTGGTACCTACAACCATCACCGCCCAGCGAACATGGGCCACGAAGCCGGCAAAACCCAAACATGCCATTTAATGGTACAATTTGGCATTGAAACAGCATTGTTGACTTTTATTTTGTAATACTTTTATTGCTGTCGCACTGAACAAGACTTGAAGTCAATGTCACATGACCTACATTTTGACCCACACGTGATGTCGTCTAAGCCGAGGTTTAGCTCCTCATCTTGAACATCACCAACTTCAACGTCCTGTGTTTATGCCATTTCCCAGTTTCTGATAGACGGGTTCCTTTACTTCTGTCCTCAGTTTGTTTGAAATTTAGAAAAGTGCCATGGTGAGCGGTTGAAGGTCTCTTGTTTTCAATTCCTTCTTCCCCGTTGCCACTCGGCATCTCGACCCCTCTTCCATCGCCATCATGCCTCTCGAATATATCTACGTAACACGACATGGTGTAAGTCTTTCAAGACCCTTCAGCTGTTGTGAAAGTATACTGACAGCGGGAGTTCCGCTCAAACTGGGTGGTCAACCCGAAGACGGGCGACTACACGGCCTTTGTGCCGTCGCCAACGGGCATCCCAGCCGACCCGGCATTGACATCACACGGCGTGGACCAGTCCCGCGAGCTGGCTGTGCACCTCAACAGCAGTGCCATACCGGTGCCTGTTGAGCGCATCTACAGCAGTCCATACTACCGGTGTCTGCAGACGATCCAGCCATTTGTCGAGACTGTGGCAGGCAGCCCAAGTCCACGATATCAAGAAAAGAGTCCATCAGCATCATCACCACGGTGGGCCGTTCGCTGTGACTCTGGGCTGGTCGACTGGTTCGGCCCTGCGCCCTTTGAACAACCACAGCCGGCACCCCTGAAAGAGCTGCACGACGACTTCTTTCCGTGGATTGATATGGGTTATGAAGCCCAGAGTTCAGGCGTTGTTCCACGACTGCACGGCGAGTCGATGGCCCAGCTACATGCCCGTGTAGCTGCCACTCTGGATCATATTGTCAGGCAATGCGACGCCGAGGGCGTGCGGTCGATTGTGCTGTGCTCACACGCGGCCACAATCATTGCTTTGGGAAGAGTTCTGACGGGTCAGGTGCCCAACGACGTCGAGACGGAAGACTTTGGAGCGTTTACCTGTGGCCTGAGTGTTTTCAAGAGGAGGTCTCCAGGAAGCTTCTCACAGCAACAGCTGCCAGGGCAACAGCATCGTCAATCTCAAGCTCAAACTCAGGCTCAGGCTCCGGGCCAACATCCTCAGCACAGGAATGTATCGTCGCTGCAAACTGGCTCTCCTACAGCATCGGCATCACCATCGCCTACGGCATCCCCCCGCCACGTGCCGTGGGACGATCAGTTCCATACGCTGGCGGGCGAGGCATGGATAGGCGGACGGGGCGTTGCCGGCGGCTGGGACTGTGTTGTGAACTGCGACTGCAGCTTCCTCAGCAGAGGCGAGGAACGCGGATGGTGGGTCGTCCCTTTTTCTTGTCTTTGCGTTATTTTGCCTTCTTTCTTTATTTCTTTTTGCTTCTTATTCTTCTTTCCGTCTTTCAGCGTCTCTCGTCTGTGTTTGTTCCACCTCCTCGTGTCTACGTCGTATCGTCTTTGTCCTCCTTCCTTTCTCTGCCTCTTCCCCTGTCCATCAATGTCTTCCCCTCTTTCAGAGTTTTCACTCTTTCGACCTACCTCTTCTGTGTGCATCTTCAAGTGGAGAATAACACCCGAAAAAAGGGGACAAGAGAAAGAAAAGAGACTGGCTCGACTGGTCTAGCTCTTGTTCGGAGTGAGCGTGGCAAGGGAGACAAGACACGAGATGCAAGATACAAACGGGAAAGAGGAGAAAAGAAAGGACAAAAGCATCTAGACACTGGATGAAAAAGGGGAAGGGATTCGCGTCGTGCATATTATCTTTTCTGACTGGTGTTTGTCTTTTTTGCCTCTTTGCCTCTTTTTTCTTTCGTCTTTTTCTTGTCCGTCCTGTCTGTGGACACGCCATCCATCTTGGCAAGCGGAGAGAAGGACGGTCGAGAGTCGACAAGAACACAGAAAAGGATAGAAAGGACAGTAAGATCAGAGCAGAGCAGACAAGGTTTAGTAGCCAATGGGTACCTGCATCGTCTTTCTGTGGTCCGAAGATGCTGTCTCAGTGAGGCCACGCCGGAGAGAAAGGACGAAGAGACGAAGAGAAAAGAGGAGACAACAAGAAGAGTGGAAACGTATGGAGTACGAGGGCTAACACTATTTCTATGCAGGCGCTTTAGTGGTGATGATGAGGCCTTTGCTGGGGTTCCGCCCACCACATCGAACGCGATTTCGACAACAGCGCCGGCGACCAGTGGCGAACGGCGCGCCATTGTGGATGCAGGCATGGAGCTGGGCGTGGTGATAGAGGGACGAGGACAGGAAAAGGGGAAAGGACAGAAAGGCCAGAGTAAAATCTAGCAAACCTGCCAAGGGAGAGACACAGACGAGAGACAGACCACGGACGGCAGCGATCGGCGGACCGGACACTCGGCCGACCCAAAGCCAGAGAGAAAACGGCAAGACTCCGTCCAACAATGTCAGACACTTCAGCTGGCCTTGGGAGCATTAGTGGTGGCGATGGCGATGGCCATGGCGATGGTGGAAGAGGGGAAGATAGTGGTGGAATAGTGGTGGTGATGGTGATCAAAGTCGTGGCTATGGCGGCAAAAACTCTCGACTTGGACCCTGGACATTACATAGACACCAAAGATGAAAGACATAGACATGCATAGGAGTTGCATTGCATGAACGGGCATGAGATTTGCCTTGTGCTTTTTTGCTTGTGTGTGCCTGAGTGCAGGTGCATATGCATTGATAATACGATCCAAGAGCATCAAATCATATAATCATCAAATCAAAGTATGCGGAATTCTCGTGATGACCGCAGCATGTTTTAGAGCCTCCATCTGCAACTGCAGAAATATACGTGTGCATATGCATGAGAAATGATCATATTTCATATTATACGACGAATAACTACGCGTCGTGAAGTGCGAAATACAAGTAGTTTTCAAAGAATATGCATCACCAACGCGACTTCTCCTTGTGCCTGCTTTCTCTTCGTGTTTTTCTGTGCTCTTTGCCCTGCATATGAGACATCTCCTTTCATCATCTATCATCTATCGTTTTTTTTTTCTTTCTGTTTTATGCTCTCCCCTGTTGATGCCTGCCCTCTTGACTCTTTTTATCTTTCATGTCTCTCTTTCCGTGTTCTCACTCTATCCTTTTTGCGTTCTTGCATGGTTTCTCCTCCTCCTCGTCAGCCATGATCCGATGCCTGCAGGAAACTATCATGGCACCAGAGCGGGCCTTTCCATGCTGAGACCGCGTTTGTGTCCGGTGGTCGTGGAAGGTTCACCTTTAGCAACGTTTGTCTAAACGCTTTTCGACAGAATCAGACTATATCTCGCAAGCTATGTCATATTCGTGCATCGTGTCTGTGATGTCTTTCATCTTTAGTCAAGCTGGCGTTGGCTGGTGTTGGCAACGGTTCACGATGAGACAAGCAACGGGGGCCTGAACAAGAGGGGCGTGGCGTTTCTCGAGTTGCCCTTACGAAGGCCGAGATCAAGATGCCGAAGTGAAAGAATGTCCGTTGGTCCTACTCCTTGGCCCTTGCTGCTTGGCTGGCGGATACGGATCGTGTATCTTGTTGCATCGATATCGTATCATGCATATTGTCAACGGCAATATTGATTTTTGGTGTCTTGTCTTGTCTCTTTTACGACATCCCGATTTGGCCTTGTCTCTTTTCCCCCCAGTCGTTGCTTTTTGCATATGTTATTTTATTGCTCTATTTTACGCCGTCTACCAGCAGAATCGGCTCTCCGCAGCCTCATGTCTCTCTTTTTTGTGATGCCCCTTCTTTTTTGTCTCTCCCATTGTGGCTTGATGCGTGGGCCACTGGTTTTCCTATTCTCCTCATTGTCTCTCTTTTCTTTTTCCTCATCTTGTCATCCTATCATCTTGTCCCGTCATCTCTATTTTTTTTTTCTTTCCGCCTGCCGTCCGCACCCATTTTCTCCGCTCCTCTACTGCAGGAGTAAACAGTTAAACAGTTAGAAAGAGGGGAAATATTTGTGGATTTGTGGACTTGTGGATTTGGATGCTGATGTGGATGTCGACGTGGAGCGTGGGTAGTGTCTATTCACAAGTGTAGCTTTTTGAACACCGTATGTTTACAAACCCACTTTCGTGAGATCCAGGCTTGACGCAAGGGACGAGGGGACCAGCATCGACTTTTTCCGAGCTTGCGTAGGTACGAGTAGGTACGAGCAGGAAGAGCAGGAAAAATGTACACAAAAACAGTGGACACCAAACTGGCTTGCTTTTGTTGTGAGAGTCCGTCTTGTGGGCAGAGGAGAGAAAGTGAGACAAGCGTGCTTTTGCTGCTGGCTGGCCCATCTCCATGTCTCACATTGTTTATGCGGTGGTTTTCTTACGTGGGCAAGGCATAACAGTATCTCCCGCCAATACGCACACCTCACGGTCCACAGTATTTCCCTTTTCTGACAAGATGGCAAAAGGGACCGCGGAAACCAAGATGCACCATGAGGGCCGCTCTAGAACGGACTCTGCGGGAATACTGCCAGGTACAGGCACAACAAGTCCAGGAACAGACACCAAGGTTCTTAGACTCAGAGTGAAAAGACGAAAAACGCCCGATGACGATGCTCTTGTGAAATTTAGAGCCCCAAATGTTTGGATGCAAGGGATAAGGGGAGGAAAGACAAAAGCCCCAAAAGCCCCAAAAGCAAAAAGAACCAACATTCAGAGACACCACCAAGATCCAGAAAACCACGCCACAACATCTGTCCAAATCGCAATCTCGAACAAACTGCCAAAGAAGTAAGCAGAAAAGGTCTGAAATCTGGCCAAAGGGAGGAACTTAAAAAAAAAAGAATCCTGACAAGCCAGTCAAGCCAAGATACGCTGTCCCATTGTCCCAACAGAAAAAAGCAAAGTCAAGGACAAAATAAAATCTCCGTGTCCTTTTTGCCTGTCATCTGTCACCTGTCAACTGTCTTCCGAAGCAAATGACAGAATGAAAAGGTCCGTACTTGCATTGCCTGTTGGTCGGAAGCATAAATACGGGCTCCAGCGTAATAGGAGATGTCTTGGTGGAAGCCCGAGCTTTTGATGTGCCGTAAAATGTTATATGTCGTCTGCCGTATTCCGTCTGCCGTTTGCCGTCCGCCACCATTTTTGTGCCCGATCTGTGGGGAAACGGCACTTTTGAGTGGCTTTTGCTATCTGGTCTAACCACCCGCCTGAATTTCTCCGGTAATCCATTGTCCAGTGGCGTGTTAGAATTCAACGTAGTCTCACAATATCTTTGCTGGTTTGTTTACTTCATATCGAATCCAACTACAACATTCAACAGCAACTTTAAAATTATCTTCAACCCAACCACTCTCACTGCAACATAGATGATCAGGGTCTTCGGGGACACTCTTCGGACGGACGAGAGACATACATCGTAGAGAAACAGAGACAAAGACACAGAAATACGGGAACAACTGTCCTATAATACAGGGAAGATCCAGGGAAAGGGGACGTGTCTTGGTTCGGAAAATTGGCATCCTTCACTGCAACACAAGTCCCAGGTCCCAGATCCCAAGTCCCCGAAGACCCCGGGGACCTGTTCTTTTTGCTCAGCGCGTCCCTGCTTTGACGAGGTCGCTAGATCCAGGTACGCGAAATAGGGGCCCCAAAACCACGCACCATCAACAGATTTAGGACGAAGGGCGAAGAAAACCAAGATGCACGAAAAACAGGAAATTTAGGAAGAAAAAAAACAAAGACAATCACCAGAGGCAAAAACACTCGGATTACGGATGACGAATTACTACTGTGTACACGCCCCCTTTGCCCCTTTCTTTTTGCTTGTGGTTGTGACTCTATCTCCTCTCGCCCCCGTTGACCATGCGAGGGGTATTTTGGTCCTGCATGGATGCATGCGTTACCACTCGGCGGAGTATTGCTTACTCTCTGTGTTCTTTGTGTATTCCGTGTATTCTGCTCACTCGTAACATCATACTCTTCCTATTTGGGCTGTCTCTATTCTCTCATCTTGCCTCTTTTGTCCGTGATGTCTTTGATGTCAGAAAGTTGGTGCAGGTACAGAGAGCTGGTGCAGGAACAACGCACGACAAAGTTGATATTGTCCAGAAAAATACGGGCTCATCCTCAAGATAAGACACAATGTGGGCGTCGACCGCACGCAGTTTAGACGTTAAAGCTATCCTATTTGTGCTTGCCCAAGCTTGCTCTAGCCTGTTCTGGGACGGACACTTGCTGTTTTCTGTTTGGTGCGGTCTCACGATGCCATTCTGAACTATGAATTCTCAGTCCATCCCCAGCAAAGCAAGGTACGGCAGGTTTCATATGCCAGTAGTCTTGCTCGTCGTGATATCAAAGGGGCGAAAAAAAGGAAAATACACACTCTGACTCTGGATAGCTTCTTTTTTGTTTTCCTATTCTGTAATTCGTGACGGCTGCAACGGCCGGCAAGTGCACATCCCGAGAGATCATTGCCCGCCAGCCAAGGCAGAGATGCAACGCCATCAAGGAAACCAAGCCACAACAGTCAAACACTATCGACAGTTAGACAGAATAAGACAGATCCATCAGAGTCAACAGTCCATAGGGTCTAATTAGGGCACAAAAAGCAGGGCCTGGTGGGAGACCAAAAACGCCATCAAGCTAGGCTTTGGCCCAATGCAGAAAACGACGGATATTACGGACACTCACTGGCCATCTTTACTAATGCACTGCACCTCACTGATTTCTGCGAGTGTGCCTGACTTGCTCGTGGTGATGATGGCAAATGTCTCTCTTCTCCTAGACCTTTGCTACGCTAATGCGGCGGTGGTCTGTTTACTTGTATGACTGCGTAAGAACGGAGAAACAACTCGGAAGTGTGAGCACAATATGGCTGAGCCAATCTTCTTCGCCGGAAATTTCTTCCTCTACAGCTCCTTGTCCCTGCATTGTAGTCTTGGTCCCCGGCTATGTTCCGGTTGCTCGGTTGCTTTGTTTCTCTTACGTTGCTTTGGTATCGTGATGTTTGCATTGGACCGTATCTCCATCTGTAAATGTCCCCATCATCGATCCCAGCCCCCTCGCTCGTTCGGGCATGTTGGTTCTTTGATTTTGATATCATGCATTTTTGACGTGATGGAAAAAGCAAGTACGGAGCATTTCGATATCTGTCGAGATATCCTCCAAAAAGATACAAGCATCAAAAGACACTCCCCACAGCTTGGTATCCGAACCATCTGGTTGCCTACGACAAACCGACAGACAAAGTGACGCCAGAGGCTGTTGTGAGACCCGTTCTACGCCCAAGCGAGGAGCGATCGGCGGCAGTGGCCGAGCCATAAGCAGTCCAAACGGTCTCGCTTGCCCACCATCTTTTTGCATCTTAGCTGGAGGTCTAGCTGGTGTTGATTCGACGGTTCATTGGATATCGAGTGTCTTGAGTGTCTTTAGTCTTTTTTGGGGTGATTTAGAGTGTCTTTTTAGCTGGCTAGATAGCTTGGGCTTGTCCTTTGTAGCGTAATTTTGCTCCGTATGGTTGCATCAAAAGGTCTCGGATATCCAGGGGGAAACTGCACACCGGTGCAATGCAAGGGAGGAGAGACGAAGAGAGGAGAAAAGGAGAGAAAAGCAGCAGAAAAAGGGACAAAGAAAGCGAAAGCGAGTGGCAAACAGGAATTTAGAGACGAAATGAGAGACAAAAGACGTAATCGTTCCGGTACACAATACAACGTTGGTCAAGTGAAGAATTGTTTGGACGAGGTGTTACGGAGAAAAAGAAAAAAAGTAAACAGAGCTGAACGATGTCAATACGACGTCAACAATACCTCATCTCCTCTCAGTGCAAGGATAACGCAAATCCGGAGGAAAGAAGAAAATCCTCCAGTACACAATAACACGTAAAAAAGAACCCAAGGCCCATCTGAATCTGCGAGATACAGCGTTGCAACGGCATGCAAAATTGCCTGGCCCAGGATACAAGCACGGGCCAGTTCAGGGCTGAAGTGCTGTGCCCAGGTATTGGGTAATTACGGGCACTGCGCGGTGTAATCTTACCCACGCGGTAGCAGCCGATCATCAGCTAAGAGCTCGAGCCAAACAGAGGCCAACGACGAGCCAAAGAATAGCTCAGCTCAAACGCCAACCAAAACAGCTCGCAAGGTCCATCCAAATACCGCAAACCTCGCGCAAATCCACCAAACCGGTCAAGACATGCAAAAGCACGCAACAGGGCAACGCATGCAGCATGTCCCAAGCGAAAACAGACCAAATTGCAATGGTGGGCGTGGGCACATAATTTACACGTTCACCAACGTCCCCAACGTCTGCTGTCTACAGCAAATTCTACCACGCAAGAATCAAGAATGCCGACGGCTGAAGCCGCACTCTGCAGTCTAATTTTCCCTTTTGACGTCGCAAAAGGACCGGGCATACGAGTATTTGTTCACTGTTTGTCCCAGTAAACTTGCTTCTTTTCTCACCAAACATTTGCTCGCCGAAAAAGATATGGAAGAACCGCACCGAGTGGACGTTTTTCCTGCAAATGCACGACTTATGCATCCCGGCTGGCCAATGGAAATGGTCTGTTCTTTTTTGACAAGATTCTGTCATTATTTTTAGCTTCCTGGGAACCCAAAACCTTGTCCTTGTTTCTCACCCTTTTTCATCCATTTTACCCATCCTTTTCGGTTGCTCTCCATTGTTAGTATCTGGCTGATGCTCAGTGACTTTGTCCATTGCACCTTCTCAATTTTGGTGCATTTGGCGCCCTGGCCTTTTAGCTGGTGCGGCGATATGCTGTATTGGTGGTTAGCTCCTGCCGCAATTGGGCCCTGGGATTGGCCAATAATCCCCGGAAGGCTGGCCCTGATCAAGTGTGTTCGTTCTTTCCCCTCTCTGTTCTCTTTTCCTCCTCCCTGGACTCACCTCCCCCCCTGTCGTTTTAGTGCTGTAAGTCGCTCCTTCTTCCCCCAACACCACGGCGCGGGTCCTCCTGCCCGCCAGCCGGGCCTTCCTACTGGATGCAGATGCACTGACGCCACGCTAAAATGTGCCAGAGTTATTCCCAAATGTCCAAAGATGTGCAAATGTCCCAGGCCCTCACACAAAATTGTGCCAGACAGAGCTGAAAGTTTGTTCTCTTGGGAGGTGCGGGTGGATCTTCTTGGGTCTTCTTTCTCTTTTTTATTCGTCTTTTCTCGCCTTTCTCTCTCTTCTCCTCCCAAGCTCCCAGCTCTGGACCCAATATTTGGCCCGGCAGCGCACTAACTCCGTACCAAACCGAGCCGGCGGGCCCACTCCATAACCTCCCCAAGAAGAATAACAAGAAGAAAACAGAGGACGACAAGAGACAGCCTCCCCACACACATCTCTTCGCTTCTTCGATCCCAGGGAGCGCTTCCAAGCCAATCAACACTGTCAACCAGACAAGCTTCCAGCAGACCGGTCAAAGGTGCAAGTACCGTACCAGACACATCCAAGCGAGCACAAGCCTCGTGAGTTGTGTCTCGTTTCTGTGTGCTCACATTCCAGTATTTCCTCTTATTCTTTGGCAGAAACCAGCGTCCATTATTTTGACAAGCTCTCCGGTGACTGGTTTCAACAATTGCTCACCGTCAGTCACCGTCACCGCTTTCTTTTCTGCTGTCTGCCTCACCGTACTCTTGTACCCGCCGTTGTTCTCCGTCTAGATCTGCCCTTACCTCTTCTCATCGTCTTCCCCGCTGATTGACTCTATCTTTTCTCCTTTCTCTCCGTTCTCTTTTCTTTTTGTCAATCCCCTCACCTCATTCTTGCGTAAGAACGCATCCACTTGCCGGCGGGCGGAATACGCACAACGGAATTCAAACGCTCGGACGACCAAGACCAGCCCTGCCATTTTAGTCCCGAGAATCAGACCATTAGAGCTTACTTCGAGTCCAGAGGTATCTCGCATATCACGTAAATCACGGATACCACGCATATCACGCATGTCGGCCATGCGTCTTTCCAACCCCATGCTTTGCCCTATGGAGCATCCTATGGAACCGCTTTTCAAGGATCTCTTCGGGTCTCTTTCTGTTTTCTTTCATTTTTTGTGATCTTTCTCCAGTATTCTCTCGCCCTTTCCGTCTCTTCCTTGTCGTCTTCCATTCTCTTTCTGTCCTTTTCCAAGACGATCACCGGTCCATGACCCACGACAAGGACCCAAAGGATCAAGAAAGATCACGGAAGGGACAAAAAGGGTCGAAAGAGACGAAAAGATCCCTACAAGCGCCGTCCATGCTTGCTTTTCCGTATCGACGACGCCATCCGTATCCTCATCCTTGCAAACGCCCAGCCCATTATCTCACTTGCATCTTGCCCGTGGTGTCCGCCTCGCCTCTTTTTTTGCTTCTCTTTTCTCTTTTTTGTCGTCTTCCCTACCGTCTCCCCCGCTTTCGACATGCTCAAAGTGCGTGCAGCAAACAAGGGAGGTTGGGTGTGCCCATAAAAAACGGTCGTCTTTATCTTCTTTTGTTCTTTCTGGAGTCTCTTAGAGTCTTTTTGTCGTTTCTCTGCTTCCTTTTGCTTTCTTTTTCAATGCTTCCGTGCTTTCCTGATCTCTCTTTTCGGCGAGGCCAGCATAGACTTGGACCTCGCCTGGCTCGCATGGTAAACCAAAATGGCGTGAGATATGAGGAGAAAGAGATCAAAAAGGAGGGGACAACACCAGCGAGAAGAGGAAGCTGCAACTGTCGATCTCGTTGGCGGGGGCTGGACTCTCACCTATCTCAGTATGGAGCAGTCGTAGCTGTCCACTCTGAGCTTCCCCTCTATCTGGTCTATCGGGTGGCCTGTCCCTTGGTGTCTTTGCCTCCGTGATGCAAAACTCCCCTGTCTGCATCTGCAGCTGTAGCTTCAACTTGTTGTCTGTTGGATGCGTTGGATGTGTTGGTAAGAAGCCGTCGAGATAGTCAGCGGTCAGCTTGCAAAGGGAGGCGGGAAAGGGCACATGTCGCCACTGGTCCCGGCGTGCAGGTTCAGCTTCGTGGTGTAGACAGAGTAAAGCTCCTCGATTCGTCCATGCCCTTGATACCAAGGAAGACGGAAGGAGAAAAAGAAAGGAAGAAAGGACACCTACCCGGATGCTACACTGTATCCAAGCACCATCCCTCTTGTTGCCTACCCTGGTGTCTTGTAAACTTTCCGCGCTGTTCCCTGATTGCACCCACGTCGTATTTTATGTCAATTCTTTTTCGGCGATGCAAGATTCAAAGCTGGACCCCAATTAGGGTCGTTCTACTTCTGTTTGTCATGCCTGCACAAGCAGCCTTCAATCCTTTCAGTTCTCATCAACGGGGTATTTTTATGCTGTCCACCAGTGCATATCCCTTATAAAATGCTGTGCTCCATTATGTTGTGGTCAACGCTGTGCTCCGTGTGTCCGTGCTTTTTTTCATAGCTGCGGTCTTTCTTCAACACATGAAAAAAGTCGACCGGCAAGTGTCAACCGTCAACGGCTTTGGGCCTTTTTTTTAGTGCACAGAACTGCCTTGTTCCATGTCAAAGAGCCCGTGCTTTTGGCGGTTTTGGCGGGAGGAATTAGTATGTTATTGGAATGGAGAACAAGAGAGATAAGGTTTTTTGATAAACTCGCCAAATTAGGCCTCATTATTTTGGTACAGTGCGGTCAACAAGGCCGCCAGGGAGCTTTTGATGGAACTTGCAAGGACCAAGAACAGGGGAAACAAGATAGTTCCGTTTTTGGTGCTGGCTAGCTAGTAGCCTCGCCGACTAACAAGGAAGCGAAAAGAGCGTCAACAACCGGTGTCTGTGCACTATTTTGGTGGCGTTTTGGAGCACCTCTCGAGTGACGAGTTCATAGGAAAGAGGAGTCAAAAAGACGAAAGGCTGATCAACAGCACCGGCCTCTTCTTGCTGCACCGGCCTTTTGAGGTGCCGTTGCGAGTGGCCGAGGCCTGGGCTTGGCGGACGACAGCTCAAAAATCAAAGGCCCGGTCGAGGCATTGTATCTTACGATTTCATACGGAGTACTTTGTACATTTACCAACCATCTCACAAGTGCAGGTCTTATGCACGGTCCGGTCCCGCCCTTTGTTTGTTGGGAGCCAAGTGCGGGAAAGGGCAAAACGGCATAAAGTGTGTGTATTAACCAGTTATTCGTACATTTCGTACTTATGTTATCTTGGTGGCACTTGGACCCAAGGGAGACTGATCAGTGAAAAAAACAGAAAACAGGGACAGGGTTTAGAAAAATAGCTGCATAAAGGACGAAAAGAAGAGGGATTAGAAAGCAATATGGTGCCCGGCACCCTGTGGCCGACCGTCATTCTGGAAACATGCACGGCGGGCAATGCACGGCGAATGCTTTTCTGGATGCACGATGCCTGCTAGGGCCCGAATATTGAAAACATAAACGGCCGGAGGGAGGGTGGCGGGTGAGCACCGGAAGAGAGGGAGGTGGGATGACTGCATGAGATGTGCATGTAGTGCAATGTATGTGCAAAAAATCATGAAAGCACGAAAGCATAAAAAATGGCAGGGGATGGCACCAACTTGACTGAATAAGGAAGAATAATGCGCCTCCTGCACTGGTCTGCACAAACGGGGAATAACTTTCCAAACCTGCCTGCTGCCAAAATATGACAGAATAAAAATGACCAGACCATTACGTCGTTTTTCTTTTTCTTATTCTGACAGAGAAAGAGAGAGAGAGAGGCTGGCAAGAGGGGAGAACATGCTGCAGGTCAGCCCACGAAAGAGGAAAAATCTTGCTGATCCTTTTCTCTCTTCCTCTTCTTTGGGATTCTGGATGAAGGTTGGCACGCTGTTCTCTCTTTTATTTTCTTCCTTTTCCCGATACGCGACGAATGGACAAGGTTGTGTGCATCGGGAGACTTTTGCTGGGTTTCTACTGGGTAATTTGCTACGAGTGCTCAATAAGACGTGGACCACAATGCCAAGCTCTCGAGTATCGGGAACCCTGGGTTGCAACAGCGAGGTTGTATTGCAGGAATTTTAGTTCTGAGTCGGCCCTGTCTCTGGAGTAATTGTCCCCTGATTTTGTTTCTGTTTCTCCAATCTGTATCGGATTTTTGGTCTGGCAGGCCTATAAAACAAATACGGATACGCAAATTTGGAGAATATCTTGAGAAAGTCCTTATCAAACACAGCGTAACCACTGAGCCACAAAGTATGGAGCCTCTTGTTTTGGTCTTCTTTGTCTATACTTGCAACAAGTGCCGAGTCCAACTATATCGAGGAACGAGAAGAAAATGACGAAAAAAGGACTCAGAAGAAAGAGGGGAAACAGGGTGATGGGATGGGATTTTCCGTCTGGACTGCTAGTTGACTCTGGAGATAGGATAGATTGCGGACATTGATGTGGGTGAGGGTAAGAGCCCCATCGACTGCCGAGGGGCCGCCGTGGAGACAGTTCATGCAAAGCACCCGGGCACCGTCAACAAGGATAAGATGGGAATAAGAGGATACGGACACAGGAAAACACTGGGCCGGGCTGGAACTGGCCCTGGCTACGGCTGAAGCACTACGGATACAGACGAGTACCCGCAGTGTAAAAAAGACAAGAGGAAGAAAGAATCACAGTGAGAACTAGGAGAGTTACGATATATGACGGGACATTGGGGTTGTTCTGACAAAGCGAGGTGCAGAAGAGGCGCGGAATGGACTCGAAAAAAGAAGGAGACTCGAGAAAAAGGGTGCTTGACCAAAAATGACAAAAAAGACGGACAGGTCCGGCGCTGTCTATCAGTTCTACATACGGATGGGAGAGGCCGCTGAAAAGGCGAGTAAAAGAGTAAAATGGTTGGTAAAAAGTCGACCTGTCATCTTTTATTGAGTTTTTAGGGCAAATGTTTGAGGCAAAAGCCCGTACGAAGGGCAGAGTTCAGGGTTCAGTGACGCAGTCAGATACCTGTATCGTAATAATATTCAGCAGCTCCGCTGTGGTTGTTGCAGGCAATCGTCAATTTGTTACCGAATAAAGTTGTTTTTCCTCTTCTTATTTGTGTTTTGTGCAGCCCGGCACCCTCCATCTTTTTTCTTTTTAAGTGGTAAGTATGTCCGTATTATTACGCACCCTCCCTCCATTATGCACAAGCCCCAGGCGAATGTAACGCTGTCACCGAGAAAATCGAGGCCCCTGGCCTGGCCAGCAGCGATCATTTCCAGCGTCTGCCAATAACCTGTCAATATGCTGCCAATGCCATCCAATCGAGGGTGACGCTCGGCAGCAAGCGGTTGGTCAGACAGATTTTGGCCTGTCTGACGACCTGTCGAACCTGTCGTCTGTCGTTCCGTCCATACGAGTGCGACATTGACGACAAAAACACACGCTGTGATACCCATTTCGTCCTATTTCCACGCATTCGGGATCGGAATTTGATCTTGCTTTTTGACTTGTGCGTGTACAAGCTGTGCCTCGTGGGACAGAAGCACAAAGATCGGCTGTCGAAGAGCGTTTGAGCGATTAATTATTACGAAGAGATCTAGTCCTTGTATTTTGTGTATTTTTTGTCGACTCAAAAGCAAGAGCACGTGTGCGGCTGTTGTTGAGCACGATTCGCCGGTTTGTTGATTTTGCGGAGCAAATTACGCCATAATCGTTATGATCGTTCGGACAGCCCTCGTTTCCCAGCCAAACGCATCCTTTCTCTCTCGCTACTCCCTATGTGCCGTGATCTGTGCGAAGCCGCAGACGGGTGATCCTGGCTGGAGATCACCCGCAACGCAAGTGCAACGCCTATTTTCTACCATGTATTCTTGCGTGCAGAGAGGATAAGAAATGGCGCTGGGAACGAAGGGAAACTCACAGACTGGTGCCCTCCAAGTCGAAGTGGACAGGGAACGGGGGCCGAGCGTGCACCCACAGAAAAGGATGGTCCACAGGGGGCCAGCAGGAGTCCAAATTCCGCTGGGTTGCGTTATTGGGGTGGTGTTCGTCCGCCTTTTCGCTGGTGTTCGTTTCGTTCTTTTGGTTTTGCTCGAAGAGGAGGGGAAGCAGACATGGACAGGGGACAGGGAAGTTGGAAGACAGGAGACAAGGGAGAGTCAAGGAGGAGTTGATGTGGGGGAAAGGATAAGAAGACACGGGCAGACAACATTGAAAATCAAAAGAAGACGAGAACGAGAATGAATACGACAGACGAAAAGAAACAACGCACAAGTATCCTCTCATGATGGGCACAAAAAACTTGGATGCAAAGTGCAGACGCCGATGCAGATGCAGATGCAAACGACGAACATGCAGAGAGCGACATTTGGACAATTCAATCCAGTGTTGGTTTTATGTGACGGAAAATATACACAGTTCACACAATTTTGTCACAAAATGTGACAAAAGTGTCAACAAAATATGATATAAAACACAAAACCTGCACCAAGCTGCAACAGACTGCACAAGCCTGCACCAAAACCACACAAAACGAAACCAAAAAAAGAAACCAAGCTCCCAAAAGGAGACAGACCCTCCACGCCGGGCACCTCCATCTTGTCGTAAGGTCGGCGATCTGACCCCTGTCTGCAGCGGCCTCTCCCAAAAGATTCTCTGGGTCGTCGCTTTTGGTGATTTTTCTGTTTTCTGGGGCTCTTTGCACTCTCTTTTCAGTGGAGGACTTGGTGTTAGCTGGGGCTGTCTTTTGGTGCTTCTCCTGTTTTTCGTCTTTCCTTTCTTTTTTCAGTCGACGGTTCCCCACAACTTCTCTCCACACATCCAGTCTACTGCTGCTCCTCTCCTCTGGTTCTCTCTGGTCCTCTTTTCAATTTGGAATTCATTCGCTCAACCCGGAATAGCGCAAGGCCGGGGTTGTCGTTTTGGCCAGCCCATATTGCTTCTTTCGGTCATTCTGTTCCTTCTTCTGTCTGCTCTCTGAGCCTCTGTGTTTGTGGTTTTGTCGACATCACCCACCGACGCAAGGGAACACAGCGTCGTATCAGACCCTGTCAATCCCCTTCTGGCGTCCTTTGTCTTCTGTTGCTTATCCTTCTGTATCTTCTGTAGATACCCATTGATACGAATATTCTCCGTAATTTTGTCCCTCCGGTCCTGCAGAACGCACATCTCTGCCATGATGTTCCTGCGTGCCGCCTGCGTGCTGGGACTGCGCCGCGTTGTCGACTTCTGAGACTCTGTCAGGAACAGCCGTCCTGCGTCGAGTCTAGAGAGAGATCGAAGAATCGCGAGAAGTGCCTGTAATATCTGCATCGTAGTTGTTGTTGACCTCTGTATCGCTCCTTCCATGTTTTGTTGACTGCTGTTGTTGCTCTTTACTCGTGCTCTACAACACTGGTCCGCTCCTTCCTCAATTCTCGACTCTTACTGGTTCTTTCCTTTCTTCATCGTTTTCTCGCTCTTTCCTTCCCAAGCACGTCGTACGCTCTTCGTTCTTTCCTCGTTTACCTTTCTTTCCCATCCCCCCCCTTTCCTCCGTATCTCTCAGCCACTTCTCAGCCCGGCCTGGCCCACCCCTTGCGGCCCTCTTCTCTTTTTCTCCTCTTTCATCTTCGCTTTTCCTCATCTCACACACTCTTTTAGCCCTCTCTTCTGCCCCAGCTATCCTCGCCCACCCACCCACCATCGAATTTGTTTACCCACTCACACCACACCAAAATCCTCATCCGCTAGCATGGGCGATCCGCCGGCCGAGTCCAGACGGTTCCGCGGTGCGTTCCCAGCCAGTTAAAACGCGATCTCTCCCCGCCTATCGCTCCCAAGTTCACTCCAAGATGGCTTGAGATGGCTCCAAGATAGAGCCCAAGCCAAGCTCTCATCCCAGCTAGTGTGGCAGCACGAACCGGCGGACGACGACGAACCCGGGCTGCGCAGACTGTTGTGAGGACTGCGTCGGCTGTCTGCACACCAAAAACTACTAACTACTGCAAATGCAACTGCGGCTGCGGCTACGGCTATCAGGCGTCCTCTCGCTGTGGCCGTCGCTCTCGCTTCTGCCCTTCTGCCCCGATGCCCCGGCAGCTGAAAAGTCCCGGGAGCTGGGTCCGATTGAGTTTCTCTTCAGGCCCCAAGCCTCCAAAGTCGCCAAAATAGCAGACGATACGACGCTGGAGGGCGCTTCCGGGCCATTGGTTGGATCCTTTTTGCCCTTTCCAGCAACACACCCCTGGTCCGTCATTTGCATGTCATTTCAGCTCTTCAGCATCTTTTGCACTCACAAATCCCATCCCTCTGTCTTTTTCAGGTCACTTGTCCTCGCGGTGTATTCCCACTGTTACATTGGCTAGGCTTCACTGAGCCCCGTCAATTCGGCTGGCCCTGAACTGGACCCGTACCACTGTTTCTCCATGAGATTGAGATTGAGATTTGAGATGAATACGACGTTTCGAACGCACTGCAACTTCAACTTTTTGTCCCTTTATGTTTGTTCGTTTGTCTCTTTGTCCCTATGTCTTGCCATTGTTTTGTCTTTCCCTGCCCTGACGACACCAATGACCTAATAACAAGTCCACGACAGGGTCTGGTACCAAGGATCCTGTTTGACAAATTCTCTTTTCTTCTTCCTTTCGTTATTTCTCGCTTGTTTTCTTCATGGGCAGCGTCACATTGTCACATTGTCTATCACATTTATTCTTCGTATTGGTCTGGTTTAATTGCAATTTTGCAAGATTGCCCTTTCTTTTCTTCATGGGCTTTGGTTTTCACTATTTGTTTTCGTTATTTCGTTATTGTTATTCTCGTTTCTTTTTCCTCTTCTGCTCTCATTATTCATTGTTCATTTTCCTATTCTCCACCGTTTGATGCTTGAATAATTGCTCTGTCTCACAACCGTCACCTCTAGGCACCGCCACCAGCGCCCACAGGCCCTTCTCCCTGTCCGCTTTCTTCTTGCAGCATCGTTTTCCAACTGTCTCTTCATGTCACGATTTCTGTCAGTTTTCTTGTCTGCCTTCATGCCCTCTTTTTCAAAATCACAAAATCACAGCGTCATACTTGATCATTCCTGTCATAGTTCCATGTACGCCGCATGCCGCTGCTCCTACGGCCCTGTTCCGTGGCTCGGTGGCTGCAGCATGTGCTCCTCCTCCTCGCGTTCTAGTCTGCAGGTGCCGTGTCCACGTCCCAGCAGTCTGTCACTTTTTTGCACATCACCTGGGCCCCAGTCACACTCTTTGGGCGTCCTCTCTGGCGGTGCTCTCTGTTTTTCCCTCTTTCCTTCTCTCCTGTGCCTCAACAGTGGCTCAATGGCTCTTGTGCCCTCCTCTCCCAACCACGCTTGTGTCGTGTGTCCCCACCCGTGCAGATGATCGGCAGACAGGGGTATTCTGCACAAACCCAGCCCCATATTACGAGAACCCATAACACCGGCCCAAATACACCACACAAGAACTCGCAAAATCCACACAGAATACCAAAATACATTGGTACAAAGCATTAATCCCAAGGAAACAAGCAGGAAGTAGCCGCACACATCGAATATCCCCGCCCTTTCTACGACTGTCTTATGTCCCTTCCATCCATCTTCTTTTTTGTCTACCACACTCTATCTCTACCCCGGCCGCAAATCCCCTGCCCATCATCTGGATTTCGTGATTTGTACCCAGAGCAACGGTCCAGAAGGGACTTTGATACGGATTTGGTGTGTTAATAAAGAGGGCAAAGTGGTTGGTTGCGTGTGTGTGGTCTATCATTGTCTTGGACCTGTATCTGACCCTGAATCTCATTATTGCTCACTATCATCACCGATAACAGCAAGACAAGAAAATGGACATGAAAGCCTATGATACATGCAGAACAATGGAGTTGCAGACGAGCGAGAGAGAAAAAACACATCATGAGTGTCATAGATTTGTGACGTATTCGTTTTGTCTTTGGGTTTTTCTCCCGGCATCTTTTCTCTTTTCGCTTCGTCTTCGTTTCCCCTCTTCAGTCTCCTCCTCAACGGCATACTCGTTTCGCCTATTTCCCTTTTCTCCTTCCTCATATCCCTCTATTTCGCGCCGCGAGTCCTTTTATTTCTCCGTCAGTTACCGTTGCTCGCTTTACACAGCATGCCCGCCTTTCGTCTGACCTTTGGTGGCTTTTCTCGCTCTGTTCAGTTTCATCCCTTGCAGAGAGGCAGCCCCCATCCGCCCTCCTGGTCTTGCCTGTCAACTGTCACAGGGGAAGGAAAGGGAGTGTGGTCAACGCCAAAACACTCGCTAGGAACCAAGAAGTTGGCCAAGACGGAGTCGCCTCCTGCATGTTGTCTCCTGTTTGTTTTGTGACTTTCTCTCGCACTTGCGCCTCCTGCATCATGGTTGCATCTGGCGACGGCCCTCCCTGTCAGTTCCTGGTGTGGCCCGCACGAAGAATATTTTTCAGTTTGTTTTAGCATCTTAGTATCTTTTTATTTCTCCTGTTCCTACTGAGACATCTGTCAGGTACGAGAGTACTTTGCAGAAAAAAAGGGACGCGAGACAGGCGCCCACAAAAATTCAGTGAGGAAGAGAAAAAGCAGGAGAATTTGCTCGACGAGTCTCTTGAAGTTTTTGAAAATACAGGGCAAAAACAAACAAAGTACGAATTGTCGTACGACTTCCAGAAAAGGGAGGCATCAGAGCATAAAAGTAAAAGGTACGTGACACAAGCGTGAAGAGAAGATTCAAGGAAAATACACGCAAAATACTCCGTCTAATACAGACCAAATAAAAAACTGCGAGAGACAAGACAAGCACGGACACACAAGACATAACAATTGCCCGCACTCGACCAAAACTCGACCAGTCGGGCCACTTCACTCACGCACTTGCGCACCGACCACGGCAGAGATGACAAGCCGACGAGAAAAGAGGGGGGAGGCAATTACGATAAGGCTATGGAGCCCATGGGAAGTGCACCCGGGAGCCTGGGCTCCAGTCACACAGCGATCGGTACAAAAAGTATATTTACTCAAAAGTCGGTACAACCACACAAACTTCTTACAAAAACGATGTGCACCAGTCACAAATCCAGATACGAACGTGCATCGTACAAGAGCCTCGACATGCACGACGCCCATCACACTGCTCCATCGTCCCTATTTGGGCCATTTGACTTCCGAATACGTCCAAATGGGGTCCGTATTTTGCGTCTTTTGTCTGTTCTTGTTATTTTGTCCCTTCTTACCTGTCGATTCTCGACTGCATTATGCACTTTTGTACGCGTTGCGTCTTTTATGTCTTTTTCCCTCCCTGCATCGGGCAAAACCCTGGTCATGGAGATGGCAAAATATGCGACGGGATGCATCTGGATGTTGGGAACGCGTCGAGATGCATCTAGGCTTGGACGAAATCCCTGGTTTTTGGTGTTTATGCTCGGTGCTTGGTGCCTGCAGTGTGCTTCATTTTACGATATGCAGGCACTTGGTTCTTGAGTGTGCTCCGTCTGCGTGCATCGCATGAAAGGAGGGGACGGAGAGAAAGGGAAAAAAAGAAGAGCGAGACATCAAGAGGCAAAGTCGACGAGAGACACAATCGAGGCAAAGTCAACAAATCGACAGGGTCTCGAGGGCAAGAAGGCCAAGAAGACCAAGAGGGTCAAATATCAGGAGTCGACACAGGAGAGACACCACGCCCTGCCCTGCTTCTCCTGTCGATATTCTCTCTGATGAGATATCTCTGATGAGGTTGTCTGCGGTGATTTTCTCCTTTTGGCCCTCTCTTTCTCGTTGATTTCCAGGTCCTCGATTCCTTGTTTCCTTGCGTCTCTGATTCACTGGCCTTCCTATTTTCCTATTCTCCTTGTCGATGTCTCCCCCAAATTGTGCAGAACCCTGATCTGCTCTGAGATGGCTGATCCTCCTTTGCTTTTCCGCCTGTTCTGGCTGCTCTTTCTAACGTCTCTCTCTCTCTAACGTCTCTTTTCAGGAGCGATGTGCTGTTTGCATTTATTTTCCTCCATCACTGGAGCCTGCCACACGAGGTGTCTCGGCCGGTATCTCTCCCTTTCCATGGGCGTTCCTGGCCCATTGGCCATCACCGGTTGCATTGTATTGTTGAATGGAGTACGATGCAACGATGCAATAATGATGGGCTCATATTCCCTCGCAGCTTCTCATCGATACCTCACATCGATATGACACGCCGATGTCATACACAGATGCAACGATGAGTCGTTCGTCGTCTGTCATACAAGTAATACTTCGTCCACCATCTGCCCGCAATCCTCGGGTAGCCCTGTTACTTGAGCACGAAAGAATTGCGTGTATGTACTGCACGAACCCAAACGAACGACGATAAAAAATATGAAGAAAAAATTGCAAAAAAGAAAGAAAGCAATGAGAACCGAAAATAAACACCCCCTCGGCTTTGGCACACCCGTCCCCACTCCACTAACAAAATACACCCCCATGTACACTCCCCCTCCTCTCCTCTCAGCTCAAGTATTATTAGCTGGTGTGCTTGTCTCTCTGGGTCCCTGCTAGTGGTATTTGCCTTATTTTCTTTTTGCTTGGGTCTTTTTGTGCTTTTTCTTTTTCCCATTTGCTTTTTATGCCTTTTCGCTGCGGTATCTTTCCCACTGCACCACTGTACCACCGCACCAATGCACCCAGGTACATACCCAGCGGTACTGTCAACCCAGTCTCTCCCCATCTCCGTATTCTCTCACCCCCCTCCGTCGATCCGCCCCATCTGATCTGCCCTGGCCTGCCCCCAGTTGTTTTGTGGGACCGGGCTCCTCTCTCTTGCTCTGGCTCTGTCTCTTGTCCTGGGTCTGTCTGTGTTTGTGGGTTGCCTTTTGTCTCTTTTTTCTGACTCTGTTCCTTGTCCTCGCTGTTTGTCTCGTCATGTCTATTTTCTGTCACTTTTTTCTCTGAATCGCTGTGTCGTTGTCTTTTGTTCCTACTTGTTTCCTTCCCCCTTGTTTTCACTCCTCACACGCCCCCAGGATACAAGAGTACCTCGAGTACATTGTTTGCCTCCACCATAAACTACCCTCCTCTCTTCCCCGTCTCTCCACCCATCTGCATCTTGCGTCTTCCGTCCTGCGTCTCGGGTCTCTCCTCGCATCGTCTCCCCTCCTCTTCTCTTTCTCCTCTTTCCTTGTCGTTCACCACCCTTGTCCAACATCCTTGTCATCATCCGTCGTCCTTATCCGTTGAGAAAAGAAAGCAAAAAAGAGGCAAGACACTCTAGACAGTCGAGACATCCACACGCACTCACACAGAAACACAGACATACACACTCAACACCCACGCACCCAAGTCAAACATCCCAAGTCTCTCATCGACTATCCCGGACCCGTCGTCAACTATTTTATATCCAACGTCCGCCCGCTTTCTTGCCCATCGCCATTTCTCGTCTTGTCTTGCTTTTCCATTCTTTATATCCATCATCCTCTCCCATCTCCTCTCATCTCTCCCTCGACTCCATCTTCTTCATTCTTCTTATTCTCCATCTTCCCTCTTCATCCCTTCAACGTCTTTTCTTCCTCCTTCTCCCTCGACAATCTCCACTCTCCACGAGTCTGTTAAAGTCTTTGCATCGTATTGTCTTTGAAATCTTTTACATCGAGTCTCGTCATCTCTTGATCGGGTGCATCTCTTTGCTGCCCTCCCCCTCTCCCCCCTTGTGGTCTATTCCACACAGCAACATATCTCACTCGCTCTCTCACAACAACATTCGCCATGGCTATCAAGACAACAACGGCCAATGTGCTCCAGCATGGTCACCGCCGCCGCGTCAACAAGCCCGTGCTTGTCCGTGGCAGCCAGCTGAGCGCCCGCTACATCACCGAGCGCCGCATCAAGCACGAACGCAAGCTCCGCAAGCAGCAACAGAAGCAGCAGCAAGAACGCCAGCAACAAGAACAGTCCGCCGCCTCGTCCGCCACTGCCACGCCCGAGCCGTCTACGCCGCCTTGTGAATCGACATCGTTCCAGGGCATGACCGCCGAGAAGAAGGAGGCTCTGCAGACGATTCTGGGCCGCACGCTCGACGACAAGGACCGGTCGGCCGCCGACATCCTGGCCACGCTCTACATGACTGGTCTGCTCGACCGCAAGACGCCCGCTGCATCTGAAGCATCCGGCGCCTCTACTCCCATTCGTGAGTGTTTGGCCTCCCCCCGTATTTTTGTGAACACCACTAACATTACAGACGAATCTGATGTTGAGCCCTCCAAGGTTACTCTTCCCAGCATGCAGCAGACCGAGGTGATGCTCGAGGTCTGGCGCTCTGAGCGCAGTGCCAAGTCGGCCACTGCCACTGACTCTGCTCCTGTTGCTGAGAACATGAACATTACCGATGCTGAGCCCACCACTGCTCTGTCGTCGTCTCCCTTGACTCCGGCTCTGTCTTCTTCTTCATCTTCGTCGGCCATGGCCAGTGCCCGGTCGTCCTTCTCGATTGGCTCGCCTGTCTCGCAATATGCTCATATGCCCTCTCCCTCGGGTCCGCCGCCGCCGCCTTACGATGCCTGGCGCAAGAGCATTGGCGTGTCCCATGGTGAGGCCGCCCCTATCCCGTCCATGTCGGCTCAGGCTCCTCTGCCTGCTCCCATTCCCAGCAAGGTGACTCAGAGCCCCTTCTCGACCTACGAGCAGAACTACTTCTGCTCTTCTCGCAACAGCAGCAACAACAGCAGCAACAACAACCGTGATGGGCCCAACGGAATGCCCTCGCCTCCTCAGTCGCCTACGGATGCTGGCCGTCCCAGTGAGTACAGCTACAAGCCGGCCGCCCCGACGCTGCCGACTCTGCCGTCGCTCGCCAACCTGCCCACGCCTCCTCAGTCGTTCTCGGCCTCGATGCAGCCTGCCCCCTACCACCACCAGCAGGCCCCTTACCACTCTCACTCGGCCTACCAGCCTCGCTACCACCCCCAGTATGAGCTGCCTGCTCCCATGCCTACTCACCGCCGCAGCATCCACGGTGGTGCCGAGGACATTGCCACGACTGTCGTCACTCTGCCGCCTCCTGGCATCGGCTCTCGCGAGCCCCTGACTCCTGTCTCTCCCCTGACTCTACCCAGCGCTTTTGGCCGCCGCTCCACCATGCCCACCATGCCCAGCGTCGCCACCATGATCAACGGCCCTTACCACCATCACCACAACAGCCCTCGCATGGCTGCCAAGCTTGATGCTCGCCGTGACCGCCTCTCGTCGTCGGCCTCGTCGCCTTCGACCTCCAAGAAGGCCATGCCCAAGCCGCACTGCAATGTCAAGTACGAGACCGCCGAGCTCGACTTTATCATGTACCAGCGCACCACCAAAAACCGTGCCTGGGACGACGTGACAGCTTCGTTCAACGCTGCTCTCCCGCGCCTTCGCCAGTATGCCGAGATGGACTGTGCCCGCCTGGGTGCCGCTCCCGGCTCGACTTCCCCCGGCGGTGCTGATAAGATGGACCGTTACCGCGCCCGCCCCGAGCGCACCACGCCCGGTCTGCAGGCCTCGTACTACCGCCAGCGCCTGGCTCTCCCCCTGCTGGACGAGAGCGGCCAGCTGGTCTTTGACGACGCCACCAACAAGCAGCTGTTCACGGAAGTCATGGTCCGCGACGACAAGAGCCGCAAGAAGCTGCGCCGCACCATGACGGGCCCCACTGCCGTGGCCCCCTCGTCTTCGGTTGGCCCCTCCTCCAAGGTCAACTCCGACGACGCTCGTGTGCACCTGGTGCTCTACTTCCCCGAGCGCGTCACCCACTACGACTACTGGTTCGTGTCCGAGGAGGACAAGGCCCTGGCGCGCCAGCGCACGTACGAGCGCAACATGCAGCGCCACCAGCGCGGCCTGCCCTCGTGGCACCCGAGCAACGACGACCCGGACTCGGGCATCCTGACCCGGGGTAAGGAGTAACTTTCCTCCTTCTCACTCTCATCCTCACCCTCATCCTCCACCCTCTCTGACGCCTGCGTCTTGTACAATATTGTTTTCGTTCATTTGCTTCCCGTTTTATTCCCCGATACGTCCGTCTTACGTGTCTCTCACTATCATGTCTTTGCTTTTGCTTTTCACTGCTTTCACTGCTTTCTTTTGACTTTTCTTCTTTACATTCTTTCTGATCTCAAAAAGTTTCCCTCTTGCATTCGCACACGACAAAACATGACAAGACAACATCCCATTGCATAGCATACCTTGCATACCTTGCATCCGCATTTGCATCCTGCATCCCGCATCACCCAAAGCGAGCATTTGGCCCAAAGACAAGACAAAAAACTTTTCGGTCCAGCCCCTGTTACAAATACTTTCTTGTTTTGTTTTGTTTTTGCTTTTCTATCTGCTTTTCAGTTTCCTGTTTCTGCTTTTCCTGTTCCACATTGTGGACATGTATGATGGGCTATCAAGAATAATGTTCTTGCTTTTGACTTTTTCTGTTTACCTGTTTCTGCTTTTTTATCAACGACTGGAGGACGGCAACACCACAGCTGTGTTTGCAATTGTGTACGATTATACCTGTATATTATTACCTCGCTATCTGCTTTTCACCTTGTTCATACTTTTGCTTTTTTCTGCTTTCTGGTTTTATTGTTGGCTTATTCTTCATAAGTTTCTTGATGTGTACGGTATGGAACGAGATGAAAAAAGAGAAACAGGAATTATGGATTATATATGCTTTCTTTGCTCGCCAACAATAACAAACCCCCAAGATTGAATCTTACAAACTTTGCCTTGCATCTACTTGACCGTGAGCTATTATTACTATTACCATTACCATTACTATTATTTGTCTCCTCGACATTACTCGATCACGCAAACCGGTGGCTCCGTCTCGGAGGATGTCTACCTATGTTAACATGCATCTCAAAAATCACAGTCGAGGAGCAACTTACACTCTGTAGACAAGCGGCATGGGCCCTGCCTCTATGGGAATAGGACCAGCCGACAGTGGCCGCACCGGCGACCACCAGCCGTGCTTGTTCGTATCGTAGAAACTCGTCCCAAAGGCGATGATTATCGAGATCACGCGGAAGCCACTACACTGTCAGGAACAAAGAAAGAAAAAAGGTACGGACGCTGGACTCACATTAAGCATAATGAAAACAGACTCGTGGCGTTGGCGACATCCCTGACCGGCGTTGCCGGCCCACTGCTGTACGAACTGTCGTACAGGTACCCGTACGGAATGTCCTGCACCTGGGGGTACTGCGCAATCGCCAGCATCGCAATCGCCAGGCCGTCCAGCACCGTGTGCCAGATGGCCACCGACCGCCGCCGCTCGTACGGCCATAACGGCAGCGACGCACCGCCCAAATCGGCCGCCAGGCTGGCGACGGCCGAGACCAGGTAGGCCCAGGCGAAAATGTGGAAAGCCGCCGCCAGGACAACCACGAGCGCCATAAACGACAGGCTTGACAAGAGAAGGCCGACCCGAAAACAGACGGCAATGATGAGCCACCGGGGGCGCTGCTCCCTGCGGCGGTTGCCAAACATGCTGGCCAACCAGGAGGGGCGTTGGTTGTTGGTATGCTCATTGGTATTGTCCTCTGGAGGTGTCTGAAAGTCGACACGTCGTGGGAGCTGTGGCCCTGATGGGGGTACATTTGGCTGCTGTTGGGGATATGGGACATATGATGCCGGCGGTTTCGGCGGGAGAGGACCGGCTGACGGTGCGCTCGTAGGTTGAGCGATTCCAGTCTGCGGTCGGTTGCCATCTGGAAATCTTTCCTTTTGCGTATGTAGCTCAATATCGGTTGCCATCGTGGATGTTAATGTCGCCATGAGCGTAGGGAATGTGCTCGGTGATGATCAGATTGTGGTTATGACAGACGATGCATCACAGTAATTGGGCGACAGGACAACATATAAATGTAGAATGGTAGAACCTACGATTGAGAATTGCAATGTATGATTGCCACAAAAGCGGCCAATATACCATCCCCGGGGCGAAGACAGATCAGAGCATCTCAGAGCATCTTGCTGCTGTGCCGCAGGGTGACTGAATCTGGCTGCCTGATCAAACACGAGAATACAAAATGGTCGACAATACAAACATTTGTAGCCAAACATTGAAAATCTGGCAAATATCCAGTGTGTGTAACACATGACATCGAGGTATGATGAGTACAAAGTTCACAGCCACAAGGAACTCGTTATTACCCGGGATTGCCCAAACTTTACCGGATCTGTTGGTTCTGTGCCGTTTCGTAAGTGACATTGACAGCATAAAACGTACCTACGGAGCATACATTGGCAAGACTGCCGTTGTGTTTGCCAAAAATAACCCCTTCCTTATCACATGCAAAAGACAAGTTACCTTGTCACTCGACTTATCACTCAATCCCGTTTCAACTCATTGTTCGGGCGTGCACTTTGGTGAAATGCTAAAGTTACAAACTCCTTCGTCTAGATGTTATATTTACAGCTGCTAAAATATGAGATACAGATCCAGTATATAGCACATCCCTACTTCTATTCTTCATCCTTGGGTAGGGCCCGGCGAAGCGGCTCCAGTCCAAAGATCTCGTCGCTGGTCACCGATGGCCGCGGCCGGCCATCCGACGACCCGTCCATCTGTGTATCCGCGAGAGGGTCTCCACCGCCACCCAATGGCGACTGGTTCACGACTTCACCAAACAAGAAGGCATGCCGTGTGCGGTTTGCAGCGTTTGGCCGTGGCGGCTTCTTGGGCGGTGAGGAAGAATGAGCACTATCGTCGTGGCCACCACCACTGCTGGCTGTATCGCCTGGTTCTAGCATCCACGAGAAGGATGATTGGGCGAGTGTAGAGCGGGTCGGGATGGTATGCGGTCTTTGCTCCGGTTCTTCTGCTGGTGGAGTTGGCTGTGGCGGTTGTAGAGGCACCACCTCGGCCTCCTCTGGTTTCGGCGATGTGGTAGGCAATGCGGGAGCCTTCTCGGGGCTGTCTGGCACGACTTCATCGACGTCCATAGCCATATGATCACCATCATCATTTTGGCCATCTGTCTGGTTCAAGGGCGTCACTGGGATAGTGTCGTTATCTGGAGCCTCACTCTGAAGCAGTGGAGTACGAGGTGCAGCACTCGGGTCGGCTGCCGTCTTGGAGCCTATCGATTCGCTTGGTGTCGACTCTTTCTCTGACATGGCCGTGTCTTCAGTCGGACTGGCAGGTTGTGGCGGTTCCTCGACTGGCAGAGTAAGGGAAGAGTCCTCAAGGTGTACCTTGACGAACTGCACTTTGGCCGCCGCCAGTTCCACCTCTTCGAGCCATTGTTGCCACTGCTGTTCTTGCTGTTCCCGGGCTGTAGCCTTGTCTGCCTCGCTCTTCTCTTCACCAGACACGTCAGGAGTTGCCTTTGGTGGTGCAGCTCTCGCTACAGTTTTCAGGGTTGTAACAGTGTCGTCGAGCATCTTGGCCAGCTGTTGGTTCCGGTGCTCCATGTCGGACATGATGCGCATGGCCTGGCCATACGACATGCGCTTGCCGTCCGCCGTTGGCGAAAACAAAGACGAGGCTCCCCGGCCAGCACCGACTCCTGGGCCGCGGTTGGCGGCCGCCGCCTGTCTTGCTTCTTGGTAGCTTTGCGACATGTTGCGTTTGATCTCGCCTACGGCGTCACGGACCGCACGGTTGATACCGAGCTTTTCGCCGCGCTCCAAGACACCCTTGGCTGCGCCTTGGAACAGGGCCTCCATGCCCTCACGCTGAAACAATCGCGACGATGCTGATGATGGTGATGCGGCGTCACCTCCTCCAGCCGGTAAGCCCAGGCCTTCTCCGGACCCCGATCCTTGATTTGATCCATGCCGCGATCCTCGAAGAGGGGATCTAGCCACCTTGAGGGTACGACTCCGCAGGCTTCCTAGACCGGCGGCAAATGCAGCAGCTGGAGTCGTTGGCCGTGACGTGCTGGCAGGAGAGCTTCCGGCAGGAGAGAAGACTCGTGATGGAGCGCGGCCCGTATACTTCAAAATCAAGTTGGAGCCACCAGCCGCGTCGAGGTGGTCTCGTAGATAGATGGCATCGTCCACAAACGTGTGGGAACCGTGTGGTGGTTGAGGTGCTGGGTACTTTAACAGTGACTGCAGTGCCACCGAGTAGTCTGCCTCAAGTACTGCAATGTACATGTCAGCAAATGTAATCATAAGGAGTCAGTATATGGGGTGTACGTACACTTCCATCGGATGCGGAGAAGCATCGCGACTGAGATGAGTGGAACAAGGTGCAGCTTGGGGTCAAAGGCAAACATGCTGTCCCATAGGATGAGGTGTTGCTTGAAGGGAAACTCGCGCCCAAACAGGAGTCGAATCCACCGAATCAAAAAGATCTGTGGAAGAACCTCAATGTTCTTGAGATGGATGGCCAGTTCCGGATCGACCTTCATAAGTGTGCCCTCGTGGATCTCTTTGCTCAACTCGACGATTGCGCTCTCTTCCACCACTCCGCCTGCGGAGCCAGCCGAAGCTGCTGCCAGAGGGGCAAAGAGGTCGGTCGTCGTCCCTGTCTCGTGGGTTGCAATGCTGGCGGCAGCACCAGCATCGCTAGTGCTGCTACCACCGCCGCTGCTCACTTCGTAAAATGCCCGCGCTCGACTCATGATCTTCGTAAACAGCGCATATGCATCGTGCTCGAGAAAGCATCCGTCCAGCATCTCAATCATCTCCACGTCCTCGGGTGCCGGCGCCCCGCGCAGACTGCTGCTCTCAATGGCGTCCTCGTTGAGCACGTACACAAGCGGTGCCAGCAGCTCGTGCATGCCCTGTCGGTAGCCGCCAGCATCGGGGTTCTCCTTGCAGAATACAAAGAGGACATCCAGGATGAGCATTTGGATCTCTTCCTGGTGATAGAAAGGGTCGTCGGGCAGACGCCGCACATCCTGGAGAATCTCAGCACGCACAAGCTCATCGCGCCGGAATGTATCCCAAGGGGACTAGGCAGAATTAGTAACTAGTAACGTTATTTTCCCAGTACATCGCGGGCGTGGCTTACCTCCGGATCGTCCGCCAGCGGATCGACCGTGAGTTCCGTCAGTTCTTCCGGGTGCTTGATAAACCGCATGTAGCTCCCGCGCAGCGCCTCGTAGTCCTCGCGGGTTTCGCGCAGGACAAGGACGTGGTCGTCCGCCGAGGCGTCGTCGCGGAAGAGCAAGAACGTCTTCCAGCAGACAGACCGCAGGCCGGCCTCACACGGGCTGCTGGGGCCATTGAACTTGACCGCCCGCTGCAGCGACTCGACATCGCCGCCGTCTTTGAGCGTTTCCTTCCATCGCCTCCTGTGGAGTGTCAGTATGCTGTTATGAGCGGGCAATTGTGAGTCGCTGGGTAGGTGGCCGTCATGTGTATCATGAAAGACTCGACGAGGCTCAAACGAGTCGAGTCACATGGCTAGATTCCTCATACCTGCTTTCATCCAAAGTCCGCATGTTGCTCGGGCGGATCCCGTTGTCTTCAAAAAGGGAGCATTCACGTGTAAAGAGTGAACATGAGTGTAAGGAGATATGAAACGGCGTGGAAGTTCAATAAAAGAAGCAAGAGAGTCGGGATCTTGCCTTCTTTTTGTTTCCTTCTGACTTTCGATTGACCGTCTAGAACAATGAAGTGCAATGGACGGTTCTCACACGACAGGCTTAGCGGCCTCGGGGCGCCGGTTTCTGAGCAGGTGCCCCGCTAGCCAAAGAAAGAGAGAAGGCTGGACGTTGACGACGGGCGCCCCACAACAAGTGCCCCCAACAAGCGTCCTCAGCCTATCACATGGCGCCAACCAGGGGAGCTCTCTGCCTCTCCAAGCGAAGCTCCTGTCGTCGCTGTCGTTCCTGCCGTGCCAGTGGTTTTTTTGTATTCAAAGGCTCCTTCTCCAGGGGCAGCGCTCCTTTCTTCAAATATTTTTGGGTACAAAACCACAACAGGGAGGAAAGTGCAATCGAGACCACAAGGAACGCGGTTTCTCGAATAAGACATATTCTGCAGCGGCGACTTCCTGTCTCAGAAGGCGATTCGATCACACCATTCCACAGCCTCTTGCCTCGCCTGTTCTGAGAACTGAGAAAAAAGATAAAGGCAGTCGCCAATATTATCCGTAGCTCCTTCCCGTGAATTGCATCTTAACATGCCCATTTTATGACCTTGAACAACAACCTGAGGCAGGTACGGAGATATTTCTCCTTGATACTGTGAGCTTGTGCCACTACGTCACTGCTCTCCGTAATTAACGACCGCCCCAAGAACAATTCGACAGGCACACCAACGCCGTCGTTCAGTGGACATTTTCACTAGAGTTGAACGCACGTGCCCCACCCACATGGCGTTCAGCTCATTTATCTGACAACGGCGTCCTCAATATTCGCCGCCAACGCCAACGTCAGAAACCCGACGTGTTCTCACGACCTTTCAAATCAATCGCGCAACGCGTACCTCAGCCCTATACGGGCACCACACCTCTAACCCAACACCATGTCTGCGGACCTCTTTGCCCAGTTTGGGCCCTTCTCGGGAGGAAGCGGTCAGCAAAATCAACAAAATCAGGGCCAAGGGCAAGCTCCAGCCGGCCCCGCCGTCCAGCAATCCGACGATCCGTTCGCCTTTCTCAGCACGGCCTTTTCGCAGCCCTCTTCCTCGCCAGTGCCGCAGCAGCAGACGCCAATTCCGTCCTCACAGTCTCAAACACCACAGCCGCAACAATGGTCCTTTGGCGCTCCTCAACAGCCGTCCCAGCCAGCTCAGCCAGCGTTGAACTGGGGCACTGGCGGTGGCGGAAATGCATGGAGTACGACGCCGGCGGCCCCGGCAGCTCCGGCAGCCGAGGACGACGAGGATGATGATACGTGGGGCGACTTTGAAGAAGCTTCGACGAGCACACCAGCCCAGCCGCCGCCCATGGCCGCGCCGCCAGCTTATCAGGCCAGCCAACCTACGCCGCCTCCACCTTCACAACAACAAGCTCCTACACGGACACGCGTAGTTAGAGCGTCTACCATGGACCTCATCTCGAACACACTCATCAACTTTGGTGAGACACCGGTCAATACCAGTTCCCTTTCGCCAGTGCCAGAGCCGTCACCCAAGGTTCCCCAGAGAGATCCGTGGAGAAACCCGGTGCCCGTCTCAGAACCAAGTCCGGCGCCAGCTCCGGCGCCGAAGCCAAAGAAGCCGGCCGACCCAAACGTTTTGTTTGATGCCGATGATTTCGACGTCAATGAGAGCTTCGATACCGATGAAGACGATGACGACGACGACGAGTTTGGCGACTTTGAGACTGGCCACACGTCACCCCCACGGCCGACCATGGCCACCTCCAACCAGTTCTCTTCCTTCCCGCCAGCTTCAGCCTCGTCACGAGCTCCTGTGGCAAAACCTGCACCAACACCAGCCGCAGCTACGGCTCTAGTCGATCTTCTATCTTTGGATGAACCTGAGCCAGCAGGCTTCACGTCCTCTTTCCCCATGTCTCAACCCCAGGAGACGCCTGCCAAGGGCAGACCAGCAGCAAGCCTCTTGTCGCCTCTCAGCTTTGGCAGCACGTCTATGACAGCTCAGAGCGGATCACAAGCACCGAAGTCGCCGTCCTTTCAGGAACGCAATCCCTTCCCAGGTCTTGCTGTTACAACTCCAGTTTCCGGCGACTTCCCCTCCGATAGGGTCAAGAACCGCACGCCATCTCCGGTCACGACTTGGCCGAGCTTTGATGATGCACCTGCCGCAGCCTCCAAAGCAGCTTTCAAGGATCTGCCACCGCCAGACGATGCCGACTGGGACGCTTGGGGTGTCGAAGACTCGGTACCCTCACAACCAGCTCCCGTCCAGACGAAGAAGGCCGCAAGCCCTAAAAAGGTACAAACAAAGCCTGCCGCAAAGAAGCCTGCCCCAGTGGCCAAACCAGCAGCTCAAGAAGCATCCGACTGGAACTGGGAGGCTGAAGAACCAAGCGAAGGCCCTGGCACTACGAATTTACCCCCGGCTATCGCCAATGCAGCGGCACCCAGCACCATTTCCGACAAGGCACCGCCCCCCACAAACGTCCCTCCGCCATCTGTGCTCCTCTCTCTATTTCCCACCCTGATGGCTATCCCAGATGAGGCCCTATTCAAGCCGACGGCGGCACAGCCTGTCGAGGTTCGGAATCGCGTTATTGGTGATCCGAAAACGATTGCATTTTTGCGCAACTACCTACAAATCATTGTCGTGGCTGGCCGTGTTGTTGCTGGACGTAAGCAACGCTGGCACCGCGACAAGTTCTTGTCCCAAAGCATGTCCATCTCGGCCGCCGGTAGCAGCAAGGGCGGCGGCATGAAGCTTGCCGGCCTTGACAAGGCACAGGGCCAGCGCGAAGATCGCGAGGCGGCTGATGTGGTAGCCGCATGGCTCCGTCACGTCGGAAAACTACGCAGTGCCGTGGCCACAGCCAATGCGGCCCTCGTGGCGGCAGAGGCAGCTGAGCACAAGCATTACCCGCCTCTCAAGATCCCAGAACTGCAGAGCGCCACGATTCCCGTCACAGTCGCCAAAAAGGTCCCGACAGCCACCAAGCCCTGTGTGATTTGTGGTCTCCGGCGCGACGAGCGCGTTCGTGGCATCGACGGCGACGAGGTCGACGACATTTTCAGTGAGTGGTGGGTTGAGCACTGGGGCCACCGCGCGTGCAGGAACTTTTGGGCAGAGCACGAGGCTGCACTACGATCCCGGTAATTTTTTAAGGGGAGAATAGAGACAAAAGAAAAGAGTATGGTGAGACAAGACATGAAGGCGGCAAAGCGCATGGCATGGGCTTATTTGACAGTAGACACCCATGTTTTGGATACCCCCCGGTTCCTACACAGCGATTGTACTAGATTTTACTAGACATATCATATTTTTTTGCACTGCGTTGATAGAATGCTGCCCAATGTATCGCGCGAGTTTACAAGCATCTAGATGCACCAGCTGCCTGCATATTGCCGCCTTGTCTGCCGTGCAACCGCAGAATTCTGCTACCTTGTCACCTGTGTCCTTGTACAGCGCACTCACAGGCTGAGGCCTCAGTTTGTTTGCTTTCCCCGACGTATGACCATGTTTTCTGTTGAGAGCTCCTTCCCCAAAAGTAGAGCGCGTTCTTGCCACCTGAGAAGGCAAACAGAGCTTTGAACAAAATGGAAAGAGCGACCATGCCCGGAGTAAGATAGCTGTAGGCCAGCTGGCTCACCACGCGAAACCGCGTCCACTCTTATACACAATTGGTCTCGGTCGTGATTATCTATTGGCCAAACAAAATGAGATGAAAAGAGAGAACAATAGCGGGGAGAGCACATGACGAGTAAAAATGCAAGGAAGGCGCGTCTTACCTGCCTGCCCTCCCGGCATGTACAGTAAGATACATAGTAGCGGGACTTGCTGGGGGCTGGTCGATGGGTCGATGGGAGAGATGATGGATGATGCGCCCAACAGCAGCGTCGCCCGGTCGCTCTTTCCTGCGATTCGCAGAACCGACAAGTGTGATTTGCGAAAAGGGGACGCTGCAAAGAGACAATGAGGCAAGCAGTCAAGGTTCACCCCCGTTTTGCGCAAAGCCGTGCGTCGTGCCTTCCCCGCGACGCATGCCTTCCTTTTGGGGGCGAGGGGGAGAAAACGCACACGGCCTGCTCCTTCCTCGACGACGATTGGGTAATTTGGACTCAGGAAAGCAGCTGCATGCAGGAGGCAGGAAGCAACAGGAAGCAGTAGGAAGGCAGTAACAAGCAGAAGGAAAGCTGTTGCAGTCCCGGACCCCATGCTCCCAAGAAAAGCGATACCACAGCGTACGCACAATTTATTGTCTGAAAAAAAAAAAATCTGACAATCGTCCAAAAAATATTATTTATTGGGGACATGAAAAAGACCTAGCGAGACAAATCGAAAAAAACGGCCGTACTCTCGACGCTCTCGTGGCCGGTCCTCCCGTCCCACCCCATCACACTTTTTAGTTGCATTTTGCTGCATTTGATCCATCTGCTGCATCTGCGTCTGCTTTGCTCTTTCCTTCCTCTGTTCAGTCCTGTCTTGCTCCTTCTCTTGTCTGCTTGGCTCTTTCTCTATTTGTCGCTGTTCAAGCTCCACTTGTGCTCTGCTCTTTCCCTCCTCACATCTACATCCGTTACTTCCTCGTAGAAATCAAGCAAGCCATTCACTCTTACCTCACTGAGAGCATCCACTCATCTGCTCTTTCCCCTTACCCTCGTCTTATTCTCCTCTCAGTCCCGGTTTTGGACCTTCTTCTTTTCATCTTTTCTACCCCTTTCCCTCCTCCTTTTCTTTCTTCTCTTCTCCTCTTCTCCTCTCACTTTTTCCTTTTACTTCTCTCATCCTCCTTGCTCTGACCCCTCCCCAAAGCTTCTACACACCTCGTTTTTTCTCACTCACCCCCACTGCTCTTCTTGACACCCTACCTTCTTACAATCCTCCCGCTTACCTTGTCAATTGTGCATCGCTGTTATTCAAAACAGTTGTCATTTTCTTGTGATCGACTACAAAATACTCCGTACGCAGCTCACTGGCCCATCCGCGCCTGGACCGTACCCGCCGCTCTCCACCTTTTTGCCCCAGCTCTGCCCCATCTCAATTGGATCATTGTTCACATCGTCAACTCCTGGTCCCGATTCCTTCTCAGATATCGGTGAGTTTTCTTAGTCTCTTGTTTGCCCAGTCTGCCAACAAGCAAGGTGCATTCTGTCATTTTTTTGTCTTTATCGGCCCTGGACTAACAAAAGCGCCAGGTACTCGAAAAGCACAAGGCAACAAGCTATTGTTCAAATCGGTCAGAAAATACCAAACCGGCGCCGGAAAGAGTGACGCCCCGACATAGCCTACGCACTAGCACATCCCTTTTTCGAGCTCCAGGCCTCACTATTCTCAATCCCTGACCTTCCGGGACAACCCCACTGCGCAAAGCAGCAAGCACACGTCTGACGCCTCGCCCTAGCAAAAACCAGGGTCTTACACAAACATGTAAGTCCAATTGTCTCTTTGTGCGCTGTGCATACGCCTACCCTTCTCTTCCTTTGAAAGCTGTAGTCTGTACCAAGCTACTGTTCTTCTCTGCCTGTTGAATCGCCTACCCCGCCTTCCACCATAGCGCTATGTTAGATTGTTTTGAGCCACTGTCGTTTCGACAGTGAACACAAGCAAGCCAAAGCAGCCTCATTTTCCTGCTGGAACGTGCTTTTCTCTTGCATCTCAAACGGCTGTTATCTGCTCGCGTGGACTCAAAGTGGAGTTACAAAGAGCTTTGATACAAATCCAGTCGGCATCCGAAAACTGAAAGACAACTGTTGCCGTCGCGTCTCCCTACCCAAGTCGCTTCTACTTTACAGCTTACTCTAAAATTTCCGCTGCCTGGAGCCTTTGCTTCGCTCACTCTCCCTTTTTACTTTCCTTTTGGGCCTTATCCCGCAACTTTTTCATGCCACTTTTGAAGCAATCTCATTCACTCAACACACTGCAGCATTCTTGTATTTCCTTTTCGAGACCAATCGCCCCCCTGCACAGCGTTTTATTCCTTTTTTCCCACCCTTGCCGGCTTTGTGCGACTGCTCCGTTCTCACCGCTTCAACCAATCAAACATGCCACTAACTGCCTATCCCACACTAGCTTTTCCGTGGGAGTGCCACTCCCCCACCGCTGCCAGCCCACACAAATTCTTCCTCACGCGCCAACAAAAACGTCCCCTCACTTTTTTTGTTTGGGTTTTCCATCGACCCTCTTCTCTCTCCAACAAGAAAAAAGACAACTGCATCTATCTTCTGACCGGTATCCCCCTTCTACCTTCCTCCTCTCCCACCTCCTTCCTCCCGACCTCACCGACTCACCCTCTTCTCTCCCACGCTCTTCACCTTCTTCTTTCTCTCCCTTTCCTCTCCCTCTACCTTCATCTCTTCTCGCGATCTTAACGCCACCCGTTTCTTCCGCCGACTTCCCCGCGTCTCTACCACGCAAACCTTCGTCGATTTCCAACCTCAACTCCCTCGAATCCCATTTTCCCACTCTTCAAAATGTCTGCGCAAGATAACAACAACGGCAACGACGTCGCCGACCACCCCGACCACATGAAGATCGATGACGACCGCCTCGGACCCGACGGCGAGACCATCCCCAAGACCGACGAGGAGTATGCGCAGACCCAGTTGACCCTGCGCGCAATCGTTTCGTCGAAAGAGGCTGGTGTTATTATTGGCAAGGCTGGCAAGAACGTCGCAGACCTTCGCGATGAAACCGGCGTCAAGGCCGGTGTCAGCAAGGTCGTCCAGGGCGTCCATGACCGTGTCCTCACCATTACTGGCGGCTGCGAAGCTATCGCAAAGGCCTACTCCATCGTTGCAGGTGCCCTTCTTGAAGGTGTCCCGACTATGGGCATGGGCGGTGTCGTTCAAGGAAACGGTACTCACCGTAAGTCACAGACTCTCCGCTGCGTCCGACCACCTGGCGCTTGCTATTAAAAACATGCACGACCATGTACCTAGCTTGTCATTGTATACCTTTGCTAACTAAACAGCCATCAAACTCCTCATCTCCCACAACCAGATGGGCACTATCATCGGCCGTGGTGGGCTGAAGATCAAGCACATCCAGGATGCCTCGGGTGTCCGCATGGTGGCCCAGAAGGACATGCTTCCCCAGTCGACGGAGCGCATCGTCGAAATCCAGGGAACCCCCGAGGGTATCCAGAGCGCTATCTGGGAAATCTGCAAGTGCCTTGTCGATGACTGGCAGCGCGGAACTGGCACTGTCCTGTACAACCCTGCCGTTAGAACACAGAGCGGTAGCGCCCCTACACTCAGCGGCGGCAACTCGTCGTCTCAGTCCTCAAACTTCAACTCTGCGCCGCGTGGCGATTACGGCAACTCGTCTCGTGTGACGCGCACCGGAAACGGTGCTGATTTCAGCAACGGCGGAGCCCCGCGTTCGAACAACCGCCGGTCGGATTCGGACGCTGCTGCCCGTGGTCCTCCCACCCAGGATGAGCACGGCGCTGATATCCAGACCCAGAACATCAGCATCCCCGCCGACATGGTGGGCTGCATCATTGGCCGTGCAGGCACAAAGATCAGCGAGATTCGCAAGACTTCGGGCGCACGGATCTCGATCGCAAAGGTTTGTCTTCACCTATCAAAGCCAGTCAGGCTAGATTAGATGTGTTTATAGATATAGATGCTAACAAGATTCAGGCTCCGCATGACGAGACTGGCGAGAGAATGTTCACCATCATGGGCAGCGCCAAAGCAAACGAGACTGCTCTCTTTCTTCTCTACGAAAACCTCGAGGCCGAGAAAATTCGCCGTAGCATGGCCCAGTCCCCCGAGTAATTGCGAATTTCCGGTTCTGAATTACGGTCATGCGATCCCGTTTCTCTCGTCCATGGCTCTGAGAAGCCATGTTTGACTTTGTTGAAGTTTCCCTTGTATCTTTCCTCCGGCGTCTCTCCTGATTAATTTCTATTTTCTACTCGAATTCGGCAACCCTTCGACCTTTGCTTCATCCCCAGATCCGGCTTGCCGCGAGGCTGAACTTCTTTTTTAACAGCGGACCCTCGAGGGGCGGTACAAAAATGATATTACGACAAGGCTTTGCGATTTTACTCTGCGACTTTCATGTTTCTTATTCGGCCTTTTTCATTATTATTTCTATGGCCTCTTTCTTTTCTGTCTGCTTTCTGTCCACTCTACCGGAAAACAAAGCCTCGTCGGCGCACTCTCCTATCATCTTCCCCCGTCTTTGCCAGAGTGGTTCTACTTTATGTTTATCTCCTTATTCCAAATCGTTCCTCATGAATGCTCAGTCGACATTTTACGAAAGCGGTCTTTCTGTTCTGCTATGGCGAAGCTGGTTGGGCACGGATGGTTAAAAGGGGTGTTCTTATTGTCTTTTCTTTTTTCACAATTTGTTTGCTTCTGTCGCGGCGATGATTTATGACACTTCCAATCCCTCAAAAAAAACAGAGGAGAGGAACGAACAGGCTCTCTCAGGAACTCTATTCACCTCACTAAACACTCACTCCGGCACTATTTCTATCTTTCCGCCTCGCTCCTTTCGCCCCGATATTTTCAACCCTGTTCTTCTAGTCTTCAAAAATTTGTTATGCCAAAACAACATCTCTTCGAGCACACGAGAAACGTCCCACTCTCGTCTTTGAACAGTTTGTTTGTCAGTCTGACATGCAACTGTTTTACGTTCCTTTTCCGCTCTATTTTCTTTTTTCTTTTTTCTTTCTCAATTCCCCGCTCATTATCCATTATCAAAACTATCGAAACATTTTTTAATTTTCTGTTCTATTTTATGTTCTATTCTGTCTTGATGGCGTTCAAATGTTCAGTTCTTTCTACTGTCTAGCACAAGGGACAGACTTTACCCGAATTCAGAAGATTAAATGGAGCAAAATGGATCTCATATTAATAAAAACAATTTGTTGTGGCAGAAAAGATTATTTTCTATTAATGGCGAACCTTGATCTTCCCATGAATTCATCTTTACAGCCCTATCACGTAGAATACGTAACTGTAGTTGGCAAAGTCCTTCACACCGCCTTCTGAAAGCGGCAGCTAAGGGCCACCCTGTTGTTTTCTTTTCTGCCGCTTACCCTCTCCCCTGTGCCAGGAGCCAGGCTGTCCAATCCACTTTTAGGGAGTTTTAGAGCTTAAACAACGCGCCGCGCAGCCTCACACCTCGCAACTAGCGCATCTTCCCTTGAACATCCACCCTTACTTTCCTTACGCCGTCCACATTCGTCGTTCCCTTAGCATCCGGCTGTCCGCTGTCTTGCATTTCGCTGCCTTTCTTTCTTTTTCTTTTACGCCATCGACTCGCGAGTCTCTTTTCTCGTCGTACATTAAGCCGAATTCTCCAAACAATCCGGAAGCCGCTGGCGGTCGTCCTGTCTCTCCTTTTTCCACTCCCCTCCTTTCTTTTCTTTCGAACGCACTTCCAGATGGCGCGCACGAAGCAAGCGGCGCCTGTCCGCCGCGAGCCGTCGTCCGAGTATGTGAGCAAGCTCGATCGCGAGGCTGCCCTGCTGTTGAAGCAGCAAGAGAACGGCCAGGCCGCGGCGGTGACTAATGGCTCTGCAAAGGCCAAGAGTGCAGGCGGCGCTTCAGGAAAGAGCGCCGCGGGGGTGCAGCAGGTTGCCATTGCCGTGGCCGGCATCTATGGTTCTTTGTAAGTCATAGCCCAGACCCTGGCTAATCTACACACCCACTGACAGTGTCCAGCCTCACATGGGGCTACCTCCAGGAGAAGCTGACGACGACGACGTACCCGGCACCGATCACGGCCCACCGCGACCCGGCCGACGCCACCGAGGTCTTCCATTTCCCCGTCTTCCTCAACACGGTGCAGTCCGCTATGGCCGCCGTCACGGGCCTGCTGTATCTGTGGGCCACCACGCCGACAGGCACTGCCGTGCCGCCCATCATCCCCTCATCACGGCTGCTGGCACCGCTTTTGCTGGTGGCCCTGACTTCGTCTCTCGCCTCGCCCTTTGGCTACGCCGCCCTCGGCCACATTGACTACATCACCTACACGCTCGCCAAGTCCTGCAAGCTCCTGCCCGTCATGTTCTTGCACGTCACCCTGTTCCGCCGCCGCTACCCGCTCTACAAGTACATGGTTGTCGCCGCCGTTACAGCCGGCGTCGCCGTCTTTACTCTGCACACGGGCAGCCACAATAAAAAGGCCACGTCTGCGTCGGGCCACACCGCCTGGGGCCTGCTGTTGCTGGGCATCAACCTGCTGTTTGACGGCCTCACCAACAGCACCCAGGACTACATCTTTGCGGCGTTCCGCCCCTTTTCCGGCCCCCAGATGATGTGCGCCAACAGTCTTATGCAGACTGCCGTCACAGGCGCCTACCTTCTGGTCATCAGCCCCTGGCTCGTCCACTCGGGCGTCGGTGCCTGGCTCGGTGCCGTCGACGAGGTCGCCAAGGCGAGCAGCACCCCCGCCTTCGCCGCCGCCACCGGCCTGTGGGGCACCAACCTGGGCAGCGGCGAGCTGGCCGCCGCCCTCGCTTTCCTGCACCGCCACCCTGCCGTCTGGCGCGACGTGCTGGGTTTTGCGGCGTGCGGTGCCGTCGGTCAGATCTTTATCTTTTACGCCCTAGCCACGTTCTCGTCTGTCTTCTTGGTCACTGTTACGGTCACGCGCAAGATGTGCACCATGATGCTGTCCGTCGTCGCCTTTGGCCATCGCCTGTCCGGAATGCAGTGGCTGGGTGTTGGCCTAGTGTTTGGTGGCATTGGCGTCGAGGCGCAGATTGCGCGCACCGAGAAGATGAAGAAGGAGGCCGAGAAGGCGGCCAAGGCGCAGTAGGGGGAGGAAGGGAATGTAAAGTGCCCAGGAGGATGGCTGCTCATAAAGGATGGTCACTCGCCACAGCGTTGCGTCAACATTTTGAGTCATCAGTCCAGCATCTTTCATTGCGATAAAACGGATAGTGTGTATAAAAAGGTGTACGTGTACATATAGAATTATATTTAGAAGCGAAATAAACAAAAAGAGTAAAAACGTGGTCGGAGTCTAGATGAACTCGTGTCAGTTTTAGTTTGATCCCGTTGTGGGGTATTCTATTTTTGTTTTGATTCCGGTGTAGTTTATTTTTATTTTTATTTTCAGACAGAAACTCGAAAAACATTAATTCTAAAAATAATATAATTCTCTTTTATTTTTCACCTGAAGGCATCAACATTTTTGAATATCCAAAAAAAATCATGTGTCCAAAGTATTATACTGAAAAATAAATGGAAGAAAACGACATAACGTTAACGACAGGCATTCCGAATTAGATTGATGGCCATGAAAATCAAAGACACACTTCACACCGTACTGATGATTATAATGGTATTCAACGTGTATTCTACGTATATTCACCATATGTTCACTGTATACATGGACACGCGGGATCAACCAGCATCAAAACATGATCAAAGCAAATTGAAAACTCATATGTTTGTAATAGTTTGTTATTTGTGGTAGTAGAATAATAATACAGGAAAGAGGTTTTTGGACGACCGAAAATGGAACCAAACACCACGTTTATGAATGTGGCCCGCGAGGTAAATAAGGCCAAGGTCACAGATCCAAGGGTAAGATGATAGAGAGAAAATGGTAGAAGGAGACAAAGGAAAAAACACCAACACCGGCTGGTACCACCCTTAATTCCCCTTTCCCCTGCCAATGAATAGGTAACAAAAGAGAAGAAAAAACAAATGAAAGGCCGCACATGAAAATAAAGATTGTAACACCTGAAAATAATGAAAAACACCAAAAACGCTCGCTAGAGTGTGCTGCCATTTCCTTTATTTAGGAATAGAATGGGCTCCTCTTTTTTTCATATCAAATCATCAATAGAACGCACAATAGGCGTTTCGCCCTTGGTAGGCGGGCTGCGGGGATCGTCCGACTGCGTGGGCCGGCCAAACGGGAAGAAGGGATCGCGCGGGAACATGGTTTCGCGTGGAGAGAAGAGGTCGTTGTCCTTGTCCTCGCCCGGCGTCGGCGGCACCTCGACGAAATGCATACCCGACGACAGCTCTGCGAAATGGCCGTGCAGCGGGTTGTTGGTCATGGTCTCGGCGCGCGGCGACATGAGCGGCTCGTCGTCGTCAATGTAGGCCGGACGGACAATAATTGTCTGCTCTGTTGTTTCCGTTGGCGCCAGCGTAGGCACTGGTGCAGGCTTCGGCTTGGACTTGGCGCTGATATCGGGGAGGTTGAAGAACGACGTCTTGAAGGTGGGTGCCGGGGGCGCGTCGATCGTAGTGGTGGTAGTGGTGGCGATAGAGGGGATGTTAATGTTGTTGGAGGAAGAAGAGGATGTGGAGATAGAGTTAATAGTAGGTGCCATGTTTCGGGCGAGGATGCTGTCTAGACCGTCGCTGCAAGAGCTGCGAGGCGGCGGGAAACCCGGGCTAAGCAGTGGGAATCCGGACGAAGAAGGGAAAGAACGAGAGCTCTCGGGGAACTCGCCGAAGCGGTGGGCCGCAAAGCCAGGCGAGGGAGGTGGACGCATGAAACCACCACCACCCATGCCCTGGCCGGGCAAAGTAAGGCCGCCGCTGCCGCCAAAGCTCGATGACATTGGCGGCGGGTTCAATTTTGGTGGCTGCAGAGCAGTCGATGTGAAACCAAAGTCGAACCGGCCAAACCGCTGCGGGTCGTTCTCGTCCTCCTTCTCGTCCCAGGAGAAGCTCGATGGTGCTGATGATGGGCCTGGAGAGATAGCCTCCCGGCTGTTGGGCGTAGAGTTGCCGCGTGGCCGCATTGGGCTTCTCTCTGGGCTGTTCAGCGCTGCGCTGCCGCTACCGTTCTGGTCCTCGGCGGGCAAGGGGGCCGACAGAGGCTCCTTGGGCGAGATTTCGATCGCATCCATGGAGAGAGCCGTCCGGTGCTTGGTCGGGCTCCGGCCAGGACGCAGCCAGGAGCTCGAGGCCTTCCGCTTGCTGACCTCCTTCTGGAAGTCTTGCAGGCAGTACATAAGGCGCATGTTGGGGCTGATCCATCTGCTCTTGGCCTGGGCAGCATAGTACGAATCGTTGACGGTCAGTTCCGGGTTCTGGTACATGCCGTACGCGATGATCAGACTGGCCGAACGACTGGCACCCTGCTGGCAGTGGATCAGGACCTTCTTGCCCTCCTTCGTTCTCTTGTCAATCTTCTCACAGAGCATCATAAGATCCTGACCAATGTCGGTATTATGATCCCAAGGCATGTGGATATACTCGGGCTCTTTCAGGGTCTGAGTAGCCTTAGGGGTAGTGGGGGTGTTGTCCTCATTGCTCGATTCAGCAGGAGCAGTAGGCTCCGACAAGGACAGGGACAGCGCTGGTGCCTTGCGCTTAAGACGGGCGGAAGAAGTTTGAGGGCTGGCGGAGGCTTCGTTGGAGGTCGGGGAAGTGGTGGGCTCAATGACCATAGGAATGGTGGTCGGCTCCAAGACCATTGGGATAGTCCCATTAGTCGTCTGTTGTGAGGTGGGTGCAGCTTCAGGCTCCTGCTCCACCACCGGTTCCATGATGGGCGCCAGTTTCGGCACTGCGATGCTCAGACCATTCAACTGCGGCGACGACTGTTGCTGCGGCTGCTGAGGCGGTGGAGAAGGAGATGAACGCGCGTTGGCCTTCATTGCCTTTTGCTTGAACGGGTTGTTCACCTCGCGAGCCACATTGATAACAACGTCGAAGCGCGCAGCCTCCTCCGCCGTCGGCTCCAGGTACAAAAAGACATTGTCGTCGTAAATAGCGATTGGGCCATCCGGGTAGCCGGGCGTCTTCTGGTCCTCGTTGTTCTCAACCTCGTGGTATGGCTCAAACTCATATGCAGCGCGGTTTGCAATCTGCGCACGTATTGGCGATTCCTCCTCGAGAATTGTGGCGTCAAATCCAGTCGGGCCAGCCGGCTTGGAAGGGCGCAAAAATTCAGAGAGGCCGGACTCGTTGCGTTCGAGAACCGTAGGGAAGGTCATGCCACCTTGCGGACCAAATGTTGAAGACTTGAGCGAAGACAGAATGTGTGGCGAGGATGTCGAATGCTTTAGGGCGCGGCGCTGCAGAATGGGCGGGATCACTAGTGATGGTGACTAAGGCACCTCGATTGCCGTGGACTTGATGAGTTCATGAGTCGTCGTCTTCAAGCTAAGTTGGCTCGGTTTCCGCTTCATCGCCGGGATCTGGGGCTTAATGAAAGAAGGCGAAGTAGGCTCGGAAATTTGCGACGTCGCAGACAGCGTCGGCGAAACAAAAGGAGGCTGAATAGACAGTCCCTTCATGTTGCGGGCGCGCCGCGGCGACGGCGAAGTCATGGGCCGTTCCAGTCCCTGGCCATTGCCGTTGTTGGTGTTGTTCGGGTCAATTACCGATAATGAGGCCAGGCCAACAGACATTGACGAGAAACCACCGAAAGAAGGACCAGGGAAAGCAGCAAGAGGCACAAGATTTATTGGCGAGTCAGGCGAAGAGGATGGTGACGGGTCGGAGAGGGAGGACGAATCGGTACAAGACATTGTGGTCGTGGGTGACGAGTCAGCCGACTCGGACATTTGCGTCGAGGTGCTGTCGTGATGGCGGTGCGACGGATCGGAGAGTGAGGGAGGCGCAGCGGCGCCGGTTGTGGTTGTGGAGGAAGGCTGATGGGGGTGAGCGTGGCTGGCCAGCTGCTTCTCAGCGAAACTGGAGCCGGGGAAGCCTATTATTTTGGGATCGACAACGGTGACTGTGTTCTGGTCATCCATCGTCTCGGCACCCAAGTCGAAGACGGACATAAACGAGGGTATTTGGTCCTCGTATAATCGCCGTGCGGTAGCCGAAGGCATTGTCGGAAAGGGAGGCGGCGGCAGGAGTCGGGAGGGTTGTAGAGGGAGGAAGGAGGAAGGCCTTTGTTCGTTCAAGGCGCCGCTAGAGGATGTGCCGTTCGGTCTCGTCGGCAGGGTGCCGGCGCGGTCGTTGGGGGTCTCCAGTTTTGCTTTTGCCGTGCCGAGACCCAGTACGCGAGAGCCGCCTGGGTATTGTACTGGGAGGAGAGGAAAGAAAAGAAACGCGAAGAGCGTAGAGCGTGGAGATCGATTATTAAGAGTCTGGAGGAGACCGAAAAGAATGGGATTTGTCGCAGAGAAAACCAGCAACGCAGCGAACAAGGAAGAGATTAGGGCGAATTGCCAGGTCGAGCAAAACGGCAAAGAAAGCGAAAAGCAACAGTTGAGAGAGGGAGGGCTGAAAGACAAAGGCCGGCCGAGAGAGAAAGAAGAAAGAAAGAAGAGGCGGAAAGCAAACGAGATTCTGGTCTAGGAAGGATCTAACACATTGTCGGTTGAGCCGCTGGACGAGTCGAGAGGCAAGCGCCGTGGAGAGGGAGAGATGGAAAGAAAGAAAAGAGAATAAGATAAAGAAAATAGACAACAAAAGAAAAAGGAAAGACGAAGAAAGAGACTCGAGCGGACGCGGAAAAGAGGCGGAGGAGGAGAAGAGAAAGAGAGGGCGATCGCAAGTCAATATAGCGAGGTCGTCGTCTGTCGGCTCTCTCGAAGCGTGCGGCGATGGTATAAGTTTGGTGATGTTCCCAGAGGAAAAGAAGAAAACAGGTAAAAGTGTCGAAAGAAAACAAGCAGAAGAGAGGAAGAGGGTATGTGGGAATGGACAGGAACAGAAAACAGGACAAGTTGGGTGTGGGTGAGAAAGTGCGGGAGGGAAAAAAGGACGAAAAGAAGAAAGAGCAGCCAACAAACAGATTTGGCTGGCGCTTGAGTTGCGAGTGACAAGGGACAAGGGAGGAAGGAAGGACGAAGAGGGGGAAACGAAAGAGAACGAAGGAAAGAGCGCGGCGGGTGAGATGCGAAGCGCTGTGTGCGTGTGTGCGCCCGTCAGTCAGTCTGTGAACACTGAACAGGAAAAAGGAAAGAGCCACACACTCGTTCCCACAGGTGCCAGGCCTTTGTTCTCAGCAAGAGGATGGAGACCAGCAGGGGTTTGCCTGGGAATTGGAAGGGGATGGGGATGATTGGAGGGTGGTGGAGTTCTTGTGTGGAGAGGGAAAGCGCGAGCGACTGACGGAGAAAGAACGAGGGTGGGATCGAAGCCAGAAAGAGGGCTGTTGGTGCTGAAGAAACGGGGCCCTCTTTCTCCTCTTGGGCGGGAAGGTCTGAGAATAAACACACAACGACGAGGAAAGAGGGGTGGGCGGCAGGAGAGACGGGCGACGGCCACGGGTAAGAGTCACAACTTGTTAATCACTGTGTGCACAATTTCCTTGTACGATGTAGAATGTGAGGATGCTATTCAACGGGCAGGAGCGAGCGGAACCGACAAATAGGCGAGGAAAATAGCAAGAGCGACAGATCGAGGTTCCAGGTCGAGGGCCGAACGTCGAGGGCGCGTGGGAGGAAAAGAAGACCAGTAAGATCTGCAACAAGCAGGAGGAGACGAGCAGAACGAGAAGGAACGTAAGAACGAGGGAACAAGAGAACGAGAAAAAAGAGCCATGCTGTGCACGCACGCAACAGAGACAGACAGAGAGAAACGCAGAGGAACAGAGGATCAGGATGGGGGGATTGCGGCAGTGGACAAGCCAAAAACAGGCACAGAAGGCGCAACAAGAGAGAAAAGCGGGCCTCGCGTGGGTGTTCCTTCCTGTTACTCTGGCTCGCTGTCGCACTTTCCCTGCGCGCGGGAAAGCCAAAAAAGTGTCGTGTTGGAGCGTGCATGCTGTGGCTTACTGGTAGGGCGCCCCACTTTGTTGTGCGGTAGTCCAATCACGCTGCAGAGCAGCGGCGTCTGGAACACCCATCCCCTGTCCGGGCGGCCAATCAGCACGCGGCAATCTGCTGGAGCGGCGTTTCGACTGGTTCTGGCGCCTACTATAAATAGAACCTTCAGCCAATGGGCGTCCTCGCTCCAAATTTAACGACGTGAGAGGCAAGGAGAGAAAGGACAGACTGAGAGAAGAAGGAGGGGGTCATTATTACGGAGAGGGATGAGGAAAGAGAGGAGGAACCCTCTCCGTCGCAGCGGGAAGGTGCAGTCGATGCGGCCTTTTTTTCATTTGCATATGGCTCTTGCCTTTTGCCTTTGTCTGGCCGCTTCTTTTTCTCCGTACCTTTGGCATCTGGACCGTTTTGTGAAAATAATTCGAAATTCCGGAACACCGCAACTGGCCCTGTGTGTTTGTTGGCGCTGTGGCGCTTTGCATCATATTATTGCAGGTTCCTGGCCGGCCGTGGCCGCTGGCCGTCTTCATCTCCTCCAGCCGTCCTCTATGTGCGACTGAGGCGGCCGTTTCTGCTTGAACAAATACATAACCAAGTGGACAGCTTTTTGCGAGTCAGGAATAGACGCGCCTGTTCCCGTTTCTATTCTCTTCAATCCGTTTTCTATTTTGCTTGCCTTTGCCGCCCACGATGCGCTTGTTGTCTCGCCAGCCACGCCTCGACTAACAGGCCGTGTGTCGTCTATGCTTTTTCGACAGGGCCTGGCTGGTCCTTGAAAACGCATGGCAAGAGACGACGTCGACACGATGGACGAGGACGAGGAACGACTGCGAATACTCCATACTGCGGTGTATTACGGGGTATTACGCAGGGTACTGGGCGCGTGTTGCACTCTTCCTACCCCTGGCTGGTTGCCACATCGGGTTTTCTTTTCTTTCGTCTCTTTTTCTTGTCCTTTTGGTTCACCTTCTCATCCACTCTGCCTTTCTCTCTGCCCTGCCTGCCTGGATCTCAATCCTGAACCCTGGTCTGTCTGGCCGCTTGTCCCACTCTGCCACTGTTGCTCGTCCCTCATCACCCTTGCCCTCAAGATCCCTGCTTGTTTCTTCCTGTCCGAGGTGTCAGCTTTTTTGTTTCCTCCCCAATTATTTCATTTCATTTTTGCTCTTGTTTCCTTTCCAGGGCCCGGCCTTGTGAGAGACAGGCCTAATTTCTCAGTTCCAGGCCAATATTACTTCTATTTTCAGGGCGGCCTGGCAAAATGGCCGACAAAAGCACCCAAAAAGAAATATGGAGTGTCTAGCCGTACTTACTATGTCACAAACATCCCAGGATCTCACAATGATACGAATGCAAGGCATCTCATGAATTCTCCATATTTGCTACGGTCTGGCTGCTTGACTCTGAGCCTCTTTGCACTTTGCTTGTGTGGATTCGCTGTCGTCGACCCGTCAATGCCATTTTTTGGACCACCGCACGATCTCGTCCCAAGTTGACTGTTTCGTCGCCTGTCGCTGCCCCCTGAAGCAATGGGGCAATGGAACGCTGAAAGCCCCCTGGAAGAGAAGATGGGACAGAAGATGGGAGAAGCATGGCCATGCCATTGTTCTCGATGCGCAGATTCTGATATCTCTGATGTTTCTGGTGTTTCTGATGCCCTCGTTGCTGGGCCAAGGGCCCCCAAAACTCCAGTGCACAGCCATTTTCGTTGCCGCATACGACATTCTCCGTACTTTGCATCCCTCATACCTGGCCATGGGCTTTCCTGATTGCCGTCTGCTCGTCCGTCTCCTGATTGTCTTTTTTGACATGCGACGACAAAGGCTTGAAGGGGCAGTCCTTGGTGGTCCTGGCATGGTATTCTCGTGCCCTCGTGCTCCTTGTTCTCCATCTCCGATACATGTTCAGAGAATAAAGAGAGTGAAGGGGAAACAAGGGCCTCGCAAGCCCCTTTGCCGATGGTAATAAACAATGCTGCAGCAGGGCTTGGCTTCTCGGCATGTGTGAGTATGCCCCCAAGTGGTCGTATGCATTTGCACGTCGTAGACAAACCTCAGACGATGGAGCTTCATATCTGTTGGATTGAGATGCATCTCAAAGTTATCCCTTCCCAACTGCATAGACACAGACTGTTGGGGATTCCAAGCCCTCACCGCTTCACCTTTGATCGTTCTTCTTGAAGCAAGGAGACAAAATAAAGTCACCTGCAGGGTCGCAGTCCTTCCCGTGTCGACCTTCCCCTTTTATTTTCTATTTTAATTCTCCACATGTGTCGTCTTTTCCGTCTGCACGTCTTTAGCTTCCCGTTCTTTTCAAAGTCCTGGAAAATTGCAACATGACAGTTGTGAGCTAAGATAAAATTAAGTTGCAAGAGACAAAAAAAGAAAATTGGAATCGAACAAGAACAAGAATATTGGCAAGCCCTCGAATTTCTGAGCACGGTGTAAGATACATACGAAGACACAGGTACGACATGATAATAAGATACCACGACGCGTGCCTGGGCGGTCCCAGGTATTCCCTGCCTGCCTCGGGAAGACGCGAACTGGCCCCAAGCAATACCCCGGCTAGGGTCAGACACGCGACGCTCACCTCTTTTTCTTTCTTTAATTCTTTTTCTTTTTTAATTCTCACTCACAGGCCGCAGTGCGTCGTCAGAATGAGCCACTCTGGTCGAAGCTTTTTGACGACACGAACCAACACGAACGACACGAAGACGACACCAAAATCCATAAATCCTGACGACAGAAAATATATGGAGAAAGTGCATCTTAAAATACATCTTAACGTACAAAGTACGTCAGCACACGCAAGAACGGAGATTTGGTTAAGATTAAATTATGGAATTTGGTGGACGCAGGACATTGAATCTTCAGCGCGCCTGGAATGAGGATCCCAAGACAAAAAGGACCCCAAGATGTGATCTAAAGTGCTATTTTTACAACCATTCCAAGACAAGGCAAGATATTCGATCAGAGTTCAACGTTCTGTCGGAGAGTAAAATGTGTGCTCCGTAGTCTCTTTTAAAAGTGCAACCGAGGCATCTGAAAGTCTCGAAAATCTAAAATAAGGCGAAGGAGAAGAAAGATATATTAAGAAATCAGGCAGTCAGATTGAGGCCTCTTCTCGCCGAACAGCGAGCAAAATTGCTTTCTTTTTCACGTCGTATTTTCTTTTTGCTCTCTTCATCTCAGCCTCAAATGTCATCGCTAAAGTACAACTGAACTCAGTAACAAGGTCTGATATTGACTTTTGCCATCTTGATGTCTCCATTCAGCTCATTCAGAACAAATGACGCCTCGAGAAGCTAAAAGTTGTCGATTTAAGAGTACAGATGGGGCGTCCATCGATTGCACGCCAACCCTCAAAAGGGGCAAGGCTGTGGTCCTCTTCGGTCCCTCTTCTTTGCTTTTTCTGCTGTGAGGTTGCCCACTGAAGCCCACTTTGCCCACCTTTCCCATCTGTGGCTTCAGTGGCCAAATAAAAAATAATAATAAAAAAAAGGCTCGAACAGGACAAGGTCTCCCCCGGACAAAATCTGAAACGCTACCAATTTGGCTTGCCTGCCCACACCCTCTTTCTTTATCTCCTTTTTTCTTCTTTCTCGACCAAGAGGGGATCCACTCACACTCGATTATTTTGCGTGGCCGATTTCTCTCGAACTCGTGCACGTCCTCAATTGAGTGTCGACAAAGCCAATTCACGTCGCTTTTGCTGCCATTTCTCTGCAATACTTTGGTTTTGTTCTCGCCTTGTTTTGTTTCTTCAATTTTGCGCCCAAGCTCCTATGTTAGCGTTCCCGAATGAATTGCACTTGGCCTTGTTTATTGTCGTGGCTTTTGGCTGACTTCTCCGTAATAAACAGTGGACTGTCAACTTTGAAAAAGCATGCACAACGCAGGGTCCAAGTGAACTAACAGGCATCGAAATCCACTATTTATCTCCCGTATTGCTCCGTGCACTTTGGTGGCTGCAGATGCAGACAGGTGCAAATTCGCGGTAAAGAGAATAAAAAGGAAAAAGACGCGAGTCTCACAGCATGTACTATCAAAATCAAAGTACGACGTATCCACGACAGATGCAATATGCAAATTGATAGAAAGACAACAGAGAGAAAAGCTCCAGGATTTGAATTAAAAGCACGAGTAATTTTATTGTGCTTCCCAGCTGCGCTTTTTGAAGTTTTGTGCCAGGGTGATGAACAGTCGAAGGATTGTGCATGCATGTGAGGATGGAGACCATCAGAAAGAAGGAAAGTCGCAGTCACAGACAAGGAAAAAAGAAGTTGAAACAAATGGAAACAACAAGAAACAATCTGGCATGCTACGTTGACCGTCGTACTTGTCCATAGCACGCTAAAAGGCGAGGGCTGTCAATGTGACGGGCATGGGAGAAGCCGAGTGACAGGCTCAAAAAGAAAAGAAGAAAGTAAACAATGATAGAACTTCAAAAAATATACACAACAAACAAGGCTGTGGACCGCACATAATTCTTGACGACTGTCTTGCATACAAACGAGAAAAGAACGGAACGATGGCCGGGCGAGACGGGCCTTGCTCCGAGGTGAGTCCTTCTGTGCTTGTAGACACAAAACCTGTCAATTTGATACGGTGACAGATATATCGTAGGGCAATCGACGATTTGTTGATATATCAAAGCCGGATTACCAAACACGAACATGGCCAGGTGCCTCCGCGTGGGATACAAGCAATGTCCCATGTCTGGATGGGGGAGATGCGTCTTTATATTGATGCCTAATACTCCGTCGAATGATGATAGCATTGAGGAAAGCGAGAGCGAGAAAAGAGATCGCGTGGCCAAGATTTGAACGGCATGGCTAGATCCAGGCACAACGCAATGAACACCTTGCAAGAAGTGTTCCAGAATGCGGAAAAGAAAAACGAAGAAGGGGAAGAACGAAAGAAAATGACGCAGGTGTAAACAAATATCAATTCTATATACCTGGAACCCGTCACAGACAGATTGCCGGGCGGCCGGGATATATGGACATTTTATATAAATTCAAATGCTATTACCATATATACGGTAGCTTAAGGCTGTACCATCGTGGCTGTTGCTAGAGTAAACAAAACAAACGCGGATAAAGTCCAATAGATCCATATCGAGATGCACAACGGTAAAAGAGGTATGAGTATGCTGGCTGGTAAAATGGGAAAGGGGAAATTGGTCAACCGGAAGAATGCACAAACCCAAAAGACATATATCACGGGTAGATGTCGATATCGGATAAGAGAAGGGGGGGACAACGACATAAACAAACATTCTGCAACAGCCGCGTCGGCAACAACAAGACGGCTCGCATCTCGCATCCCGTATCTTGCAAGGCTGACCTGACCGTCTGTGTTTTATGCAGGCGAGAATTCAAAACAAAATAGAGTTAGTCGATGCAGCAGAATGCGTTCCTGTTCCTTGAAAACCCCCCACGTACCCCATCCCGAAAGGAGATATCCCGAGCTCCTTGAGCTTGGATTCCGTTTTTGTTTTGAATGTGAACGACGTCAAGGCCGGTCTCGCCTGGTCGACAGAAGCATACCCATCCCGTCCCGGCTTGGACGAACACCGTGGCAAGGGAGAACCGTTTTGTGCATATCGAGTTTCATCGAGATGGATGGTGCAAAGAAGCAACAGGCATCACGGATAATTACCATTAGACATATGCTTAAAAAGGAGATGGTAGGTAAAAACGGTTACGAAACCGGTGATAGTTCTCCGAGCTGACCAGAACCCGGGACCGTGGACGAGGTTCCTGGGTCAGGCACAGAAATGCACGTGTACTTGGACACTAACTCGGGTTTCTTGTCATGACCGGTATGCTCCGGTTGATTCTTTTTCTCTCACCATTCACCAGTATCAGCATGTAGTGTTTCGGTTGGTAGCAATAAGCCTTTTTTGTGTTCAAACACAAAACTCTCACTTCCGTACTACCTTGCCTTGTTTGTCTCTGTTTCGGTCACCCATCTTTGGTTACAGCTGCTCTCCCGCATCCTACCCGACGTCTGTTGTTCTTGTCAGTTTCTGTCACTGTTCTGGACCTCGCTTATGATATTATGATATCATGGCGGTCTGTATTTCCCTCAATTCTCTAACTTGTCAGACGACAGCCTTCCTTTGCCGTGGCGGTTGCTGCAGACCGTAACTACGGAGGAAGCATGGCTGCTATCAAAAAGCTGCCTTGACATGCCGTGTGCACAACGGCATGAGCTGTTTTGTTGTGCAGCGACATGTTGTCATTGCCATATTGTCATATGACAGGCGTACAAGGAGAACGAGAAGGTTTCAAGACGACAGAAGAGGGAACATAAAAGTAGCCATGTGACGTGCTAAAAATGCTGTACACCGTCTTTTGGTATGCTGTGCACGTTTGTGTCGTCCGCACGTCGTATATGTTGCCTTGCTTACTTCCGTGTGCCTCTTTTAGATGTTTGTGCATTGTGTCGCGTTGTGCTTTGTATTGTGTTCTGCAAGAACTTGTGTTGTGTCGTGTCACCTTTGTCACAGGTTGAGGCTTCACGATCCTGCCAAGAATGGGAGGGTGAGAGATTGGAGGGATTGCACGACTGTAAACAGCCCTGTGAGTCTCATTGTTGGTGGAAGCGATGTCTATCGTTTTTGATCAGGGCTCGCCTTGAAACAAAAAGGTCTAGAAGCTTTGAAGGGGGGAGAGGTGGTTGGGGTCGATATCCATGTCCGATTTGCACAGCCCTGTTGATGATACAGATCGTGACAATGGCAAAGATAAACAAACACATTTTTGTTGGGCAATGGGCATGGGCATGCCCTGTAAAAATTGGTACGGTTTGCTCTCTTCTCCTGCAATACGGAGACTTCCATTTTGATGCAAAAGGACACTGCACAAAATAAAGGCAGAGGGACAGAAAACCACAGAGATCGTGTGACGATCAAACGATTCTGGTGTAAATGCGTGTTGGGTCGACCCCTCATCCACCCTCCCTTTCCCGCAAGCTGGACGAAACATTCCACTTCCGTGAACAATTACGGAGTACGGAGGCAGTCCTGTGTAGCAATTGCAGCTTATTGTTTGTCCTTCTGTGAGAACTATTCGTGCTGTATTTCGTTTGTTGAGTCACGAAGAGGGGTTGTGATGTCACTGTCGTGTTTCAGATTTCTAGGAGCTGCCTAGAAGATTGTTTACTTCATCGTGACGTCGGGCACGAACACGGCAAAGCAGTCACGTGAGTACAGCCTCCTTTGTTTGATAACATTCGGAACATTGTCCGTTACCTGAGCCCCGTACGGAGGTACTCCGTACGGAGGTGTGGCGTTTCATGCTCCGGAGTGATGTCAGGGTCTGTCCGGAGCAGCCGTTTTCATCCGGCCGAGAAAATGGTATGTGTACGGCTTGGAATAATTTAAATCCAACTTGGATTTAAAAATTGGAAATAAACCAAAGAAAAATAATTTTAATCAAAAATAAAAAACATTAAAAAGAAAAGAAAAATCCGCGTTGCATAGAGAAACGTCGTTGCAATCTTGTGCTTTGACAATTATGATTCACAATTATTGTCGACTGTCGCCATTTTCTCTCCGAGACGCACCGCACGCCCCTTTCCCCTCTACGACATTCCCCGTTTGTCGTTGGTTTCTTGTCACGTTGACTCTTGTCTTGTTTACTTTTACGTGTTTTCGGAGCACTTGCTTCACCTCGGTCTCGCTCAATACAACTCACGGCGTCTGCCATGGCGTCTGCAACGTTCAACGTCGTATGCAGCGGGCCGTCGAAGGAATCTCCTCATGTCTACTTGTGCACTCACAGACTGAGGATTCAAATAATACGACGACGATGGAGACAATGATGGAGAGAAATCAAAGACAAGCTGTGCTGACATTGTGCCACCCCCAGACTTCTTTCGAGGATGAAGAATTATGGAGTCTTGCACCTGCAATTGCCCCATACGATATACGACATCGACATGCTCCGTCCTCGACTCCGTTATTTTATTCTCCGTGCTCCTACTACGTTTGTCGCGCTCCTTCTGCAGATGGTGTCAATGTCCGCGTCTTGTTGCTTTCTTGCCTTTTGTCGCCGAGGTCTGGTCAACAGTCAAATGGAGACGCCCCATTGCCCTGCTGCATCAGCCAACTCTAAATCTTCAGACGACCCTCACGACGCGTCTTTTGAGCTCCATTTTGCACCCCATATCGCGCTCCATCTGGTGACTGCCGTCCACTTTTCATTCTGCAGAGTTGCAGAGGCGCTCTTTTCCTGCTGCAAGTGCAAGGTCTGCAGGTGCCACATCCTGTCCACGGTGCTTGTCTTTGGGCGGATGCGGTGGGCGTTCGCTGTGGCGTCTGTTCCTTCACAGGAGCTTTCCTGTCAAATTTGTTTGCTGTCGCTGCAGGGCCATGGATGACTTCCTTCTCCTTGGGCAGCAAGACAGCACCGAGAAGGAACCTGGACATATGCCCTTGTCAATAATACCGTCGAGGATGGTATCTTGTCGCCTCGCCTCGCCTCGCCTCGCTCCCGTTTTCTTGTTTTTGCTCCGACGCAAGGGATGACCTGGATTTCATGTGAGATTCCCGCTTTCCCCTCCTTCGAGCTGTCTCTCTTCTCTTTCTCTCCTCTCTCCTCTTTCTTTTTCATCCCATTTCTTATGGAAGCAACGACCCTGGCACTGCCTGGGTTACGGTATGAGTATTCTGGGCATGTCCCGCAAACACGCTATTGTGAAGGATTGAGTCCACTATTCGTGCGAACCCACAAGGAACGACACCAGCACGTTGCGCTGTGGATATGTCGAGAGAGCAAAGAGGTAAAGAAACGTGAGAAGAGCGTGTGTGAGTGGGACTAGCGATGGAGGGATGGGGGTGGAAACGGACAATGGCTGTTGGTTTGTGCTTTTGCTTCCCTTGTCTCCTCGCGCCTGTTTGAATACCAGATGCCCAAAAAGGTGATATGGCCAGGGCCCTCTTGTCTGTCTTGTCAGGAAGGTCAGAAAAAAAATATGGGCGAGATGGGATATTGAAACGGCCAATGGACGCGCTAAGCAAGGGAGGGCAAGGGGATCGAGGCGCGAGCGAAGTAAGGAAGGAGAAGAGTGGAGAGGGGAAAAAGCAAGACAAAAAAAGACAAAATCGCGCGTAAGAATCAGAGATGGAAATGTGGAAAAGAAAGACAAGTTCAAGATCGAGAAAACGCGAAAAAGAAGAGATGGGAATATCAAAAAGAAAGAGAGGGACACACGCCGAGTGTTGCCACGTTTGATCCAGAAAAACCAGGCGCGGTCGGGGCGCTCAACATCCCTTGCAGCGGCGATCGACACACTCGTGGCTGCCGTGGGCGGTAGTGGACTGTCGCGGGCTGCACGAGGCTCGTATCATTACCGCTCCGGTTCAGAATGTTTTAGATGGCCCCGAGAAATGGCAAGACACAGCTGAGATACGGTTTGCGCTGGAAACCGTCTGGATCTCAAAGGCGATTGATATTCGCAGTACATGCGTATTCGTATTTTTAGTATTGATTTTAGGATTGACAGCTGTGTCGACATCACGGGCCGTGAGTCTGGTTCTGGCCAATTTCGTCGTAGCATGCACCCATTTGTGCTCTCAATGTGGTTTTGTGTTTTGTGCACAATTTTGTGGGCTCGGCCTCCTGCACGACACAGGAGACGCAAACAAGGTGGAAAAGGTGGGAAAAGGTGATGGTTGTGCTTGGGTACAGTGACATGGCGGCGCCCACTTCGTTTATATTTTTAGGGGTGACAGACGAGAAAGGAGTGCAGCAGGAGGCAAACTGCAAGGTGAAGACGAAAATCTGACCACCACCCACAAAGCCACCTCCTTCATACAAGGAGCAAGTTTGTGCAAGACGGCTCCCGTTTTGGTGGGATATTTTCGTTTTGTTGTTGCTGGTCCCTGTCGATTTTCGTCTCAATTTTTCTTGCTGCGCTTGATGGACGGGGATCTTGGTACGCTACCTCTTAGTAGGTGCAGCGAGGGGCAGGGACAGAAGACAAGGGAGAGAATTCTCAGTGCAACTTGACTCCGCTTGTCAACAAAAGGGACAAAAGTCACTGCTGGCTACCCCTGTTCTTTATGTTCTTCCCTGCTGAGGGGCCTTGTTTTGGGACCAGGCTCTCTGGCAGTTTGTCGTTTTTGGGGGTTACCTTTGCCAGCATATCAAAATATCGAGTCGTTTCACTTGGCTGCACAAAACAGCAGGGAAAAGGAGGACGGAGAATACGCCGGAGGCGAGAGAACACAGCTTTCCGGAGAAGCGTCTGTCACCTTTTTGTGTGCAACGGGCCAAAACAGCCCTGTCGGATATTGTTATTGAGTTCGTGTTGTCAAATGTCGGATAAAAGAGTTTTTGTTGTACCGCCGTTTTGTTTCATTGGCGACATCATTTACCACAAGTCAGTAAACATGTCGGATAGACGGCTGGGTTGGCTATATCACAGCTATTATCACGATAAACCTGACGAGATCGTGTTAGTTTATTAGTCGGACAGATTTGCTGGTCTCGTCTTGGAGCATTTGCACATCCGCAGAATATCAAGGTGGTAGGCGATCCGTGAGAGCCGTGCTCTGTGTGAGAACGGTCCTTTTTTGATTCTTGAAGGCGCAGAAGGAGGGCTTAAGAAGGAAGGCGGAGACAGAAAAGGCCGAGCGCATCACCAAATCAGCCTTTCGCGTCTTTTTGATGCGCACGTCCTGCTCTTCTTAATGTTCCCCTAATTCATGCTTTTGCCCAGCCACTGGCCACCGAGATGCAGAAAAGGGACACACGGAATCGTGCTTCTGTTCTGCTCAATGGTAAAGGGGAACAATAGGCAAATTGCAGAAAAGCCAGACTGGTCTTGCACGGAGACTTCTCTACGCCGTTGTGCAACCTGTCAAAACGATGTAACACTACCTGCATATTTTTCTTGCGATTTCCATTTGCTCTTCCTTCCCCTCGCCGTTGTGTCTTTTGTTGCTTTTGCCAGTTGAAAAGGAATTTCGGACCAGTGCTGTACGCCACCAACAGCCAGAGTCAGGTATGAAAGCTTGGGCCTGAGGACAGGATCTCTTGCGACAGACAGACGCGCTCACGCACAAAAAAGAAAAGAAACGGAACGATGAAAAAGCAACAAAATCAAAATAAAACAGACAACACATGCATTGGCGTGCAGTAGACGATGCAGCAAAATATGCATGTTGGGCCAAGCGCAGGACCGACCGTTTTGCTGCATGGGCCCTGTGAGGGTCCTTCCAAGAGTCGATATTGCGAGGACTTGCTGATGTTTTAGCGTCTCCTGGGTTTGTCACCCTGTCTGCCTGTGTCCTCTGTTGTAAATTGCGTAAGATACCTTTTGATTTTCCTCTGCCTGTCTCTTGTTGGGAGGAATTCTTGATACTTGGATACTTCCATTGAGTGCTTGCTGCATCTTTTTCTGTCGCTTGTCTTTTGTAAATAGATAATTGTAGGGGAGGGTGGCTGGGATGATAACGAGCGAGGGGTATCTTTTAAGGTTCGGTGGATCACGCACGGCTCGACCAGCGAATCGCAACGGTGAATTGACTTTTAATGTCTGATATTGGTCTCTTTTTGTGATAGGTGTTGGTGACAACCAAAGAAAAGGCAGCTTGCACAACTTGATGTGACCAAAGAAAGGGAGAGGCAGGGAGAGACGGGAAGGTAGAACGTAAAAGAAGGAACCGGCGAACAACAAACAGACGGGAAACTAGAGCGCAAAGACAAGGGCGAAAAAAGAACCATGGAAAACAAAAAAGAAGCAGACGAAACGAGGGAGACTGTCTGGATCGGTGCCCACAACGCAACACTGGCCGATGTTTAAAAACGTCCATGGCAGGCATAGCTGCATGTCTCACCCTTTGATTCCACGCATCGCCTCGAGCGAGAAGCGAGCAATTGAGCCCCAGAAAAACATGATCGCATTGCCAAAAGTTCGCGCCGATCATTCTTGTCCAAGGCCCGTATCTCACCTGAGCTTGCCTCAGATAACTGGCTTGACTGGGACTTGGACACCACCTTGACGGCAGCGACGGGATGATGATGCCTGCATGTCGTCCTTGCGTCGACTAGCTCGAGGGGGGAAGAGTCTAAGAGAGAGTGGAGGGTGGCAGGTGGAGGGGGAAAGGCTCCCCTATTCTCCAGGCTACCTGCAGACCCCTGTGATAGTCGAGTGGATGTGCATGCGGGTAGGTGCGTATTGGAGCACCGAGAACATGGGAGCTCTCTGGACTGGTAATTTGTATGTTGTATGTTGTACCTCTTCCGAGAGATTGAAAAGATGTCATGTCGGGAGCCGTGCAAATTCAACATTTGTCTCGGGTCCTTCGTCACCTTTTCCGCCTCCTTTTTTCTACTGGTCTTTGGTTTCTTTTTTTTCTGCTCCGTTTTGTCGCCGGTGTCGTGCTCAGACGAAGGAAGCTCGAAGGATATCAAAGCACGTTTTTCTCGCTGATCGTCGAGCTTGGTCGTAGCCGTCGTCGTCCTTCTTCTCCGCTCAGAGTTCCTTTCTGATAGAAACAACCTTGTCTCGTTGTCCATCTCTTTGCTCCTCTTGCCCCAGCATTTCCTCTTTTCTGTCTAGCGTTAGTTCATGAGAGACAAGAAGAGGATACGACGATAAACTCTCACTTACTTTTTTTTCTCATTGAAAACGAGGAAAGAGAGAAAGGAGAATAGAGAGGGGGCAGCAGAGTCCACACCGAATCCACCAGGAGAGCTGCAGTCCATTTCGGTACTCCCAACATAGGAGAGCAGCCCCTCAAACACCCTTGCTCATTGCCTTTTGAGTCTTTCGAGCTGTTCGTTTCTTGTCGAGCTCCTCCTGATGTTGCATTATTGAATCTTCAACATCTTTTGTTCGACTCTCCTTTTTTTGCTCCAGATTTTCGATTCTCGCGTCTGTGTTTGCCGGCCTTGTTTCGCGTTTCACAGCCTCGACGACATCTGCTGTGCTCGGTACTCTGTATCTCGAATCCGGATCATAGCTCTCCTGAGTATCGCGCGCCGACCACAGCATTAGCCACAAAACCGAATGAGCACCGAAACCCAACCACTTCTGCTCACAGCTGCACGCGCTGCTTCTCACCTTTCGCCGATGGAACACGCCCAGCTCACCGAGACACAACAGAAGCAACTTACCCCGAACACAACTCAGTACTTCAACGAAGCACCCAAGCTGCCGGAACGAGCTCCGACTTCGCCAGCCGCCGAGTAGGGGGTGAACGGCAGCTGTCTGAACGAAATAAAGACGACAGTTGTTGGTTGAAGAAGAGTCTAGAAAAGGGAACGAAAGTAAATAAAGGGGGAGACACACAAAATCACAAAGAGAAGGAGCTCCCAGACGACAAAATCAAACGAGGAAGGAACTTCTCGGTTTTCTATATTTCACATTAAATTTTGAGGAAGTCGCAACCGATTACGTTCGAGGAAGGCACAATCGACGATATGGCTTCCTCAGCCATGGCTCCCGCTTTCGCCGCCGAGGCATCGGCATCTACAATCTCGAACGTCGACCTCACAAACGGCCCCGATAATACACCAATTCTCACACCGGCATCTCCTACATTTGGCAGCGATGGCACTCCAGCATCGCCAACATCTTCTACAACAAGCCACTACACGACACAGCAGAAGCAAGACACCGACTCGCAGCCGCACAATAACAGCGTCCTTCACAAGCACCGGATCAACAACAGCGCGTCCAAACTGCCCGCCTTCCGGTTTGCCGACTTAAAGAAAGATACACTTGTTCTGCCGTCGCGTCTGCAGCGCATGCCGCCGTCGCCCGTGTCGCTGCCGTCGTTGTCTCCTGGCAGTGTGAGTGCGGACGCGGACCAAAATCAAAGCCAGGAACAAAAGGAGCAGGTGCAAGCTACTGCCGCCCCACCTGTGACAACAAAGCGCCGCTACAGCGCTGGCACAGGCACCGCTGGCAACCAAAACGCCAACACTGGCAACGCCCCAAACAGCGCTAGTGCTGCAGCAGCCGGGTCGTTCCTGCCAAAAAGCAGCCAACGACACGCCCATGCACACTCCCTCTCAGATCCGTCCTTTTCCCAAATCTCTCAAAATTCTCCTGGTCGCTCTTTCCTCCCTGCGCCCACAACGGCTACAGCGCCCCAAGCGCCCCCAGCACAGAAAGAAGCAACCACAACGTCTTTGTCTCTGTCCTCGAGTGCCTTATCCCGCCCGAGTCCAGCAGGTGCAGCAGCCACTGCCACTGATCGCTCCCGCGCGTCGACGTTTCAAAATCCTGTGTCCACCACGTCTGCCCCTTCCTCGCCCGATTCGCCCAAATCCAAATCGAAATCGCACCAAAAGGAAAAGGGAAGCCAAAAACAAAGCCAAAACCCAAACTCCTCACCAACCAATCCCAAACACACATCGTCTTCGTCCGCGTCGTCCTCCACCGCCATCACCGCTTCTTCGTCTGTCACCGCCGCCACGTTGCCCTCCTCGACCGCCAGGACCAGAACCAGCGCCAGCGCCACCACACTTTCGTCGGTGTCGTCGGCATCATTTTCGTCTTCTTCTTTTACGTCGTCTTCGACTGGCCCGGCTTTTACCTCGTCTTCGTCGGCTGTTTCCTCTGGCGGATTGACGATTGATTCTTCTGTTCACGACTCTCACGATTCTCACGACGCTCCGAAAAGCCACGACGCTCTCAACGCCCACGCCTCCCCGCCGCCCAAAGTCATTGTTTCGACTGTTTCGACCCCCTCTGGCCCTTCTCCGGCCAATACTACCGTGCCTTTTTCTGCTGCAAATCCTCCTCGACGCTCGCCATCGCCCACCCCTGCCTCGCCCAGATTGTCAAGATCACCCTCGCCCACATTTGCATCGCCCAAATCGCCCGCTGGCTCGGCGAGATTGCAACGTACCCTCACCGACCCGAGTCCGTCCAAGAAAAAGACATCGCATCGTCGTGCGCCCGCGTCATTTGACTCCAACGATCACGACATTGATCTTGACCCTGATCTGACCAAGGACAAGGTCTCTACACCAAAGGTTACTCTCAGCACCGACACCGACGCCGACGATCTCGCGGCTTCCGTCGTCACCAGCGCCGACCCGCCTTCGCCCGAAACGTCCACCAAGAAGTGGGCCAAGGGCCAGCGTGATCTGGTTTTGACGACAGGAAAATCAAAACCCAAGACCAAATCGTCGTCTCTCGATATCGACTCAAAGTCTACGGTATCGGACACGGCTCCAGCCACCACCACGCGGCGCTCGCTCCCCCAACAGCCGCAGCTTTCGCCTCTCCTCCTGTCTGCCGATGACAAGCGAAAGACGTCCTCGCGCCCCCCTCTCTCGTTCCGTGCGCCACGCAACGAGGCCCCGACCTCTCGCCCCATCATCCCACCCATTCGTTCTTTCCGCTCCTCGGGCTCGCGCAAGAGTCTTGGCCTGCAGGACATGAACTTTCGCTCGCCCGGCGGCGGCGCCTACGACGACGGCGCCGACACTGCCGATGGCGGCGTTCTCGATTCTCGCCAGCGCGACCGCACGCTGCGCGCTCTCGAGGGCCGTGTCGACCCCGACACAACGGCCGATGTCTTTATGCGCATAGCCCGTGAAGACCATCAGCCCGATGATCACAGCATGACTGTAAGTCCCACATTGTCTCTCTATTTTTGCATCATATTTTACACCCCGATCAGATCGGATCTACCCACATTGCCCGATGCTTCCTTCATTTGTGTCATTTCATTATTTGGATCTTCACTTTACTTCACGTGTTTTTGTTCTGGTTGTTCACTTTCTTTTCTTTTTCTTGTTTTCTATGTTTTGCGCGCAAGATCGCAGAAACCCCAATCTCCTGCTGTCTCATTACACGGCGTGGGCCATTGTTTGTCACAATGTCTCATCTGGACACCAACTCAAGTGAGATTGCGGTCGAGTTATTTCTTACGTCGTTGTTTTGTGGGCTTCACAGTTTGCACGCCTTGTCTGTGTTTCATTATCCCTCCGCTTTCTCGCCTCAAACATCAGTGCAGCCAGGGCCTGTTCATATTCCTTGGCCTCTTTTCCTACCCACCGCATATCCAACCAACCTATCATGATAACTAACTCGCCCCTCAGTCTCGCGTGAGTCGCACAACATCACAGCGGAGGCCTTTCTCTGCTGCTGTTCCTTCACGTCAAAACACCTCACCACCTCAGATTACACGCCGCCTGTCCGACCAGCGGGACACGGCCCGTCAACGAAGATATGCCGATGAGCAAGCACTGCTGCAACAGCAACAGCAGCAGCAGGCACCTGTTGCACGGGATACACCGCCGCGCGCGCTGGCCAGCGAGCGGACCACACCTCTGCGGTCGGCAACCACATCACAACGGCCAGACCCCATTCGCACACGCACTGTCATCTCCTCAGCACGGCCATCACCAAGCACGCCACGCACGTCTGTGTTTTATGATACGGCATCCGAGGTCGGCACGAACTACTCACGGAGGCGTCCATCTGTGACAGAATCAATCAGCAGCGGTGCACCATTACCGCTGCGGACATCATCCATAAAAACCGCTCACAACTACGCCCGCACCTACAACTCTTCACCTCTTGTACCACGGCATGCCGACGCACAGCGCCAGGAAATGCACGAAGCCGGCCATGCCGGTCTGGGGATTAACGGTATCGATAGCACCGAGTCGACTGCCTCGGCAGCGCCTTCGACGGTCTGGGACGAGCTGGACGACCTCAAATCGCGTATGCGGCGGCTTGAGCTGACCGGCAAGATCCCGCCTACCGCCAACGGGGCTATGTCTCGTGCATCAGATGAACGGCCGCGCACGGCGACCACAAGTGCTACTACCATTTCAGGCTCACCAAAACGTGTTGCCGCTAACGGCCAGGCTGCCGATGTTCGTAGCACGACATCTTCACAACTGGCTCAGCAGCAGCAGCAGTCTCTGCAGTCTCCTCAGCAAGGAAACCAGCCCGTTCTGCTGTCTGCACTGCGCGGTATCAAGCCTCATGTCAGCGACGATGTGTACGGCGCCATCGAGACCGCTGCGACAGAAGCCCTGTCGTTGTCGCAGATGGTCGGTGTTGTTGGCCAGCCTGGTCCCATTTCGAGTGGTGCCAGCACCATTGGCACCAACATGCCATCAACGGTGACGGATCGCCAGCTCCGCCGCAAGGCCGAGAGTATCTGCCGAAGCCTGACCGAGCTGTGCTTGACGCTCAATGACGAGGCAGCACACAGAAAGGCAACTGCCGCTGCGGCCGCTGCAACTGCTCAGATCCAGGCCAACCTGCCGCCAACACAATCACAACAGCAACAGCAACTTCAACAACAACAGCAACAGCAGCAGGAGCAGAAGCAACTTCAGCAGCAGCAACAACAACAAGACCTGCAGCAACGCCAGCAGCAGCTCCAGCAGCAACAGCAGGAGATCCGCCAGCACCAGGCTCAGCGGTCATCCCGCGACGATACCGTGACCATTGCCAGTCCGACCACGACCACAAACAAGGCTTTCGCCTCACTCGCCAACTCCCGGCGCGGTGTTGTTATGGAGCCTGCTACCACAGCACCCAAACTGCAGACTAGCCCGCGCGCTCCAACTCGTTATGAGGACCGCCGCACGTCTTTCCTCAGCACACCCACTCTTCCCTCGCCCCGGTATGCGCTCGGCCCACCTGTCTCATCTGAGAATGCCGGCCGCCGTTCCTCCCTCATGATCTCGCGTACACGCCGCGCTGCCTCGGAAGAGCCCGAAGAGATGGCGCAGCCGACCGGCCGCCGCTCATCTCTCCTGAGAACTCGTCGCGCAGGCACCGAGGAGCCCGAGTCTGCCCAAGATGGTCGCAAGACGTCGCTCCTGTTCCGTTCACGGCGGACCGTGGCCTTGGCTGATGACGGTGGCGTCGGCGACGATGACATGGATGGTGGTCGCCAGATGCGGTCGCCCTCACGTGCTGTGACGGAAGTGGCTGGCCTGCGGTCTGCCCAGCGCGAGTACCACCAGCCGCGCGAGTACCAGGCTCGCGAATACCCCTCGTCACGCGACTATACCAGCCAGATGCAGCAACAGCAGCAGGCCACCCAACAGCACATTCCTGCCGCTAATAATGCGGCCGCTGTCTCTGCCAACGGCAATATTCAGCCTTCTGTCGAGACCAACAACACCAGCAGCCACCCGCCTCTCGCATCGTCTGCTCTCCCGCGCCGCCGTCTTGTGCCCTCTAGCCTCAACTCGCGTCTCGTCACACCGCAGACAACCACCACGGCTGTCACTGCTTCCTCACCTCTCCTGTCAAGCCGCCGTTTCCTCGAGCGGAGTGTGCAGCAGCAGCAGAAGCAAGACCGTGAAGGTGGCGGCAGCGTCGTCGGCACGGCCGGCACTCTGGCCGACAAGTACGCCGACGACCGCGACCGGACGGTTCAGATGAGCATGCCGGTGCAGCGGCACATGTCGCTGGGGCAGTCGTCGCTCCTCAGCCGCAACAGCAGTGTCAGCCGGCGGCGGGAGAGCGCACTGCCCGCCTTGTCCTCGGCGTCGTCCCAAGTGGGTGGCTACAGATGAGATTGTGCGCGAACACTCACTCCACTTCCAATAAAACACCTTCTCAACCTCCTCTTTAATCCTTTGTCAGTCATGTTTGACGGACCTGTACTATATATAACAAAACAACCATAACGTACTCACCACATCCCCCTTCACCCATTTTTACGTTTCATACGCCGGCGTTGCTTTTCACCTTTTTCTTCTTCTTTTTTTCTATAAAAACCTTTTTGTGTACCTACTCTATGTCTTCGCTTCTTGTCTCCTTCTACTCTCTTCCATCTTCTCTTCTCCTTCCCCTCACCCTCCACCCCTTCCATTCTCCCTTGTCGTCTTTCAGCGATTGATGTATAGTGTATTACGAATTTATCTCATGACTCTTTTTCTTCTTCTTGTCTTGTCTTTGTTTCTTCAAAGTTGGTGTGGAAATTAATTGGTTTTTGTTCTGTTGTCTTTTGTTCTCTTGGCTTAATTCGTTGTCTTTTTCTTGCTCCTAGTTTCCATCTATCTCTTCTTGTGTGGCCTCTTTTTGGAATATAATAAGTTTTTCTTCCTCTTAAACTTTTGACGATAACTTTCCGTTCTTGAATTATTGATGGCTTGACTTTGACGTTGGTCTGGTCCAGCGGTAGTAGCCTCGCCGGTGAGTCAGTGAGGCCGCACCAGGAACGCCTGTTGGGAGGGGCTAATTTAGCTGCAAGGCTGAGTTTTAGAGTTTCGCTGCAAATGAAAGCGTCAGCCCCGCAATTCGAGGCCTCTTTTCAACGACCATATCCAAAAGCGACAGCTACAAAAGATAACACGCGCCTCAATTCGATAAAACTGAACGAGTCATCTCGAATGAAGCTGTTATTACGTTCATCTACTTTTACACTCATAAAGTCTGAGCTGGTCCGACCAATCTTCACCTCAACACAAGTCAACACTTTCCTCAGCCCTGGACAAGCAACGTCATTGAGACCGCATTCGTTACAACAACCAGCCAGTCAGACAACAAGACACATTCACACAAGAAAATCGCTCACCTTACACACAATGGACGATTTCGACAACGCCGAGTCGCTTGCGGCACAGTTCCACGACCGGCTCTCGGGCATCGGCGCCGACGGCTCAAATGCAGGACGCGGTGGCAGCAGACGTGGTGGCCGAGGTGGTAACCGTCGAGGCGGAGGTCGCGGTGGAGGCGGCGGCGGAAACCGGACAGTCGACATCAGCCGCGCCCTATCTAAGCTGCTCCGCCACCAGGCCGCCAATGCCGGTATCCAGCTCGACGCCGGCGGGTTTGCATCCTTGGAACAGGTCATGCAGTGGGGCCCGGTGCGGTCGCTCAAGACGACACTGGCCGAGATCCGCGACGTTGTCCTGAACAACGACAAGCAGCGGTTCGCCATGAAGTGGGCGGGCGACGACACAAACACCATTCTGGATCCTTTGACGATCAAGGACACAGACAGCCCAGCCGAATACATGATCCGCGCCAACCAGGGCCACAGCATTGCCTCTGTCACCAGCGACTCTGGCCTGCTGACACCGATCGACACGGACGAAAAGGCCGCGGAACTGCCCGTCGTCTGCCACGGCACGTACTTTGCGTTTTGGACTTCGATCGAAGCGAGCGGTGGCCTCAAGCGCATGACGCGCAACCACGTGCACTTTGGCTTTTTGGAACCGGGCAAGGACGGCGCTGATTCTGTGACGAATGCACTGCGGGCGCGGGCCGTCATTCCAGGCCTGCGTCGGGATGCGCAGATCCTAGTATTTGTCGACGTGCGGCGTGCTCTGCGAGACGACCCGACCATCAAATGGTGGCGGGCGGCCAACAATGTGATTCTGACAGAAGGCGACGCGGACGGCAAGGTGCCGACAAAGTACTTCCAGCGGGTCGTGACGAGCCCCGTGGGCACGCAACGACTGCCGAGAGGCCCAGACTCGGCACCCACTGAACTGCTGCTTTGGGAGGACGGCAAGCGAGTGGCTGACGTGCCGGCTCCAACACTGGCACAGGCAAAGGTGCCTCAGGGCAAGGAAGGTGTTCAACGGCGAACCAACGCTGCAGTAGGCGGTGCGTCAGGGGAAGGCAAGAAGCGCAATCAGGGGAGACGGGGACCGCCAGGTGTTGAGGAGCAATAAGTTAGGATGAAGTAGATTTCATAGAAGCGAGCATAAGCGACTGTGCATTCATAAATAAAAGGACATGATATAAAACATATAAACAGCTATGATACATTACACCATCCAACTCGTAAAATGATTTTGCTTTCTGTACCGCGTACACTACTGGTAGTTCAGCTCCGGGTTCGCTCTAAAGTTGCACCGGCACCGACACTCGGGCACAGGACACTCCGAGTGCCGCGAGAACCACTGTCGCGCATGATCCAGGTGCAGCACGTGGTCGCACTTGAGACAGAACGTGGGGAACCGCGCCGCGAGCCGTGTGTCTGCGTCCGCCGAAGCCTCGGGCCGGTCCGACCGCGGCGTGCCCACAATCTCGAGGCAGACGACGCAGCGCGGCAAGTGTCGCTTACAGTTGGGACAGCTGACACCGGCCATGGCGAGTTTGGCGGGCAGCTGGTTGTGGCTGTCGAGGAGGGAGACGACGGTTGTGTTGGCGCCGGCAGTGGCGGCGGCGCTACCGCTGGCGGCACCGCTGCTTGGGACCGCCAGCCGAGTCTGAGCGTCGCAGTAGACACACCTCAGGGCAATTTGCCGCGCGGGCGGGGCCACTTTAGGCCGGCCATCCGCTCCTTTGCTGCGCTTGGTGCTCTCGACCTCGAATTTGGCCCGCTGGAAGAAGGCGCGGTGTCTTTGTAGATAGGCACGGTAGGCCGTCCGCCAGGCCGTGCAGCGGTAGTCATCCACAAAGCGCGGGGCGGCCATGGACATGACGAGCGTGGCGGTTTGGACGTCGTGGAACTTGTCCACGTAGCGGGCCCAAATATCGACAGCCGGCTCGGTAAGGCCAGTCAAGACTAGGCCTTCGACGTCGCCTGTGCGCACGGCTTCAGCCAATGTATCACGCAGCCAGACTGTCAGCTGGTCGTCGTCAAACATGCGGACGGCCACAAACACGCGTTCCCTCAAAGGTAAAGAAGTCTGGTGGGCAATGGTGGTCCAGTCGCCCGTAGCGATGAGAGAGGAAATGGCACGTAGGTACGGATCTGTTTTGGAGGCGACAGCCTCGTCAAAGTCGAGCTGGTCGCAGCCTCCACCCGACCCTAGCATCGACAAACCTCCACCGGCTGCGCCGTTCTTGATCCCCTCCTCGTCGCGGCGGCCCATAAGCTGCAGCGCGAGCGAGACAAAGAGCAGTTCCGGGTGGTCGGTGCTAGCCATTTTCAGGATCTGGACGGCCTGCCGGTTGTCGCCGCGGAACAGCGCCTGGGCGGCGGCCATTGTGTGGTAGGATGCCGATCTTTCGGCAGAATCCTTTTCGGTGCCATCGCTGTTTGTTGGATTGACAGCGGCCCCGGCCGGTGGCCGTCCCCAACCACAGATCTCGAGGCACAGCTGCCGGTGGTGCGGCTTGCGCGTCTCGACGCCCTCGTACCGTCTCACACCCCGTTTCCGACAGATCGAGCTAATCGTGCGCTGCCAATTGGACGAGTCCGGGAAGGTGGGCGACGTGGCCGGGTCGATGCCAAAGATGCGCGCGTCCTTGTTGGCGCCGAGATTCTCAAACCAAATGCCCGCAACGCCCATGTATGACAGATCCAAGAAATGAGCACTCATGTCGCCGCTGTTGACAGCCGCTTCGGCATCGCCAATCCAGCCCCAGACGTCGCGCAGCCACGGGTCATCGGCGACGATTTCTTGGTTGAGCGCGCAGTTGAAGAGATAACGCTCTTTAGCACGCAGCAGCATGACGTGGTCGAGTACGGCCTGAGCCTCGGAGGGAAAGCCTTGCCGTGCCAGCGTGGATGTTAACAGACTCTCGTGTAATTCTTGGCTGGTGAGTGGTCGGCCAGAAAGAGATGCGAGGGATGCTGTCGAGTCCGTCAGGTCGGTTCTCCCTGACGAAATGGCTGTTGATGATGCTGTGCGGCCGTCCTTTTCCAAGGCACCACCCTTCTTGGCCTGCTGTCGCAAATGCTGCTTCTCGTATGCCCTCAGAATCTTGAGCTTCTTGGCCACAGTCTTGGCCGAAAAGTATTCTGGCGGCAACCTTGACTTTTTGGCCTGCTCGAGCGCGTCGGCATCAATCCGGGCTGCACGGTCCTTTTGTGCTTTTTGGATCGCGCCGTTGATCTCGGTCGCGTCCGATGCAAAAATGGGAATGTCCGCCAGCGCCTCTTCAAAAGCGACCGGATACAGAATCTCAGTCGCCTGGTTCGTCTCGAGCTGCATCATCGAGTGGTACGACGCGCCCTCTTCGAGCCCGCGGTATGGCGCCGTCCAGGGGATCAGCTTGAAGGGGTAGGTTGTTGTAAAAGAAGGTTTCTCGAGAATATCGTAATTGCCGTTGGCCCGCAAGACCAGAACTCTCGGCCGCAGCGCCGGCGATCCAATCGTGACCCAGTCAAACGACACGATCCGCTCGTTCTTGTGTCGCGGGTCCGAGTACTGGTTGTCCATCTCGTTGGACCGGCGCACCTCGAGTAGCTCGGGGCTGTGGTCCGCCACCATTTCCGGCGGGCAGTACTCGTGCTTCGTCTCGTAGACCTTGAGCTGGCCCGATCCCGAAAGCACGCCTAGCATGCCGCGGTGGTCGCGGCAGTAGCGTAGGGACCGAATGACGGACGCCTTGCTCTCGTTGATGGCCTGTTCCGACTCGGACGTGACGGCCCGATCCAAACGCAGGGCACCGCCCCACGGCATCTCGTCCACGTCGACGGCGTCCAGATACAAAGGCGAGGCCATGGACCGGCTCGTGGCGCGCTTGTCCCAGACCATGATGCCCGGGTGGTCGAGCGCCGACGATGCAAAGTAGTTGGGGTCGGCGTAGTCAATGGCCAAGTTGTTGTTGCAGCGCGTCTGAAATTGGAGCGGGTGAAGGCCAGGGTCTCGCAGGTCGTGTATCCTCAAACCTTGGCCCTTGATGCCCACCACCAGCGTGTTGGGGTTGTCCTCAAAGAAGCGCACGCTCGACACCGAGACACTCGCCTCGCGCACCTCGATTGGCTCCCCGAACGACTCCATATCTTTCGGGAACCCGCCGCCTCCCCCTAAAACAGACGACGAGCTCATGCTTGCTACATCGACTGGTCTTGCCGACGACGATAGCCGGTTCACGTCCCAGATGTACAGACTGCGGTCGCTGCGCACGCGGTCCAGGCCGACCGCCAACAAATTGGACGTGCTAAAGGATACGGCCTGACATGTCCGCGACATCTTGAGGTTGAGCTCCACGTAGGCGTTGCTGTCGTCGTCAATCTTGAGCAGGTTGACTACACCCGTCGGCGTTCCGACCGCCACAACGCCCGGCAGCGTCGGCGACCAGTCAAACGACGTCAGTGTCGGGAAATCCTCGTGCTTGGACACATTCTGGTACTCGAACAGGCCCGTCTTGGCGTAGCCCGTCGGCTTGTAGAGCTGCACGACGCGGTGGTTGAGGTTGACGTGCATAAACGAGTCGATGGCCGCGTTCGGCGACCACCGGACCAGGCCCGTCTCCGGGCCGTCCATGGCGTGAGAGGAGAGTGTGTCTCAATTACGTGAGCTGAATACTTCGATGGCCGTCTTCTTGATGCGCTTCAATTGGCTTCCTCTTGTCGTGAGATAAGGTCGCTGTGCGCGGCCAGAGCCGGGATAGTCGATGCGCCGTGCTCACTACCTCATGCCCGGAAGACCTTGTATCGATATGGGCGCAATGTATCACAGTTCAATTGGTGGGGTATCATGGAATTTGGCGATTGGATGAAAGCTGTCAAATGCGCCTTGCTAGCTTTTGAAATCAGATGAAGCTTCATGCGACGTTCGCGCCTTCTCGCTTGAGAGCTCCCTGTGAGGTGAGTGGTGGTGGTGGTGGGAAGGAGCTAGGTGGACCCACATTTGTTGCTTAAAGTGGATCACGTGCTGGGCGGGGACAACTCTCAGAGACTCTTGGAGATGAAAGGGCGATAAGATAAGCAAGGCTGGGCTCTTTTGCAACGGCAGAAAAAAAAATTACGGGGCTCCCAAAAGCTTCACTTGTAGCGCTCTTCAGACGACATTCGCACACTCGACACACCTTTTCATTTCCCATTTTCGAACCACATACCCCTCTCTACAACAAACGACATGGGCGAAAAGCGGCAGCACGACTACGGCGAGCACCCCGACCGGGCGGCCAAGCGCCAGAGAGAAGCCGGCAACACGAGCGCCGACAAGCCTCGATACCAGCAGCCCGGCTTCAAGAAGCACGCACGGCGCCCCGAGTCGTCTAACTGGGCTAAGAAGCGGGCGCGCACGATTGAGCGGCGGCTGCGCAACCCGGATAGCCTGCCAGCCAATGTGCAGCGGGATCTGGAGACGGAGCTGGCGGCGCTGCAGCAGCAGATCGAGGAGCGGCAAGACAAGCGGTTGCGCTCGCACATGATTAGCAAATACCACATGCTGCGCTTCTTCGGTAGGTGGCCTTAACAAATAACCTATCCTATTGCTACGCAAGGCTAACTGGACAGAACGCAAAAAAGCGACACGGCGACAGAAGCAGCTGCAGAAGCGACACGAGACCACCGACGATGCGGCGGAAAAGGCAGAGCTCGCAAAGGACCTAGCCGTGGCCGAGATTGACGTTCTGTACCCGCAATACTACCCATTCCTCGAGCCATACGTGAGCTTGTACCCACAAAGCAAGAAGGGCGACGAAGAAGGCGACGAGAAAGATGAAAAGGAGGGAAAAGACGACAAGACGGCACAGTTTTCACGCGAGCCACGGCCACCAATGTGGCAGGAGATCAAGGAGGCATACGAGGCGGGTGGTCTGCGTGCGCTCCAGAAAATCCGTGACCGGCAGCCAGAAAAAGAGGGCAAGCCAACTAAGAAGGGCAAGGATGCAAAGGAGGCGAAGGACACCAAGAGCAAAGACAGCAAGCCTTCGACAAAAGCAGCCGGCGATAAGGCTAGCAAGTCGAAATACGCAGCAAAAGTGGAAGAAGCCTCCGACAGCGAAGATGGTGGTTTCTTCGAGATGTAAAGCATACACCTGCTTTCTTCTCTTTTTATTTGGTTTTTTACCGTCTGTTTTATATCTGCATGGCATTGAGGCACTTTAGAATAACGGCCAAGGATGGCCTTGCAGTCTCACTTTTTAGGGACACTTGAAATCATAGCATTGATTATTAAATTTGAAAGCAAGAAACGTCCTTTAGTGAATAAAGAAGACGCCGTGAAAACAGTACATTGAAGGTTACTCTCCCCCGCCGACTCCAAGAAATAAAAAACGTACGCAACACATGAATGGCAGAGCGAGTCTGCAAGAATAGAACGAAAAGTGAAGGACGAGTTGCATGAACAAGTCGCTCAAAAGAAGAGTGAAAATAAAACCGAGAATGAGAATGAGAATAAAGATGAAGAGAAGGTGCAAGTAAGAACATAAAACAAAGAGTAACAGCAAAAGGTATAAAAAAGAGCAAACCGGGAAAGCGTACGAGGGGCGAGAGCCAAGAAAGAAAGCAAACGGAAAAGCAGCCATGACAAAAATCAAACAAAAAAAAACGAATTCAACGCCAACCAGAAGACCATTCCCTCTTCTCACCTCCGCCTGGCAGACGACCTAACGCCTTTGCGATGCGGAGTCGTCGCACCTGCAGCGCCTCTCCTTTTGGGTGTCGTCACCGTCAGGTTCTGCGAGCGGGTCGAGGGAGGTGGTACTGGCGCTTCTGCAGCAGCCGCTTTGGCCTCTTCGGGCGCCGCCGTAATGGTATTGTCCTCGACGTCAAAGCCGAGCCCGTTGAGCTCCTCGTCGTCCATGTCCGTCAGGTCCTCACTAAGCAGACGCACGGCATCGCGGCCGGACGACCACTGCTCTTCGACGGCGGTTGTGCCCTCGAGGCCAAAACTGTTGAGGTACCAGAGGACGCCGCCCTCGTGGAGCGTGTCGACGGACGTCTGGGGCCTTTGGTTGTCCTGGCTGCTGATAATGGCGACGACGTTGCCAGGCAGGCTGCCGTTGTGTGACTGCGGCGGCGTCAGAGGACCGTCGACCGTGAGGCCGCCGGAGGGGTTGGCGGCGTCCTTGTCCTTGTCCGCAGCGGCCTCCTCTGTCGCATTCGCATTCGCGTCCTTGCAGTCGGCCGTCTTTTGCAGACTGCCGAGGGTGGCGGCGCCGCTTGCGAGGAGATTAGACGTGCGGGGTGTGGTGATCTCGATGCTGATCGTCTTGTTGCGCGTCGAGGCCCGCGGGGTGGTGACTGGTGCTGGAGCAGAATCATCGTCGGCGGCAGCATCAACATCCATCTTGTCACCGTCGTCTTCTGTGGGCGTGCCACCATTGGCTTGGGCGGATGCGACAACAATCTGGCCATCCGCATTGACAACTCCACCATCTTCGGGCCGGTCCGTCATGATTGTATCTTCAGACGTTCCAGCCAGCAGAGCCTGTGTTGCCTCGTTGGGTTGGATCTCAACGGCCGCTTCCAGAAGCTGTTCGAGCTCCTTTTGGAGGGGCTCGAGCGAGACGCGTGTGATATCGGCCTCGGCGCGGATGGCGGCCTCGAGCATGGGCTGGATAGCCTTGAGGATGCGCTTAGCAAGCCTCTTGCGATCGCGGGCCTCGGTCAGCGCGGCCGTCGCCGTAAGTTTGGGTGTGGCGGTTACCGTAGGTGTTCCGGCAGTGACTGCGTCGCCAGATGCGGACGATTCAGCGGCAGCGGCATCACCATCGGCGGGTGGGGTCGTCTTGTCCTCCTTGTTGCGGAGGATAACGTCGTTGACCGTGGTGCTCACGGCACTCGCCAGCTCCTGCACAAAGGCAAGCGTGTTCGTATAAAACCTTTTGTTGAGCTTGGTCTGCAGGGCGGCAAAGGCTGAGCGGAAGACGTCCTTGTCCTTGTCGTAGAAGCTGGCTTTCTCAATGACGGGTGCGAGCAGTTGGTGAACAGGGAAGTAGCAGGTATTGACAAAGTCTTGCTCCAAGTCGGCCGCTTCGAGCTTCTCGCGTTCGCGCTCGACAACGTCGCCGGCAAGGCCACGCAGCTGCTCCAAATCTTGAATAAGGGCTTGGGCAAACTCGATACGGCGCTCGAGACGGGCTTGACCTGATGCGCCCATGGTGGCAAAGTTGCGGCGTGTGAGTTCCATTGAGGTAAACGTCTCCATTTGGAGCTGAAGGCGTTTGAGCAGCGCGGCGCCTCTACGCGCCTCGCGCTTGAGGGTCCAGTAGCGGCAGGCCTCCGAGACAAACTCGCGGCGACGGCGCAGCATGAAGCGCTGGAGTGCGGTCTCGACGATATCGAAGACGGCCTGGGGGATTACGGGCGCACCCGAGGGCAGACGCCACATGGGCTTGGCCGCGGCACCCTTCTTCTTGTCGCCCGCATCGGCAGAACCACCGTCCTCTCCCGTTTCTGCAGATGCTGCGGCGGCGGCTGCTGCTGCACCCATAGCGGCCGTGATGCGTGCACCTGTCATTTGCGATTCGTCGACGGGGTGGCCGACCATGGCATGTGTTGTGGCCGCCATTTGCAGTGCAGACGCACGGCTGTCGGCCCAGATACGGCCGCGCATCGTGCGCTTGTAATGTTTCTTGGCCTCCCGGGTGGCCTGGTGGACGTTGTTCTCCTTGGCATAGTCAGCCGGGCAGTGGCGGTCGCAAAAGGCCTTGAGGATCATGCTGTTATCGAGGATCGCCAAGTTGCCCTGGCTGTTTTTCATCTTAAGGTACAGCCGCGCGCGCCGGGCACAGGTGACGTGGAAGGCCTGGTAGCAGGCCTTGTTGCCGCACTGGATGCAGGCGCCCATCTTTTGGTGACAGATGTAGCAGTTGAGGCGCCAGCGGGTCTTGGGCACCTTGTCGACGTCCATGACAGGCTCCATAAAGGTCGTGTTGCCCAGCGAAGTCTCTGGTATCCACATGGCACACAGCATGTGCGCCCATTTACTAGAGTTGGTTTGTTTGAAGGCACCATCTGTGTTAGGACAGAAGATGCAGGTCGGGACGCCACGGCCGATGAGTTGACACTTGCGGCAGAGCCACTGGCCCTCCGGAATAAACGGCACGCCGTAGCAGTCCTGGTGCACGGCCAAGTCGCAGCCGTCGCAGAAGACAATGGCGTTGGTGTTTTCGCAATCGCCGTCGTCGCAGATAGCGCACTTACTGTCCTGCTCCTCACCGCTCTGCGTCTCGCCGTTAACGGCCGCAGCCGACGAGGAACGTGGACGGTGCGTCTGCGGAGGCTTGGGATTTGGCTTAGGGATCCGCTTCTCGAGCGCATGCCACTCCTTTTCGATCTTGGTGATGGTGATCTCAAAGATCTCGCGCGTAATGGGCTCAACGTTGGCGGCTTTGCGCTGGGCGTTGTATTTCACGAGCCACATATCGTCCTGCTCGTCCATGTCGTACTCAACACGGCCCACGCCGCCATTGCTGCCAGCGCCACCGCCCGCGACGATGAGACTCACGCTGCTGCCAGGCACGCCATACGTGTTTGGCAGGTACGAAGACAAGCTTCCACTGGCGCCGTTGGTGTTTCCTGCGGCACCCTTCTCAGCGGCAGCGTGGTGGTGGATGGCGTCAATCTCTTCCTCGGCATTGGCGTCGCTGGCCTTGATAAGGTAGCGATCAGGCCTGACGTAATTGTCGCTTTCTTGGTAGCCGACGTTCATCATGGACTTGTCGACGTAGCGGCTAAAGTTCTTGCTCTCAAACAGGAGGATGCGGTCTGTTTTGCGGTAGGATGGTAGCTTGAGGTCTAGCTTCTCCTTGGGTGTCTGATTGTGGATGGGTAGCACCTTGGGTGTCTTGGGTGTTGTCGAGAGACCGTACGAGATAAGACCCAGTCCGAGTCCGTCACGCGGTGGCCGCCCGATTCTACGGCGTAGTGGTGTCTCTGGAAGGCCTGTCGTGACCGAGGGAGAGCCGTTGGCGGCGGCAGAGTCTGGTTGTGACGCGTCAGTTGAAAAGGATGTGCCGGCTGTGTCGCCGTTGGGCAGATTGCCGTTTGTGTCTGTGGCGCCACCTGCTATTGCTCCTGTTGTTGCACCAGCCTCGTGGCCGGTTGCAGCTGTGCCTGCTGCACCTTTTGCAGTTGCAAACGGAGAGGCACCATTAAAAGACAGGCCCCTTGTAGGCGTTGACGTGGCGGACTGCTGGCGCGGCGCTGTGCCGTCGACGTCTTCGGAGCGGAAGACCATGAACGTCGTCTCAATGTCCAGATTCGGGTGGAACTCTTCCCACCCACGTTCCTCGCGAGGCTTGTAACCTTCGCTCTGCACGACGGCAGCGGCCACGGCGGCGGCCGAGCTAAACTGTTCTTCATCGTCGGGCTCGTAGCGGCTCACGGCAATGCGTGTCCTTGTGCTTCGTTCGCGTCGCGGCAGTATTGGCGATGACGCAGCGGCTTTGGGCGCGCGTACGGCCGGGGCCCGGCGAGGCCCGCCTACGGAGCGGCTGCCACTGTTACCGGCACGGCCGCCTCCGCCTCCACTGCTGCCGGTTGATGCTCTTGGGGTGCCGCGGACCACATAAGTCACGGTTCCATCTTCGTCGACAAAACGACCTCCGCCTCCAGGCCCGCCAGGGATGTACTTGCGCCGCTTAGGCGGCGGCTCGGAAGACTCGACTGCCATTCGTGCTTTTCTTGCGGCGTTGGTAGAGCCGGGAGGGCGACCACGGCGGCGGCCAGTCGACGTTCGTCGAGGCGTGGATGGCGCAGCCGCCATAGGGGGGTGGAAAGGGACGCGGATAGGGCGAGCTGGTGAGGCTCTCGGGGGGTGTTGAACGCGTATATGTTGTGTTTGGTAGGAATACTCGTGGGATTCGGGTGGTTTGGTGATGGAGAGATGGTTGTGGCGATGCGGTGAGGCGTCGAAAACGAGAACCGCGTCTCAGGGCAAGGAGAGGGGATTTCTGACGCGCATCTGATTGCGTAATACAGGAGCGCAAAAAGGCGGCAAAACGTGTGAAGATTGTCGAGAAAGTAACGCGCCGAAGAAGGTACGCGCACGGCGGACAGAATGCACTATGTTGTGCCCCAAATGCGGTGTTGTTCGTTGGTGATAAGGAGGGATTTCAAGTTGTCGTCGAGGGGGTGGAGGCAAAATGGCCACTCAACCACCAGATGTCCTCGGTGGAGGTTCACGTCGCGATGGGCGGCAAACGGCACTATTCCAATTTGGGTCTAGCGTTGTGTACTCTGGGTGCCCACTTTTTGTCAGCCGCCAAACAAGGGGCACGGGTGTCACAGAATAAACGATAATCAACGCTGCTATTTAATGCTGCAGGATGGAGCATGCTGTCAAGCATTTCGCGACCGGACACACGCCGTTGTGCTTGCGCGAGGCGCTTATTTACTTTGAAGATGAGGGGGAATTGTCAATTGAACTTGTTCCAATAATTATGAGCTTACGGGACATTTGTGACGGTGCCTTGCAGATACAACTTTATTCACGAAAACAAACTTTAATTATCTTTTCCTACTGTTTTCCTCAGTTGTCTTCAGCATCGCACTTACATCTGTGGAGCACCGGATCTTCAATGATCTAGAATGGCCTCGAGCGAGGGGGCCCAAATGATGTCATATCGTCGGTGATTCTCCGAAGTCAAAAGTTAACCTTAACAATAGCGAGAATGGCTAGACACAAATGCAAGGCGAATTGTGAATATAATTATGATTTGAAGGGAGGAGGTATGCCTCGCAATATGCGTCCAATTATGTAGACGATCATGGATGCTGTGTCTATTGAACAAAAGCGCAAAGGATCGAATTTGAGGCACCCTCCCTCCACGACAATGGCACCGCCTCCTTGGCAGACCACATGGCAATTACAACGTGGCGGCACGATCCGCTTTGTCGGGACCCAAGGAAGACCCTGAAATGGCGAAATGGCAAAAAGAAATCCGATGTCGTCGGGAAGGCTAACGAGAGATTGGATGTTTTAAACTTTAGCAGTTTCCCACCGATCTTCGGCATCGCCCATAACTCAGTCGACAATGACATACACGTCTGCAAGTCGCCTTCTTTTGTTTCTACACTTTCAGTGCCTAGCTTCCCATGACAGTTAAATTATGCCACCACTACGTGACACGCTCGATCTGCCGGCGATGCCCACGGTATTACATTTAATATTTCCAAGCTATGGCTACCACACAGACAACCGAGGAATAAAACAGAATCATGAACAATTACCCAAGCACCACACACAATACATACTTCAACTAAGTATACCGATTATATTTTTTCAATCTTCGTCAACGGCAACCTCAAGAGACCATATGTTACATTGACACTTCATTTAATCACAGTTAATCATTAAAGTTCCAAGTGTTCATCGATAAGAAATGTTTGTGATTTGGATTTCCAGAAATACTCCAATATAAAACGCCCTGTCAAAACACAATAGCCCAAGCTGGCCAAAAAGAAGAAAAGTGCCGCACCCCATGTAAGAAATATAAAAGTCCCTCTTGCCTGCAAAGGACAGCAAAAAATACACACACCACTCCAGAAAACGAGGTATCAAGAAATCCAAATGAAGAATGAGCAAAAGCAAAACAAGAAACTGGAAATGGGAACTGAAAAATGGAAACACGACGGGCAAATGCAAAATGTGAGAAAACCAAACGACAACACAGCGATGGACGAGCACCGTTCGTCCATCACATGGTCAGCCAATCTATCTTTGCTGACAAGGTCGCCACGAGAGACGGACCAAACAAATGTAAAACTGTAAAATGGACGGCCTCCACCATCTGCAGTGGAGGGGCCAGGGTATCAAAAGGGGGGTTGGGGGTGTGTATGTGTTGGCAGATCAAAGTCCAACAAGGGTAAAGATATAAATGAGTAACACAAAAAGAGTCTGTGGCAGTCGACCGTGGTCAGAACTGCTTTTCATTCAAACGCCTGCCCAAAAGCCAACGCCCAACGCAGTGTACTTCGAATTCGAAATGGCAAAACATGCGCAAAACAGCCGGCGGTTGTGAGATTGGTGTAGATGTAGGGTAGTGATGGTAGAGGTGGTAGTATGATGGTGTAAGAGGGAATATGAGATAAGCATCCCAGAGTAAGTACAACAGAAAAAGGCAATGAAGCCGTCCGTTGACCCTTTACCCTAGCGTGCGGCCAGAATGGATTGCCTGCACGCTTGTCGGCCGCGGCGCGACAGGGCTGGGATGGAGGGGTGAGGTGTTGGCACTGCTAAAGGGGTTATCGTGATATTGTGGAGGGTGGCGGACAGGGTCCCAGGTCTCTTCACTCAAGACGCTAAGGTAGCCCTCTCCCACCTGATCACGTAGTGCCTCGATCTTGCGCCGGTATAGCTCGCCGCCGACATCCCAATCTTGCGGCTCGACCCACGCCCCGTTCTGCGAGGGCGAGGACGTGGAGTTTGCCTTGGTTGGGGTGCGTGTGGGTGTAACAGGTGTCGCCGGAGCTTTGAACACTGGCGGCTGCACTGTTAGCGGTGACTGTGGTGGCAGAGGCGGCAAAGCCTGTGCTAGTCTTGCCGATGTCGGTGATTCGGCGGCACCGTTGGCCAGGGCTTGCACCTCAGCCACTGTGAACGCTGAGCTCGTATCAACGGGGGGCGGCGGGATATCATTTTGCGGTGTAATGGGCTTCTCTTCCAGCAATGCGGGTATAGTCCTTGGCGAGACAGCTTCCTCAACAGCTTCTGTGGGCAAAGCAGGCAGAGGGCGTGAGACCTCCTCTGCAGTTTGCAGATAGGACGTCTCAGGCACAACAGCCAATGGTGGCTGAACAGCTGCAGCAGTGCGGTCAAACGAGGTGTCCAAAGGCGAAGGAGCAGCCGACGGTGGAAGAACAGGCGGCGGCATCATTGACGACGATGTCGATGGGACACGTGTTGTGGTGACATTGTTTGTCGCCAGGTCGACAATCCGCCGCTTTGGTGCCCGCTTTCGGCGGTTGGCGCTGGAATTGTTCTCGCTGGCGGCGGCCCGCGCTGAAGGACGTTCTTTCCGCAGCACCGCAGGCTCGCGTGACTCGCGCCCATCGCGGCTTTCGCGGGGCGCGTCATAAACAATAGCGGGCTTGCTCACATCAACAGCGGGGATAGTGGGCACAGGCTCCGGCTTGATGACGGGGACCATGGGCGGCAGAGGCACGCGCTCGACGAGATACTTGCGCTCTGAGTAGCTGGGGCCGGTAGCATCAATAATGATGTCCTCGGTGAAGCCCGGCGTCTTGCGGAACAGGTTGAAGATAGTGATGCGGTAGTCCTTGTGCGTACGCGTGAAGGGGTTGCCGCCCACCCAAACCTCGCGGATGTCGGGAATGCCCGTCAAGCGCGCCAGTTCCATGGGATCAGTCAGACCGTTATCCCGAAGGTCGAGACGCTCCAGCGGGTACAGCTTCTCAATGCCGGCAATTGATTGCAGGCGGTTAGCCCGCAGGTTTAATGCGGTGATAGCAGGCAGAGGGAAGTGTGCGAGCGAGTGCAGCGAATCAATCATGCAGTGCGACAAGTTCAACGCGCGAAGAGCCGTCAAAGTAGCAAGGCTGTCAGGAATTTGGGTGAAGAGGTTGCTGGACAGGTCCAGAGAGTGCAGGGTGCTGGAGAGCGGGGCTAGGCTGAATGCAGGGATGGAAGTCAACGAGTTGTCTGCAAGGCTGAGGTGCTTGAGGAAGCGCCACTTGGTAGCCGGGAGTACACCGACAGTCAACAAATTCGACGTGCTGCCGCGACGGTTGTGCCATGAGTCAGACAGGCTCGAATGAGAGCTGCCCGAGCCGGAACGGTGAACCTTGTGCGAGCCACGGGCATAAGATGTGCCGTTACGCGAGCTCGAGGGCCGACGCGGCGAGTGGCTGCGTGGGCGCGACGATTTGGAAGGAGAATGAGGCGAAGCCTCGTCGCTGTTCGACCGAGCAAGCGAAGGGCGGAAATCACCGTTGCTGCTACGCTCGTTCTGATCATCGGTGTTCGGCTCGCTAATGACTGATCCAATGCGCATATCAAGTGCTGAGGTGCGAGGATCGGGCGATCCAGGCATAGACATGCTCTTGTGCAACTCGGCGTGCGGGATCGAAGGGCTGCTGCGGCGAGGGCTCATGCCAAAGCTGCCACCACCAGAACCACCGCTGAAGGGACCTATTGTAGGTGAAGACTGCGTCTTGGACGTGCGTCGGCGGCGCTTCTCCATATCGTCAAGTACGATGTCGACCAAGATCTCAATAGGGTCTTCGATCGAGGCGCGCTTAAGCGTCAGCGACCGCAACTGGTCGGCTAGGCGGTCCCAGCCAAAGAACTGGCGGAAGTCCATGTCGCAAACTTCGAGTGCCTGCACGTTCTTGAAAACGTAGAGCGGGACTGCCGAGTCAAAGGGGAATTCTTCGTAACCGCGAATAAGACGTGCGCGCCAGTCGGGAGCGAGACGCAGGCAGGGGATCTTGGTGAAGGCCGAGTACAGGTACTTGAGATCTGCCTGGAGGGCTGCCTTTTGGCGTTCGGTGCGTGCAGCTGAAATGCTCGAGCCAAGGCTGAAGCTGGCCCAGAGGGCGGACATGCCGGACATGACGCTGCGGATGCTGGACACAGAGCGAATAGAGCCGACGTCAGACCCATGGGTCTTGGAGCGCTGAGACTGGCTCAGGAACGACACATAGTTGGTGGATGCGGCGGCATCGTGTAGGTTCTCGATACGAATTCCCATGGGCCCAACAGGGATGCCAAGTTCCTCGAAGCGGGAGAGAAGGTAAAAGAGGTGGTGTGGTGTGAGCGCGAGTTTGGCCGACTTCACGCTGTGTGAAGTGAAGTTAAGTGATCCGAGAGACAGTGCGGCTGCAAGAGAGCTCGAGGTAGAAGAGGAGGTGGAAGGGCGCTCAGGAAGGGTGTTGGTCGAAGAGCTCGTCGGAAGCGATGAGACGCTCTGGGAAGGGCCATGTCGAGGGGCGGTTTGACGCCGGAACTGCAAGGCGTTGGCAAGGGCCTTTTCGTGCGTGCGCACGAATGTGGCCAGTTGCTGCAAAGGTGTTAGCAGAGAGTTGGAAGAAAAGAGGCGCTACTACGGAAAATTCTGGTTGTTCGGTCTGCACGTACCTTGATGAACAACTCCCCGTCTTCCGAATCCATGGCGGCGGTTTCGTTTATGGATGCATTGGGGACAAATGCTATGTGGGTAGGGTCGGTTGTAGGAGGTCGGGGGGAGATTGAAGATGCAAGTTCGCCGGTGAAGAGTCTTTATAGATGTGTTCGTTTCGAAAGGTACGGTGTGACACTCGACCGAAGTATTGCTGTGTCGAGAAAGTCGTCCAAAGGAGAATCAAAATCAAGGAGAATTAAAACAAAATTTCCGAGGGCTGTCGTACAGAGAGGAGTCAGTCAAACATCCAATTTTGTGTTTCTTGTGTGGGGGTAAATAGAGTGAGTGAAGCAGAAAAGTACGCGTAAGAAGAGAGGCGCTGCAGAAAAAGGAAGATTGTGGCAGGAGAAAAGAAAAGAAGAAAAGAAGCAAAAGGTTTTCCAGAAGATTAACAAAATAGGATCGCAACATCAAGAGGCCAAAACATGCCATGAAGGAGAAAGTGTACTCCGTACCATCCCAGCAAGTCGTTCATGAGTTCATTGATGTTCCGATAATCCAGTCCTTGGGATCAAGAGAGGCGTCGCGGATCTGTCTAACAGGACAAGGAAGAGAGGAGGCAAGACGCAGGCAGTGGGACAAGAAAATGGTAGTGAAATGTGGTGATCAAGGAAGAAAAAGGGAAGCCGCCGGGGCGATCCAGGAAAGCGATGGTGAGAAGATGCAAGGATGACAAAAGGATGTGCACGCGGTACTGGGTTGCGTTGACAGTTTTGCCACAGCGCCTAGGCTGCGGAGTCTGCGGAGCAATGGTTTGTGTTGTATGCGCAAGTTGGCTCTAAAAGAGTTGGAGGCTGCGGAAGGCGGCAGACTCGCAGGGCAACCGCCCGACGGACTAAAAGGCATGAACTAAAAAAAGTACCAAAACAAGAAAACAAGCAGTGTCCAGGCTGACACGAGGCTCGCAGTGTGGAAGGGTGGAAGGGCAGAAGGGTGTGGTGCAAGTGATGGTGGGTGGGCATGTTCCTGGAAAGCTGAGTCAACTGGGGGAAACCAGTGTGTTCATTCCTACTGCATCCCAGTAGTGCAAGCGTGCATGTGTACGTGTGTATCGTGTTTGTGTATTGTATTGTGTGTGTGTGTGTGTGCAGGTGGTGAATGTAGTGCGGTGCATGTGAGTTGCGTATGTGTGCTCTGGCATGGGTTTTGGATTTGAATGAGAAAGTGCCTGTGTTTGGTTCTTGGTGCTCGGTATTCGGTGCTTCGTTCTTCATGCTTCGGCTTTGTGCTGCTTTTCCTTTTCTTTTCTCGTACGCCGTGCCGTATGCCGCAGTTTGTCCGATCTCTCACAAGGCCGAGGACAAGCGGTGCCTGGCTTCCTTCTTTTTCTTTTTCTGCTTCGTTCCGTCGACATCTATTGGTGAAGACTGCACGTTTCCTCGACCAGGTGATTCAGTGCGGCGGAGTGCCTGTTTGCTGAACCAGAGGCGACAGTGGCTGGATTGGAGAAGGGAGGGGAAGGGAAAAGGCAAGGGGCAGAGATAGACGGAAGGCTGGCTGGCTGGTTGGAAGGACTGGAAATGCGTGGAGCAATCAAATACACACGAGGACTCGGCCAGCTGACCGGCATGCAGGAAAGACAGCAAGGAGAGACAAGAGGCGCAAGAAGCAACATGCGAGAGCCAAACGGTGGGAATAAACAAGACAGAACATAAAACACAAAAGGGCACAGAGGATGTAGCAAAATCGCATAAAACGACAGAGAAAAACACACAACACAAGGGCTGATCACAAGAGGCGAGCGCGAGGCTTGTCGGTTTTGCATACCAGAGAGAGTGGGCGGTGAAGAAAAGACGACGAAATAGCAGGGACGTATGGTAGCTGGAATGCGCTCGCGGGGTAACAATATGAAACGAAATAAGAGGACAAGAAGGAGGACGAGGATGAGAAAAGAAACAGAAGATGACGTGAAATGCGCACAAAAAGAAGGCGCAAAAAGGCTGAGTAGGAAGAAAAGAGTGTAAGGCGATGTAGGTGAAGCAGAAAGGAAGCGGTTCTCTGTGTCGTCGTGCTTGTTTCGTTCTTATTGTGTTCGAGGTCTTGTTCTTCTTTTGTTTCGGGAATTTGAGGAGGTTGAATGTTGCGAAGTGGTTTTGTGTTTTGGCAAATGGAGCAAAAGGAAAACACAGGAACCAAACAGCCAAGGTCACACGAATTGGGCGTAGTCAAGGGCCTCTTGGCACTAAAGAACGTGGGTGGAGGAAAGGAACGGGAGGGGGCAAGAGCGACCTGGACGAGCGAGGCCAGAGGATAGATACGGCAGGAACGACCAGCGCTAGCGGGAAACGAAGCAGGACGAAAAACGCGCGATTACCCAAAACAAATGCTGGAAAGCGAGGCAGGCGCCAGTGTAGATAGCAGATAAAGAAGGAAAGAGAGGAGTGCACGATAAGAAACACAACGCAATTCAAAACGCAAACATAAAACGCAAACTGCAAATGCAAAATGTGCTGATGCTGTCTTTCACTGCAAACATGCAGCAAAGAGCCACTCACCCAGACAACTGTTCCCTTTCCACAACGTTTGTTATATGTTCGTCGGTGTTTTCGTGCGTAGTCGAGCTCGGAGAAAGGCGACAGGAAGGCGACACGGTGGGGGAGATTGGATCGTCTCGGAGGGAAGGCGCGTTCGAAGGCGTACGGGCCAAGTCGTTCGATGCCGGATTGTCGACGAGGAAGGCGCGAGTGTGTAAGGAAGGAGCACGGAAAAAGGAGAGAATAAAAAAGGGGAGGAAAAGAAGAAATAAAAATAGAAGGAGAAGAAAGAAGAAAAAGAAGAAAAAATGGAAAGAACAATGGAAGGCCCCAAATGTTCCACGCTGAACACAATAACCAAAACAGCACCACAGAACCTTTGTTCTCTTTATTCCTCTTCCTGTTCCTTTTCCTGGATGATTCCCTCGGACGTTCGTCTCGTCCTCTCTTCTCTTCTTCTCTCTTCTGTTTCGTATTCAACGGATTGCTCTATCGAGAAAGCAACCACCTCTACGGACAAAACAGAAGAGAAGGAGAAAGGGAAGAAGAAAAAAAGGAAAAGAAGGAGAGGAAAGAAAGGGAAAACGGGAAATTGGAGACGGGGTTTGGGAAGGGGGGCTGATTTGGTTTTAATACCAGCAGCCGTGTGGCCTTGATGCCTTTTTGACTGTTCGGTTCTGCTTCTCTTTCTTACTTTTTCAAAGCAGGAGCCTTGTCAGTGGGTGCGGTCGCAGTTGCAGGGGGGAATCTGCGAGGCGAGACGAGGCAGGAGCAGAAAAAAAAGAGGGGAGGTTACGGCGGCTGTGGGCGTCGACGAAGAAGAACAGACGATAAAAAGCAACAGGAAACAGACCGTCAATATGGGATCATAGGCACCTTTTTGGTGGGGTTCCAGGGTCCTCCCTCTATCTCACTTTCCACATTCATATCGGCCGGGATGCCTGCTGCCCACTGCCTGCGTACTCAGGGTACTGCTAGGATGTTTTCAGGTGGTGGATGGATTCTGACGGGTTTTGATGGTGGGCGCCGAATAAAAAAAGAGGGGACGTGTGCTAGAGTGGGGTCTCCTTTCAAGGGACGCCCAGGACGCCAGGACCACTCTAGCGCGTTTGCGCGCGACATCACAGCAGGGTAAAATTGCAGATTACCAGGGTGGAGGGGGGCTAAGAGGGGAGCAGGACAGAAAATACGGAGCACTTTCCCCCCACCACAAACACAAACAACACTAGCAGCGTCAAACACAGCCAAAATGACACCAAAAAGCTTGGAGAGAAGCGAGATATCGTTGCAACTCGGCCTTCAGTCTCCTCCACAGCCAGCCCCTACCTGAATCTCGTAATTAATACCGCCTGTCTTTTATGATATTAGTAGCGTCAGCCGAGGGAAGCGTGCTAGAAGGATGTTGTTTTTGTTTTTGTTTACCATCTTCGCGTCTATTGGGAGGAAGCGAGGAGGCGGTGTTGAGGTAATCTCTTTCTCACAGTTGTAGACATTATTCTGTGCTCATAATGACGGTGGTGAGAGTCAAAGGATGAGAAGAGAAATAAATGTGAGAGAAAATGTGAGAAAAGACTATGTAGCCGCACAATGCGAAATGTAAAGCAAAATGCAGCTTCAATACGCACGGAATCGGCGGAGAGAGTGCCCACCCCCGCCTCTTCCTTTCTTTTTTTTTTGTTCGTGTCCTTTGAATTGCTTTCTTATTTTTCTTCTTCTCGTCCTTTGTGACGAGTGCCCGTGCTTGCCGCTCGCTGCCAGGAAGGGCAACCAGCCGGCGGTGGACAAATCTCGAGAGGGTCCTCTCTCTGGCCAATAATGTCAGCGAAGAGGGCTTTTGGCTGGCTTTCGTCTGGCATTGGCTTGGCCTTGCATTGAGAAATCCGTCAATGGCTTTTTGTTCCTTCCCTTTTTTTTTGTCAACCTTCCGTCGACCTCCTTCTTTGGGGTTCTCCAGATAAAATAAACGCCCATTGTCTGCTCAAAGTCTCCTGCGGCCTCCCCTCCATTTACGTGCAGGAAAAGGGGGCTTGCATGGTGCATCTGCTCCTGCAGCTGCTGCAACCTGCAACTGTACAAGTAAGAGGCAAAGAGGGAACGAAAGAGAGTGTAAGAGGACAAACCAGCGTTTGCTGAGTGCATGCTGAGAGCAACGCAATGACACGGAGTACTCAAACACAGCAGTGGGGGGAAAGAATAAGAACTCTCTGGCTCAGAAAAATCAATGCGGAAAGAATAGAAACCCGGCGCTACAGTATGCAGGCTGTGAGGCATACAATATGTGCATATAGGCAGGGGGGGGGGGGGTCGAGCAGACTGGGCCTGCAGGAAAGAAAGACGAATTCGTTCACAGAAGAAATTTGTCAAAAAAAAAAAAAAGCAAGTCGACGCGGTGAATCATAGATGTCGACGACACAGCTTGGACAGCATCGTCGATACGCAAGGGCACCATCCAAGGGCACATCAAAAGGCACGCAAAGACACGCAAGGGCCGCTGCATGTTTCTGTTTCGCTCTCAAGCTTGATAGATTTTACCCGACTGTCTCTTTTTTTCCTGTGTGTCTTCCTGTGCAAGTGTGTCTTGAGTGTCGCACATGCAGCAATGCAGGATGGAAGCGGCGCTGAGAAAAGTAACGATCGTCCATCCAGCTGGAACGGATGCTGCACCTTCATCCTGTCCCCTTCTCTCCTTGGATGTATCATCTTCAAGAGGATTGTCGGGAGGAAGACGAAGAAGAAAATAAATCAATGTAAAGAAAAAGAAATAAAAGAATGTTCACCGCCATAAAGGCAACCACGATGGAAAAAGAAAGAAGTAAAAAAAACTCGATCTCAGATTCGGGCTTCCTTCTTGTGCTCCTCGCCTCAAACCATGTTGCTCCTTCGAGTGAAAGTGTAGATGCTACTATGTAGGCTCCCGGTTGTACCGGCGCTCTCGGCACACTGCCGCAGTAGACGGTACTCACAGCAGGCAATACATTGTAGGCTGAAAGCTGGCGATATTTCTACTTCCTCCAGGTGCCTAGTGTTTCTGATGCCGGCTCTGAAGAAAGAACATTCTCAAGAATACAAAAGGGGTAAATAGAAAGGGGGTAAAATAAAGTCGTAAGCCGACGGTGTCATATTGAGGATTCACCAGCAGACCGGACGGCTTCTGGGAAAAGGCCTCAGATCGAGAGGCCGGTCGAGATAGTTTCCAAACGGTCGCAGATGGCAGCAAAAGGTGACAGGACGGTCGCCAGATAGGTCGCCAGATGATAGGCCGCCAAAAGTAACAGCGCCGTCACCCTCGATTTAGCGCCCCTTCCTCTTCCATCCTAGCGTGCTGCCGGCGGCGACCGAAAGAGCAGGCGCGAAGTGATGGTTGGACCCCGGAAAGACCCCTCTTTTGATTTCAGTTTTGATTTCAGGAGAGAGATATCAAGATAACAGGAGTGCGACGGACTTGTCCAAAGTACATTCCCTTCTCAAAATCTCCCAAGCTGCGTCGTAAAAAAGGAGAGCCAAAAGCCCACGATGCAACGGAGTACGACGTTCGGCGTGTTGGTCTTGAAGAAAAGTGGAAAATGTCCCAGCCCCTCTTCTCCTTCTCTCTCTTGAGGGTCATCGCTCTTTCCTCTTTGCGTCATCCGCCAGCCTCGCCTGACGCGGCGACTGGTGTCGACAGTGGGGGCTTTCCCGAGAGCTTCCATGGCTTCCTCGAGAGTTCTTTTTTATTTCGCATCTTTTGATACTTGGAGATACTTTTGTGTTTCTTTCTTCCCGGCCAATGCTATCTACGGTCTTGTGTCGTTGATCTTTTTCATTACCATGCCGCCATGCCGGCTCTTGTGTCTGCCAATTGGCTATTCTGGCAAATTAAACCTTGCCAAAACAACCCCCTCTTTCTTTTTACTTTTGATTTTCCCCTGTTCCTCCCCATCTTTTCGTCTATCTCCTTCGAGTATCTCGTTTTATGCGGGCTGTAATTGCGGTGGGCAGACCAAACACCAAAAACAATAAACATCGAGACAACAAGACAAGAAGAAGTACCACACATGTAAAAATCGAGACAGTGGTGAAATGCGAAATGCCCCTCTGACGATCCTTTTCCAAGCCATGACGAAAAGCGCGTTTCTTGTTGTGAGCTTTCCCTTCTGATCGCCCTTCCATTGCCAGCCATCCTTGTCGATTTTTTGTGGTTTTTCTTTGAGGTTTGACTTCCCCCCACGGCCGATATCCTTTTTTGGACCAGCCTGCCAGCCCACCACCCAAAACCCCATCTCCAATCTAAAAAATCAAATCAGCGGTGAAGAAAATGACCCCTCTGGAGAGCCACTCGAGAGAGACATTGTCGACGCTCACGCATTCAAAGCCACAGGCGATACACACAAAAAACCGTGCTAACGCCAACTATTTCCCATTCCTGGCCTGGTCTTGTCGCGCCTGTCTATTTTAGTGCCCTGCAGGAATGGCATGTGTGTGTGGACCACCAGACATTTGAACCAGAGATTCGAAAGAGAATATACTCTCTTTTTACGATGCTCTCTCCTCCAGGGTCCTCTCCAGCCCGCATTAACAAGAGGCAGTTGGAGGTCGCTTTCCGAGAGCCATGCACACGATATACAAGGCATGCGACAAGAGGAGTACAAAGAAAAAGAAAGAAGAAAAAAAAAAGAAGAAGAAAACTAACCAAGCCCGTCCGACTCCAATATTGATGGCGTGCGGCGGCTGGGAAACTGGTCCAAGTGGTCCGAGCTTTCTTTTTCTTTTCTTTATTTTTATGTCGTTCTTCCTTTGCCGCACAGACGTGGATGAGAAGAACATGCGGGACGTCCTCCTTTGCCGGAGGCGGCACACAGAAAAGCATGGCATTTCGAGGACAAGGAGTAATAAACATAGATTGCTATGTACAAGCAACGGCCGCCTGCCTTCGTTGATTGTCTGTTGGCCTGCTGGGCCTCCTGGACCCTTGCAGAAACGTGAGAAACAACTTGATCGTTGTCATTGACGGCGGGATGGCAATAAGAATGGAAGTGGCACAAAGAAAAGAAAACGGATCGCTATCAAGTCCGATCGAGAGATCGGCTTTTGGTCGATATGAAGTTGATATGTGGCTCCAACGTGCATTCCTGAGAGCAAGTTAGCCCCATTTATTGTCAACATCCACATCCACATCTACGGCGTATTTCCATCTCTAACTCTATCGATATTCATTATCCGGAGTCGACGTGCCGAATTGCATCATGAAAAAGGCAAGTGCAGACGGGAATATGAGACACGCAGGCAAGAGACAGCGCTGGTGCGAGACATCCATAGAAAACGTTGTGACCTGCAAGATTTTGCTCGAATCTCTTCCAGATACAACATGAATATTTCCGTCCAAGATAGCCTTTTGGTACCAATGCCCGCTGTCTCCACTAGCATGCAGTTCTGTGCAGCTTCCAAGACCGTGCTACCAACCAGTGGCATTCTCAAGACACAGAAGCGCATCCATCGTGTCTCTTTCATCTCATCTTTACCTGGGAATCTCCGGCATGCCCTCTTTGAGAAATTGAGAAAAGGTATGAGAAAAGAAAACGGTTGACGATACCGACATTTTCCATTTTGGCTTCTTCCTTGGACAGAGAGCACTACTACAGCCTTTGGCCATCCCACGAGTCTGGCCACGAGCATTGGCCACGAGCGACGAAAAAATGCTACTCTGAAAACCAGCCCTTTCCCCTCTGCGTGCTCCCGCATCAGAACCGCCCTATGAACAAATCATATCAGCACATGTCTGTCAATGCCAGCTCTTCTGAAAGAAAAAAAAGTGTCTCATGTTTTTGTCGCTCCCCATTGACCTGATGTTTGACCTGCCCTGGCCTGACTTTCAACGGCCACATTCTGTGCTTCCAGTCCCGTGAGCACAACAGGAGACTGTACAAGTCGTACACAGACAACGAAGTGACAGGAGGGGTTTGACTCTGTACAGAATGTAAAGATTCTCGAGAGTCTCTCCCAGCCACCCAGTCGCAGAGTCAAAAGACTGAAGAAATATCCCGAGCTACACAAGAGTCAGTACTCAATTCAAGACAAACTCGACAAGTCAACGGCGACTGGCCGACGAGAAAGAGGCCAGAGGCCCTTGTCTCTGGGCAAGACCCTTCTCCGCCACACAAGGGACGATCACCTCAGTCATGTGCTGCCAGACCCGAAACAACAGGAGGCAAGAAAGGGCGAGAAATGCAAACAGACAGTACGGAGTATCTCGACGTTCAATGTATTTTACGAGTGACTCTCTTCCTCTGCTCGCATCTACCAATAATAAGGTTACTAGATCGAGAAAATCAAAAGAGCCGAACGACTGCCGACGTCCCAAGGATCATGTCGCCAAAGAATGGCCCAGTATTGACTTAAACCCAGTCGAAGCGTGAAGCAACATCTGACCGCCATGTTCGATAGCCGCCGGTGCACCTTCCTCGTATTCCTTCCAAAGTAGTGGGAGAATGTGGTTCGAAAATCGAAAAGGGTGGCCCCCGGCCTGCGCCCTCTCGGCCTTCCTCCTGCCACCCAATAATAAAACTCCCCATAATTCACAGTGGTCCACCTAAAAACACCCACAGTTTGTGACGTCATGCCGCTGGCTGGGGCACCGACTTACACCACTTACACGCGCTGTTGGCGCCTCTGCCTCCAAAAATAAAGGCAAAACTGGCCTAAAAACTGACCCAAATGGCAACCAAAGAAAATGGTGGTGGTCAGAGTCTGAGAAAACGAGTGCGAGACCGTGTTTCTTACAGTGGCCACCCATCCAGCTGGTTTAGTTAATACAGTAGTAAGAGTTGGCACTTGTGAGTGCGTGAGGCTGACCTTAATGCCCTCCAAAACTACACCGAAAAAGAGGTGTTGGTGGTGTTCACATAAGCTTGGCAAAGCCGCCTCTGGAGCATCTTGGGGCATCTCGTGTTGGATCGTATTGCTGGCCTCAGAACTAATGGTGTCGTTCTTCTATCTTTACGAGCTTATTTACGTCCTTTTGACGATATCTTTAGTCAGTCCCAAACAGAAAGAACAAAGGCCGATTTACACCTGAGCCTAAGTCCCTCGAGATACAGTGCCCCCAGACGAAGATCACGGACCCCAAACTCGAGACAAGGGGATGAAAGAGGGAAAGCTATCATCAAACTTGGTATCTAACCGGCCACATGATGGCTGAGGGGTCACAACTCCAGGCTTGGCTTGACCTGTCAGAGGTGCAATTCCGCCCTTCTCCTCAGCGGGCAAGTGTGATTGAGCTTAAAACTTTCGTCTTCTTCTAACTACGGCCCGCTGGAGAGTTGACAAGCGGGTTCCATTACTTTCTTTTTTTGGTCACTTTTAGTCTTGCCTTTTCGTTCTTTTTGTTCTATTCGCCGTGTCCTTTTTTCTGACCTTTCCTTGTCACTTTTCGCCTCCCTCTCCACCCTTTTCGTCGGTCGATCCCGGTGGTTGGCTCTGCGCCGTCGTTCCTTTTGTTCCCTTTGTTGCTTTCAGCTTTCTTCCTTCTCGTCTTACATACAATTTAGACCCTGGCTGAGCAGGGAGATATTGACACCAGGCGGCGGCTATGCCTTCTAGTGTCTTATTGACTACGTCCCTCCATCGGCGAGGCCAGCCGAATCTCACGATGAGAACAGATTGCATTGCAATTTCATCCACTCTTCGTCCTCTAACCCTTCCTTCGCCTCTCTTCCTCATCTCCGGCTTTCGGTGCGCTTCGGCTTTTCACTGGCGCATCTTGGCTTTCAAGAAAGGAGCACAAATACCAGTGAAGAAAAGGAAAGAAAAGGACACAAAGTGCATCTCCCTTGAAAAAAAGAGGGCCAGCGATTGGGTCACCCGTCCCCAAGGTTTCAGTGCAGCGTTGCAGTGGTGGACAAGAAAGGAAACAAGGAAAATGGGCAAGATGCAAAGATGGATGTGAAAAGCTGCACTTTGCATGTGGAGGACGAAGGATGGAGGGCGGGCAAAACCAAAGAAAAAAAGGCCCTTTCAGCGTCAGAGTGCTTGCAGATACGCCACAAAGTCTTCTGCCGCCTGCATCTCCAGCGTAGATTTCAGACTTTCCACAATGCCTTCCGTTGATACTTTCCGCCGAAGCGGGACATGTTCCCCCAAATGTCCCCCAACTTTGGTGTAAGCTGGAAGATATGTTCGTGGTCTTGTTCCCTCCAACATCACTGTCTGTGCGCTCTGCCCCTCCCCCTCACTTTTGATTTCCTGTCACTTCTCGAAAATTTTCTTGACTTTCTCTGCCTCGTAACTGTATCAATGTAGTTTAGAAGAAGAAAATAAAATAAAAACCTTTCTCAAATGAGGGTTGCACTGGCTGAAAAAAAAAAAAAATGCAGCCTCACAAAGAAAACCTTCACCGTTCTTTTGCACTTCCTCTTCTCTCAAGCCTCGTCTCGCTTCGATGAAAGATTTGTGCACTTTTTTGCACTATTTTTCTGCACGTCGAACTCCGACGGACCACTCTGGATTCACATCCTTGGTCTTGATCTTGCAAATGTGTAGAATCATAAAGTTGGTACATCGGTCGAGTGACACTACCAAAGTGCCAAAAGATTTATGCCCGCCAGCATCTTGGGGTTTAGTAGCCAACCGAGCTAACGTCACTCGTTGTCGTCGCCCGTCGTCGTCCAAGACCCGCGAGAGCCCGTCCATCTACACATTTTGCGGGCCCTTCGAAGCTCCTTGTTGCAGATCATGCCCCGTTTCTTCTTGCATCGTCCCACTCTGGCAACCAGGGAAAAGGAATACTCATGCTTGCACTTAAACTGCACCTCTAAGTACGGACTACAATCAAGTGCAAAAAGTGCAAAAAAGTGCAGTAAATGTGTACGAAAGAAAGTACAGCGTATCGAAGGATCACGGCCTTCAATTTTGGAATCTATTCTGACTGGCCCCTCCGGGCCCTCTGGGCCTTCCGGGCCTTCTGGGCGTGCCCCAAAACGGCTATCCGGTGAAGACCGCTTCTTTTCTCGAGCGCGATTCGCTGCCGTTGCCATGGTTCGGGACGAGAGTGTCAGAAAATGAGAAGACAAGACACGGCCGGTTGGCTGGCAGGCTGTGTCACAGAAACTGCAAAAGGCAAGAAGGCCAATATAGCCAGCCCATGGCGGACAGGCAAGGGCGGGGCCATCTTTGAAAAACAGGTGTGCCATCCCAGATGTACCATTTTTGCCCTTCCTTCCCATCGCTCTGTCCTTCTGTCCTCCTTCATTGTCGTTGTGTCTTTCCCGGTCTGCCCGGTACCAAATGGCTGCGCTTCGGGCGGTTGTTCTCATTTCTTCCTGGAACATTCTCACTCTTATTCTCACATCTTTTGTTGTATAACCCCCATATTCTTATTCTCCGTTCTTATGTCATTTAAAGCCCTGTCTGACAATATGATTTCGCAAATGAATACATAAGCAAAGGGCAAATGGAAAGGAGAATAATACAGGCACGTAACAAATGGCATTATCTACATTTGCATCTTACGATTCTTGCGCTGGGGCTGCCTATTAGTTTGTGGAGTGACTCGAAAAACAAGTGCAGTCTTTCTGCTCAGACGACTTGTAAGTCACGAGGCCAATGGTGGAAATGCTCCGATGGCGACATCGAGGCGAGGCGCATCTGAGTCAACAAAAGGTGACGATGAACTCAAAAAGATAAAGAAAGTACGCTCAAACGAAGCGGTCAAGAAATTAAAATATATCCAAATAAAATACTGAAAAAGAACCAACAACCACATACGGCAGGCCTCTCTTACGGGTGATGGACGGTGACAAGGCAAAGGCTTCCGTTGCCAATGCGACAGAACAGCCCAGACCAGAGCAGATGTCTGGTGGCGCGGGATAGAATCGTCTCTCATTCGACAGTGAGGAAGAGGTAGAGAAGGAAAGAGGGAGAAAAACGAAAAGAAAAAAGCAATGAAAAAAATGATGCAGTATGTCACACAGCCTTTCCTCTTCGCTTCTGCTGCTGATACGCCAATGGCTTTTTCCCTTCCCTCCTTTTTTCTCATCTACCAGTAGGATGTGAATGATAGAACGCAACCACATTTTATCGTAAAAAGATGCTCACCGCTACGATAATGCGAGTCAATGCCACTCAAGTGTGCCTTCTTTGCCTCCTTTTCGCAGCTCATCGACACTCCTTCACGATCCTCCTACCGCCAAGGACATCAAGAAAAAGCACAAAATTGTCGTCATATGCAGGGTCAAAAAAATAAACATGAAAAATAAACAAACAAATGAAAAATTTTCCACACTCTGCGTCTCCTTGTGCCGTCCGTGGGTGTAGCCCTCATGCAGCACAGCAATATGAATGGTGTCGACAAGCAAAAGTGTGACACCGTCATTGCGGCAGAAGGCTCTCCCTCTCCCTCTCTCGTTATGATGTTTCGACCATCCCACGCGCGGCATGTCCCCCAATGCATCGACGTGCATGGAAATTGTATGCCCCCCTCCTTTTCCCCTCACTTTTCCTTGCTTCCTCTATTTCGTTTGTGTGGCCAGTAGCGATACGTACTTGTAAATGCAACCACTTTACCTTTGCACATGCAAACTACTAACTCTACACTTCATGCAGCTCAAGGTACACTTTTCACGTCCTTGCGTAAGTTGTGTCGCCTTTCAAGCATACAGTGGCAATCAAAAGGACTGAAGCACAGCACCCGTTCTCCTTCTGCGAGCACGGAATCAAACATTCTGAAATCAAATGCTTTATTACCCGTACCCTTCATTCCCTGCCCTTCTGCCCCCATCTTTTTGTCTGTCTGCCGCTCGTGTGTTCCCTCCACGACGCACTTTTATATTGCTTCCCGCTCAAACGAAAACTGCCCCAGCTCTGCATATCGGCTAATGTGGAGGGCATGGATTAGCGACTCTTGATTTCTGGGGGTTGTCTCCATTCGGGGTTACTGTTTTGGATTTTGCTCTATTTTTCTGTCTTCCTATGTTCTATCGCCGTCCATCATCTTCACCGCACTCAAGCAAAATGAGGCGAAACAAAGCGAAGGAAGAAAAACACATGAAGCGATGGACAACAGTGCATCATCTAGTATTACCAGCTGCCAACTTTCATTAAAGTGCGTGAAGATACATCCACTCTAAAGAGACCCTTCTTCCAGTCCCCGACGGAGATAGTGGCGATCATTCCTATCTTGGGCCAGATCGCAGCAACCCAGTGTGCAGCATCGCATTAACCGACCAAGACAAGAAGGAAAACTTGGTTAAATACTTGACAGCAATCGTGAATCGTTACGTCAAGAATAATGCACTTGCAAAGACAATTCTCCTAATCGGGAAAATAAACAACACTTGATTTTCGTCTTGACGTGGTTTCCCATCACCCATCATAAATAGAATTGATCACCGATCATCGGCAAGTTGTTCATAGCCGCCGTTTGCCTCATTTTTTCCTTTGGTCCATCTCCTATTCCGGGTCTGCCTCGGGCGGATTAATCTCTTCACAGTCCATGGATTCAATTAATCCGTCCGCAAATTACTTCCATGTGGTTTTTTTATACAATGTTGCCTGTTTGTGTGGCCCCCAAACATGGCCCAGGACGGGAAGTAAATAAAGAAAACTGGAGCGAACAGTGAAGATCACGAACGGGAAGTCCAGCGGTATGACGGGCCACCGATACAGTTTGACCCGTTTTGCCTTCCATTGCGAAACTTCCCCGGTGTTCCATTGAATCCTTGTCTCGATATCCATATGCACGACTTGCTTGTCTCGATTGTCTGACCAACATCTGCCAGGGAATATAAACAAGGGATCAACAACGGAATACGGGTAGACACGGGAGGTGCCTCTTTGTCAATTGTTGATCATCCTCTTGCCTCACAACAATTCGACGATTCTCGCCACATCTTAACTGTAAAACGTCAGTTCTTCCAAGTTCACTTTCCCTGTCGTCCACCTGGTTAAAAGGGACCGTTTTGGACCGCTCAAGCCGTCAATTGTATGTTGGTATTTTGGTACCCGTACCTGGACCAGGATCAGGGTGTTGTTAATAGAAATTTACATATTTCATGTATCAGTGGGTTAATTACATAGATTAATCTCAACCAATATCTCAGTGATATATGATGATATCGTTATCAGTATGATGGCATAACCTCCTCTTCGTAGATGTCACTGATATCGAAGCCTTGTGTCAAAATAAAGTTGGTGATGGTACAAGATAGGAGAATCCTGGATCCATGGACGCCATGTGGAATAGAATGGCTTCCCACCCCGACACCGGCAAGATTGTGTCAACTACTCTTGCTAGATCTTCCACAAAGTAAATTAAATGCAACAAAGCACCAGCAAGAGAATGGCCTGCCCGACAGCCGTGTATCTTGACAGAATCCCAAATCTCGGAAGATGCATCTGACCACGGTGAGGCCGGTCCTCATCAAAATTGTCCCATACATGCCCCATACCATCAGGTCATCAGGCCGTCATGTCATCTGGTCTTCTGTGAGATGAGAGAGGAGACAGGATAGGAATCTTGGGACCTGGGATTTGGCTCTTGTGCTTTGGTCTCACACAATTAATGATATTTGGCTTGTGCGTGTCCCGTTCTTTGATTGTTTTCATTTCCAACGTGCTGTCGTGCGACAACAGCACATATTGCAATGAGCAAAACGATTGGCATGACTATTCATCGAGGGGAGAGGATATGTCAACTTCATTTAAACTGCCGTAGAACACAGCATAAGCACATAATTTTTGCTCTTAAATCTCGGTGGTCCATCTATCGTCACTATCGTATGAATAGGCATGACAGTGTCCACACATTAGACAAACTCGACAAGATCAACATCCGTTCCTAGGAGCTGTAGATTGATATGTAACACGAGCACCATGATGGCTCTATCCATGACGCCGCCACGGAGCAATCATGGCATGAGGCACGTCTGGCACGTCCGGCACGCCATGCAACAAAGCACCATACACTCCTAATCGACACACGTTGTCCATGGGCTTCCCGACTCTTCGGAATTACCTTGTGATGCAAGGGTTGCAAAGATGTACAAGATACTCCTTCTCCTATATCTTACATTCTTTGTGAGCCACTGTTTAGTACGACCACCGTATCAACAACCGCCTCGTTGGATGCAATAGAGATCTGTCTCCCGAACTCGGCTACCCCGGCGTCGTGCCCCGTTGCCTCTACAGTTTACCATATTATTTATTTGATACAGCTAGTAGAAGAAAAGGAGTATTCAGCTCTCATCTCTTATTTGGATATCCCGAGTATCAAATTGATAAAGACCCATCCAAGCTTGCACTGTACCGTGTGTGTGGATGTTGATAGCTCGCGGCATATCTCCAAGTTTAGACAATGTGTAGACACTAATCGGAATCTCAGTATGAGAGCCATACATATCAATAAGATATGATGAATTACAACCAGGTTTATCTCTAGTCGGGGAAAAATTAATTGTTTGGGCCAACAGAGGACTGAATGCCATACTCATTGATGTCATCACTGTTCATGCCAACATTTCATGGCCAAGGTCTTATCAAAAATTTGTATGAATTTATTCACACCTTTAGTAATAAATTATACTCATCTACTTTTGTTCGATTTTATTTTTTATAAATGACAGTGGTTTGATTTTTTTTTTTTTTCTCTATGAAATTTTTTTCTTTGATTAAAATAAACATAAAGAAATTATTAAGTAGACTTCAATTTATAGAAACCTGCTGAAACACAAAACCTAGAATTTAGGTTTATCGAAGCACATCTAATTTAGGCCACAAACTTAGTGTAATGCCGCGATAGTCTCCTAATGAATAACGATGGAAGTGGATGCAATGGCGCTGAATAGGGCACGACCTCCTGACGAAAGTAAACAAACCCCTGAGCGAGTTTTGTATTGGTAACCCATATAATCAGCTGTTGGCTTATACTATCGGCCACTTATCACTAAAACTGTCAAGCTCACTGATTTTATAATATGTATCTCGTCATATATTTTCTTACACCTATCGTATTGTCCCTCTACCAGTCGAGTTGTGCCTTTTGAGAGACTATTTTGAATACCATGCACAGTGTTTATAAACGCAATCATCGACAGAGTCAAAATGGATCCCCTGTACCTCTGCATTTTCTTTTCGCATTATTGATCGGGAAAAGTAAGATGATACAACGTATCACATTATGTACTCCAGCCTTAAAAGCCTGCTGCAAGAATTGATTACAATTTTGGGGTGTTTTTCACACCTACATTTTCTAATCATCCCCAGACCGCTCTTACTGGCTCTTACTGGCGCTTGTAATAACTCACCATGCATATCGACGTTTCCTTCTCGTATTCTCTTAAACTATGAGCTGCTGCTTCAGCATACCTCCATTCTCATACAGATGTCTGCTGCAACCATGCTCCATTTTGCTGCGAGTCAGCATAGCACCCACACGCCGGGGTAGGAAACAGAGGGGGACGGCGTTTGAATATTCTGTAGCTCTTACGACTGCAAGGATAACAATGCGAGTGCGAATGCGATCGTAATCATGGAGAAATCATAAAGAAGCCAAGAATGATGCTGTCAATTCGCCTTACAAGGCGAGGTCAGTTCCCTAGCTACTGTCTTGGTCACCATCGTGCGCGCTTGCAAACTATAAAAATATTCGAAAGCAAGTCCTTATAGCAGTCCAATGTTAAAAGGATTTTTTTTCTTTTCTGGCTTCTAGAATTAAGAAAGAGTCGGTCTGATGAAGATGAAGTTTGTCGGCATTTGAAGGCGTAGGGCGGTCGATTGTGTAAGTGAGAGTGACCCACTTTTCTGCCCTGTTCACTGGTGAGGGGCCTGGGGGCCACCTTTTAGCTTCCACCGTTCCCCTCTTCCCTGTCTGGCGCCTGTCGGAAGAAGGAGTTAACTAATTGCTGGCGGAGAATAGGCCATTCAGGCTTTGTTTAGGCCTGTGTATGTAAGCAGTTCCAGCGGACCTGCCAAATTTGAGACGATTTTGTACGAAAGAAAGGGCGGGGCAGCAGCACGTTTTCTGGCGGGCAGCCAATGGCGCAATGCGATTTCCGTGCCCCGTCGCCCGTCCTAAAATATGACGTTTGGCCGTGAGGCCGTTTCGCCGCCAAAAAAAGCCGAATCCCCTCTCAAGAAAAGGAAGCCAAAACCAAACCGCCAAAACCAGGAGACTCGCTCAACTCGCACTCTCAAAGTTTCCTCCTTTGGATCGAAAATCTGACAGACCACCTGCAGTCGAATCAGCGACCTTGCATTTCTCACTTACTTCACTGGCCTTTTTTGTCTTCATTACGACGCAACCAAGCTTTGTGCATTTGCCGAGCCTCTCTTTTCTTTTTTTCAGACGAGCCAAATCGGACTACAACCGCGACGATCGTTTCTCAACAAATCGTACATATATAACCCACGGCTTCCGTCCGCATTCTCTTCGACACTCCTCCACGAACTACCTCATCCCCCACCCGCATCAACCATCGCAATGAAGGCCTACATTTTCGACAACCAGCCGGTATGTCGGATGACACAACGAGCAGCAAGATTCATTGGCATTAGAGACAGCATACTGACCTACTTCTTTCTCCAGGGCGACCAGCGCCTCCCCCACGACTCCGGCAAGGAGGTCAGCGTCGACGCTCTGGAGCGTCTGGGCGTACTCTACTACAACATCGCCGACATTGCCGCCGTCGACAAGCTGGCGGAAGAGCGCGGCTACCGCAACCGCGACGAGATCAAGGTCTCGCCAGCCACGATGGGCGACATTTACGAGGCCAAGGTCAAGAGCTTCTTTGACGAGCATTTGCACGAGGACGAGGAGATCCGCTACGTGCGCGGCGGTGCGGGCTACTTTGACGTCCGCGACACGTCGGACGAGTGGGTTCGCATCCGCCTCGAGAAGGACGACCTCATCATCCTGCCGGCCGGCATCTACCACCGCTTCACCACGGACGAGACGAACGTGAGTACTCGCCCCCCACCCCGACGACTGACCGACTAACACATTACTAACCCTCCAGTACACCCACGCTATGCGCTTGTTCAAGGACGAGCCCAAGTGGACGCCGCTCAACCGCAGCGACGAGCTCAACGACAACCAGTTCCGCCAGGGCTACGTCAGCACGTACCTGAACTAGATGGAAAAGACGACCCCCGTGGTGCAGAGCAGTGGATGAATAGCGTTACATTTACTTTTTTATTTACATTTATTCAAATATTCATAATGATATTTGGTTAACTATTGTACAAAAGAGTCGCTCCGTATTGATGGCGACGCAGTAGTAGAAATCGCTTGTCTGATGTATCGATTGGTCATATATTCATAATCCGAAAGAAACAAGCAAGAATAATGACCCCGAACGCCCATATAAATGCACAAAAATCAGTAAATCGCTGGCTGTCCTGCAGGGCAAGACTCGAGAGCCGGCTCTGGTAGTGGGCAGCATCGCTGGTATATATACGCCAACGGATTGATCGCTTCAGGAGGCGTTGGGTGTGCTCTGTTCGCTTGGTAAAGACGGCGGTTTCCGCGAAGCGGATGATGGCGAGCCCATCTCGACTCGAATAAATCCCCAGAGACAGTTTATGCTCCATGTGGCAGCTGTTTTCCTCTCTTCATCTCACTTCAGGGCGCGCGAATCCGCTCTGCACCAGCCGCGGCCAGATCAGCAGCACCGAATGCGCCTGCCGTGTCGTCATCGTCGTCGTCGTCGTGCCGGTCGTCGAACTGCCGTGGCGGCGGGGCCTCGAACAGCCGCCGCCACCAGTTGGGCGGGCCCAGCGGCATCGACCCGTTGTGCAGTGGCGGGTACACGTCTGTGAAGAAATAGTAGACGTGGCCAATAACGACGCCCATGATCTCGTCCTTGGGCACGGTACCGTGCAGGACAAGGCTGAATCCCATGAGCACCCATGGCAGGTACGGCGCCGTAAAGACCATGAGACCCAGGAAACTAAGCCGCGTGTCCGGGTTGCGTCGCGACCAAATGTAGACGAGTGTCGAAGACAAGGGTTGGCCCAGGAAGGGCATCGCGACTAGCGGCGACAGAACGAGCAAAAAGGCCGTTGCGTAGAGCAGCAGCCAAGAGAAGACTGCCGGGGAGCGGCCGGCAGACTCCTCGAGGAGTCGCGAGTATCGCTGGAGGAAGTAGACGTGGAAGACGAGGTCGAGGGAGATGGGGCCAAAGTAGATGAATGTTGTTAACAGTCGCCAGTACTAGAGACGCCACATGGTTAGCGGGGAAGAAGAAATAGAAGGAGTAGGGGAGTAGGAGAGTGGGAAACTTGCCTGTCCCTTGACAAAGACTGAGCGGTAGCTGTAGAACAACTGAAACGGCGTCAGGATCTGGCACTGCACGAGAATACTAATCGCGAACGTTGCCGTCGTCCACCACCGGGTGCAAATGGGCGTCTCCCAGAACCACTGCTCGAGCGGGACGAGCCCGCCGTCCATAACCTGGTCCATGGCTATGGGGGAAAAAGACGAGAATGGGGTGCTCGTTGGGTCTCGTGCGGTGTGCGCCGATGTTTGGTAACGTGTGGTGGAGATGTTGGTTGACGTCAGGTTAGTCGGATTGTAATTGAGGATGTCGTGGCCCGCAGAGAAGATGTAGGTAAAGGAAATAGCTCTGAAGACGTCCTGCGGGTAGAGGTGGTTTATAAATCAAACGCTAGTCTTTCTAATTTGCCGCGGACTGTGCTGCCGTCAAGTGCGCTGTTGATATTATGGCAGATGTTAAAGGTTGTTGATGTTGAGGTGGCCTTTCGTCAACGGATGTACGCCGGCAGCATACGTTGGTTATTATGGCGGGCTATGGGCGGCAAAGGGGCCCTCCAATTAGTAACAGGGCGCACCTGCCGTGCGAGATCGCATGGCGGGTTGGCGGGTGCCCACTTTTGAGTTAGGCTGTCTGGAGGAGCTCGGGCCAAAACCACACCACTTTGGCGGGCCCTCACTTGACTTTGCCAAAGTGGCTCGAAATACGTGGCTGGTATCCACTTTCACGTCTTAGTCATCAATACCATTTAACTTTACGCGCTAGTCCAGGTCCAAAACGCGTTCCTGCCGCGACGGGCGCTATGGAGAATGCGGGCATCGCCAGCCACCTCAATTTCTCGTCGTTCCCATTTGAATTTGAACCCCCCCTCAGAACATGGTATAATCTCGTGGATAACCACCCACCCTTATCTTTTTTTCTCCTTTTCTTTTCGACAAGAAAGAAACTCGAAATCTAATTCTACAAACTTTTACAACTTTACTTGATTTTTACGCCTTTTTAATACTTTTCTAACGCCCACGCAACTCGACGCTTTTCGCATCGTCGGTCTTTCTCCTTTTCTCTCCTTCTCGCACTCATTTTTGCAAAACCGAGCTTTCACGATTTTCTCCCGAGCTTCAAACAACTTTTCGCATACTCTCTCTCTACGCCGGCCATACTTTTTTCGCCTTGCGCTTGATCGTCGGCCGCTTGTACCACAGCCCCAAAGCTATCTGCGCAGCTCCCCTGTTCTTTGCGACAGGTTGATTTGGCCACGATCTCGCAACTTCTACATTTACCTTATAGCGCAAATCTCTGCGCTCGCCCCGATCTTTTCATATAAAATCACACAATGGCCCCGAAACGGTCTTTGGCTGCGAAAGGCGGCAAGCGCCCTGGCCGTCCATCTACGGGTGGTGTCAAGAAGCCGGCGCGGACCTCCAATGCCAATGCCAATGTTCAGCGTAAGTCGAGCTTCCAAGCTATACCCGAAAAGTTGACAGCCCAACTAACATACTGCAGCCGGTGACCCTGCTCCCCAAAGAAAACAGCGCCGCTACCGTCCTGGAACTCTGGCTCTCCGCGAAATTCGCAAGTACCAGAGCAGCACCGACCTACTCCTGCTTAAGCTTCCCTTTGCCCGTGTGGTAGGTTCCCTCTCCACCTTGTATACTTGCAGCTCTGGCCATGAACCTAGCTAACAATACGACTTATAGGTCCGCGAAATTGCTCTGAGTGTGCGCCCTGTCGACGAGGGAATGCGGTGGCAGTCACAAGCCATCCTGGCCCTGCAAGAGGCCGCCGAGGCCTTTTTGGTCCACCTCTTTGAAGACACCAACTTGTGCGCCATCCACGCACGCCGTGTCACCATCATGCGCCGCGACATCTGGCTGGCGCGGAGAATAAGAGGCCTGTGGGGTGCCGGTGGCCAGTATTAATTCTTAATAATATATACGTCGTCTGGCCTCTCGTTTCTCCATCATAACGGGAATGGGTGGGCAGACGAGGTGCGTGGGGTATATGGGCATGGGCACAACGCAAAAAGGGTTCGACGGTATTATATGGAGAGGTGTTTTACGGCTGCTATTTGTTTCCACTTCGGCTTCTTCCGTTTTCTTTTTCTTTTTTCTCTTTCTCTTATTTCTTTCATCATTTGTCTGGGTTTTGATACCTCTCAGGGAACAGGAGTTTCGGTTTCGGTTTCGGTTTTGGTCTTGCTTTTTTGTACCGTTTTTTATTGTTCCTACTATTTTGCCCCTTTCACCTAGGCAGCTGGTCTTTATCAGCTCCAGATAGTGTTGCCACTGTATTATTTTATATTTTTGTTCACCTAACCCGTACGGGCTACCATCATCTACCACCTTTTGTATGTGTGTATTATTTCAATATCTGTTCAGTTCGAATAGGCCACAGGACGGACAAAGCCACGCAGTGCTACACCCGACCAGCAATGATGTGGAAGTCGGGAGATTTGAATCTGTATTGTTTGCTGCGTTCCAACATACTCAAAGTCTGATAATCTGTATGTCGTGGAAGGTGTACTCGATGATGAATGGTGGCCCGGGAAGGTCTGCTTCCGTGCCCACTAGCGGTCACCCCGATGTACCTCGTGTTACTCTGTCAAGGTGTACTCCGTATTAGTATTGCGTGTGTCAAGATGTTGGTGCTGGAATCGCCAGAAGTGATAGAGTCTGTATGTATTTGAAGAAAATAGAGGCTTTTTTGCTCTTTCCTTATTCGCCGTTTGTTCTTCCCCGAATATGCACGCACGCCATTCCTGCCTTCTTTGACAGGCCGAAAAAGAAAGAAAAAATACAAGCTATTTTCCTTGATTTTGACAGGAAGGAGCGACAGGGTCCTTCTGCATGTAGGAACACGCTTTCCTTCTATGTGGGCGAAAGTACTGCATTGCATCACAGAATGATAGAAAAAGGAAGCCACGATGGGCGTATTATTGTGCCCAACCACTCCGTCCTTCCGCGCTTCGTACCTTCCCATCCGGCTGTGCCTAGATCGCTCTTTCCATTTAATCGTAAAAGTGTCCGTTCTTGCCCCAAAAATATGACTGCACCCTTTCACAAAAAAGGGGGTTGCTTTCAAAAGGCTGCTGTCAACAATAAACAAAGCAGAGCACAACAAAACAAAACAAAACAAAAACCTTCACGATACACCAACTATCTAAATTCAACTGATAATTACCAGATCCTTTCCTATTCCCAATACTCGCCAGTTCCTCCATTGTCCATAGATCCCGTCCAGCCCATTCATGCTCTGGGAATCATCAGATTCTACCATCATGAAATATTAGGTGCTGGAGACGCCACGCCGAAATCCACCAAAACCGGTATCTAGAAGTGAAAGCCATGTCATCCAGGCGTGTTGTCCCTTACAATCCGCCGGAGAAAATAAATGCAAGTACTAACAAATGAAAATAGAAGCCGAAACCCGACCATACAAAGCGGCCCGATGCCCCCCAATCGGCAAACCCTTGCGATATCCACATTCCCATCAATGTGGGAGACAAGGGTTTCTCTTCACCCTGTTCCTCCACCAGTTCGATTCAAAATCGCATATCATCAACCGCCCTTCCCCGCCTGTCCCCCAAGCCAATCTGTATCTTTCAATCTCTAATGACCACCAAGATCATATCAATTGGGGAGGCCCATAACTGGTCTAAGCCTCGCCTACATTGATATTGAACGCACCCCTATTCTTCGTCATCGTCATCATCGTCATCATCCTCCTCATCCTCCTCGTCAAATTCTTCCCCTCCAGCTGCTCTACCATGAGAAGAGAACTGGCCGTCATGGATTGCCTGTAGTCTCTGCCTGGTATCGATGAGCTCTTTGCGCTCGCGTGCCAGAGCATCCCTACGCTCTTCAAGCTGATGGATATGAAGTCGAGCCAGCTCTAGCAGTTCTTGCTTGCTTGGTTTCTTCTCCGCAACATCGGTTGAGGCCGATGCGTCGCTGATGTGGCCAAGAACTCTTGCTGGAGAGCGGAGACTCTCGGCTGGAAGGGCTTTTGTCAGGTTCTCAAAACCCGCATTCAGTCGGACGCGGTAGTTCCTGTCGTCCCTTTCCCCACCCTGCGCCTTCTTTCCGCCACGCCCTCCCGTCGTTGATTGGGACTTTCGGCTCGAGGCCGGTGAGTGGGAGCCCCGAGCGGAACTCGCAGCACCGGACCGGCTGCTCTCTCCGGAGCTACTGACAAATGTCGAGGACGATGGGGCAGAACCTAATTTGGACTTTTTGCCCGACTGTCGACTCTCGGACGATTTCCCCTTTCCTTTGCCTTTCTTGTTTGCCTGCCCACTGTCTTGCCGACCCCTGCCAGGTGTCAGGGTGGATCCACTACCTGACTGGGCCCCCATCATGTGGGAATTTGATGCCCCGGTATACATGGACGAGTACTGCCCGCCACTGCTCGTTGACGTGAAGGAGCCTGGGGTTCTTGCTCCGGCTCCGGCCTCGGTCGGGGACACCAAGGTGCTTCCGGGGGCCGTGCCTGAACTGGATGGCCCAGGACCATGGCCTGTTTCTTGGGCATCATGGGCGTTCCAATCGTACGCGTACGACATCGCGTGATCGAAATTTGATGGCGAGACAAATCCATGGTGGAATGATGTGGGAAAGCTTCCAGCCTGTGTTCCTTGGTGATGATCGCCATATGAAGCATAACCAAAGCCGCCCATCGAAGCATCACTCGCAGTGTTCGGAAAGCCCATATGGTGTGCCGCTTGCCACTCGTGGCTAGTCTGATAGGCTGCCGATGTTGAACCCGGCGCATGTTGAATTGTTCCATCTGAGAGGTGGAAGAATGACCCTGGATGAGAGCCGGCAACAGTTCCTAGGGGCATGTATGCCGGGTGGGAGAACATTCCGTGGTGAATTGTTCTGGAAACGGCAGCGAGAGCCACATCGTTGGGATCCGGCATCTGCTGTTGTGTTAGTCGCCAACCTTGCTTTTGTTGTCATTGGTTTCTTCTTCTTTTATTCCCCCAGCTGGCACTTGCTGACACTTGAATATCACAAAGCCATAGCCCACAGTTAGGGAGGTTATCACATACTTCATCGTCCTCGTGGATTGTCGCAAAGTACTGCTCCGGAGCATTGCCTTGTTCTTCGTTGTTCATTTTGGTCGCCGCTGGAGCTAGTTGGCTCGATATGTTATTTGCAACGGCCTGTGTTGTGTTTTTGTTAGATGTTGTCTTTTGGTTTCGTCTTTCAATTTTAGTTTCTCTTACCTATGGCTCTTCTTATGTATCCATGGTCGATCAAGTCAGTGTCTTGAGAGTTTGGTGTATCGCCACCAGTACATGCGCCCTCCCAAAGGCAAGGGCCGTGGTCGAAGTTCCCAATGAGAGGGCAGCTTCCGAATCACAATATTGGAAAGTGAGCAAGGATGCCGAGCCTGGTTTTTTTTATTCCTGAACTACAAGCCGTTCTAGAAGAACGCCCTGTCTAGGAATCACCCGAGATCGCACCCCGTTTCCAGCTCTGCACGCGTCTGGGCCCACGCCGGCAAACAGTTGGTATTGGCGTCGAACTTCAAGTGCTGCCTCGGGATATTCTTTTGATGCGGCTGACCGAGTCCGCCCAGTTTCCGCTCCCCCTTCCCACTGACGTCGAATATTCTCGTCTCTTCTTTAATAATTTTTTTTCTCCCTCAAAATTATTTGTCTCTCTTCTTCTTTCACCCTAGCCCAAGAAAATCACCTTGTCCTCCCGCGGCGCAAGTTGGTCGTGGTCGTACCACTCAACTAGTCGCCCTAGATCTCAATGCAGGGCTGCACGCTAGATCTTTGGTCTCCCCACCATAGCACCCTGCCGGCTTGGAGCTTGTCACCCCACACACTTACAGCTCGTCAAGGTTGCGAGATGTTTAAGCACACCCTTTCTTTCATATGGGCTCCGGGTTCAAGGAATTTTCTCGTGGTTTCTATCTTCGTTATCTTTCCTCGCTGGGGATCGATCCGTTGCGTGCAAAGGAATTGATTTGCTGACTACCAATGCCGCTCGAAAAGCCGTTCCCTTAAGCGCAGCAGGTGTCGTTCTCGTGAGACGGCCGATTTCTTTCGCGGACAAGCTGATGGGTTGTCCCCGGAGAATGTGATCGATTTCCTGAAAAATAGCTGGGAGTCGGGTATTTGGGATTGGTGGTCTTTGCGTTGACGACCTCGTGACCCGTTCTTGAGGCACTGCTCTCGCTCTGGTGATCTGGGAAACCAGTAGTCCGCGACCAAAGCAAAGACTTCTGTTCCACATCAAAAAAGTGATAGTAAAGAAGAAAGATGTACCCGGTGACACTGACAGCTCGACAAGACATAGATATAGCCCTAGATGGGCCTCGGAGCAATTAGGGTGTGTGGATACACTCAACATTGGTGTGTTGTCTTTGTCCGCTTCCCATCCCCCTTCCCCATGCCCCTTTACTTTCCATGGGTTGATCCTAGTCTCGCTTTAATTCCGCACAGCATACGTTGACTTACTTCAAATCATCATATCCCAAGACTCTCCACAACGACCAAAAGGTATGTGACTGTGTTTTTTTTTCTTTCTCGGTGAGATGAGTTAGAAACGAGAATCAAGTTGAGCTACTGACCAAGCATTTATGAACTTGAGGACTATTCTTGGCCAGAGCTATCTCAGGTCCGAGACAATGGCGAGCGATCTGTCCCGTTGAATTCTTCAGCTCAACGGCCAGCACGCACACTTCAGAGGATAAGAAAATATCTGCCAAAGACGACGGGTAACGGGTCAGTAAAGAACTTCGGCGCAAATGATATATGACTAGGAAAATATGACAGAGCTTAACCATTGGAGAAGGTTGGAGGCACTACGTCGAGTCCTGTGCGGCGGTAACTCGTGTTTCTCAACCATCCCACTGGCCTCGAAGTTTGACATTTCCGCCAGGCTGAGTTCCTGGCTGCAAAAAAATCATGGGAACGGGAAGACACAATACACACACAGTCGCATTCATATGCAAAGGAAATAATTGCGTACAGAGCGGGAACAAGACGGTTGTCTTGCAAGGGTAGCATGGAACTCGCCATTTTGACGTCCCTCGACTACCAGAACGACCTCTATGAACTCTGTGACAGCCATCCTGCTCTATTCCGCGCCCACACACACCAAGACGCCCCTATACCCATGTTACCATGTAATACTTTGAGTGCTGTTCAGTAGCGGTTACGGTCCGTATGCAACTTAAAAAGGGCAATTCTCCTTTTCAACCGTGGTCGCAGTTCGTAGTTTGGCATATTGGGAACGCCATGTCTCCCGTTCGTCTGTTATCCTACTGTCCTTTCCATTTTTATGAAAGACAAATACTAACAACAACTTTCGCTTAGAATCAGGGCCAATGCCGGGGGCAACTCTGTAGGCTATCGCCACAGTTACGCGAGTCGACGCCCGTTCTCTCAAAATCAATGGGGTCAATACAGGCCTGGATCCAGAGCAGCTCATGACCTCGGCGAAGGCCTACGAAACACAAATTCATGTGGCTGGAACTTGGGCACAAAATTTATTCACAGCGCCTGAAGAGCTTCCGGTATGTTTTGTTCTGTTCTGTCTCTTTGTCCCTTCCTGTCCCTTTCACCGGCCTGCATAGAGGATTGCTTTGTGGCGTGCAGCATGCAGCTTGCAGATGGCAATGTAATTCTTGTGACTCCATTTTACTTTTGCTACCCTCTCGCCGATTCTATTTTCTCATGGTTCATCTAACAGTGCAAGTGCTCATACTCGCTAAAATCTGTTTGAATTTTTGATCTGCCACCACTTTTTGATCGTTTGCTGCCCTGGAATCCCTTTTATTCGGCTAGGAAACTGAATACTACACCATTTATCCTTTTTGTCCAATCCTTGCTTAATTTCTTATTATGCACATGGAGGTATTAACGAGCCTATCATTTCTTTACGATGTGCTCCAATCTGGTCTGTGGGGCCGTGATCATGATCTTTTTCTGTTTTGCTTTTCGTGCGCATGGGACAAGGGGTCAAAGAGAAACACGGTGCTTCCGTCCTGGGACCAGTGGTAGCGGGGACCGGAAAGCAAGTCATAATAATATGCCGTGAAAAAGGCGACCCTGACCGCCACGCTTCCCTTCCCATCTTTTTTGCATTGTCGATTTCTCTCCATTCTGCATTATGACGAGGACTATTTCCTCCCTCCTCCACCCATCCCACCCTTCTTCCCACAAGAGGGCGCCCCCCATCCCTCTAGATGGTCCCCTCCTTCCGCCACTTGCATTCCTCATCTCGACGAGTATGCTCATCTTGTATCTTTGCCATCCAAGCTCTGACCAGGACAGTCCCTCGTTCATCGGTCACATGCTGTCACAGCTCTTGGCTTTTTAGGCACCTCTTAGTGTACTCATCACCCTCGAAGCCTTCCATATCCTTGTCTCCTGTGCCAAGTTTGAACCTAGAATCTCGGCCATGTACCAGGTACCGGCACATTTTGGCACACAGGATGAAGGTGGGCTGAGAGTCTACGACGGCTACTGTCATCGGAAGTAATGGGCTTGAGTACCGCACTGCTACTCAGTTATGTACTTGCACGCCTCTTGGACCTCTCAAACATTGGAAATGGACATTGTTGTCAATAGTTGTCTTTTATCTTTAGCAAGAGTGTAAGGACAAGCTTGGACACAATCCCGTCTTTCACTAGCCACGCTATTTTTCACACACGGACCGAGCCTAGTGGTACATGTACTCGTGTGCCTGGACCAGGACTCGCTCTCTTTTTGTGGCCCTGGACTTGTTCATTGCGTGCTGCATCTTGCACAACTTTTTTGTGCGCCGTGCATGTATGTACACTGATTTTCTTTTGTGGCCAAGGAGAAGAAAAGACTCAAAAGGAAGCCTGCGGAACGGCACCGTGAAAAGAGACGCAAAGGGTAGAAGATAGGCATCAGAGACAAGCTGGGGTGAAAATAGAGGGAACGAAAGAGGGTGGGCAGAGAGCTCCATCTTCCCGCAGAATCTCGCTTCTTCATCTCTCCTTCACTTTACTGTGGCATATATCAAATTTTGTCTGTGAACACCAGTACAAAATTCAAAATAGGTGGAGAGGATTGTGAAGTACGCGGGAATCTCAGGGCTGGTTGGGCAGAAAAAAGAAAGATGTGGCTTGCACATCTTGTCCTCCTTGCCAATAAGAATAACGCAAGTTTTGCAGCTTTTCTTTCTTTTTGTGGCGATCACAGCCATGGCTTGAAGTCGGTGACAGCCCCTGAGAAGAATGGAAAACCCAAATAAGCTTCCCTCATGTAGGGTGGTGGGTAGATGATTAGGGGAATAAAAGAGTTCGCCCGAAAATTGCAACAGAAACGGAGAAGCGCAGATGTTGGCGTCGCAAGTGCTAGGAAGAGAACAAGGATAATGTACCGTGCCTTTGTTTAACTGTCTTTATTGATTAAGATAGTATAAACTGGGCTGGTCTTGAAAGTCACCGTTCCTTGGTGTTTTCCTTTTGATTTATTTCTTTTCTGCTCATCCTGCAGATTGTTAATTCCCCACACAAGTCCAAAATCACCCAACAGTCAATCACATCATATTGCATGGCGAGGTTGGCCCCATATTTTAAGAGAGACAGACAAAGAGGGCCACCTTATTCTCATCTTTGTTGCGGTTATGGAGTGCTCATCCGCCCAGCATGCTGCATAGTACTTTCTTATTATTTTCTACTCCCTGTCCCGGATCGCCCATCCTGATGAGATCTGGTGTTTTTACTGGTTCCCTGGCCCCAAGCCAAGTGGTTTAAAGGTTACCAGATTTACGACATCCAAATATGGCAAGTTGTCTTCCAAATGTCTATTCAAAGGGGAAGGTCAAGAGGGCAGATGAAGCTAAGTCCATTTGCGAGCAAGAAGCGTCGGGGTGGACGAAACTGGGAAAGATGGTCTTGAAACTGAACGTGGCCCATCCAATCCCAATATACCATCTGCCTACCGCATTATCAAAATGCTAGGTTTTTCTTTTTTGTTTGGATATGCTATTTACCCTGTGTTCCTGTACCCCCCTCCCCACACCCTATTCTGCTCGTATAGACACCTTCTAGCCTTGTCTTCAGCTTTACAGGCCCTCGTTTTCCTCCTGACCCCATATTCAAAGAACGAATGACAGTAAAGAAGTTCCTCGCTCGAGTAATATTGGGGTCGGCCGAGAGACAATATACAAGCAACAAGGACCTAGTATATCCAACGATCCAGAGAGGGACAATGCAAGAAGTAAGGGGTATATCTTTAAGCAAGTGCCTACAGATACTTTATGTTTTTTTGCCACATCTGGGCTTGCCGGGCTGGAAACAAATTGGCCTAGAATGGCTTGATGGGCTTATCAGATTCAAATGGGCTGTCTTTTGTCTTGTCAGACCATTTATGTCTTCTTCTTTGGGCGCAGGCGTCCATGTTGGAAACAGCAGGTGGGGGCCAGAAAGTTACGAAAAAGAAAACAGGTGCCAATGAGAGTTGCCCCGTTTGGGTATTCGGACTCCTCGTTGATTTCTTTTGCAGTAGTTGTGATGCAGGGGCGTTGGCGTTGACCGGTGTGGTACGGAATACGCGTAAATGAATTTAGGCACCTGTTTATCTACTTCTTTTGAAGCTTTTTTTTTTTGTTTCGTTTTCAGAGCCACATCGGTCACTTCTCCCATTTTCTGCCATGTCTTATTTACTGCCCGTCGAACTGTTCGTAAAGACAGGGCGGACACAAAGGACACAGAAAACAAACACAGACATGAAAACCGTCTGTTTCATGCACTCCTGTGCTCCTGCACTCTGCGCACATGTACGTCGCACATTCATATCGGTTGCATTTGTTGACTTTTCTGATTTCGATTCTGCACGCCTCACTTTTTGGGGCTTTACTTTTATTTTATGCTTCCACTTCAAAATTTTATAATAGGGAACACCAAACGTGACTGCATTCTGTTTTTCAGATACAGCCATTCGACACTCGCTGTGCAATGGCACCCCAGCCCCTCATGGTTGTGTCGCCACCTCTTGCCCTTTCCTCTCTATTTTTCTCCTCCTCTTTTGCATCTTTTTGTAGCCTTTATGTGAGCCCTTTTTGTATTCTTTTCTCTTTAATTCGTTGCCGAAGAGGGCGTCACAGACAACGATGGGCGAATAGGAACCAAAGCCGCCTATTCTTTTTTGCGACCGCGGATGGCCTTCCATATTTGGTCCCTTCACAGTTGTTTGAGTATGCATCTTTCCCTCTGTGAGCAGCCGCAGCCGAACGTCGTAGCCGTTCTAGTCGTCGCAGCAGCAGTCACAGCCGCAGTTGCAGTCTTTAATTGCAATCGCGGTTGGACCGTAGCCGCAGCCTTTCTCATGTCGTATGAGTTCATCTGGAAGCACTTTCCGTACATTATGTGTACTCCCTCGCTCTCATTTGAGCAAAACCAGCAGTTTGTGAGCAAACTCGAGCCCGGTATTCGCAGACAGGGCATGCAATCAGCCACCCATACATATTGCTTTACTGTATTTACTTTCTCTATTGCTCCAGAAGTCTACGGCTTCATACTCGTACCGTCGTACCTGTAACAGCAGCCGTATTCCTTTTGCAGATTGGCGCATCGTACGACGTAGCATTCTAGCCTTCTTTTTGCTTTCACTCTCTGTTGTATTTACTATCGTCGCCCTGTACTCTCTTACCCTCGTTTATAAATTCTCCGCGCAAGGCTAGCTGCCGTTCCGAAGAGCAAAAAACTAAACGTGGAGGTAAAAACCGGGCTGGATCCAGACATGGAAAGCTGGAGACCAGAACCACAAGAGACACACAATAAAAAAAATAGGGCGAGGTAGACGAGGTAGGAGTGATACACAAAAGCTGAAGGACGTGGACCTCAAGGTTTTGCGCTTCATCTTGGTTCGAGTAACTACCTCAGTGGCTGAGGACCAACTACCACCAAAGAGGACGGAGAGGACGACATGTTGTTGGACGACATACAGAAAAGAGGGTGTGTGGGGAAATAGAAACAAAAAGTACGATCCCGCCACCATGGTTCGAGATGAAGCGCTATTTTTGCCAGGGAATCCTTCCCAGGAGAAGGGCTTGGAGGGGGGAAGGAAAGACGAAAAGAAGAAAAGAAGGAAGAATAGGGTTGCAGTTTTCTTGCAGCATCGTCAACCATCAATGCCCAACGGACGACGCAAGGAACGGAGAGTAGGACTGAAAAGGGCAGGACGCGACGAAGGATGGAAGGACAAGGGAGGGGAGATAAGGAGGCAGGAAGACAAAAGAGGCGTGGAAAACGATCTCGCATGTTTCCCTATGATTTTGTGCTGCAACGCAGTCGCATTCACGGTCCCAGTTGCAGTCGCAATCACAGTAGCAAGCCACGTTTGTGCTCTGTACACCAAACAAGTACATCTCGCAGCTTTTGTATACCGCTTTTTTACCAAATTTCTCTGCTATTGTACTTCACGCTCTACACTCACAAGCCACTGGGGTATGATATGCTCTTTTGTTCCTGTTGCTTCTGCTGTTTCTGTTTCTTCTGTCGCCCTGTCTCACGGCGCTCAAGCCCAACCGGCTTGACTCAAACTCGTTCTTGTGTTTCCCAGATATACCCAACAAGCCAAAAAGCCAAAAGCCAAAAGCCAAAACAAAAGCCCAGCAACGTTGCGCTTGCGCTTGTGGATTTTGTGTCTTGTGTTCTGTGTTTTGTATTTTTGTGCGGGAGCACCGTCTAGATTCTTCCAGAACCGGCACTAACAGTATCATTGATTTGTCTCTCTGTTGTCGGGCAGGCGCGCGTGCGCCTTCTCGCAAATACCTGTCGAGCTGTGCTGGTGTCACGAGAGGTGGGGAGGAGAGGGGGGTAGTTTGAACCGGGGGCCCTAGGAGCGACGAGGAGGACTCACAATGTCGTCAGGCTGCGCAAGCCATGGGACCACTGCAAGGGAATAATGCACGATTTTCAAACGCCTCAATTTGTTGGTTTTCGATATCCGTTCCCATCCTTTTATCGAGATTCCAGCCTTTGTAGCGCAGTGTTTCTCCCCAGCTCTGACACTTTTACTTGGTCGTTTGCCCGTTTCAAACATTATGGCCAGTAATCCGACGTTATTTTTTTTTCTACTCAAAACAGAAAATCAATACTTGCCAGCTTCGGAGAATAGACTGCCAGAGCTGAAGAGTGAGGGGAAACCCGACAGTGCGGTCTGGCCTGTTGTTTTGCCGTACGATCAAGCCATCGTACGAATTCGGTGAGGAGGTGAAGGGAGGCACCCAACCCAATAGAAGGGAACACGTCAAGAGATTAAAAGACAGCAAGAAGAGGCGAAGACAAATGTAAGGAGACATGTGTGTTGCAGACCTCAATTGAAGTGAGGCTGTAAATAGCGTGGGGAGACGATGCACGAGATTTCTGTATTGTATGTATTGCATTGTCTAAAAGTAAAGACTGCCGGAAAAATGACACCAGAAAAAGAAAGCATAAAAAGGTGACCCAAGCAAGAAAACATGCGACGACCCAAGAAATCACCAGGTGTGGGTCGGCGTCGGCCTAGCCCAGACTTGGACCCAGATCTCCCCAGCCCTGTCTTCATTCCCAGCCTAGCTGAAAAAATCGGGGGACACTTTCCCGGATGACGTACGGATCTTGAACAAAAGTTGTCACCGTATATGGAGAAATGTTGTTATGCGATGGTGTGCAAGAGGACAAGATGCGGTTGCTTCGAAGAACAAAAAGAAAGAAAAAAAAATCATATTCAAAGACAGAAAAGAACAAATTGGCAACTTCAGCTTGTCGAGCAGCCATATCCGTTGCAGAGTCTATTGTTTGGCTGTCATTCTTTTGAACGAAAAACATTGCTTCTTCTTTTCAGCTGACTTTGTTCGAAGATGTAATTGTGATGGCCACCTTTTTTTCTTTTTTTTTGCTCTTTTGCTTTATTATTCAAACGTTTGGTTCCGTGTTTCGTCTTCGCCATTTTCTTCTTCGTTTTACCTCCATCATCGACACATTTATTTTCTTTTTCTCACCCATTCCCTCCTCTTGCAGGCTCGCTTATGCATCAGCTTCAAAGGCTACAGGCCACCGTGAGGGCAGAAAAGCAGCTCCAGACGATTTCATTGGATGCAGCTCCAACACGAACAAATCAAATCTCAGCTACTTTTGACCATCGCTTTTCCTCCAACTCCCTCTCCTCACCCTTCATTGTGCATATTTTTTTGCCTCCCCCCCTGCTCCCTCCTCCCCCAAAACGTGTGCAGTTGCAGTTTTGTAGTGCTGACGTAGTTTCTCCTCTTTGTTTGCATCTCTCTCGGCACCGCCCGTAGGGCCAGCTCCCGCCCACCCTCCTTTTCGAGATCTTCTTTCACATCTCACTGGACATGATCCATGCAACCAGTGCATAAAGAGTGGCCACTTACGCAACTCGTGCATAAAGATAAAGATAAAATAAAAAAAAACACAAAGACATGAGGGATATGTTTGGCACAAACACAATCCTGCAGTGTTCATAGTTCACAACTCACAGTCGTTGGTCACATTGCACAAGGGAGATCGCAGATGCATTGAAAAATAGAGTATTCTTCGATTTTTGTGGTTTTTGTCTCCTTTTTGAATCTTCAGCTTGATTGTCAAGGCTGTGCTAAAAGAAAACCCAATACTTTTTTGTGAACCCTTTCCCAGACCCATAGAAAAGACAAAGGAGGAAAAGAAGACAGGTGAAAGAAAAAAAGAAGAAAAGGACCCCCAAATATATTGTATACAACAATGATGGAAACAACCAGAGAAAGGAAAGTAGATAAAGTAGAGAGGAAGGGAAAAACAGAAAAGATTGATTTGGTAATGATGGTTGATAAGTTGGTTTGTTTTCTTTTGTTGGTGACAAAAAAGTAGTAGTAACAACAACAGAGGTTGTGGGAGTGTGGTAGTGTTGATGGTGGGAGGTCGTGAAACGTCATATCCGCCAAAAGATACCGTGATGCTGGTATGTGGGCGACTCTAAAAAAAGGATCTATAAACGAGAAAGACAGGAAAAAAAAGAGGTAACCGGAAGCGACAGATGAGAAAGTAGAAAAACAGATGAAAAAACAAAGGACCCAAATATGATATGCAGACAAATAAGAAACTTGCATTGTTCGCGGGGTAAGCCTACCCAGGCGCGAAAGCAAGACCACCCAAAAGACAAAAGAAAAGGTAGAAATATGACAATAAGAAATCAAAAGGTATCAAGGAAAGTTCAAGGAAAGTTCACCCTGCAGGGCGATTGTGGTTTTTGTTGGTTTGGTTTTGTGAATGAATGGACTGTGCCGGTGTGGGCACGAGGTGGGCGAGGAATCAAATGGCGACTGGCACCTGTTCCATCGCTGGCCCCATCAAGGGACAGGTTTTGTAAAATCAATTTTGTTGTTTTGTTGTTTGGGTTTGCTGACAGATTCTGTCGCAGTCTAGATTTGAGGGACCTCGAGGTCCTTCTTGTACATGAGATCCTCAATCGAGGCAGTGCTCATGGTCAGGCGCGTCAGGTCCGTCGCCGTCGAGTTGGCCGAGATGTGGCGGTCCGACAGCACCGAGTCGCGCGACTCGCGGCTCGCCGTCGTCGACGCGCTCGTGCGCGTGGGGATGAAGAGCATCGACTTGTCCATGGCCATCGAGTGCATGTTGGACTCGGCATAGGCAGTGAACTCGTCCTCCTCGTCGGCGCCAATCGCGAAACCGACGGGCGCTCCGCGCATCGGCGGGCGGAACTGCTCATAGTTCTCGTTGCCCGGGATGAACAGGCTCGGCGACAGGTTGAAGCCGTGCGACTCCTTGAAGCTCGAGGCGCGCGAACCGCGCGAGCCGCTGCGGCCGTGGAAGAAGCGGTGCATGGGCCGCAGCGAGTCCTCCTCCTCCAGGCCGGTCTGGATCGTCAGACCGGGCGGGCGGCGCATGGCCAGGGTCGTGGGCGTCACGGCCTCGTTCATGGACGCCATCGAGGTCTGGCTGGCCGGACTCAGCGCGGGCATGTCAAAGCAGCCGGGGCTCAGCAGGTGCGGCGAGGAGACGGCGTGCGTCAGGGGCATCTTGGAGTTACGAAAAACCACGTGGCTGTGGCCAGCCATGTTGTCCTCGTGGACAGCCGCCACACCGGCCAGCGCGTCCTCGCGGGACAGGTCCATTGAGGGGCGGTCCCAGGCGTACTCGCAGTCGGCCTCGATCTCGTGCTCGTAGCAATAGTCGATGTCGTCCTCCCAGTTGGCCTTGGCCAGCTCGTCGGCATCGTCGTCGCCGGCGTACACGGCCTCGCGCATCGACCGCTGGGCCGCCATCAGATCGAAGCGGCCCAGAGTATCGGACGCGGCGCTCGGCGGGCGCTGGTTGTTAGTGGTAACGTTGATGGTCGACGAGCCACCGGGCTGGGGGAACTGCTGCAGGAGCGGCAGCGAGTGGCTCTTGCGCAGCGACGAGGCGTTGCTGGCCACACTCATGCGCGACTTGCGGACACTGTTGCGTGGGTTGTACACCTGCTCCTCCTCCTCGGGCACGCCCGGGAGAATGTCAAAGGTGGACGTTGACGCAGCCGCGGGAGCAGCCAGTGGCCAGTTGGAGTCGTCGGGCGTGGCGGAAGGAGACGTGGCAGAAGCTGCGGGAGAGCTGGCAGCACCAACCGAAGGAGGAATGAACACATCCGGCATCTGTGAGAAGCGGCGGGTGTCCACAAACGAGGGCACGTTCATGTCTGCCGAGTACGAGTGCGCGTGCATCAGTGGCGGGCGCGGCATGTCAGCAGTGGAGTACGATGCCGAGGGGGTCGGTTGCCGGAAACCACCGCTGGTACGCGGGCGCTCCATCCGCGGAGGGCTGGTAGGAGAAGTCATCATCGTCATCGAGTCCAGGTCACCAGGGCGCATCGATGCACGGCCGTTGCTCGAGAACCGGGGAGGAGGGATAGGAGGCGAGAAGGACGAGGCCTCAATGGGCGACCGTGGTGGCCGGGGCGGCGGAATCCGCAGTTGGTCCTGGGACTTGCTGTGGTTGAGACGCGGAGGGAAGACGGACGAAACCGACGCTGCGTGTGGCCGCATAATCGACCGCCGCGGGACGGTGGCAAGGACAGCATCCTCGTCAATTGGCAGTGTTTCTGACGAGAAGTTGGGAAAGTGCAAAGCCTCGGCCTGGATCCCGCGCAGATTGCCGTCCGCGGCGGGTGCGGCTACAGACGACTGTTGGGCCGACGCAAACTCAGACTGCAGAGCAACGCGGCTGCCTCTTTGCAGGTTGGGAAGCTGCTCTTTTTGCGTGTGCGTCAGGTGCTGGAAGTTGTACGGTCCCGAAATCTGCAGACGGCGGCGTCCATCGAGATCCTCACTAGGCGGGCCCGACTTGTTGGCCGCTCGCCGGCGGCTGAAAAAGGAGGGGATCAGAGGCTCCTTGGATGAAGAGTGGGCGCTGGACGTGGAAGAAAAGGTGCCGATGCTGCCGTGGCTGCTGGATGGCGGCAGGCCGTGTGACGATGTTGGCGGCATAGGTGGTGGTGGGGGCGAGGAGATGGCCACACCCTTTTCAAAGGGTGTCTCGGCTGAATAGAGCGAGCTGTTGGACGAGCTCTGCGCACTGCTCTCGCGCCGTAATCTGCCACGCTTGCCAAAGATGTTCTTGCCGAAAATCTGCACGCTCTCGTGGCGGTCGCGAGGCGCTGTGCTGGTTGTTGACCGCCCCGATGATTTGCGGGAAAGACTCGAGGACGTTGTGTTCTGGTCAAAGGCCTTGTCCCACGATGGCCGGTCTACCGAGGTCAGTGACCGAAGCGACGAGGATCCGGACGATGTCGTCTGGTGGCTTTGGCGGCTGTGGTGACTTTGGTGACTTTGGTGGCTCTGCTGGCTCTGGTGCTTGTCGGCAGTCGAGGCCAACCGCATCTGGTTGCTAATGGCACGGAGAGTCTCTGGTGACGGAGGGCCCTCCATGGCGGGCTCGAGCAGCTCCGAGATGCTGCCTGAGCGGGTGATTGATGAAGGCATGGCTGAGAGTGTGTGAGTATGTGTTGTCGAGGTTGAAAATATCAAAGATGATACTGCATCTGAGACCGCCGATGCTTATTCGGTAGTCGTCGTGGTCGTATACGTAAATGCAGTGTGTCGTCGTCTATATTGTGCTGGCGTCGTATATGTCGATGAAGGAGAGAAAAGGAGTGCTGAGGATGTCGTGAGAGTGTTGTGATATTGTTGATGGCGTGTATGTAGAGAGTGACTGAAGCAACAAAAAAAACTTAATGAGTGACGATATAACCAGGTCGACGAGTAAACATGCAATGCTGAGAATATGAAGAATGAGAGAGAGAAAAGGAAAAGAATAATAATACGGGAAGCTCGACGATGAGGGAGTAGGGCCGCTTTTGGGTAAAAAAGAAGAGTCCACCCGGGTGACAAGACTACTCCGTAAATAGGTGGTACAGAAAAAACGGTTTGCGGAGTGGTGGTGGTAGCCCAGGCAGGCGGTGGCTTGGGGGTGTCTTCAGAAATTCTGAATAGGAGGAAGGGGACGAGAAAGGGACCGGGGTAGGGGGGTGGACGTTGAAGACGGAGCAACGCTAAATGTGGGCCGCGTTTCCCACTCCTTGGCCCTCTGTCTGTGTTTTTCTCTTTTTTCTTTTTCTCTCGTCTTTGGTCGCTTTTTCGTTTTTCTCTCTTTTTCCACCCCCTGTGTGTTCCTTGCCAGGTCCAGGGTCGCTGCGAGTTGCTGCTGGGTCGCGTTTCTGTGGATCGTCGTTCTCTCTCTCTCGAGAACAGAACCGTGTCGAGCTCTCTGATGGTCAAATCCAGAGAGACTGGACGTGCGCTGCTTCTTCTCCAGTTGGTCTGTGGGCCAGAAAGTCGGCTTTTGAACAAGTGAGAGACCGACATACAGAAACGAATTGATATGCCTGCACTGCGCAAGATATCTTTGGTTTTGGACCTAAAATACAGACAAAACAAAAAGGACATAAAGTTGTGTGATGTGGGGATGCCGCTTACAACATCCGCCATACAAGCACGCGAGGGAGAGGCATAAAAAAGGACCAGAAACAAAACGGTTCAACAGCGCCGTGCAAGCATCACCACATGCGAGCATCTGTTCTTTTTTTCCCCTTTTCTTCACATTTTGCTCTTCTTCAACGAAAAGACACATGAGGGGAAGAGAGGGCAGATGCAATGATGGGCCGAAGGACCGCCGGGGGGACAACCGCGGTCTAATAAGTCCGCGATGAGGGGAAGCGAGCATGAGGAAGAAATACTCGCACAAGTCTAGGTGAGAAGTGAGGAGAGGAGGGCCACAGCCATTGACAGATGGAGATGATAGCAAGGGGATGGGGAAGCGAAGTGAGGAGACAGCAGAACCGAAGCAAGGAGACGCCAGCCTTGGAGAAGAAGAAAAGAAGAGAGCAAAACAAGAAAATGTCTTGGTCTTGTTTCTCAAGCGGCCAAAAAGGCCAAAAAGGTATTCACAACTCCGCGAGGGAGAAACTGCCGCTATCAGCAGGGACTGATGAAGAAGCTGCTCATGAAAGTGTCGAAGAAAGGGGAACACCAGCGAGGCGAGCCACGAGTCTGGGCAGCAGAGTTCTTTTCCTGTGTGGTGGAGGAACTCCACAAGCCACTGATGGTGAGACTTGGAAAGGGGACGAGCTCTGGGGCTTTCGTGCGAAGCCTGCCCTTCTAAAAGCCAACGGCAAAAAGCACAACAACGGCAATAAAGTGGGGCCAGGCCTCCTCTCTCTCTTCTCTTGAGTCTTTCTCTTCTCTTTTCTCTCTCCTGTGTCTGTCTTCTCTGCTTTTCTTTCCCCCACCCAAGGTTGCAGCACGTTAGACAACGGAGCCCCCCCTGCGCGGAAGCTCTGGAAAACTGGGGAAGGCTACGCCAGAGCGAGGATAGTTTGCTGGTTGGTGTCGTGTTAGCTGCAATCCTGCTTTCCGTGTTGGGGATGGCCGCCGTATCCCAGTTGTGAAAAGGAGCAACGGAAAGACAAGCCAGGAACGCCGGCGACGAGGAAAACACAGCCAGGGACCAAGCAGGGGTTTCTCCAGCAAAAAGAACAGCAGCCCGAGAAGAGAGAAGAAAGTGAACCCACAGAATAAAACAGTGACAAGACTCCGTGCGAGGACGATTCGGCCCTTTGGAGCACTGTCTTTGCTTGAGCGTCGCTGGATAAAAAGGCTCTTGAAGATTCGTCGAACTTGGCAGCATTAAAGCCATACATTTGGGGGCATTTTGGTTCAGGTCCGTCACACCCTTCTATGGATGGAGCCGAAGCCGTCGCCAGGCACCGCGCCGTTAAAAAAACGACGGGTCGCTCAGATTTGTGGGCGCATTCTCGGGTTCTCAGTGGCTGTTGGGCATTGGTGTGTGTACTTGTGCCTATTTCTGCTCAAGCGCAAGTCCAGCTCGCAATTGAAGGCGGGCGCCCTCTGTTTGGCTAAAAACGCCCTCTGGTTTGATGAAGCGACCAAGCTCGACGCCATCATAGAACCAACGGCGAGGCGTCAATTGAGCGCGAAATTTGTTGTTGGACGGGATATGGAATTGCAAAATAAAGAAAAAGGTACTCCATCCAAGTACGCCAACATCATTCGATGGATGGAGCTGGTGTGGGTGTGAATGCAATGTGAACAAATGGCGGATACAGGCACATCGAGTGAGGGAGCGTGGGAAAAGAGAGCGAGAGAAGGAATATGGGTTGCATGCAGAGAAATGAGAAAATACGACGTCAGAATGCGGCCGAATTGGGAAAGAGTGTGGCTGCAATGCCTTACGAGGAAGGGACGAGTTGGCGGATTGCGGCCTTTTGCTTGATCGAACGGGTGAAGTAGGAGCGACCTGCTGCAGATGCCTCGAAGATAACATCTTCCATGCACCTTCCACATACTTCGTACACTTGCATGTTGCGGAAGCAGGTGCGTTCCTGGCGTTCCTGGAGTCCAAAAAGAGCGCAGGCAGGAACGAAGGAGCATTGTGTACCTCGTATGTGTCTTGCCTCTCCAGGTTTGTACCTTTCTCTTGATGCCTCCTTCCTGCAACCACCTTTTGCGGCCCCGCCCGTGACAGAATCCTGGGATTGCGCGGGCAGGTACGACCAGCTCGCCCTTTCCCCAAGCTTGTGCGGAGCATCGGCCACGTCCTATCAACAGTCGCTGTCGTTCGTCCTCTGGTCGTTCATAGCTTCCAGTTTTGTCAGGACTTGCTGCAGCACGCTGCATCGCAATATCAAGCGTAACCCAGGAAGGAAACTGCGACTTGCTTCCCCTGCCAAACCTGCCCTGTTATTTTCTTCACTGATAGAGAAGTTGCGCTTGACAACGTTCCTGCAGTTTCTACACTTTTTTGTGTCAATTCGGCCCTGTCGTTTTAGCATTCTGCGGGGAGGTGCGGACAGCCAGCTCTCCAAAAAAGCAAGCCAACCCAAATACAAATCCAAATGCAACAAGAAAGCAACGTATTAGGTTGCGCCTTCCCGGCGGGCCACCTTCCCGATGTCCTCTTTGGCGAGCAACCTGCCCTCACATTGTTCCTTTTGGAGGTGACGGACGATAGACCTTATTTCTTCCGTCTTTGATGGTACCTCTCCAAGACATTATACCACTTATCCGATTATCCCCTCTCTTGCTCGCCCTCGCATTCTCCCACTACTGAGTATTTACGACGAACGAAGTAAGTGCATATGCTTCCTCACCCCATCATATCCGCATCCGACGTGTCCTATTCGAAAACTGCAACCTCCTTCAACTTGCGTGCATCCGGCTCCACGCCCGCAAAAAAAAACACTTTTTTGTGCCTGTGAGATACGTCGTATGTGGTACAGATACGGGCCTGCGGTGCCCCATCTCGGTATGTCTGTCGACGGAGAGGAGGAGCACCGGGGAACGGGCCATGGAGCGACCATGCATAAGGAGCATCCGTGGAGCATGACTGCAGTTCTCTCTCCCTCTCCTGCGTCCGCCCTGCGTCGCCCTGCATCTCGACGTTGTGCCCAGCATCTTTTTGCTTCTCCACTGTGCCACTGTGCCCAGGGAGCAGCCCCATCGAAGGATCTCTGTGTAGCGGGTAAGGGCACAGTGCAAGAGATGCTGATGGTGATGGCGGAACCAGTCTTTTTTTTTTCATCACGGTCGCAGCCACACTAGCAATCACAGCGGTCGCTGCAGTCACTATCACCCTCTCTTTGTCATCAGAAAGAACTTTGTGGACAAAGTATCTCCCAATACTTTGCACAGTGTCAGGGTACATGAGTCAAGGCCAAGAGCAGGGGAAGTGGAGTGTGGTCGTGGGCGCCAAACAGTGAGAGGCCCTGGCCCTGAAGAAAAGCTAGCACATTTTGGGCTTGCAAGAGGCTGGTCTCGCAGGAGAGAAAAGCACCTCCCAGTTGCGACGTCAGCCCCCAGACAAAAGTTATTACAGGGGAGCCAGAAGAAAAGACATTCAGAGACAGAAAGGAAAGCAAAACTGGAAGACAACGATGAAGCCTCACTCTAGGGAATAAGCCGAACCAAGAGAAACTGGCCATAGCTTGCGCTTGCGTTGCACGAGTTTCGTGAACACAAAATCGTCAACAGACTAACACCAGAAACGGTGCGAGAGCGGCGCCATAACGACACCAAATCAGATCACCTGCAAGTAAACAAAAGCATCGACCAGATCGACCAAAAACACCAGAGCCGTTCTTATCAACTTCGTCTCAGGTTCAAGATATCAACGGCAACGCCGACCAAACCCTCGTGGCAATCAAGCAAAGGTTAATTTTACCAGAGGGCGAGAACCTGCCAGAACACCAAAATGAGCCAAACTGATCCTCAGAAAAGGGTGCCCGCTCTCCCCTTCATATGGTTTTCTGGGCTTTCTAGCACTCAGCGTCGTGCTGGGCAATTCAAAATGGCCTGGGGAGATACAGATCAACATTTGGTGGGTCGACCTGGACTGCCCGACAAAATCTGAAAATGCAACACTGCTGGGCACAGACAAAAGACAAGTCATGACACCCAAAGGCTGGGAAACAGGGCCGCTCTTCACTGCAGCCACTGGAAGAAAACAACAGGCCAAGAAGAAGGATGCTGGATTCCACTGACGGGGTGACATTGAGGTTTCCTCAGGCCACTTGGGCGGCAAGGATCGACGATGGTTGGCACGATTTTCTGAGAAAAGCACGTCTTTTGGGTCGTTTTCTGTGCTTCCTTCTCTCACTATCGTCTTTCGCACTCCTCCCACTCTCCAGGCCAGCCAGGCCTCCCCTGTTGTCGGAAATATTTTGCAGGAGATGAGATTCATGGGCGATTTCAATACGGAGTCTCATTCAATATTTCCCATAACAGGCGGAATATTATTATGAGCAAGGGGACGGGAGGTGGGCTCAGTGGCTCTCAGTGGCTCTGAAAGTGGCTCTGTGGGCCAACAGGCACGATTTCAGGTAAGATTCTTACTGCAAAAAACGAACTGAACTTGACTGAATTCGTTCAGCCTTTTGGCTATCCAACTTTCCCACAGAGACTCCCACTAACGCGCTCGACTGACAACTGCCACGATATTTTGCTTCCCACCCATTAATACAACCAAGATATAGGCAGGCATGTTTTGGCGGAGAGCCGATTTTATGCATTGCAAATGTGAGTGGGTAAAAGTGAGCAAGAAAAACACACACAACATCCTTAACAAGCAGGGCAATGAATGAACCTTTTCCTTTTCCAGCTTTTACCCAGCATCCTGCTGCAACAGAAACGCCCCAAGAGGAAGCTGTTTTGCACCTTGTTGTCAAAGAAAGTCAACCAAGTCAACCCCAAAGTCGCTGCCGGCCGGGAAGAAGCGAATTTGTCTCCTTTGCCTTTTCCCTTTTCTTAGGGGGTGTGTGGTGTGGGCGGCCATCAGAAAAAAAGAGATCGACGCTTAAAATATCCTAATCTGATCCCCGTCGATGACGATCTTTTTTTGTCTTACCCTTCTTCTTTTTTTCTTCACTCGGTTCGTCTGCGCGTGGCAGACCGACAAAGAAAAGGAGAAAATTCAAGAAAAAAATGAAGGGAAAGGCAGAAACACAACGGCGAACCCTGTCAATGTCGAAATCAAAACCCCATCTTTCATATTCACCATTTCCCATTCTGCGACCACGTTCACGGAGACCTCCGTTGGTTTGCCCCCTTTTTCGTCATTGATATCTTCATCCTACCCCTGATAAAGTTCGCCCACATTCAACATTATGTGGCCAGTCCTTTTGGGCAAACACACAGACAGAAACAACAAGATCAACAATATGAATTACAAACAAAGTCAAAACAACACGGGTCTGTGCTGGCTCTGTCGGTGTTATTCAGCTGGACGCCAGCTCCGTGAATCCTGTCCGGCACTCGTACGAGACCTTTCACAATTTTCGAGAGTAGATTCATAGGGCGACGGCCAAGAATCAATTGAGGACAAAAACGAGTCCGAGAGCGAAGCTCTCGAATATCCACGGAGCTCAAGAGAAACGCCTCAAAAGCCCGAAAGGGTAAGGGAAACGAGCGTCTTGCTCCCGACTTTTGTTTTTCCTCTTCCCGCGACAGGGGTTGTGGAGTTTAATGTGTTTCAGGTTCTTCTTTTGTCGGTGACCTGGTCCCTGCTCGGTGCTGGCACTTGAAATATTTCGGAAGGCCACTCTGCCAAAAAAAAAAAAAAAAAAAAAAAAAACACAAGAAAAGGCACGAAAAGGCACAGAACGACACACAAGACACAGACCAGCAAAGAAGGAACGACACGAAAAAGGAGAAACGCGAGCCAAGAGGATACCGAAATAACGAAATAACGAATGTCGAAATCGTAATCGAAACAGATGCACGAGAACCAAATAAAAAAGGAGTCAAATTTGAGATATGAAGATGCCCGGTCCTGGCAATCACGGCGGAGCCGGAGGGTAAAGGGGAGCAATCTACGCAACGTTGGTGACGGACACACAAAACTGTAACCGAAGCTTCGATCTCAAACTTTGAAGCCACAGCACGGCCACGATCAAGACTCCACGAAAACCAAGACATCGTGGCTTCAACTGTGTTACAAGCCACGCCTTACTGACGAATTCGTACTCGAAACAAACGTACGCAGGTACCACGAACTGGTCCAGGCACGTGTTGTTGTTTTAGTTGTTTCCAGATGTCTCTCTTTTTTGTGTTTACGGAGTATGTCGTCTATTCTCAACCTCGACACGGAGAATTGTCCTCGTGCATGGTGGTGTGCATGGCAAGGCAAGCACACAGGCCAGATGCCGGAAAAAGAAAAGAAAGGCAAAAACGCATGAATGGTTTGTTTCGAAGACAGTCTTGGCCACGAGCGTGTTTGACTTTTTTAAGTTGTTTGACTTGAGGATCTAGTGAGGATCTCGACATACCAAAAAGGTTAAGATATCGTCCCACGAGAACGAAAAGAGCCCGATGAAAACGAGAAGCATGAATAAGGAGTTATCAACAAGGTCATTCGTCGACATGGTCAAGGTCAAGCATCTCGGAAGGCCGCTTCCACACACCCCCTCCTTCTTCGACATCTTCCCTTTTTCCCCTTCTCACTACCGTCCTGTCCGCCATTTTGAATTTGTTTACAATTTTTACCCTTATTCTCTGTTTCCATTGCAGATCCCTCATTCTCTTCATCCTTCCATGCATGCATAGCGCAGAAAAGGAGATAGCATTTTGACCTACTTTTGACCAATTTTGACGCCAGTCGTGGAGGTCGTGGAGGGTCGCGACAAAAGGTATCCAACGGTAAAAAGTTGGCCAAGACTGCGAGACCCGTCCCGTCCACCCATGATCCCCGTTCACAACAGGCACATTTTGGAGCCAACAACAACACCAACAACAACCGACGTTTTGTTATTTGTGCTTCGCCGACCTCTTTCCCTCTTTTCTTTCCCTTCTGTCGCACTTGTCTCACGGCACTCGATATCAACATCCCTGAACCTTTAACCTTTTTGACGGGGGCGAAAGGGGGGAGGACATTCGGAGTGGAGGGGGCTAAAAGACGGGGGTTTACACAAAAATGTTCGCGCACCCGCGTGGTAAAAATGTGCATGGCATATTCTCGCATGTCAATTGCAAACCCAGAGACGAAAAAGCATGGCAAAAAAAACATGGCAGATCCGCATGGCGTTTTCTGTGTCCGAGAGGACAAGCAATTTTAATTCAAGAAAACCACATGCTTTTTCGGTATCACAAGCACATACACAATACGCAACATTAATGCTCTGGAACGGGTTTTAAACTCTCTGTGTCGCTTGCACAACAGAAAACACATGTAAGACATGTGCTGAAAGCATGGGGTAATCTTTTGAGGGGACCAGCGAATTTCGCTTCCGGTAGTAGCTTCTTATTAGTTGTGTTCCTTTTTCTTCTTTTCCTTCTTTTGGGGCTTCTTTCTTTTCTCTAGCTCTGTCTCACAGAGCGATCACTGACTCTCCTTCCAACGTTGCCAACACAGCAGTGCATTTTCAGTGCATTTTCACCGCTCCTATATTTCTTTTTGACGTTCCCGTTCTCCCTGCTTTAATTGCCATCATTCGATGTTGTTTGTGACGAGCACTTCATATTGTCAGTGCTGTCATCCAGCTTGCAACCTCGGGATTGCAACATCCGCCAAAAAGTGATGGATGTTGCTTTTTTCTTGTTCCTGTTGTTCCTTTTTCCAGTTTTGATACCACGGCGCTGGTCCCCGGTGTTTATCCCAGGGCAGGCCAGAGCTGTCCCAAGCAGCTTCAATGCGACCATACGATGCACACAACTGCAGCTCTCTCATGCTCCTCATGTTTTCTAGTTACTTTTTAAGCTCCTTTGAGCTTTCTTGCAGTTTTACCCTCTTTCCCAACGCGCAAGCTTCCTGTAACTTGATGGTCGAATGAGGAAAGTCGCAGAGCAGGAAAACGGGCCCTGCATATTACAACAAGATGCCATTGGACACAATTGTCCTCCGTACTTCCTTTTTGGGTAGGACCTTGGGATAAGATACAAAGACAGAAAGACGAATTGCAAATCTTCGTCGTCGTATCGCAACTCTGCGTTTCATTCCACCGTACGACGTGAGCTTCCATGAAGAGGCCAGAGGTCAGAGACTCGAAAGATATGTGCTCCCCTCATCCTGGTTGCTGGCGTAATTTCAAATAAACTCAAGTTGTTGTTAATTGCGGCGCTGCGGTATGTCGTAATACTGTGTAAAGTGCGGAAGTCCAAATTAACAAGTTGCGGCCTACAGTTGGAAAACAACAAGTCGCAATTTAAATTCTGTAAAAATATCCCACGGGACAGGAATAGCTTGCAACTTTCACAAGGTAAAGTAGGATGAAAAGGATACCGGGAAACTGGGCACTTGTTGTTTGACGTGCCCGCCTCGCCTCTTCCCGCCAGTCATAGAAGTAATATTATCCGCGTATTAATTGTCGCATCGTGGATTTTTGGATTCTGTCGGAACGTCTTCCATCCCGCTTCAAGGTCCTTTGAGATATTCTTATCTTTTTCTGAAATTGGCCCTTTGCAAATACGTCGTACACTTCCCCATATTCTTCTTGTTCTTCGCGTTCCATGCTATCGCAAGAACGGCAATTCAAGGACCGATGCACAAACTGGCAAGAAAAGAAGCGGATCCATTTCTTGAATCAACCCCCCTCCCCCCCTTTTTCTGTCGGATTTTTGGTCGTCTTTTTTACTCAGTAATCACCATTTTAGTGAGAAACAACGACGATCCGCGGGCCTGGCCTCGCCTGGCGTCGGACCTGGGCCCTGTTTTTTCAGCGTTTTCCAGTGACACAAGTCTCGTTAGAAAGGTCCTCTATCCTTTCCAGTTTCCTAATTCGCGTCTGCTCCGTATGGAATACGCAGCCCTTTTTACGCTCCTCTCTTGTCCCTCCCTCCAAAAGCTCACTGCCACCTTCTCCTCTCTTTTTTACGCCGACTGCAACTCTACCCCATCGTCTTGCGCAAGAAAAAGACGAGGGCCAGTCTTCTCAGTATCCCAGTCCCCTCCCATCGTTGACGCGAAACCTTGGTGTTGGGAAAACGATCGACGTAAAAGGAGTCCGCAGAGAACCCACCGAGACGCACGAAACAAGTGTTGAAAATGTGAAATGTGAGGAAAAGAGGAGCGAGAAGCGAGAGAAACGAAAAGCGAAAATAGTTCAAACAGCCCAACGGACACCAACCCCGGCGATCGTGTCCTTCCCGCACGTTTCTCGGTCAAGGAGGGGGTGCAACGAAGAACAAGAAACGGAACAAACGGCCAACGGCCATGAGCCCGATCAACGAGAAATTGAATTAAACGTCGTCGTAAAAACACGTCTTGCAGCATAAAAATAAAAATAAAAATAAGAATACGAGTAAAGAAGCAATCTGGAATAAGTCGAGTCGACCAGTTGGACAGTCGACGGCAATAATTGTAAACACCCAATGGAAGCGAGAGCGAGCACCCTTTTGCTCTTTTGTGTGGTGGGGATTGGCAGAAAAGAGAAAAGCGCTGTCCCGAAGGTTTGGGCCCCCACAATACTTTTTTATTCCAGTCCAGCGTCGTGGGTTTTGGCGAGGTCCATTGGCCCAGTCAATGGCGGCCCATTGGCTCCTGGGCATTATGCGTCTGCGTGGGCGGAACGAAAGAGGTCCTCTTTTTACGTCGCCGACTGCCTCCCCCTTGCATGCGAAGAAGAATATGACGGGCCAGTCAGGTTGTCAACAGCTGTCGCGAAGAAGAGAAGAAGAAGAAAATATCTGAAGAAAAGCAAGCAAAAAAGGGAGCAAAGGAAAAAGTTTATGCAAAGAAATGGAGGCAAGATATAAAAACTCTTATTCTCCTTGCCTTTGCCGACCGCAACAATGTCTTGGGTGAAGTCGGAAAGAGTCCGAGAGGCGATAGGGCAAGAAAGAGGCAGGAAATGCCAAAGAATAAGAAGACAAAATGCATGAAAAAAATCGAGAAGAAGAAACAAAGAGGGGCCTCAAGGCGGTGATGTCTCTCGGTTGTCCACTCTGATGTCGATTTTTGTTTTACCTACTGTACGTTGCTGTAAGTCTTTTAACTCGCCTCTTTTTTTCTCTCCTGTCGCCTGCTGTCTTGCCTTTTGTCTCGCCTTTTGTCTCGGTCGCTTCCTCGGGTTCTGGATTCTCTCCAACCGGACGGGTTCCCGTGGTGCGGGTTCGTAGGCTCACGGACAAAATGTCTAAGACAAAAACGCCAGCCGCCCATTGACAAACAGAAACAAACGTGGAAACTTTGACTACAATGTACGTATTGTTCCACAGACGTGCATCTAGAGAGCCACAAAGAGGACCAGAGAACCACCGAAAGAAACACCAAAGAAACACCAGAAAAGACGTGCATTACGCTATTGTAGTGGCGTCCGAAAGACTGACAAAGTGTACGGACAGGGGCCGGTGAGCAGTTTAAAATTGGTCTATTTATTTTACTTTTTTTTCGTGAATTTTTTTTCACAGAAAAATAAATATCGAAGGTCTAAAATAAAATATAAATAAATAAATACTCCAAAAATCAATATCGAAAACAAACAACATCCAGCTCACTTGAGACCCCCACGAAGCTCGGGTAACTGCACATTATCACGACATGGGGGTTCTTGTGTCGCCATTGAGGTGTTTGATATGGCGGAAGAGTTGTTGTCCAAGCAAGGCTGGATACGCACTGGACCGCGTGGGGAGCTCAACCAGACTTTGATATCAATTTTTTCGAGCTTTCACAACCCCTCACCACCCCTCCTTGCACACGCGATATTTCCATATTGAAACTGGTCTAACTCTACGGCCTACGGGGTCTTCCCAAGCTCCCAAGGGTTCCCAAGTCTCTCGATAGCTTCATCGCCGGACTGTTTTGGAGCGTCTGGTTCGTCGTTTTGGGTGTAGTCGGTTCCAGGAGCCCGGGTGCCCACAATGCACGCCGGTCGTCTTTCGTCGTGTCCCCTCTGTCTCCATCCAAATAGCTCGTCCTGTAGCTTGAAGTCCAGTCCGTTGTTTGGGACCGGGCTAAAGCTAAAAAAGCGAGGGGCATGGCGAAGCTCGTAACATGTCATATTTTGACAACTTGAAAGTTTGACTTTGAGAGGCAAAAAGAAAAGAGAGAAAGAGGAAGAATGCTCAAGGTCGATGCAGGGCCAGGGAAGGAATGCAAGGAAAGGAAGTGCTACGTATTACACCACCAGGTGTGGTTGTACTCCGTATGGAGTCACTGTTGGCGTTGGGAAGCGCTATTGAAAAAAAGGACGACAAGGTGCGCCGCTGGCTGCAGGAGTATCTTACATTCAGTATTCTCAAAAAAAGGAGCTTTTATTGAAGCAAGGTCGTAAGGGTTTGTCCCGAAGGATTGGGTGGGCGACGAAGGATACGAACGACAGCTTGATGGACGGCCACGGATGTTTGGCGGATGTCAACGGATAACGGGTGTTGAACGGCTGCAGATGTTGAGCGTTTACTGTGTAAAATGCTCCTTAAAATGTTTATTGCCGGGCACGCAAGATATCACAGGAATTGGGAAGTCGTTCGATCAGGAAGGAGGCAAAGTCAAGATGAACTGATAACACGACGGGCAGGGGCAGTCAACTGATTCAGGAACCTCAAGTTGGGGGTCACTTTTCGACCCAAACGAGGGACTAGATAGCTCGACAGCTCGTCAAGGAAAAGGTCCCCACGCCAAGCATCTATCAAGACCCTAGACAGGAGGAAAGTATCAAAAAGACAAGAAGAGACGCTCTCACTTCGATCAGTTCTCATCTTGCGAGGTTTGTCTCCTTCCCAGGGAGACAGATGCAAACGCAGGGGCTAACAGAGTCCGTCGTTCTGTAGCCCATCGTCCCCCGTCCTTGTCGGTGAGAAAGTTCCGCAAAGATACTGAAATGCTCCGAATATCGAAAAAGAAGATTGACGGTAAAGAAAGAGAAAAGAGAAATATCAAGCGCGGCTTGCGAGCGATATTCGCTCCCTTGCTGCGAGTTGGACGTCGATATCCCTCTTGTCTGTTCGTCTCACCACTCACCACACACTCTCACTCTCACCATTGCCGAAAGGGACCTTTTTTTTTTTTGCGCACAGACGGTGACGGCCCCCTCTCTTGCCTCCGCGCCGTCGCTCACCTTGGGGAGCTTTGGCCGTTTGTTATTTTGACATCAAGAGAGCCCGTCGCTCAGTCTTTCTGATCAACGCCTCACACCCCCTTATTTTCGTTATTTTCGTTATTTTCCTCAACCTTTTATTGACTCTTCACCTCTTGCGGAAACGCGCGAGGCTAGGAGGCCTAGGCCGGCGCGCCGAAGAAATGAGAACAAAGAAACGGACTCGAACGGGCAACAACAAAAAAAGGGGTAGCCCGAGAGTAGCTCGGGGAAGTCTTACACAGTAGCTCGGGGACGGCTTGAAGATTGACAAGAATAAAAGAACTAAAGATTCATGAAAAGACTCACTAGCCCGGCTGTAGACTGTTGATGTGCAGTCAACGCGCGCACAACGGTTCTGTTTTAACACTGGCGCATGGCACAGAGTTGCAAATACAATTGTTCTGGTCAAGCCACTTTTTGTCCTTTTTGTCCTTTTTAGTTTTTGTGTCTTTTTGTCCTCCGGCTGCCGAAGGAGGTCACCACCAGGCCGGCCGGTGTGTTGCTGCAAAGAGCTATCGTTTGCGAGGATGAGCTATCCGAGGGCCCTATTCCAACACGAGCAGCTTGTCAACAAACCGCGGGATTTTGGTGAGAAAGAAGATTGCACCAAGCAATTCACAAATTGCACATTAATTGTTTGTAGCAATAGTGCAAGCCCTATGCAGTCAGAATGAGTGAGACGGATATTGGCTTTCGTTCTTACCTTTGGTTCTCGCTCAATTCATCACAGTGATTCGCTGTAATTTCCAAGCAAAATTGTATTTCCGTGTGGAAGACATCTTACTTTGTGCCGTGGTGTCAGCAGCCAAGAACGTTCCTGCATTTCTTCAGCGAAGCGAGCACTGTGCAAAGAGGAAAGCGATGAAGTATGGAAGCGAGGGAAGGAGGCTGCAGGACAGGCCCGACGCCTTGCAGACCAGCATCCCAGAATCCCAGGGCCATGACAGTGAGGGTTTTTGTTCCCTGGCGAGCCTGGCTTCGCTGAAGGATTTCGATACAGCAACTCGACAGGGCTCTTCCTTCCGCCCTACTGAGCAAAAGCAAAAAGAATTGCCGCAACAACCCCTGGGCTTAGTGTCCTGGACTTTCTGGGCAACACGCGGCACCACGCGCAAAAGCAGACAGCAGACAGCACCCAAAAAGCAAGCAGGAAAAGCAAGGCGAGCGGTCGCGAGGCAGGGAAGCCCTGTCACTGTGGATGAAGAGAGAGAGAAGGCAGAGAAAAGAAGAGAGAAGAAACTTCAGGGAAAGAAAGAGAAAAGTGGAGACTAACACGGTGAACGAGCTTCCTATTGGCGCGGGGAGGATAGGGTCAACAGGGGTTTGAAGGAAGGAGCCAGCCAGGTACGGGTGGGTCCTCAAGAAAGGAAAAGGGAAAGAGGGAAAGAGAAGAGAAGACTCAAGAGTCAAGAGAGAGGAAGGAGCAGGGGTGGCCCAGAAGACGACCCAGTCCCAATTGGGAATCTTTGGGTAGCTTGCATCCAGGGACCAGGGGCAAGGTTCCTTCTGTGTGTTTTTGTGTCTGTTTGTGTGTGTCCCTCTGTTGTGCCTCTTCTTGTCTTCTGTTGCTTCCCACACTTCGACACGATGCAACCCCAGAAGCAACAAAAAGAGGAGAGGCAAAAGGAGCAGCGGGAACTGAGGAGACAAGAAGACAGAAAAGACGCAAAGACGCGACAGACAGTGCCCCTCTGTCGCTGTCACTGTCTTTGTCACTGTCCGTGATAGTGGACTCGCCTCGGATTTCGAGAGTTTCTACACTTGCTTGCTGCAGCCTTTTCGCGTTTCTATTCCACACTGCAAGGAAGACTAGAAACATTTTTTTCGTCTCCAGAGGCGCGTCCTGACTCGTCAATTCCTCGTGGCAGTGGGGGGCTGGAGAAAAGAGGACGGCCGGAAGAAAAAGCGAAAGCAAAGCAACAGCGGCAAGAGGAAAAAGAGAAGAAGCGGCCTGAAGCCTGAAGCCTGCAGTGCGAATGCTCGCCGACGACGAAACATATGCGCAAACAGGCAGCGATGTGCGCTGCAATGCACTGCACTCGTTCAAGTGTCTTTCCTTTCGACCTCCCTAGAGTTTTCTTCTTCCGGGGCATGCATCAAGTCCGACCCGGGCCCCAGGCCACTCACGATGGCCTCCCTCAGAAACTGCAACTCTGACACAGACAGCCAAATACAGTAATTGAACGTCAAACCTGTCCAACTGAGCACCGACCAGCACCTGCAACTCCTGCAGCTATCTCGAAAACAGCCATGATAGTCCAGCAGAGATCGTCGGGACGTTTCAACGTCGATGTCGATGCCCCTATTCTTCTTTCTGTCGGTCGGCCCTCGCATCGCTCGCAACCCGACTTTTCTTGGGGTTCCCTTGCGGACTTTTCTGCAAATCCCTTCTCAACTGAGTAATACAAACGGGCCACACTTGCTCGCACCTCCAAGCCTCCAAGCCTCCACGCCTGCCACGCAACCACGCTCACCAACGCCAACATCTAAAACACTGGCCTCGTTGAGTGCCGGCGCTGGCGTCCTGGGCAATCGCCACTTTTTGCCTCAACGCAGCAAGAACGCTTTGTGTGCTTTCTTTTTCCAGGCGGTGGACGGCGGTCCGTGGTGGGCTATCACGGAGTGCCTGAGCATTTGTGGGCTATCACTGTGGGCATTTGCATCTGCAGTGTTTCGTTTTGTTTCTACTGCGTACGACGCCTGCATCGTGTTCAGCCCCATCCAGCCGTTCTGCCAGCCGTACCGGTGCCGACAAGGCAAGAGGTGAGGGTCAATTGCAAAACAAAGCGCTCAAAGCTCAAAGCTCAACACGATGCGATGTGATGGAGACGATCCATCGGCACTGGGTCCTTGGAGGCAAAGGAAAAACGTAGAGGCGGGCGTTGTAGTCAAAGTGGCGGGGACAAGCACGAAAGCACAAAAGCACGGTCACTGTTGCGGAAGCACGGTTGATAAGTTGGGCACGAATCGTGGATCACGAATCCGCAAATCCACGAATCCACGGAAAATCCACATTGAAACGAAACGACAAAAAAAAAAGACAAAAGAGACACCGCAAAAAAGAACACCGAGCAGGTCCAAGCTTCTCGGTCGGTGACGAGATTTGCGGGCTTTTTTATTGTATCAACGGGCGTGGGGGAAGAGGATCGAAAAGATGGCAAAGGAGGATGTCGTCGCAGGGAGCCTATCATGTAGCAGCAATTGTCCATGAGCATTCATGATGAGAGATCAAGCCTGACGAGCGACATCCCTCGGTGACCTTTGAGCGTAAGCCGTCTTCCATGTCGATGCACATCCTATGTCTCGACTTACACATGTTGAATGTGTTCTTCCGCTTTATTGTCAGTCTCCCTTCAAAGTCATGACAAACCCCACATGCAAGGAAAAGAAAGAAGGTGGTGGTGATGAAGAAGACCTCATGCAAGGGGTCTTTTGTTCTGCCCTCTTTTTTTCTGCATCTCCTGCTTCTTACGTCTTGCACCTGCCCCCTTCCTCCTGCTTCCACACTGTACGAAGTATATCGATATCCCGACAGCAAGCTCAGCTCGACAAGGACGTTTTGTTCCTTAGGTTTCTTTCGTTACGTTTGTTTCTTCTTTTCGCCTTCTTCGTTTCTTTCTTTCCGTCCCTTTCCACTGGCCCGCTATTCGCTGTGGTTCCGGGCTCCAAAAGGCGGGCCAGGCAGGACCCGTTGTGGCCCGTCTTTGGGTCCCGTCTTTTTTCTTTGTCCCTGGTCTTTTACGTCTTTTTACGTTCTATTTTGTCTTTTTTTTTTTGTTCGTGTCCCTTGCAACTGTCGCGTCTTTTTTCTCATCCTTCATGCACACACCCTCTCCAGTCCCAGCCTTGGACCCGAGGCTGGATCCAGATGGATGCAAAGTGGTCCAGGTTGAAAAGAAAAAGTGAAAGAAAAAGGTGAAAATAGACGGCAAAAAGGCAGGGAAAGAGGGCAAAAGAATCCTCAAGGATGCCACCGACAGAAGCTTGGACTTTGGGAGGTTGTCGGGCAATGAATACGGTGTCGGTCTTCTAGTTTGTTTCTTGCGTTTCTTTCATCTTGATGGTTGGAATCGTGACCGTTCTCCAACAGACAAGTCACCGAAGTAGAGAAGAGCAGGTGGTAGATGCAGGAGAAATGTGATACAAGTCCTCTAAACTGCTGCCTCTGGGCTTCTTTTCTTCTCTCGATCTCACCCCCACAAATATCAGCTGTTTTCTTGCTTCCGGTCCCCATTGAGGCGCCAAAAGAAGAAAAGAGAACACAAAGGTACTGAGAAAAAGAAAGAGGAGCTTAAGTGCATGCATGATGCAGACCCGCGTTCTCTCTCTTTTTTTTTTACGAGAAAGATGCGTCTCCGAACGAATAAGAGACGCGTTGCAGAGGCCCAGTTAGGTTTCCAGTCCAGTTGGAAGTGACCGGTCAAAGTTACACTTTCGCTCCAAGTAATAGGCGCATACTCCAAACGCAGGCGCAGATGCAGGTCCAAGTCCACAAGTCGTCCACAAGTCCACTGTGCTACGCGCGAAAGGTGCATGCATCGACCCAGAGAAAGAGAAATGGCAGAAGAAAAAAAGAACCATAGACCCAGAGGCCCAGAACAAAGTCCACTCACGACAAACTAGAAGACCCAGAGGAACAAAAGTACGGGGCTGGCGGAAGCGCTTGCATGAAGAATAGGGCGAGTGAAAACGAAGGCAAAAAGATGAAGAAAAAGTCGACAGAAAAGACAGAAAGTCAAGAGAGGAGAAGGACCACGGCACTCCACACAGTCCCAATGCAGGGTCAGATGCAGAGAAAGCTGTCGTGAAAGCGCGGAGGAAGTCGTGAAAGTAAACTGTTTTGTTTGTTTTTACTTCTCGAAGAATCTCTCAACAAAAAAACGAAGCTCGACGCCTCATCTGCACGTCCACATGTTCACGAGGAGAAAGTCAAAGAAAAAGATGTCGAAAAGAAGTGAGATGCCAACCTCGTCGTCCACAAGAGGGGTAATAAGAAAGCAGCCCCCTACAAGACTCTGGAGAGACCATCTTCACAGCGCCTGTTTCAGGCACGCTATGCCCTAAGAGACAGGAGACAGGCGCCAAAGTCACTTTCACGAGACAAACAGAAGCACACATACACACACACGGCATATCAAAGATGTCCGTCAATAGCATGTGAATGTGAAGCCGTTTCTGCAGCCCTTTTTCGTTCTCGACCGGCCGGCTCGCTCGTCTCGCTCGTCTCACCTTCATCTCCCCGCGTTTTGGCGAGGTAGAAAAAGGGCATACTTCCAAAAGGAGGAAGATGAAAAGAAGAAAAAAACCAATTGTTGGGGAAATGATGGGAAAAGAACACGTTTTGCGGGGAGAACCAAGACAAACGAAGGCCAAAAAATCAGGGGAAATGAAAATGTGTCCCGCTGTCACGGCACATTCACAAGCCGAAAGACGGTACTCCGCACGTTGGAAGACAAAGATAATGAAGAAGGGGCGTGTTGATAGATGCCACGAGGATTTCTTGTGAAGAAGAAATCAATAAAGGAACAAAACAGACAAAAGACGGTGAGCTTCTTGTTTCAGGATTGGTGATGGTCGCTGCTCGTAAGGTCATCTCTTTTTCATCACAGCCTCGGGATGATGAAGTGCTGAGGGAAAGAACACAGATGAGAATAGAGTGGGTATGTGGTCGTGCCGATGCGGGCACCCGATGCGGCGGAGAGTCAGAAAAGAGTGCCCATGTTTGCCAAGAGTCAGCCGTCAGCGTCCGCCGTCCGTCACCCGTCACTTTGTCGCCCATTGTCTTTGAGCCACGGTCTCGTCTTGCTGCCCGACGGGTCCGTGTAACGGATGCCCGACTCTTTTTGTTCCTTTCGTGTTCTCTTCCGTGTTCTTTTGTGTCTTCCAACGTACAGAGTACAGCATACAACAAAATTTCAGCCCCTGACCCGTTGCACAGCGTCTGACAAAACTGCTTCTAGAAGACGAAAAGACAAAAGACGGTCATAAACGGCGGTGTGATGCACAAGATGTTATCTGCTGTGGAACATTGACAGGTGCCAGTCACTGCCAGTTACTGCCAGTCGATGTTGCTCACATGTCCTTGGTTTCTGTGATACCATCAAACACGAGACGCCCTGATCCGTCGGTGAGATGCAAAAGGGGCTGCCAGCCAACATCTTCAGCCAATACGAATGTTCTACCAACAACCTCTGGCCAAGCCGTGTCGGGGATGTTGGCAACAAAGAGTGTTACGCTGGGATATCCCCTACGCCCCTGCATTTTATCGTCTCGCGATGATTTTCAATGTCACGCGACTCGGACTCGGGCAAGTCGACTGATGTCGATATACGGTCAGTAAAGAGGTACGCGTCTGCCTGTTGGAAACAATGCGCTTGCATGCTTGCCTGTTGGCAGCCGTACGGTGTAGTCAGCGTGTCGCTGTCTTCATCTGCCGCCTTCTCCATCTTGCCTACACCGTACTCCGTACATACATCTGCCGTCTTCGCCTGCATTTGAGTCTGCATCTGCGTCTGCAGTCTGACTCGGTTCCAGTACGTATTTCCCGGGTTTATTTTTATTTTAAGCATCGCGGTGGCAATGGTAATGAGGTGTTTTGTCTGCCCTGCAACGCCTTGTGGCAAAATACCTCCCTGTCCTCTCCACATCACTGACAGGTCACTGTTCCAGACTTTTGATTCCCGGGATAGCTTACGGAGTACAGCTTACACGACATAGCTCCTACAGCTCCGACTTTACATACCATATTCTCGAAAGGCTGGAAAGCTCCTGCAGCTGCACGAAAAGGGGAGCCTCGCAGACTCAGGGACAGCTCATTCTCAGAAAAATGGCCCAATGCGGACATTGGAGGACATTGAAGGAGCTTTGGAGATGCACAAGACACGGCACAGAAGCAGGAGCGGGAGACAAAAGGGGCAAATAGTTCAAAAAGAGCAAAGAGAAGCAAAATGAGGCAAAAAGAGCAACGAAAAGGAGCAACAGACTGAAGGAGCCTGCAGGACGGCACGGAATATTCTTTTGCGGTTCTTGGTCCTTGGTACTTGGTTTTTCTTCTTTCGCGTCGACTGCTGCCATCCTCGGTCCGAGGACAGAAAGCAGAAAGCATTCGACAACGAGGGTAGGACTTGTCTAGAAGCAGTATCTGTCGCGACGATGTGTGTGTGTGTGTATTGGCGCTGGCCAGCCTTCTTTCGAGTATCAATTTCCCTCGAAACAGAACGTGTCTGAGCCCTACAAGAGACATCTTAATCGAGATTCAACGTTCGAGAACCTCGAAAGATGTCTCCAGTTTCGCTGTTTCGCCGCCCGCCACAATTAAGGTTGTCGAAAGCGAGTGCCACTGTCACTGTCACTGTCGTTGTCACCGTCGATGTGTTCCGTGTCCGTGCTGTTGCACTCTTCCAATGCGCTCTTCCAGGTTTGGAACATGCCCCGGTCAAAAAAGACACGACACGCTCCACGACGCGATGCGACTTTAAACGGCAGTCCATTTTCTCTCTCACAACGCCACCAAAGACTCCACGTCTGAGAGCCGGAGGCAGGGCGATGGAGAAGAAGGCAGGAAAAGGAGCAGAAAGATGGAGAAAATCGTGGAGCAAAGGCGCACTGCAGACTTTGCAGTGCATCTGCAAATGCAGTGAGCGCAACGAGCGCAGCCTCGTCTCCATTCTCGAAAGTCCAGTTTCCAGCCTCTGCTCCTACAACGTACGCTTTGTCTTTCTTACTTAATCCGTTCAATTAAATAACGCGTCGCGAAACGACGCGAAAAAAGTGAGGAAAGAAAAAGGTTCTCAAAAATACGACAATTTCAAACATGCTACTGTGACAGCAAAATGTCCGAAAAGTTGCATGACAAAGCCCTCGTCCTTGTCAAAACACAAGCACAAACACTGAAAGGACAATGGGCTCACAAAAAGCAGCCATTGCAACGACCAGGGCAAGGGACATGACAAAAAAGTGTTGCCATTTTTGTCGCGTGGTTTTTTATTTTTCCCACCAACAGTTTCAACAGCCTTGCCTTGCAACGTTCTTTTTGTTTTTATTTTTGAACACAGCAACAATAGGTGCAGTGCTCATCCCAACATCCATGGCATTCTGTCGCATGCTATTTTCAACCCTCGAGCTATTGTTTCTTATGTTGTTAAATTAAGATTTTCGCAGGTCAGGTTCATTGTCCAAGATTTGCAATTGTTTTGAGCTTTTTTTCCCCTTCTCTCTTCATTGTTTCTCCAATTGTTTTGTTTTATTTTTATTTCCTGCTCCTGGTTGTGTTAATTTTCACGCCCACAGTTCACTACTCGACCCTTTGTTGAGTGGTCAACCTATATCACGTCCAAGGCTGGCTCTGATATAGGGTCTCTTGTGGTGATGGCCCGATTACAACCAGCCATCGTCGATCCCTCGAGCGTTTTTTGCCCTGAGATTCAGCGAGGCCGTTTCCTTTTAAAGAACAGTCTTGTCGGGCGGCTGCCCGTTGTTCCTCTTCCGGTCATCTCTCACATTTTGTTCTCAGGGCAAAGCGACCGATTTGATTTCGCTCGCCTTATGTGTTCCCCTGTCTCATTGTTTTTGCTCGGACGGTGTTCGTAGGGAAAGAAAATAGGGGATCGTCTCGAGCGAAAATCCGGTAAATGAGAAGAAACAAAAGTACAGAGGGAGGGTATATCAGGCGTTTATATATGTGAACGCCCACCAACACTCACTAACCAACAATGTGATTGACAATGATGAAAGTGAGTGGTAATAATAGTGAGATGAATCGCGCACAATAAATGTCCACCAACAGCAATAGACATTCTCATCGACCCCGGCGCTACCAACTCCACCACTCTTACGGAACAACCGCTCAACGGAACCGAGGCCCTCTCCGAACCGGCCCGCCTTTTCGCCGAGGCACTTGTCTTTGTTACCCTGTACTTATCAATTGCCTGCACCCTCCCATCTACGTCTACGCGATGTCGTTGTGCAGCTTCGCTACTTGTAAGCGATCAACTCGTTGCAGCCCTCGGACAACTGTTGGGCTGTTGGATGCTGTGAGATTTCTGTGACTTGTGCGGTGGTTGGTCGTTTCGTCACCGGTGGCTTGTCCCCACGGTTGTATCGCGCGTCACAGAAGTCGCAGGAAATATACCTCGGTTGCGTTAATATATGTCAGAGAGGGACGCGATGCGATGCGATGGAGAACAGTGGAAGACTGGAAAAACGACAAAAACGACAAAGCACCGGAAATGTCCCCGGTCCCATTGTTTTTATTTGTTCGCGCCTTCTAGAAGTACTTTGAGGGAGAGGGAGAACAAAAACTTTGGTACGCTACTGGAAAACCTTATTATCGTCTGTTAAGAAAACGCGAAAAAGACCAAAGGAGAGAAGGGTGCAGGTAAGCAAAGGTCTGACCGCACGGGATGAACGCAACGCTCGCTCGGACTGCCGCCTAACCACGGATGCGTTTGCCGGGGAAGAAAGGAAGCGTGAAGCGTGCCTTTGAGAGAGGAAAGAACAATGAGAAGAGAAAAAGAAGGCGAAGCGAGATGGAGGGGCGTGTGAGAAAGAAAACTCAAAAAATTAATTGACGATTTAAGATCAGAGTTTTCAACACAACGGTACTTGGGAATGGGGGATACAGGCACAAAAAAAACATTAACGAGGTTGGTGATTGACAAAACATGTTTCAATAGGATTTATTCGAGTTTTTGTTGTCAAATATATCTGGCGATGGCTGGTCTTGAGACAATTCCACTGTAAGAAAAAGTCAACGCACAAAGGCGTCGGGCAAATCTAGGGATACCTCGAGATCCTTCCACGCAATTGTTGACGCAAAATGTTAACGCACGCACTTAACAACTGCACAGCAAGCCTTAATAGCTGTCGTCAGCCCGTTGGATGCATCCTCTTACGACATACATATGTCGCAAGGCTTCAATAGACCACAAGGATCACAGTCTGGCCTGTTCCCAGCCCTGATTATCTTTCCGTATTCCGTCTCTGTCTCCATATGTGTCCATCTGTCTCCATCTTTGTCGTGATGTCTACGACGTCGCTGCAAGGAACTTGTGTTTTGCAGCTCAATGTGGTATTGATATTGCGCGATGGAAATGGATTAAAGACGGGAAACTGGAGCTCTGGAGGCTTCTTTCCTCGCCTTGCCTCCTTACCGTGCGTGTATCAACTAATGCCGGCGCTCAGGAGACAATACACCGACGAGCCGTGTCTTTTGTTATTTCCCGTGACTTTGGTTCCCGCTCAAGCAAAAGCGACCCTTGCTCACCGAGAATTAGTAGCACGCCCCAATTCACACCGACTCCCTCCCGTCCCTTCTTCCCTCCTCATCTGTCTCTCTGTCCCGTCCCCCAGGACCCAGGTTCCAGGGACTTAATGACCGTTTCTATGTGCGAGCGCAAGCTCTTTCAGGCACTCAATATGGCCCTGTCCCGGTTATTGGTCTCCCCGTCACTTCAGGCCGTGTCTCTGGAGTGCGGTTGCTGGTACTGCGTTTTGACAGTTTCCTCCTGTGCAATTAGAGGACATACCAAAATACGTGGAATTGCGGTCTTTCTGGGGCATTCTGGGGTTTCCTTGTGCCGTGTTCCTAGTTTGATGTGTTGGCAACGTCCCTCTTCTTAGATTATGGGGTAACCAAACATAAAAAAACCTCATAAACTTTGTTTCGGCACCACATGATTCCGTGGAACGGACGCCCAAAAAACATCGTAAGTGGTGGGATGCTTGTCGAGAATCAACTCCTTCATCTAAACTTTGCGTATTTGTAAACTGGTAAATCCGGGGAGAAGACCTGTCATGATGAAAAATTCTCAGACAAGCCTTCTGTCACTGCAATCAATCTCACGGCCCGAGTTTTGAGCTTCATCCTACGAGCCCTTGTTAAAACATGTCTTGCATAACTCTTTTCATGGTATGAATGCAAAAATGGCACTTGCAAAACATCCCGACCGACATGACAGGTGCACGTAATTAGGATAAGCCATGGCTCAAGTCCTGTCCCTGAATCCAGAGGTATCGAGCCATGGTGTCGTGTTGTCCACACCACGGTCCGTCACACAGACAACCACAAAAGTCTACCAACTTGGTGTCTGAATACTGGAGGGGAAGAAATGAAGTCTTAAGAGGTGCTGTGTATGGCCGTGCGAAAGCTGCCGGTAGTTGACTAAACTTGGTAATTGAATATTTGGGCGATGAAATGATTGTCATAGCGAACATCAACAGTGTGGTTGCCATTTATATTTGCATTCTTGTCACTTAAAGAGGATATTTTCTATCTGAGGAATCAAAGCTTTGTAAACAAATGAGATCTCATTTTTTTTTAAAAAAAAAGACACAATAAATAAAATCCACCAAATTATAAATTAGCATTTTCTATTGAATTGAATGATAGAAAAGAAAATGTCTCAGAGGTGCAAAAAAGAGGGTGGCAGCTAGAAGTGCAAAAAGGGGGAAAGTAAACAAACAAACTAACACTATGCCTGACTAATGGCCACCAATCGTACAAGGGCAGCGTTTCTTGTCACACCAACACACTACGAGCACAATCACCAAAATATGAATTGAAAATTGGTAGTAGAAAGGAAAGTAACGCTTGTATTGTGTAATTAAGCTGCGCTGCGCTGAATAAATAAAAGAGGGTAGGTACAGGAATAGACTTTTTAAGCCCGCCAAAGACAACGAAGAAAGAAAAACAAATGAAAATATTGCAAAGGAGAGTATCCATCGGTCGACGACAAAGAAAATAAATCAAATAAACAGCGAAAAACATTAAGACATCAAGCTGTCCTAGTTCTTGCGGATCACCGCGCTGGTGGTGATGCAGCGCTCGACGCGGACGCCCTGTTGTGCCTGCTGCAGCTGGCCGCCGAGGTTGTCCTCGCTCTTCGTGCGGCGACCGCTGGTGGGGGCACTTCCTCCGGTAACATCATCCTGGGCCTGCGTCGGAAGAGGCTCACTGCCGTCGGACCAGACGTGGGTGCTGACGGCGCGGCCGCCGATGCTGTTGGTGCGGGTGCCGTCAAAGGGCCGAGTTGAGGAGGGGATGAACATGTGGAAGTGGGTGCCGTCCGTTGCGACTGTCTCGGTCGTAGGCACCAAAATGGGTGCAGTCGAGGAGGATGAGGTGGGCGGCTGAGGTTGAGAAGGGTCAGTGGATGGGCCGGACTCGGTGGACTGCTCCTGTTGCTGCTTCTTGGAAGCGTCGCCGAGAGCCTTCGCGTATGTAATGGGACTCCACGTTACTGCGGGTTGAGTGGACGATGTGGACGGAGTAAACCAGCTGAGGCCCATGGCTGAGTTGAAGGGCGCCCGTGACGGTGCAGAGGCAGCAGCTGGTGGTGGCTGCAGGATACCCGAGGCGAGCTCGACGTCTTGTGTGCTATCTCTAGTAGGAACAGAGCCTTTGCGGAAGATGCGCTGGAGGAAGGACGTCTTTCGCGGCGCACGGGTATCGGCCACTTCGCCCTCGGCCGTCGATGCGGTCGGGTAAATGGGCGCACACGATCCTTTGCGTGATTGACTGATTTGTTAGCACGGATAGGAGACGTCAACCAATGTACAACACTAGAGTAGACTTGACCTACCTGAAAGAGTCTAGAGTCGACACTTGCGTGGCCGCATTGGACATGTTGGACGACGTGTTGGACGCCATGCTGTCAAACGCCGTGCGGTCGGGATCGTACGTCTCTTGCAGGACTGGGAACAGGCGGCCGAGGCCCACGGCCAGCAGGTATTCGCGGTACACGTTGATGGCCTCCTTGGACGTGCCGAAAAAGATGAAGGCGATGAAAGCGCTGACGACGGGGATCCAGCTCATGTTGAGTGCCAGAAAGCCGAGGTCCTTATAAGACAGGATCGTGATGGAGTTGTAGGGGATGAAAATGTTGTAATGGACCGAGTTAAAGTCGGACGGGTAGTTCCAGGGCCACCCCTGAATTAGGTTGATGGCGCAGAAGGCGGCGATGATGGGTGTGTAGGGCACCAGGATGCACAGGACCATGAAATATAGCTTGCGGCGGGCGCGCTGGCGACGGGCATAGGCGACGGAGTTGGTACCTCCGAGCGCGGCCTGGGAGCTCTCGTCGACCTGGCGGAAGCGGCGATATGTTTGGACTGCTTATTAGTTATGGATCATTATGATTAAAGGACAAGCGGGAGTACCTACATGTGTAGTAGCATGCAGCGATGGTGAAGAAGAGAGGTGGCAGGATGAAAAAGACAAGAAAGACGGCCGTGGCATCGTAGGCATTGGTGCATCCACTGGCTGGGGCAATGGCGTAGCGCTGGCCCTGCACAAAAATCGTGACAATGATTTGCAACACAGGAACAGGGAAGATAATGAGCGACTGCGCTATCAGGCGCTTCCGCTTCTCCTTGTTCGACAGGCCAGTAACGCGTGTCAAGCCGACCTGGTTCGCCAGACGCTGCATGATGGCACAAACACTGGTGCTGTAGACCGTGACGAGGGCATACTGAACATAGGCCTGCAAGTCACACCAGCCATAGCCGAGCCACCAGCTGGAAAAGTCCTGGTTGTGCCAGATGGCCGCGTTGACAAAGACAAACAGGATGAGGAACCACAGGTTGATCACATAGACACAAGCTGGGAACTCGCCGTTGCGCCAGAGAAGCCGGAGCGGAACCCATGTCAGGAGGATGGCAATGGGACAGAGGATGAGGCGGAGGATGACGTTGGCGACGAGGGCTGGTGGTGTTGGGAGTGTTCCGGCGCGGCCCCAGATGAGCACACCTGTGTCTGTGTAGTAAGGAGTTGTCTCCATGTTGAGGCGGGTGAGTGATGTGTTCTGTCTGTTGATGCTGGTGTTGATGCTCGGTGATAGTTTAATATATCTCGTCTTCCACGATGCTGTCAAGATCAAGAGGAAGAGAAGAGAGAAAGAGAAGAGAAGAATTGACCAGCCTTCTTGTAGGGGACGGATATAAAAAACAGTATCCCGTATTTAAAGGAGACACCGTGGACGTTTCTTGTTGCTGGTCAATAGGACAGGCAGAAGCCTCTTGGAATAGAGTCTGATATGTGACCTCCTCGACCCTCCTTGCCCACTTTGCTATTCACGCCCAGCAAGGGGCGGAAGCAGTGTGTGGTAACTCTGAATAGAGACGCTTCACCTCAGTATCGATGTGACGGGAAGGGTGTATCTTGGCATAGACTGGAATAGATGAAAACGAAACGTGGGTGTGATCGCGGGTGAGATTGTGGATGCGGATGAGAGGCCATGATGGGGGCCGGGCATCATGAATAGCGGATCGACATGGCCACTTGTTGTTTGAGATGGCCTGCGTGGAAATTTGAATAAGACGAGAAAGTGACAAAAGTGACAAAAAGCGAGAAAGAGTGACAAGAGGGAAGGTGAGATGGGATGAGAGTCTTAAAGAGGGTATAATAGACAAAGCAGTGTGAGGAGTGAGAGTGAAAGGGTCATGACCGATGTGGATAGAGAAGGATAGTACAGTGAAAGGAAAAGGTTGTCCTATTGACGAAAAGAGAACAAGAGTACAACGTAACAAAAAAGAGTGAGAGAAAAGAGCAACAGAAAACGAGATCCGACAGGTGATGAAAGGCACGACGTGGGAAATGTGCTGAGATGGCAAGGGAGGCCTTGTATGCCACAATTGGATAGTTCTAGGCCTGCCATCTTGTCAAAGAGAGTGAGAGAAGACGTAGAAAAGAGTGAGGCTTGTGAGGCTTGAGAGACACAAAGGCCAGATGCGGACAGGCATCCAAAGTCGTACCCTCAATTCCTCAATAGACGTCCAATTCGGCAAAAAAGACACGGGATGTGACTAGCACCATAGCCCAACATGCACACGTAACACGGCCAAACAAGGGCTGCCATGGCGCCAGTCGAGCCAAATTCCAATAGTCTCGTCAAATTCAACCGCCCAAAGAGACACAAGGACTCAAAATGTTGGCCGTCGTCCTTGTCAAAGGGAGAGGCCGGACGTAGCAAGCGGCGGCTGATCGTCTCTTCGTCACTTTTGGGGGTAGTGATCGGGGGAATACTATTCATGGTTTAAGGAGATTTTCGTAGACCCCTAGGAGATTTGGGAGATTTGGGGGCGATGCGCTATCCATGCCGGGCTGACGTTTTCTGTCTTGTTGCCGTCTTGGTATGTTTCCGTGTGGATTTCTGTGTGGAGGGTTGATGCAAGTTGAGGTTGTTCGTGGTTCTATTCAGACCCAAAAGAGGAAAGGCGCTTTCCCAAATAGGCAATTTCCCTTATTGACGACTTGGGGCCGGAGCTTGCAGGCCTTTTTGGAGCTGTTTTGTTGTCGTTTTCCTCAATGCTTTCCGCGAACGTGGAGCCAAGACATGTTACCTGCCATGCATTTTTAAATTCCTGCATTTCTGCACTTCTTACACAGTCAGTTCTATTTATTGCTCGCGCCCGGCGATCTGAGACGTCATATTGGTCCGCATCGTCGACTGGACGGCCAGTCTTTTCGCCGGCTCGCTATTTTTTAGTTTTATTTTTTAACGGTCCCGGGACAGGTGCTGGACGCTTCGGGTAGTGGTCTCATTTCATCACCAACTGAAGTCTAAATCCCTTGCAGTGTTGTCGAGAAAGCTTTTACGAAATGCCTTTCTCGAGGAGCTCTTCTGTGAGGTGAAAATGGCAGTCGCTATTGAGGTCTGAATGTCGTTTGGATAAAAGCGGGTCTTCACCAGCCACACTTCGGTAGTCGTCTTCTGCCAGTGCACGGGCCATTCGACGCCACACTTATGGGAGGTAAGAGCCCATAATCAGCTTGAAATTGGGAGGAGCAAGACGCAGAGCTAGGGAGGTGAGGGAGGGCGAAAACGCGGCAGCGACCAGTAAAGTGCGCCAGTGACGCGGAGCGCGATTGCGCCGTGCCTGGTGCGTGCACCTGCCGTTTGTTCCTGTCTGTGCTTTTCATTGTCTCCCCCTCTTCATCGCATCACCAACGCCAACGGCCTCAAAAACGTCTTTGTCCAACACCAACGGTCACCACTCACACACTTTTCGCTCACACTACCCTCCCCACCACCACAATGTCTTTCGCTATGCGCCGTGGCCTCGGCCTCACCTCCTCGCTCGCCTCGTCGGCCCGCGCCTTCAGCACGACGCCTGCTCGCCAGGTCGCCCGCATCACCATTGTCGGCCACCTCGGCGACACCCCCGAGCTGCAGGCCACCAGCACGGGCCACGAGGTGCTCAAATACGTCGTCGCCAGCAGCAGCGGCCCCCGCGACAACCGCCAGACGAGCTGGTTCCGCGTCTCGAGCTTCCTGCCGGAGGGCCCGCAGCGCGAGCTGCTGCGCGGCCTGCCCAAGGGCACGCTGGTGTTTGTCGAGGGCGATGCCACGATGAGCACGTACCAGGACGCCGAGGGCAAGACCAAGAGCGCGCTGAACATTATGCAACGTACGTCCCAAGCCCCAAGAATTTCAATCTGTATCAGTTCACCCGCTAACAACTTTGCAGGCAGCATCGAGGTCCTCAAGCGCCCTGCTCAGACCGAGTCGGCATAAGCGAACGCATCGTTTGACATTGACAGACGACTGGCTGGACGTAACATTTCTTTTGTATATGGTGTGTCGAGATAATGTACTTGTACCTATAGGGGAGGAAGAGAAGGGAACCGAACGGGACGATAACGCAGCTCGACCATACCAATGCCACGCTCTATCCCAGCTCTACGAACATAGAACAATTAATACCCTCAAAAAAATCCAGAAAAATATATATACGAAGAGATCCAAGCTATGAAAAGGGTTGAAACGAAAACGCTTATCTATGTCGGGACCTACACCAGGTTGACCGAGTCCATGCAGCCGAATCCGGCAGCAACGCCGCCCTCCTCGCTCTGGTCGCCCTTGGTGCGCAGCAGATATCCCGCCGACTCGTTGCGCAGGATGGCCTCGTTGCTCTCGCTTCCCCAGATGCACGTTCCGTAGATGCCCAGCTCGCAGATCACGCCGCCCTGCTCAATCTGCCCGTTGCGCAGAATCAGGTTGGCCACCGGCGGCGGCTCAATCAGCTCCATGAGAATGTACGATGCCCAATGCTCGGCGGGGACTTCCTTTAGATGGGCAGGGATCTTGTCCTTGTAGTAGTTGTTGCCGCCACCCTCGCGCTGCGGCTTGAGCACAAACTTGCGGCACACGGCCGCGTCCTGCGCCCACTCGCGCGCCTGCCGGCCGGCCGCCGACTCCGTGTCCAGGGGGTAAATGTTTGTGAACGTGCGGCGAAGTGTGTTTTGCAGTGAAGGATCGGCCACAAAGTGGCCGAGCTCGGACGCCGCACCGTCCTGAGACGGAGTGGCCAAAACTTGCTGCACCTTTTTCGTGCCGGCCACTTGTGTGAGGATCGTCGGACACTTGATGGCGGAGGACCGCTCAACTTGGTAGCGGGCCTCCCACGCCGACTCGTCGGGGTAGTCCGAGGGACCGTAGCCGGCGCGCATGTAGACGACGGCGACCTCGTAGTTCTGGGTCGGCGAGTGCTTGTACACCAGTGGGCGCCGTGGAGAGGAGGTGTCGACTATCGTCTGCTGCAGAATGGCGCTGAAGGGCACGCGGAACACGGGCGCCTCGACCTCGTACTCAATGTGGCGCTGGTCAAACACGTTGCGCTCGCCGTCCTGGGTGAGGAAGACGACGCAGCGGGGAAGCGATCCAGACGTCAAAGGCTCGCTCTTGTTGTACACCTCGAACGCGGCCTGGATACCAGCTGCAATGTCGCGGCTGCTCGTGTTGTTGGGAAGATCGTATGCCGCCTCGCCTCCTGCCTTTAGCAGGGGGTACTCCGTCTTGGCCAAAAACTTGTGCAGCTTCGATGCCTGGCCCGACAAGCCGCCAAAGGACGCCGCAATCGTGTTGAACTCGACCTGCTTGATCTGGAGATGGGACTCCTTTCCTGATGCTGCGTCTGCCGCCTCCTGGTGCACCAGATAGTCTGACCGGAAGATGCCCAGCGAGTGCTTGTGCGTGTAGCCCTCCTTCTTGACGCGCTCATGCACGCTCCACAGCTTCGTCGTAAAGTCGTCGCCGGACACTCTGGGTTGTCAGTATGTGTCTACATATAGCTCACCGGGAAAACTGTACTCACTCCTTAACTATCCGCGCAAGAAAGGCCTCGTCCTGGCTGATCTTGGCGTACAGCTCGTTGTACGCCTGCTGCGCGCCCTGCGCCTCCTCGAAACACGACCGCGAAAACGGGCTCGGAAACAGCGTCACAGGCGCCGACATGGCCAGCGTGCTGGCGAGCTCGGCTTCCGTTCCGCTAATGGCCGCAGGCGGTGGCCGCACTGTCAGGCCGTTGGCTATGCTCCAGTCCTTGATCACCTGCACGAGCCGTTGCCGCTCAGCCTCGTCCACGGCCGGCGGGTATGCCGCCGTGGCATCGGATCCGGATGCCATTGTGAGATTGTGAGGGGTGTGGTTGTAGGTGGGGACCAAGAAACGAGGGGTTGAGGTTGACGAGGCGAGCACGGACAGCTATGAGCTATGAGGCGATCGACAAAATCAACAAAACAAAACGAATGCGAATCTGAGCTGATATAAAAGAATGTCTGGACGTCTATGAGATGACAAACCGGCGGAAACTATTGCGTGCAAAATGCGCACAAAAGCGCAACACTAGAAGCTAGCCATATTACAAAGCGACAGCCGCGCCCAGCCGGCGATGGCGACCTGTCAACGGGCGGCTAACAGTATTTACAGCGCTGTTGCGACCAAGCTAGCGGGAAGCAACCCCCACTCCACCCACTCTCAAAAGGTCCGGTCCGGAGCTGTCTCATGCCTGCCATTTGCATCCAATGGGTTTACATAGACTCCACGGTGTGCAGCTGTTGATTCTCGTGGTTTATATTCAGCTTAGTGATTTGGCGTTTTGATTTATTTTATCTTATTGCTTTTATGAGTGACTTTTTTTGTTCTGTAGCTTATTTTTACTCAATGGGGGCATGAAGATGGGAATAAAAAAAATTAATGTCACAATGCCGAGCCATACAAAACTTCGACTTTTATTCGTAAATTTATTTCGTATATATGTAATGCATATATGAATTTTTGAAATAATAACAATAATAAGAACACTGGTCCTGAAAGAATACAAGTCCACACAACGTGCGTTGTATGGCAAGGTCCGGCTTCAACACTTCGCCCTACAAGGAGCGCAAGGAGTGGCTATGGAACTGGATGCCGGTTTCTAGACTGGAAGATATGGGATATTAACAGCTATTAACCAGTATACCGCAAATAGAATACGCTTCTTATTGCAAACTCTTGTTGACTGGCAATAGTACATGTTGTCACTTTCTTCAACATAAATGCGATCACGTGATGCAACTCTACACGGAATGTATGTCTGACGTCGGCCGGCTTCTGCACATGCATTATCCGATTTGTATTCAGCCTGAAGTAAAAGTAAAGATAATACATACTGAAACGATATAAAACTCATAGTTAATATAATTTAATTAAATTGTAAGTGTCTAGAAATCGGCAATTTTGAAGCCAAAAGGACATCGTGACATGTTGGATACTAAAATATCACTGTACCGGGGCACCACCACTCCCCGCGCTACGGTGATCGTTGGCGCAATTGCTCTCTACGCGCCTTCCTGGCCCTACGCGTTCGCTGGCAAGAACGATCCAGAACGTTTTTGGAGTCTACTCTTTTTTTTCGACATCCCAAAAATAGCTAACACAGACAGCCCCTTGCATCCGCATCACGACTTAGGGGCTTCTAAGTCAAGGACGACATCCAAGGCCTCTGATCCATAGCTTGAATTGCTCTTAAGTACCGCATAGCATTGCGTTGAGGAGCCGGTCGATTTGCCCCTCGTCTTTTTGTGTTTTGCGCCGGGGCCATTTTCACATTTTCACATTTTCGCCTTCACGACTCGTTGCCCCAGTGAAGTCGACAACAAACGAAGTTGAATCGAGCACGACCTGTTGATTTTTGAAAGTGGGACGACATCTTCCTCTAGTTGGGAGGCTTGGCTTGTTGAAGCACCCTGCATTGCGACGTCTTCTCTTTGGCACACAGTGGCGACCCACGACTTCACTTTATTCATCTTACGGAGTACTCGCGTCTCATTAATCACTCCTTTTTCTCATGCCCCCCTGCTCATTTTCAACTCATCACTCACATAACCCTCACATTTCTCATTTCATTTTCAGCCTCAATTTCATTAGCGGTCTCATCAGCTTTTTTCATCATTTTTCTCTCTCTTTTTCATCACTTTTTTCATTTGATCATATTCTCTTCTCACACTCGCTTTCACCGCATTTTTTTTCAACACTTTTATTTTTCATTTCTTTACCTATACCCCTACCAGATGAACCTTTCAGTAAGTGGCGACACCCTCTTCTTTCACTTGTTTTTATGTTCACCACCTTTCATCCCCCTTCACGTCTGGCATCTCATCCAACATTCACTAACACTGAGCCACCATCTGCTAGATATTCTCTTTATCGGAGGGCTGCCAACATGTCAGGCAGCGGAGGCAGTGACGACCCGTTCGACTGGTCGAATGAACGACTGATAAAAGAATTCTGCACACCCGACCGTTCCTGGCCAGCGCCGCCGCCGAAACGATGGCCAGATTCAGAAACTTTTGCCGTCAAGCTCGAAGAACACGACCTTGACGGCGAGCTGCTGCTTTGTTATGAGGACAACATGGGACCGGGCGGGTTTGAGTCGCTGTGCGCCGACCTGGGCATCACCAAGATCCCACACAAATTCTCTCTTCGTGCCGCCATTCGCCAGTTCCAAAACAAGAGCCCAGGATATAAAGCGTGGAAGGCAGCACAAGATCCTGTTGCTACGTCGAGCCAAACAGAACCAGAGCCAGAGCCCGAGCCCGAAGCAAGACCCCAAATAACCATGCAACCATCACCACCCCCTAAGGAGAACCCGACGGCCGCACAAAACGGAGGAGGCTCCGCCGATAAGCCGGCGACACAAAATGGCAATGGGCCGTCCAACCATGTCGCACCAGCACAACCACCACAAGAACCAGGGTCGGCTTCGGTTGAATCTGGGAAAGAAAACGGTGCCACGAACGGTCTAGCTACACACCCCGATGCCATGGAGGTCGACGTTCCGAGCCATCCACCGAGGACACCTGGCGAACCTTCTCAGTCTAAGAAACGAAAGAGGGTTATGCCGACAAATATCTCAGCCGAAACACGGCCGCGTGCTACCCGTCTCGACTCCAACGAAGTCCTCAATACATCAAGCCTTTCCGAGAAGGACCGCCGGTTGTGGCAGAAGAGCAAAAAGGGAGCCTACCTCGGTGATTGGAGCATCACTAAGTATGCACTGCTCCAAGGTGCCGACCCTCTTGATCCCGATAACGCCGACGACGAGCAGGACGACGACGACAACTTTGGTTGGGCAGCCCCACGACCCATTCCCGGTGGCCGGAGGCTTCAGGTTCACAAGACCATGCAGCGCTACCTTCATCCAAGCCGCACATCGGTGCCTCACCTGGGGCGCACAAGGCCGGCTCCATCTGGTGACTTTCTCGCACTTGCAGGTGCTGCCAACCCGGCAGTAGCCAACGAAGACGACGAGGTCCTGCCGGCTCTGGGCGAGTCCGACGACGAGGGCTACGACACTGAGACCTGGGAGGCCATGGAGGCAGAGGCCAAAGAACGTGCCGAGCGCGAGAACCAGAGCCAGGACCAACAGGAAAAGAAGCGCAGGAACGCTGCCCTTTCCGCCGAGGCCTTTGACACGGTCATTGCCGACGCCATCCGCGACATTGAGACCAAGTGGACCGAGAAGCGACTGCACAGGCTGCGCCGCAAGGAGCACAAAGACTACATGGCGGCCCGTCGCAGCGGCTCGCTCAAATACCTGGCCGACATGGCCCGCAAAGATGCCGAGCGATACGGACAGCGCATCGACAAGCTGGTCAAGGAGATGCGACAGGTCGAGTGGAAAAACGAGAAAGAAGTCCGGTTCCAGTCCGCTATGCTCGAGGCCACGATCGAGGACCGGCAGGAAGCACTCTACAAGGCCCGACTCTATTCGTCTCCCACAGCACCTCCCAAGATGGTTGTCGAAAAGAAGCCGGCAACGCGCCGCCGGCTATCCATGACGCGTGCAGCCCGAGTCAAGGCAGCACTGGAGGAGGGCGAGGAGATCATCACCGACTCGTCTAGTGAAGAGGACGATGACCTACACATGCGCAACTTTATTATCGATGACGAGCCTGGTGGTCGTGCCAATGGCCGTGGCCGCGTTGGTGGTGGCCAAGATAACGACAATGGCAACGCGACCCAGTCTGATGCTCCTATGGACATGTCGGATGACAGTACATCAGACGATGAGGAGCGCCCTGTGCTGTATTTTGAACAACAGAAAAGAACACAAGATATCAAGGAATGGGGACAGCAGGATTATGCGACTGGCGGAACCGGTCTTCTCAAAGGTGTTCAACAAACGGATGCAGCCAAGGGCTTGTCCAGCCGGCTGGCTGACGGTTATCCACTCGAAGATATGCCGGCCATTGTCAACATGGGTGCTTCCTACTGGGAATCGGCCCATGATCCCACGCGCCTGCTCTGCACCGTCTTTTCAAGTGCAGACCGCGAGCAGCTGGCCCGGCTGGTCGACTTTTGCACCCAGCACACAGATGTCGATGTTGCCTGGGAGAAGTTTTGCATTCCTGCCATGAAGAACGGCGGTGACCCCAGTGCTCCCCGAGCTGGACTTGAAGACGATGCCGTGGCCTTTACGCGTTACTTTTACATTTTTGCAACCTGCCGCAACGTCCTGTTCCGCGACTTTACACCCGCCGAGTTTGATATTGCCAAGGAACTCGGAAAACACCAAGAGGAACTCGGCGAGTTCTGCGTCAAGCTGCGGACCCTATCACCCTATTTTGTCCCGAAAAGACTAAGATCGACCACGCCAGCAGCAGCTCCAACCACAACTGTTGCCCAGGCCCCTTCAGTGCCAGGGCCGCGTGCCGTTTCCACCCACACCGGTATTGAGGTCGTCGACATTGATAGCGACGAGGAAGACGAGGACGAGTTGGAGCTCTACGAGGTTCGGCCCGCTGCGCAGCAAGCAGACAGTAGTGACGATGACGAGGACGTTAATGACGTCCAGTTCTCACATTCTCCCAACAAGCGGCGGCGCGTCATTCGCAAAGATCAGGGCGCGCAGGACCTGCGAGACAAGGACAAAGCCCGCCTCCAGGAACAGGAGAACCGTCGCAAGGCCCTCTATGAAAGCCTTGCGCAGTCGGGGACTCTGTCTCAGGACCAGGCCCGGCTCATCATCAATGTGGCCAAGGAGAAGCACCACGGCATCGTCTACGTTAACAACTGGATCGGCCGGAACATCCGGGACCACCAAGTCGAGGGCGTGCGCTTCATGTGGAACCAGATCATTGCGCCCCCAGAGTCCCGGCAAGGCTGTCTGCTGGCTCACACGATGGGTCTCGGCAAGACGATGCAGGTTATTACCCTGCTTGTGGCCATTGCTGAGTCGGCCAAGTCGCCCGACGAGTCGGTCTCCTCCCAGATCCCCGACGACCTCAAGGAGTCCAAGACGTTGATTCTCTGCCCGTCCGGACTTGTTGAAAACTGGCAGGACGAGCTGCTGGCCTGGGCCCAAGTAGACACACTTGGCCACGCTTTCACGGTCACTTCTAGTATCCCGAGCATTTTCCGGCTTGAGACACTGCGCGAGTGGGCCAAGGAAGGGGGGACTCTGGTGGTAGGCTACCCCATGTTTAACAGCCTGATCAAAGAGTTTGGCAGGGAGGCCGCGGACCTGCTGGAAGAGACGCCCAACATTGTTATTGCCGATGAAGCCCACACGCTCAAGAACACCACCTCCAATATCCACCAGCTCACCCGCAACTTCCGGACCTCGGCGCGCATTGCGATGACGGGCTCGCCTCTTGCCAACACCGTCGATGAGTACTATTCCATGATCAATTGGGTGGCGCCCAACTACCTGGCTGCTAAGGATGAGTTCCGGGCCACATATAGCATTCCGATTCGTGAAGGCCTGTACCGCGACAGCACCAACTCGCAGAGACGTCATGCACTCAAGATGCTCAAGGTGCTGAAGGACACGGTCGCGCCCAAGATCCACCGCGCCACCGTGGCCTCGCTGCACGGCGTTCTCCCCGAAAAGCGAGAGTTCATTTTATACCTGCCGCTCTCGCCCCTACAGCACCGTGTCTACGAGGTTTTCAGAGAGTTACTATTGCAAAATATGAACGATATCACGTCCACCGTGCGGTTGTGGAACATGATGCTGAGCTTGACACTGTTGCTGGCACACCCCAAGATCCTTCAAAGTCGGCTTTTGGAGATGAAGCAGCCCAAGCAAGTTGGTCCCCGCGCGGCCACATTGCCGCCACTGATGGTCGACGAGCTGTTGGCCGCCTTGAACAAGTACGATCTTGACTCCGGGGACTACTCGTCCAAAATTATGGTTTTGATGGGTATCCTGGACGAGGCCAAGCATGTCGGCGAAAAGGTGCTCGTGTTCTCCCAGAGCAGGATGGTGCTCGACTACTTGCAGACCGAGTTTGAGCGCCAGAACCGCCGCTTCCGGCGCCTGGATGGCGACACTGTCGTCCAAAAGCGCCAAGCCATGGTCAAAGATTTCAACGTTGGCGGCGATGAAGTGTACCTCATTTCGACAACAGCCGGCGGTGTCGGTCTCAACATTCAGGGAGCCAACCGCGTGGTCATAATGGACTTTAAATGGAACCCCATCCACGAGCAACAGGCCATCGGACGTGCCTACCGCATTGGCCAGACCCGCAAGGTCTTCGTGTACTGGCTGATTGTCGACGGCACGTTTGAGACGACGCTGCACGCCCAGGCCGTCTTCAAGACCCAGCTCGCCTCACGTGTTGTGGACAAGAAAAACCCACAGGCGTGGGCCGACCAAATCAAAAACTATACTAGGCCTTCTGAAATTGTGAACGTCAACCCGTTGACGGCGGATCAGTTCAAGGGCCACGATGTCGTGCTGGACGCAATTCTTCAGGATGGCGCGCCGACCAGGAACCGTGTCGCCCGCATCATCTCAACCGACACGTTTGAGCAGGAAGAGCCCGAGGATAAGCTCACCCGCGAGGAGATGACCGAGGCTGACAATCTGGTCAACATGAACAAGCTGCGGATGCGGTCGGGCGGCGCCTGGCCAGAGGGCTTCCAGGTCGTCGGCGCTATGGGCATGGGACCGCCGCAGCTCGACCGCACGCAGATTGACGGCAATAGCAGTTTCGGGCCAGGCGGTCCTGTTTCTGGGTTGTTGGCGGCACCGATGGCGCCGATGACTCCGTCGGGACCATCTCTGCAGGCGACAGCGGCAGCCTTCCTAGCTGACCAGGCGGCCAAGGCACGGGCAGCCCGTCTTATGGCCATGAACCGACCACAAAATGTGCCACCGCAGCCTGCAACGCCGCAGCCTGTACTGCCGTCTCTTGTCTTGGAATCCTCGCAGCCACAGCAGCAACCGTCGGCGCCCGACCCAATGTACGCATATGATGCGTTCCTCAGCCAGCCGCAGCCAGCCCGTCCGCCGATGCAAATTGGCACGCAGAACGCTGCGGACGCCGGTGTTAGCTTCACTCAATCCCAGCCAGTGGTGCCGTCGAATGGACACACAACCAGCAGCGGACGCTTCATCGACTCGGTGCCATCAAGACAATCGCAGCAATCTGCTGGAGTATCGTCGTCGCCGTCGTCATCAAACTCATTGATGGCAACCCCCGGTGAGCTTATCGATGCACTGAGGGACGAGCTGCTTTCCGGCCGCTTTGTCAACCAGCAGATGGTCCTCAAATCCTTTTCAGCAACCAGCCAGGCCCGTAGGGCTGTTGAGGAAATAATCAACTTTTTCAAGTTGTCGGGGTTGCCTGCCAGGGCACAATGGGGCCGCCTCAAGGCCCTCGTCACCAAGGCACCAGGGTTCGCCGAATTCACCGTGTACGGCGCCATTGCACCGTACCGCCTGTCGTCACTCATTGTGGCAGACGAGCAGCCTTTGGTCGACCGCATTGCTGGGACCATGGCCGAAATCGAAGGCAACCCGGGCAATTATAGCCCAGAGACTACGCCCAATGCCTGTGCTATATTTGGCTCAGAAGCAACGCTGAACCGGATCGTGGAGCGCAAGCTCTTTGACTGCTCCTGGACGATGCCTACGAAAGCGCAGGGAAGTCTGTCGGTGGCACGGATGCTCACAAAAGCGCTTCTCACCAAGATTGCTACAACCGACGTTGCGACCCTGACACGGTATGCGGTGCGAGCGTTCCGAGACCCAGTCTTTGCGACGGCCATAACGACGCCTCAGTTCAAGCCCGAGGTCTGGGCCCGGATGACGCCCGAGATGGAGGCCGAGTCAGTGCGCCGGCTGCACATCCAACACATGGCAGAGCACGAGGGTGACTACCGCCGGAACATACTCAAGAGGATCTACAAGCCCGACGGTACCCTGGTGAATCCGCCGACTAAAACGCTAGCCAATACGCCAGTTCCTGCCCCAGTGCCTTCACAAGCGACTCCGTCCACTTGGACAGCCTCGCCAAGCCACCCGCCACCCTTGCACACTGCCAAACCCGAGCCAATGGATGACAACGCAAGTGCTACGGCGATGCTTAACAACATCCCGAGCCGGCCACACTCGACCACTGGAAATCCCTTCCCCTCCTCGTCCTCTACACCGAACCGACCCCTTGGCCAAGTGATGCGTGCTGGCATCGAAGGCGAGACTCGGTCCGACACAGGCGCCACGCCGTCCAAGCGCCACAATGATCCGGACGTATGTACCACCATGTCTTACACTAAAGATCTCGAATATACTAACTTATTCCAGCATGTCAAGCACCATCTCAAGAGATCGCAGGCTCGGGCCCACGACACACACGGCAGCCTGTCAGACGGAAGGGACAGTGGAACCGAATCGAGGGCGAGTGCAAGTGGCAGTGCCGGCGAAGGACCAGGTTCGGGAGCAGGCCCCAGAAAAGAAGGCCGACCAAAGATGCGCGCGTCGGGCTCGGATGCCGACCTGCAGGCCATGCGCGAGGTTATGGAGCGTAGAAAGCGCAAGAATGCCGGTACGACCGCAGGAGGATTCCAAGCGACGCCGTCGCCGCCGGCACAGTCACCGCCACTGCCGATTAACCCACAAGGACAAGTGGCCGCATCGCAACCCCTGCCACAGACACAACCTCACCAGCCTCATCAGTACCAGGCCCGCCGGACGCAAATGCAGACACCAATCCGGCCTCCGACCCTGCCATCGTCGCAGCCGGCACCCTCCTCCGCCTACTCTATTGATTCCACTAGCTCTGGATCCGTGGGCGGACCGCACGAAGCATCTTTCCGCCGACCGCCACGCATCGACCCGGCTTCTCAACTCCAACGCGGTGGCCACCAGAAAGGCAGCGACCAGTGGAAGCGTGACCTGTTGGAGGCCGACCGGCGGCAGCAGGCCAAGAAGGAGAAGGCTAACAACCGGCCCAAGATCTTGCCGCCGCCGACGCCGGGATCGGGACCCAAAGCGGGCGACAATGCTCGCAACCCGTTTGTCGTTGATTAAGGGGTTTTTGGCTCACATTGGCCAATCATTATTGATTTTCTGCCCTTTTTCATTTCTATGTTTCTTGTTTTTGCTTTTCTCTTTTGACTTTGCTTTATATTTAGCACAGCATCAGCAGTTAGTTTGCCTGGCGCCATGGCTAATAGATACCCCGTCTTTGATTCTTCAATTTTATACGTTTATTCGATTCTTTGGTTCATATTTCTTGCTACTTTTCTCGTCTTCACTCAGTGTTTTGTGAGTATGTTTACGGGATATATTCGGGGCATTTCGGACAATGGCACATGAGAGTGAAAGTGAAAGAGTGGGCGTTGGTGAGAATGAGAATAGAGGCATTGAGGGCCGTTGGAATTACAAGGGAGGATGTTTTCAATTCTATAATTCCTTTAAAGAATATTTTACAACTATGAAAAAAGAATAAACGAGGTTTCGAGTAATGCATTTACACTTCCCGACAACTGTTGACAATACTATGTTGCGGGTCGCACTGATCTCGGATCGGATCTGTAAATAGGCGGAATGGAATGCACACTGAACTTGGCTCTGGCCCTGTGATTCTGTGGTCCTGTGCCGCGGCCCAGTCCAATCAGCAGCAGGCTAAACTGCATGACCGCTAGCGTGTCTGTGTGCCTTCCCACTTTCAACCCACCGAGACTTGCAGGGCGGCCGATCCGGAGAACAAGCAGGAACGGGAGGCAAAGACAAAGACACAAAACTCAATACAAAAGGCAAGAACGGCTTCTTAATGAAGGGCCTGTAAAGTGTTTTTGTTTTATTGTTTATTTACGCTGTCAGACGTCAATGCAGTGTATCGAGCAAGCAGCCGATTAATCATAGCCGGCATTGAGTCAGTCTTTGCGGCCGCTACTTTCTTCTTTTCGTGCTGCATGTATTTGTTGAGCGTATGCAGCCACTTGAAAAAAAAAATCACAGAGAAGAAAAAAGTGACAGGGGCACAGGGCCTGCCGTTGCGGGGAAATAGAAGGTGAAAATGTGCCTGGAACGGGACTGGGCTGACTTGTTCGCAGTCTCTGATTGGCCAGGACCGCCGAGTTGGTTCTTTCTATTGTGTGTGGAAAAAAGCTGTAAACCACAATTCCGAATCCCGAGAAGGAAAGAACGACGGAACAGAGTACATGTATCTTCTGCAATTACAGCGTCTTCAGAATCGGCACGATTCACCGACTCGAATGTGGACAGAATTGAGAACTAGAATGTTCCAAACAGCCCATATCTCTCATGCAATGGATCCAATGGACAGATGTCCGACCGAGGAGGTCAAGGAGACACAACAAACGGCAGCAATGCACTGTCCCATATCGATATCACGTATGTTTACGAAGAGGCTGATGGAGAGCTGCATACGGCACAGTCAGTCCAATGCATGTACGTCGTAAATGGCTCTCAATGGATACAATTCCTCCAGAAAGACGACGGACTCTTGCAGTATCAGACCATTCTAGGCATTTGCTTTCCTGAGCCTCTCTTATTTTTTGTTGAATTTTTCATCTTGTCATACATCGACATGCCGTCTCGGCCTCTGCTCTGGCTTCAACGGCCGTCTTTTGTTTTTGTCCGGGTCTTCTTTTCGTTGTGCAGCTGTCTGCAGATGTCTGCCGTGTGTACATTTCTCGGAACGAGAACACCGCAGCAATTTACTTATACATGCACAGTTCCGTTATGTACTTGCTCTTTGTCATACCAGGATACATACCGTAATTCCAATATTCGGCGTCCCAGGTAATATTGGCTGTGGAAACACAGCGCTTGCACCGTACGATCGAGCCCTAGAAGACAGCGAAGACCGCTGAAAACTGGGCCCTAGTACCCGCGCTAGCGCTCTTTTCCCCTCTTTTTTTGCTGCCCGCTTCCACTGGTTCGGTCTTTGCACGCTCTTTGCACGGCGTCGTCTGGTGTATTTTGGCGTCTTGTCATACAAATTTTTGTTAGTGGACAGGTGGACCAGTCACAGTCAGTGGACCGGTCACTAGTGTTTTCTTTCTCCTCGCGCCTTTTTGCTGTTTTTACCCATGTCGCTTCTGGTCTTTTGGTGCGTTTCGGGTGTCCCTTCCTCGTTTTGCCACACACCATCATCCCCAACCAACCACCGTCTCGCTCTTTCCATTTTGTCACTTCTTTTTTTGGGACACATTTTTTGGACTTCCATCCTCTTTTCTAGAATCCTTTAAAGAAGGACTCTTGTCAACATCTTGCCCTTTTTTTGCATCGTCGCCTTGCATTTTGACCATATTGATCGTCTGATCACCCCATTGTCTCGTCCGTACTCGTCCATCATCCGCATTCGAGCGTTACACACGCCACATCGCCGAAAGAAGAAAGAAATCCAGAAAAAAAGAAATTCCACCAAAAAAAAAAAAGGAACAAACCAATTCACCTCGACCACCATGGACGCCGTTCTTCGCCAGTCCAAGGCTGTGTGCCCCTTCCTCAAGAAGGCCTCGCCGGCCACCCTCCGCGCTCTCTCGACCGCTTCCCGCCAGTCGGCTGCCGCTCCCGAGGCCCCCTCGGCCCTCATTGCCCCTTCGCCCTGCGGCGGCGCCCTGTCGAAGCTGCAGCTGCTTGCCGGCCGCTGCCCCGTCATGGGCAAGGCCATGGCTGTCCAGGCCACGCGCATTGGCACCAGCCGCGTTGCCGCTAACAGCAGCATGGGCTACCGCGGTGTCGCCGCCTCGCTCTCGGCCGCTTTCTCAACTTCTGCCGGCCCCGCTTCGGCCGGTCGCAGCGCCGGTGCCCATGGTCTCCATGGCGCTGCTCCTCGGACCTGCCCTCATGCAGCCTCGGCTACGGCCTCGTCGGCTCCCCGTGCCGCCCGCCTCCATACTAGCCGCTCCCAGGAGGCCAGAGCCGTCGACGGCCACGTTTTCAACGACAAGGGTATTCCGACTGGTATCCCCAGCGCCGCCAAGGTCCCCAAGTCTGCCAAGACTGCTGCTGCCAACAAGGCTTCGGCTACTGGCTATGCTGCGGCCCCGGCCATGATGCAGACCAAGTTCGACTACGAGGGCTTCTACGAGGCCGAGCTTGACAAGAAGCACAAGGACAAGTCGTACCGCTACTTTAACAACATCAACCGTCTCGCCAAGGACTTCCCCCGCGCCCACATGGCCGACAAGGAGGACCGCGTCACCGTCTGGTGCGCCAACGACTATCTCGGCATGGGCAGCAACCCCCAGGTCTTGCGCACCATGCACGAGACCCTCGACGAGTACGGCGCCGGTGCCGGTGGCACCCGCAACATTTCGGGCCACAACCGCCACGCTGTCCACCTGGAGGAGACGGTCGCTCGCCTGCACGCCAAGGAGTCCGCCCTGGTCTTCAGCTCGTGCTACGTCGCCAACGATGCCACGCTGGCCACCCTCGGCAGCCGCATGCCGGGCTGCGTGATTCTGTCCGACAGCCTGAACCACGCCTCCATGATCCAGGGCATCCGTCATTCCGGCACCCAGAAGATTGTGTTCCGCCACAATGATGTCGAGGACCTCGAGGCCAAGCTGGCTGCTCTCCCTCTCAACGTCCCCAAGATTATTGCTTTCGAGTCCGTCTACAGCATGTGCGGCTCCATTGGCCCGATCGAGGCCATTTGCGATCTGGCCGACAAGTACGGCGCCCTGACCTTCCTGGATGAGGTCCATGCCGTCGGCATGTACGGCCCGAACGGTGCCGGTGTTGCCGAGCACCTTGACTTTGACGCCCACGTCCAGGGCCGTCCCAGCGGTACCCTCATGGACCGCATCGACATTATTACTGGCACGCTCGGCAAGGCCTATGGCTGCGTCGGCGGCTACATTGCTGGCAGCTCGCAGCTTGTGGATATGATCCGCTCGCTCGCCCCCGGCTTTATCTTCACCACCTCGCTGCCCCCCGCAACCATGGCCGGCGCCCGCGCCGCCATTGAGTACCAGATGGGCTACGGCGGCGACCGCCGCCTGCAGCAGCTGCACACCCGCGCCGTCAAGGAGAGCCTGGCCGCGCGCGATATCCCCGTGATCCCCAACCCCTCGCACATTGTCCCCATTCTGGTCGGTGACGCCGAGGTCGCCAAGCAGGCCTCGGACATGCTGCTGCACGACCACCAGATTTACGTCCAGTCCATCAACTATCCCACCGTCCCCGTCGGCCAGGAGCGTCTGCGCATCACCCCGACACCGGGCCACGTCAAGGAGTTCCGCGACCGCCTGGTCCACGCCGTCGACTCCATCTGGACCGAGCTCGGCATCCGCCGCACCTCGGATTGGGCCCGCCAGGTGCCCGGTGGCTTCCTGGGCGTTGGCGCCCCGCCTGCCGACGAGGACCGCCCGCTGTGGACCGACGAGCAGCTGGGCATCACCCAGGCCGTCCGGGAGCTGCAGCAGCAGAACAAGAAGGACTTGACCGAGGCCCTTCTTGCTCAGGAGCAGCAGTCGCCTGCTGCGTCTGCCACGGCTTAACGCGGTTTCTATTACGCCGAGAGGGAAGCGGTAGGGCAGGTGGAGATTAGAGATTGAGGAGGGGGCCCGAGGGGGCTAAAAGGCGGGTCCGAGAAAATCGCGAATACAGAGTACTGGGTACTGGAGAATAAAGAAGGGGAAAAATAGATTGTGGCGGGATATGGCTGTGAAGCTGCGAGGTGTGAGACCATGGACCAAAAACAGAAAAGGGGCTGAGAGAATAAACAAGAATACGGATCGATCCAATCTCAATCTCACTTTTACTTTCATCGAGAGTGAAGGAGGGAAAGAGTTCGACGGCCGTTTTGCCTTGCTTTTGTCTTACCGCTTTTTTCCTTGGCACGAGTCTCCATCTGCTGTTTTGTTTTGCTGGCCCTATCCTTGTCTCTCCCTATCATAATCTATCTTGTCTCGTCTTTCTTTCGTCTCTGGTATCTGGTACATATTCTTTGGTCGTCTTGTTCGTGTCCTTGCGTCTCCCTTTCTCACCTTCTCACTCACCACCCCCCTGTCCCAGCCCTGGCAAAAAGCAACAGGGCAATCGGGCCCTTTGAATTGAGTTTTGGGTTTTGGGTTTAAGGCGGCCCCCTCCTTGGGTCTAAGACACTTGGTCAAGCGTGCCCTCGCGCTTGGGTCTAGGTTTCTGGGCTGAGGTCTGGGTCGGTCTTAGTCCACCTCTCGCGTTACTGAAACTACTGGGGGGTGTCTACTTCCGCGCCATTGTTTGTGGTGTTTGGGGACACACCTTTCCACGTATTACCTATTTATCATTCGTGCATTTTGCTGGGCGGGCGCCACTCTTATTTGCCTATCCTTTTATTTCTTTTATTTCTTTTTCTCCTATTTTCTTTACCTTTTTTTGCCTTTAACCTTTTTCTCACTCGCCATTTGCTCACCTGCCATCTGCCATTTGCCTCTTACAAGTTCCATTTGCCTTTTGCCTTCTTTCTCACATGCTACTACGCAACACGGACCGGTTGGCGGCCTACCCTCTTTTGGGAGGTGTAGGCGCAGTTCGGCAGGTTTATTTTTGTGTCTGATGGTTGTATGGAGAGCTTGTGTAAGAGAGAGATTGACAAAGATTGGCAGAAAACGAGACGACAAAGGGGAGAACCTTGAAGAAGAACAAGGGGAAAAGAAGAGAGAAAGAGAAAAAGAGAAAAAAGAGAAGCAAAGGAAAGAAAAAGAGGGTCGTGCTCGCCTATTTTTTGAAGATCATTTTTTGGTGCGTGAGAAAAGAAACGTCAGAGATATGAACGTTTCGTTGTCTTGTCTTTTTTTCTGCAGTTCAACGTATCATGTATCTCTTGAAGATACAGATGCTTTCATTTTAGGTAGTTCTCTTCGTCCGTGTCCCATCGGACCGACCAAATACAGAAACTCCATCAGGATGCCCGCCACATGTTGTGAGCGTTGCATGACTACTGCACTCTTCTAGCTCCCGTTCCTACATTACGTTACCTACCCTGCATGTTGATTGTGAAGATATCCTCGGTCTTTGATTCTCGTTGATCCAAGTCACACAATTATTGTGGCTTGTGTATTACTGGATTACTTGAGCACCTCTGCATTGATCTGCCGGTGAACGGCGTCCGCACTCCGGACAAAGTAGCATGGAAGTAGGACGAAAGCAGGACGAAAGCACGAAGATGATCCGGGTGATATTACTTGCGCAGAATCACAATCTCAATCGCGACCACCTCCAACAACTGCCTGATCGGATGACACCGACACCGGGCAAAAGGGGCAGGCCCTACGACGGGACATGTGGTAAGGCAAGTCGTAGTGGTGGTGGTGACGAAGATGATGCGGATGACCAAGAGGGTGGGTGTGATACTGATACAGATTCTGGTAATATTATGGTGGCGGGATCCATATGCCACGATGCGCCGAAGCGCAACAGCATAGGGCCGCGATCCGCGATCCATATCAGATGCTCAGACACTCAACCAGACATCGAGAACGTAGACACAGCCAACAAAATGAAAAATATGCGCGCTCGTGTTCGTACTCGGCGCCGCGCTTGCCTTCCTTCTTGCCCCAACTGCTGTCAATAGTCGACAGGGGTAAGCGAGATGCGGGAAAGAGGGGACAGGGACAAGGAACGAACAAGTCAATGATGGTCAGTAATGGCCGCAGAACTTGACTCAATAAGGCTGCAAAGAGGATCAAAAAAGGGTCACAGGCAATGGCCAACAGTCATGGGCAGCGGCGGCATGGAGAATGCCGCGACCCAACCGTTGCACCTGCATCGCATCTGGAAGGAGGAATCTGGAAGGAGTCGAGGAGGGAAGGAGCGACCGGCGCGGTGGATACCCCGGGAAGGCGAGCAAGTAAAAACCAGATCGACCAGTCTTGGGACATGCAGAAACTGCCATTGACACGAGAAACGAAATAAAGCCGACGAAAACCAGGAGAAAAAGTCGCAAAGGGTGCGAAAGAACATGGCATTTCACACAGATTCATGACACGACGTGCAAATACACCCATCTGCCGTTGAAACAAACGCTGCCACGTGATATGCGTCAGGCTCTGTTTGGTGACGTCTGGCCAATCAGGATCCCCTAAACTGCCCCACAGCAAGGCTCGAACGGAGTGAAATATGACGCTAGTGCCCAAAGCGGTTTGAGGAGCGGAGACGGAGTGCCAAGAACCAGAATTTTGCTCCGTCTCCGTCGGAGCCTTATTACACATCAACATCCAATGTTGTCTGTTTTGCACCACAGTGCACCCCAACGAGACGGTTGAACCACGACACTACGCCTTATGAACGAAGGAATACAAAAGCAAAGGGAACAACCATAACCCTACCTCCGTGATGTTGCGTCCTGACGCTCGGGTTAAGTTTAAGCTTCGGGAATTTATCTGATTCGTCTCTTTCGTCAGATTGAATTTCACCTTTCTTCTTGTGGCTTTTCTGTTTTCTTGTCTCATGCTCGTTTTGGTCTGAATGTACCGAGAGACTGTTTGCCTGCAGCCTGCTTCCTGCTTCCTTCAATCTTTCGACTCTCGTCTCTGTTGTCGACTCCCGTACATATACCTGTACTCACGCGTTTTGTTCATTGCTCGTTTATTGTCGGGAATGCTGGAGCGGTCACCCGGAAAAGCAGATTCTCATTACACCGGTTCCTTGTTTGCTTGAGAGTGACCTTGCTCTTCCATTGCTCCTTCCTCTTTCTATTTTCTCATCTGCATCGCTCTTTCCTTACATCTGGGTCTCATCTGGGTCTCCTCTTTCATCGTCCCACGCCCCTGCATCTCCTTTATTTCCCTGAGCTTCTTGCAACACTCCCATCTTCTCACCTTTCATAATACCGTATCGCACGCTCACACCGCACACTCCCCCCCTTCGGGCCCTGTATCCATCACACCCCCCTGGTCGTATCATCGTCAAAGAAAGGCTGCAAAAAGCTGCACAAGAAGAGACGCACGGGTAATTCGCGCCGCCACAGCCATGCTGGTTTTCCGCGGACCGGCAACAACAACTCCGTAGCCGTCCTCTATCAATCTCGCACCAGCCTTCTTTGTCAGGCTTTGCACTGTCTTATTCATTCGATTTTCGGTAACCCGCCCAGTCTCCCCAGCTTTCAAGTCGTGGGAGTCTGTCTATCGCAATCCCTTCCCCGGCCGACCTCAGCCTTTTGCCTGTCTCGCATCATCCCTTCCCAGCAGCTCTCAGCCCTCCCAAAGCCTCGACCGATCGGCTTTCGAACGGTTCTCGGTGTATCTCTTCCGTTTCTCGCTCTCTTCTCGCCTCCTCGTCTCGGGCGGCTTCCCCTTGTTCTTGTGTATTTTTTATATTTTCCTGTATTATTCTTTATTTTTATTTTCCTGCCCATTCTCTTATTCACTTCTCTCGGCCTCACATTTTTGCTACTTGTACTGTCATCCTTTGGATGACGGCATCCCTGAGCGGCCTTTCCTAATCAAGTACTCCCCTTTCCTTGCCGTCGACCGTTGAGAAGCAGTCTTGAGGGCTCCTTGTCTAAGAGTCTAAGAGTTCCTGTGCCTGTCTTGGAGTGTCTGCTGGTCTGGCGCAAGTCTCGCGTCTCGCCTGTTTTATTTTTCATTTTTTCTTATTCCCTTTTCTGGCCTTGACCCCCCTCCCCTTTCTTTAATTGGTTTTACTACTCTTGAGGTTTCTCGTGTTTGAACTTTGGTCATCGTGTTTCTTGTCCCCTCTCTTTCTCATCTTTCACCGTTCTTTTTTTGTCATGAGAATTTTGAGACATCGATACTCGATTTTCAATATCCTAGAAGAAACAAAACAAAAAAGAAAACACGAAAGTGGTGACAGCCTCGTTATTCTCAAGGCGTCCTATTAGGACACAAAATACAGAACCGATGCTGCACTTATACCCAACCCAGACGCTTACGCCCACTCACAACACCCCCAACAACACCGCATCACTCCAACATACACCTTCACATACGCCGGCAGCGATGCTTCCTGTGAGCAAAAACAAAGGGCCTCGCGCCTGTTCGACATGCGCAAAGGCGAAGAGTCGTTGCGTGCCTGGCCCGGTGCCCAACATTTGCGAAAGGTAAGTAAGGGAGGCTTCGCGTCTGTGTTTGATTTTATTTTGAATTTTGAATTTTGTGCGGCCCAAGATGCTACTTCAAAGCTTTGGATATCTTCTAACGCACTTGCAAAGATGTCATCGACTCAATAAGCCATGCGGTCTACAAACGCCTGCCCCACCGCGGAAGCGGCGTTTAGACGGTGGTATGGAAGGAGTCCGGGCGACAGGGGTGGCACAAAACGGTAACGGCGCAGCAAACGGAGGTGCGCCGGGCCACCACAATGGTCACAACGGCCACCATACCTCGGGCAACCCTCACATGGCCAACGGCCACACTGGTAATGGCCACACAACAGGCACCAAAGCACAACAGCGCGCGGCAACCAAGCCAACGCGCGTGGCAGAACTAGAGCGCCGTTTGGAGGACTTGACGTCACGGCTGGACTCGGTGAGTCGACAGCAGAAACTGCACAACGAGATCAACCCGCCCGAGTCCAGCGACCCGAATCACCGCACCAATCCGCTGGACATTTTCCGGCTCAAGGCGCACTGGGGCTACATGTACCCGGCGCGGCACATTTTCCCTGGCGACAATGTGTCCTACAGAGAGGAAGCTGCTGCGGAGGCAAACCAGCAGAAGGGGGGCTTTGGATCTCGCCAGGGTTCGTTTTCGCAGCAACAGCAGCACGCAGGTATCTCGCCACCTGTGACCGTTATTGCTTCGCCGACATCCAACTCCAACGCACACAACGGCGGCTCGTCTGCACCAGCATCCAACGGCGGCGATCGGGACAAGGACGACCCGACACCACCATGCACATTGATCCCTTCGTTTGTCATACCGGGCCAGCGCCAGTATTTCCACCAGGCAGCGGCGGCGGCGGACGCAAAGAAGTATAAGGATGCAGCGGCCAACATTGCCACAGCCGCCGCAGCAGCCTCAAAGCAGCAGCAGCGCTACTACCCACCAACTTCCATGAATGGCGGCGACGGTGCGCCAACACCAGCTAGCCTGCCTCCTCTCAACTCAGTGAACATGACGCCGGACAATATCTGGCCCAACAACGAGGAGGCCGAGGTTATGCTGTCCGAGTTCCGCAAGTTTATGATGCCGCTGTTCCCCTTTGTCATTATTCCTGAGTACATTACCTCGGAGCAGCTGCGCTGCGGCCGCCCGACGCTGTGGAAGTCGGTCATGATGGCAGCGTGCCACTTGGATGGATCGCGCCAGATTGTCATGGGAAACCAGCTGCTGGGTGAACTGGCGGCCGCTGCTTTCCTGCAGCCGCGCCGGACTTTGGACATGCTGCAGGCTGTGCTGGTTTTGATCGGCTGGTTCCACTACAACATCAACAGCTTCCAGTTGATCAACTTCTTTTATTTGGCGCGGGCCATGTGTGTGTCGCTCGGCATCAGCGAGCCCTTGCCGCCTCTTGTGGCACCACCTCGGCACAAGAAGGCGGGAGCCGCTGGTGGAACAGGAGCAGCCACCGGAGCCAGTGCCAACAGCACAGGTGGCGATGCCCCTGGCGGCGGGTTCAACAATGCAGGCCGCAACAGCGCTCAGCCTTCCGACAACGACGGTAACGACTGCAGCCCGCTGCGCCAGACGACCGAGTACCCACCTGTCGCGCTCGAACAGATGCGCACGTTCGCCGGCACCTTTTACCTGGTTGCCCTGTCGACAACAACCAACAAGCGGCCCGACATTATGATGAACACGGCGTACCTCGAGACTTGCTGCCAGGTGCTCGAGCGCCAGATGGAGTATCCGTCCGACGCGTACCTGCTGCAGCTTGTGCGCATCCAGCAACTCAGCCAGTCCATCTCGGTGGCCTATTCGCTGCGCACCGACGGCATGCAGATGGGCATGTCGTTGCGGCACATGATGCAGAACTTGCGGCAGCAGATTGAGTCGTTCAAAAAGCAGATGCCCGAGGCGTATCACAACGATGGTAAGTTTTGGGGAAGAGACTATACGGCGAGAAGAAGGCAGTGCAACCTTATAATCCGAACGCAACACGAGTTGTGCTGCTTATGGGTGGCATCACTTCTCTTCTTGGCGCTGATTACTATGAACTGTTCACTAATATATTTTTTCTCCTCATCACAGTCAACCTTGTCGGTCACGTCCACACAGCCGAGATCCTGCTGTACGAAGCCGGTCTCCAAGAAGCCAGCAGCAACCCTGTGCTACACAACGAACCCATGTCGGCCAGCGACCGGCTAGAGCTGCTGTGGGCCTGTACCTATGCCATCAAGGACCTTATGCGCAACCGCTTCCAGGACCACATTACCGACCAGCCGCGCTTCCTGTGTCTGTCGTCGTTTGACTTCATGTTTGCCTTCTTGACCGCCCTCAAGCTCATGACGCTGCAGGCACCCGGGTGGGACGGCCGTCGTGTGCGTGCCGAATTGGCCTTTGACGATTTGATTGACCGCCAGATTCTGGACCTGCAACTTCTCGCCGAGCGCCGCAGCCAAAATCGCTTCCGCATTTCGCCTGAAGAGCCTCTGCGTCTCAGCAAGCCAGCGGGGGCAGGATCTACCACAGAAGGATCTGGAGCAGCAGGCGAGGTCCCGTCTTCGGCCACGGCTACGAGTGAGCACGGCAGCCGGAGTGGCTCGTCAAGTCGCAGCAGCAGCGCCAGCGGGTCGCCTGCAAACAGCAACGCTGATGCCGCTGGCGAAGACGATAACACACCAACCAACAATGCCAACACGAGCGGAAATTCAAATGGCAACACAAGCCAAGGAAACAATGGCGGCAACAACGCCAAAGACTCTGCCAAGCCACAAAACAATGGCCGCCCCGTGTTGGACCCTCGCCACGATCCTTTCACTCGTCTAGCCGAGCGTCTGATTGAGCTCAAGGCGATGATCTCAAAGGAGCTCGATAGACTGCCGGGGAACAGCAGTGGAGCTCTGCACCCGCTCATCAATGGCGCGGGACCGGCCAACACGATGGGCCCACTACCATTTGCCTCAATGATGGATGCTGTTCCGGGCGGCTCATCTGCGCGTGTTGAGCCTGGCCAAGAACAAGGTCCTGTGCAACAACAACAACAACAACAGCAACAGCAGCACCAAGACATGGACACGGAGATGATCTCAAATTCACCATCGACCATCCATGTTGCAGGGCCTGGAATTCCTGGTGTTTCTGGCAATATGAACTTTGACCACCAGCAGGTTCACCAACAGCAGCAACATCAGCAAAATGCTCACCAGCAGCAGTACAACCAGTTTGCACAGCAGGCGCCGCCGCACTTGGCCCCACCGGGCGCCATGGCCGCCACAGCTCCCGATGCGCCGTTCGACGCAATTGCCATCAACGCCGAGCCGATCCTCAGCTTTGCCGACGCCACCATTGACTACATGCAGAACCTGGACGGCCCAGGGTTCCCGGACCTGTTCAACGCACCCGGCTGGGAGTCGTATATGGACGCCAACATGGGTACCCCATCATTCTACGATTCCTGGGGTCAGATGAACTTGTAGAACGACTCGGAACGGCGGCACCTAGCATTCGACACTGAGTTTGCCAAGACCGATGCAGACAACCTTTTGGTCGCCTGCACTCTCGGTCGAGGACATTATCCTGGGTAGCCTGGGTAGGGTTCTTGGCCATCCCGTGTGGATGCGGAGAATTTATCCCCCCTCCTCTGGACATCTATATGCTCGTTTATATAAATGCGCTGCCAATGTTGGGTTCTTCCCTTTTCGCCGGATTTATCCGCAAGAGAGCCCAAGAACACGACAGAACAGATGGGATAAGGACTCTGGGTATTTACCCGAATCTGCCAAACGAATAAAATAAAAAGACAAAAAAATACAACAAAAGGGGGCAGGATCAAACCGGCGTCGGGTTGATCTAGGATGATATTTGGATTTTTTCTTTTCTCTGATTTATGATACCATGCTTTGAGAGTAACCACTCTACAAAGAGGGACGACTTAATTTGTGCGAAAGGTTTTGTACATGGTTTTATTGGCTTTCTTTTGGTTTTTGGATTTATCTGGTTTTCGTTTTCATTTTTTTTTTTTTGCTTTTATCCCAAGTTGGGCTCAGTACAAAACACATTTTGTTCATAGACTTGTTTGGTTTGCGGCTGTTTATATTTTTGCAGACAATCACAGCACATTCATACTTAGGCATACATTGGATATCTCTCGTGCCATGCCAAGGTGGGCAATCAAAAGCTGGCATTACTGGGATACTACTGGTAAAAACCCGGCAATATACGACGTACTGTGGGCAAGACCGGGAGACGACCATGTGCCATGTGCCAATGCACAAAAACTATCGACGCGGACGTGGGGAAATGGTCGAGCGGTGCAACGGAGACGCAGAGATTGGGGGACAGACTGGTATATATACGAACCGGCCGAAGAGGAGGAACGTTTACAGGTGGGACAGCTTCTGAGACTCTCACTTACGACAATCGACACTCATCAAGCAGCAAGTAGTCAACACGGCCAAAAGACACCATGAGATTCACTTCGGCAGCTCTTGCTGCCTCGGCGGCCACAGTCGGCCTGGCCAGCCCGGCTAACCCCGTCAACGAAGTCGTCTACGAACTGTATCCACGGCAGGGAGGCGGTGCCGGAGGTCAGTCGACGCTGACGGTCAACCCGGACACGACGTACCAAAAGATGGACGGATTCGGGTTTAGTCTGGCGTTCCAGCGGGCCAACTTGATTACCAACATGAAAGACGCGGCCAAGCAGCGGCAGCTCTTGGACCTGTTGTTCAACACGACGACGGGCGCCGGCTTCTCCATCATTCGCAACGGCATCGGATCGTCGCCCGACTCGAGCTCGGACCACATGAACACTTTCGCTCCCAAGAGCCCTGGCTCGCCGACGGCCAAGCCCAACTACCAGTTTGACGGCAAAGACTCGGGCCAGCTGTGGGTCAGTCAGGAGGCGTACAAGACGTACGGTGTGCGCAACATTTACGCAGACGCCTGGAGTGCTCCCGGGTACATGAAGACGAACGGCAACGAGGCCAATGGCGGGTCGATTGCCAACGACTGGAAGCAGGCGTACGCCGATTATTTGCTGGCGTACGTTGGCTTCTACAAGGACGCAGGCGTCACGGTGTCCCACCTGGGCTTTCTGAACGAGCCCGAGTTCAGCGCCAGCTATGCCTCGATGGGCTCCTCGGGCGCGCAGGCGGCCGATTTCATCAAGCTGCTGTACAAGACGATCGAGGCGCAGAACCTGACCGATTCCCTGGGCATCGTGTGCTGCGAGTCCGAGGGCTGGGGCAACCAGGTCAGCATGACCAACGCCATCAAGTCGGCGGGCGCCGACACCATGGTCAAGGCCATTAGCTCGCACACCTACACGGGCGGCCCCTCGGGCCCCATGAACGTCAAAGTGCCCGTGTGGCTGTCGGAGCAGTGCGATCTGAACGGTGCGTGGTCGACGGCGTGGTCGGGCGGCGGCGGTGCGGGCGAGGGCATGACGTGGGCCAACAACATTATGAACGCCGTGGTCAACACCAACATTGGTGGCTACCTCTACTGGGAGGGCGTGCAGTGGCCCAACCCCAACACCAACGAGAAGCTCATCAAGGTCGACAACGGCACCAACACGTACGAGGTGGCCAAGCGGCTGTGGGCGTTTGCGCAGTTCTCGCGGTACGTGCGGCCCGGATCGACGCGGATTGCAGCGACGGGTGCCGGGACTGGATTGCGGGCCGCCGCGTTCAAGAATCTGGACGGCTCGATTGCTGTGGTGCTCATCAACAGCGCATCATCGCCCAACACGGTGACGGTCAAGGTAACCGGCGTGACGGTTCCGACGACGGCGACGGACGTGGGCTTGTGGATTACGGACAATACGCACACATGCGAAAAGTCGACAGCGTCGGTGACGGCCGACGGGTCGGTCTCGGGTTCCGTTCCGGCCAAGGGAATGGGCACATTTGTGATTCCAGCAGCCGTGAAAGCGTAGTCGTTTGATGGGCAGAAAAGAAAGATGATGGAAAAGAGGGAGAGAGAAAGTGAACCAACAAGGTCGTTGTGTACATATTCCGTATAAGTCGTTAGTCAGAATACAGAAAAGATCGCCAAGCGCCCTAAGAAAAAGCTCTACTGGAAAACTCACTAAAAAATACAGCGAGCTTCTCCGTAGCTACCCCCACTGGGCCGTTTTAAGCCGCCTTCGGAGCGAGCAATTCTCAAGCAATTGACGCAATATTCCACTTTGTGCGCTTGAGCGCATTTTATTTTGTTCTCTCTTTCCTCAACTTCTTCACAACCACCCACGATGCCTCCTACAGTCGACTATTCCGTCTACCTGGTCACCGACCCGACGCCGGCCATTCTCGGCCCGGGCCGCACGGTCGTCGAGGTCGTGGCTGCCGCCTTTGGCAACAGCAAAACTCCTTCCTCCTCCTCAACGCCACCCCACATTGGCATTGTCCAACTCCGCGACAAGGACGCCGATGCGCGCACAATGCTGGCCACCCTGGCGGCTCTGCACGAGTACACTGGTCCTGCGGGGTCTCCCCTGCTGGTCAACGACCGGGTCGACGTCGCCGTCGCCGCCATGAGCAAGGGCCACTGCGAGGGCGTCCATTTGGGACAGGACGACATTGACGTGGCAACGGCGCGGCGGATGTTGGGTCCCGACGCCATCATCGGCGTGACAGCAAGCACAGTCGCCGAGGCCGTCCAGGCCTGCCGCGACGGCGCCGACTACCTGGGGCTGGGCACGGTGTTTGCGACCCCGACAAAGACAAACACAAAGCATGTGGTGGGCACGGCGGGGATTCAGCGGATGCTGGCGGCGATGGTGGAGGCCGGGTTTGGGCACGTGCCGACGGTGTGCATTGGCGGCGTCAACGCAAGCAACGCACGGCGGGTCGTCTTCCAGAGCGGCTACGATGGGAGACAAGCTGAAGCCAAGGACGCCAAGGCCCTGGACGGTGTCGCCGTTGTGAGCGCGATTATGGGCGCCTCCGACCCGGGCGCAGCAGCGGCATCGTTGGCCCAAGAAGTGCGTCTGGGCAAGACGCAGGGCCCGACAGGCTTCTACCGGGCGACAGGCGGCCAGTTCTCGGCTTACACACAACCGGCAGGCCTGCCGCCCACCACCGCCATCCAGCGCATCATCCAGGCTTTGCACGAAACGACGCCCCTATCTCACAACATGACCAACCTGGTTGTGCAAAATATTGCCGCCAACGTCGCCCTGGCCGTCGGCGCTTCCCCCATCATGTCCAACAGCGGCGTCGAAGCCGCCGACCTCGCGCGCCTACCCGGTAGTGCGCTCGTCATCAACATGGGCACGGCCAACCCGGACAGCCTGGCCAACTACGTCAAGGCCATTAGCGCCTACAATGCCGCCGGACGTCCCGTCGTGTTTGACCCCGTGGGCGCCGGTGCTACGGCTGTCCGTCGTGACGCTGTCCGCACAATCATGGCCGCCGGCTACCTGGATGTCATCAAGGGCAACGAGGGCGAGATCCAGACCGTCTATCTCTCGCGCCTGTCAGAAAAAGAAGCCGCTGCCGAGGCCGGCGGCCTGGCACAGCAGCGTGGCGTCGACGGTAGCAATACCCTGAACGCGGAAGCCCGCATCCGTCTGGTGCGCCGGCTGGCCGCCCGGGAAAAGTGCGTTGTCGTGCTGACGGGCGCTGTCGACTATGTGAGTGACAGCACAGGTGCACGCGTTGCCGCTGTCGACGACGGCCATCCGATGCTGGGTCAGGTCACGGGCACAGGCTGTTCGCTGGGTACGGCCATCTCGGCCGCTATCTCAGCAGCAGCCACTTTGAGGGCGAGCGACAGCGAGGACAAAGAGACAGACACGTTCAGTGCTGTCCTGGCTGGCATGGCATTGTACGAGCGAGCCGCGGCACGGGCCGCTGTGCTACCGTCGGTCAAGGGTCCGGGCACGTTCGTGCCTGCCTTTTTGGACGAGCTGGCCACCTGCCGCCGGGCGGCCGCAGCCGGCGACATGTCGTGGCTGGAGAAGTCGTCTCAGTAACCGATTTCGGCATTCGCAATACAAATAAAAAATAAAAATAATAGCCATATACAAATTACGTATAATAAAAATAGAATTTATGCATCACATATTTTGTGTTGTCCGTTGCCTTCTCCGTGTCTTCTGTTCCAATGTTCTTCAGCATAACGCTGAAAATTGTGGGTCCATTGTTGTAAGAGCGCGGCCCCGCTTATCACAAAGCCCGTTTCGTTAAGCTCGCAGCCTGCCGAAACACAGACATGTGGCGATGTTCTCTTTCTTCCTGCACAACACGCAACAGTTGCACAAAATCCTGGGATCGTCAGCCAACATGACATCTTATTGCTGCACATGCGCCGCGCCGTTATCGGCCGGCGTCCCGGTCGCTCCGACTGTTCCGGCCCCGACCGATTTCGAGAAAGACTCCAAGGCAGCCTCGTTTCAGCACCGCCAGCTGCCATGCTGCGACCGATTCGTCTGTAGTCGATGCTTGATGGTGAGCATTACATTGTCGACTTTTGTCAAACACCACCCCACGCTGACTATCCAGAAAAACGCTCGTTTCGCGACGTACTGTCCATACTGCCAGATTGCGACGGCACCACCGCCTGCATCCTCTTCTTCCTCCTCCAGCAAAGCAGCCGAAGCTTCAACACCATCCAAAGACCTTTTGCCGCCAGGCCTCAAAGCACCACCGCCCTACCGCCGATTCGGCGCAGGCTCAATGACGTCGGCAGAAACACAATCAACAGAAGCGCCTCCTCCGTACACCTCGGACACTTCAACACCCTCTTCCTCCTCCCCCTCCTATCCCTCCGAAAAGGACGCCGGCCCCATCCTGCATTACCTCGACCACGACCGCGATACTGTGGCATCCCTCTCCCTTCGCTACAACGTCCCAGCTGACCAGATCCGCCAGGCGAACCGCTTGACGGCCGACCACCTCCTACAAGCCCGACGGGTCATCCAGATTCCGTCAACAACGGGCGCCGTCTCACTCTCGCCGCAGCCCGTCGAGACCGAGGCCGAGGGGCGGCGCAAGGCGGCCATTCGGCGGTTCATGGTGACGTGCAAAGTGGCCGACTACGATTTGGCAGTGCTGTACCTGGAACAGACGGCGTGGCGACAACCGGGTGGAGGACAGGAGGACTACGACTACGACTTGAGGGCTGCCGTTGAAGCCTACGAAGCCGACGAGCAGTGGGAAAAGGCACATCCTGTCGAAGCAGCCAAGAAAAAGGCCGAAAAGCAGAAGAAGGCAAACAAGAACAATAGTAGTGGAGGTGGGTTCTTTTCAAGGCGGGGGAGTTGAGCTTTTGTTACAAGTATACGCCCTCCTTCGACGTCCATAGATACCATTCTTTTACATAGCACATTCGCATAGAAACCCACATCAAGGTTATATTTACTTCAGAAATACGCTCTAGATTATTCTGCTGTACAGACAGCTCTGCACTTGAATTGCTGTGTATATACTGTAAACATACATTAAATGTAAATTAAAAACGCCATTTGGTTCTCCCACCAGGATATTTTTTCTGTGGTCAATTCGCCAGTCCGCCAAACCCGCTGTAATAAGCAAAGCAATATCCATGACGCCATATCGTTAAAACATAAATGCAGATAAATAAAATGGATAGGAAGAAATAGAGCCTCCGGCCCAGAGCCTAGAAGGCAGATCTTGTCCGCACGTCAGAGATCTTGCGCTCAATCTCCCGCACAGACCGGTCTAGCTCGCCAGCAATCATTTGCTTCTTTTCCCGCGGCAAGAGGTTGAACCGCTCGCAAAGGTCGCCGTCGATTACGCCCTTGACCGGCACATAGTACGACCGGTACATGAGGTGGTCGCGGCCAGCCAGCGGCGCGTCTTCCTGGCACATGTGCGTCTCGAGGTTCTGGAAGAAGTCGGCGTCCTCGCGGTTGACAAAGGGGACCAGAGCACCGATAGTACCCTGCAGGCCGCTCCACACAATGACTTCTTGGCCGCCAACCACCAGGCTCGTCTTGCAGATGCTCATGGGCACGTCTTGGGTGTAGACATGCGCCATAAGCGCCAGGCGGTTGGGCGTGCCGTGCAGGTAGCTGCGCGCGTGCACAAGCTGGAGCTCCGAGCCAGGCTCGTCGGCGTCCTGGCTGACCTTGTCGGCCGCCCGCACGATCCACAGGTTGCCAAACTTGTCGCCACCGGCCACCGTCTGGTAGTCCACCATGGTCGTGCACGTGGTCCAGCGCTTGATCGTGTCGTCGACAAACGGCAGCAGCTTGTTGACCTCGGGCTTGTACACCACGTATGTGACACCTTCCTCCAGGTCGCCTACAATGATGCGGCTGCCTTGAGTGGAGAGTGACACAATGAGCTTGTCGGCCACCTCGCCCTGGGCCTTGCGCAGCATCTGCTTGATACCCAGATCGTAGATCCGGAGCACCTTGCCGATACCGACCAACAAACGGCCCTGGAAGGGAATCATGGCTGTCGGTGGCTCCTCCACCTTGGTCTTGTGCAGGAACTCGAGCTGCTTGCCGTCGTCGGTGAATTTGTATGCGTGGAGGTAGCCCTCGGAAAACCGCCGCGGGCTCACGACCATGTCCTTGCCCGTGCCCACAATAAGATAGCTCTCGCCGTTGCGGCTTGTGAAGGAAGCCACGGCCATGCTGATAGCCGCCTCATTGTTTTCGAGCTCAATGGTCTGTGTGACGCCAGGGTCCTCGCTGACAGGGTCGATGACACTGATGCAAGAAGCCCAGCGGCCATTGCCACGAGGATAACCAAAGTCGGCTGGCGGGAGGGGTTGGGCGTTGCCGTTGGTGGCCCCAGATGCTTCGAGAAGCTGCCGCCGCAGGTCGGGAGAAAGAGTGTTGTTGTCGGATTCGATGGTGTAGAAGACGCCGAAATCGGGGTGCTTTGCGAGCCGGCGAGGGGTATATGTCAAGGGGAAAGACTTCTGAATTAAAGGTTCGCCGAGTCTCTCGATCGAGAAGATTCTGTATCCAGTGTTCATTGTTAGCTTGTGTCCAGTGACAAAACCAATAGGAAAGAGTTGCAGGACAATGAAAGGAAGAAGAAAGTGGCATATCAGAAGGAACAATTGTGGTATCAAATGATACTGAGTCCTCATGGCTATTGTATAGCGTAGGATTAATTCCCTTATTACTCATCATTATGCCAGACCAGATGGTCTATATGGGGGAAGCAAATGCGAAAGCAAAAGCAAGTTGAAAAAGAAGAAGAATTCTGAAAAAGGAAGAGGGTGTTGGGGAAAGCTCACCGTAAAAAGTTGCCGTAGATGCCGACCATGCCCTCTTCGCACTGCTCGCTGCTAAAGTTCCATCCGAACTCGAGCTCGCCATAGTCAAGAGGGGTCATGGCAAAGTTCTTGGCCTTGCTATCGTCGTAGCCGAGCCAGGGACGGGAGCTGAGTGCCAGCACGCAGACCCGTCCCGCGACTGACACCTGGAACAGCCGGACTTGCTTGGGTCCCAGGAACCGTTGCCGGGTATCCGTCAACTCGCCTGTGACCTCGTCCAAGACAGTACGCAGGTACACACCCGAGTTGAGGCCAATGTGCAGGTACATGGCCGAGCCGCCGGCCGACGAGTCGTCCATGGCCATGATGAGAAGTGCAGAGGGCGCTGCCGTCAGGGCCTGGACGGACATACTCTCAAGGGTCGTCTCGGGGTCGAGACTCAGGATGCGCACAGTGCAGTCGTCACAGCCGACAGCCAGGAATGAGCTGCGCAGACGACCTTCGGGCACAGCACCCAAGCTGAGACTTGTGACGGTGCCTGACATCTCCTTCTTCTCGTCGTACTCGGCCAGCGAGCCGTCTGTGTCCATCTCGAAATAGACAATCTCGCCCGAGCTAAGGGCGACACAGACCTGGCGCTCGTTGGTCGCGGCGATAATAATGGACCGATGCTGTGGCGCCGGCCACTCGTTGACGCGGCCGTCACGGATGTGCCGGATGCCCTTGGGGTGCACCTGGATCAGGCCGTCATCGCCAAGCTGCTGGACAGCCAGCGTGGGCACACCGGAGAGGAAGCCCGTGTCCGTCACCTCCTCAACGGTCTCACCGATACTAAGAACAAGAGTACCGTTGTTGAATGACAGCACAATGTACGAGTCGTACTCATCATCCCGGCGCACCTTGGTCGTCCAGACGGCTGTGGGCGTGCCAGGTAGCTGGGACGCGACGATCTCGTTCACCTCCAGGGCGTGTTTCAGCATCCGGAAGGTGCTGCGCGCGCCGTTGCCACAGACAGAGTAGATCTGCGGCGCATCGTCGTCGGTTAGGTTGGCGACCTTGACGTCTAGCATGGGGTTGGTGGCGTCGATGCTCTCAACAAGAGCCAGGTTCTCAGCCAGCCGTGGGTAAAAGTACACAGGCTCGTAGGGTGCTTTGGGATCCGCGGGGAAGTTATCACTCGAAAATTCGAGCTCCTCATCGTCGTCACCGAGCTTCTCAAACTGGTAGAAGTGGTGGTTGCCAAACTCGCAGGCGACAAACAGGAAACCGCTCTTGAGAATGCAGAGACTCGATGCCACGGGAACAGTATCAAAGTACTTGATCTTGAGCCGCAGCACCTCACCTGTTGGGTTGCCGTCATCGTCCTCGACCATATCAAGGGTGACCTTGAACAGGTCGCCATCTTCTGTCTGCAAGAGGAAGAAGAAGGCGCCAGCATTACCCTTGAGCTTGTGCATGACACCAGACACAATAGTGCGCTTGCGGTTGGGATCTTCTGTAGCGCCACGCCGCCTTGGAATGGGCACGCGGTAGGCTTCTTGGTTGGAGTGGCGGTAGGTGATGTTCTCTTCGCTGCAGACGAGGACACCGCTCGGGCCATCGTTGCCGCCAGGGACTTGGAAGAGAATGGATGCAGTAGTATCGACAGGATCAGACCAACGACGCACGACGTGGTTCAGACCGAGGTCCAGCTCGTAGTACACCAGCAGGGTCTCGGACTCGCGGTAAGCCTCGCCAGTGGGGTCCTGGTCTGACTCGCTGTAGTCCATCTCGAGCGCAGCAAACACAGGGTTGGCGTAACCAACGTCTAATGCCACCATGGCAATGACAATCACGCCCGGTTTGTTTGCCTCGAGAGGCGAAGAAATTGTGAGCTCAGCCTGGGCATTGCGGTTCAAAACATAAACCAGCTTGTTCTTCTCGACGGCAGCGATCAGACAGGCGCGGCCTTTTGGGTCGGCAGCAAGATACTGGCCCGGGACGACGCGTCGTACGCCAGACTTGCCAAAGGTCTCAAGATGAACGCGAGAGAAGCGGTTCTCGGCCGGGATGTACTCGACGATTGTGATACGGCCGGAGTCAGTAGCCAGAATGATGTAGTCTGCACAAGGGGAAGAGATTTGTTAGCCAGCTGTTTCCTCAAAAGGCTTTCACAGAAAACTGAGATTTCTGGAAAAAGGGACACGCCCGGCGGTGTGCAATCGGACGCGTCTAGCCTGGTGGATGGTCACTATGTGACGTGCCTGGGTGGAAATTTCCAATGTTTTAAATGGAAAGGGGAGAGAAAACATACCTTTGGTGCTTCCAGCCAGCCGGAAGGACGCGAGAGACCGAATGATGCCAAACACGTCGTGAGCCAGCAGAGTGACGACCTTTCCCTGGGCGGGCTCTGGTCTCAAGAGTGCCAGACGCGAGCCGGACGCGACGAGAATCTGCTGCTCCTTGGTACCAGAGAACTGGCCGAGGATGGCATGGCTGATTGTCGTCGGCGGCTGCAGCGTCAGCGAGTAGAGAAACATGTTCGACGTGGCGGTCGCCATGTTTGCGGATGCGGGCGCAAGCCCAGTCTATCGCCGCGCACGGGGAAGAGGGGGGGAAAGCCGATCAGGGCATGGATAAAAGGAGTGAAAGGATGAGGCCGTGGGGGATTGAGGCCACAGGCGTGAAGAGGAGAGAAGAAAGAAAAAAGGGAAGAAGGAAGAGAGCTTGGAGAAGGAGGTGAAAACTGAGGAAATTGAAGGCAGGAAAAAAATCAACGAGGAAATAGCTCTGGCGGGTCCCTCCTGCCTGCCAGCCTGCAAAACTATGAAAAGAGAGAGCTGGGCGGGTCTCCGGGCGTCGGAACATACTATTTCCGCCGTGGCCAATCACAGAGCTCCCAGAGCTGCCTGCCAGTGTTAGTAAATAATTGTACCTGAAGGGAAGGTGGGCTATTTTGCTAGTACTTACTGTCGGCGGTGGGCGGTAAACGAGAATTTCTCGCTATTCTGCCGCGTCTATGGAGGGGAAGGTGCCAGTGGCCGTCAGCTGCCGCAGCGTGTTTTGGTGCTAACATTTTTTTTAAACTGGGGCACCTCAGACCACACTGCGAAATAGAGGGAAAACTGACGATACTTTTCTCTCTGGTTCAACGACGCAGAACCATTGCGTGTCCCCAACCCCGACACCACCGGCCCTCTGCACCAGAATGGCATCCCCCGAGCCCGCCGTACGAGCAATGCTGTCCAATTTGTGCCGGCAATGCGCACGGGCGCCGTCCCGGCCACGGCCGCTGTCGTCGTCCATCAATGCAGTTCGGCGTCTGTCCACTTCGACTTCGACATCGATTCCGACCTCGACGTCCGCCTCGGCTGCCCGTGCCCGGTCCACGCTGGCCACACCTTCGGGTGCTGCGGCAAAGGCAAACATCTCTACAGCGTCCAAGTCAGATTTGCGGCAAAAATGGAAATCCAGCACGCCATTAATTTCGACGTCATCATCGACATCAACATCCCCCCTCAACCCCACCACATCCGAGATTGCCCAGAATCAAAAACGGAGGAGCTCCATATTCACCAACAAGAATAACGCCGGCCCTAGCGCCGCATCCATTGCCGCTCACGATAAGGAGCACCGCCTGCTGGCCGGCGATGACCTGTTCCACTCGTACACAGACTCGCCAATTCCCGATATGCGGAAGCGCGCCGCCTTTATCAAGATGCACGCCCACTGCCCGCACCCGCACCACCAGAGCACACACCTGCCGGCCGCCGAGCCACGGCTCAAGACGACGCTGGCACGGTTTGAGAACGGCAGCACGCTGCCGCCGGCGCATGTGGACTTTGAGTGCCCGGACTGTGGCATTCCTGTTTACTGCTGTGAAGAGCACTGGATGGACGACTACGAGGCGCACTTGCAGATCTGCGACACGCTGCGCCAGATCAACGAGGACGACCACGACCTGCGGTCCGGACGGCTGTTCCCTGAGTTCGACTACCCGGGCCCGCAGATGGAGGAGGCGCTCGTCAACATGACCAACTGGGACACGTTCATGTACACTCGCGGCTTCAATGCCGTCAGCGACGACCGCAGCATGCGGCAGGTGACGCGCCTGCTGACGTACCCGGTCACGATTGCGAGCGTGCTGCACGAGCTGAGTCCGTACAGCATCCGGAAAGGCGGCCAGCTGACCACCGAGGGTCTCAAGAGTTTTAGCGCTTTGCGGTACACGCTGCACCCGCCCAAGATGGGCGAGAGTGACAGCATTAAGGGTCTGCGGCCGCAGGCACCCGCCGTTCGCCTGTTTATCCTCGGCGCACGCGCCGAGTCGTCGCTACCCCGCGACGTGTGGGTGCAGCTGGCACACCTTTTCCCCAGCGCACGCATCCATTTGATCTTCATCGGCCCGGAGAGCATGACGAACCGCGACGACGAGTTCCCGCTGCCGCCCCGCACGCCCGAAAACCCGTTCGGCGCCATCGTCGAGGACCGCGTGTGGCCGTCCATGAAGATCAGCACGATTGTCGACTACTACCACACGATACACAAGACGGGCTATTTCTACCCATATGACCCGTACTTTGACTGCTTTATGCTGTTCCACCCCGGCCTGGGCCACCCGGCCAGCTCGCACGAGTGGACCGAGACGATCCCGCTGCTCTTGGAGACAAAGGCGCCCATCTTAGTGACGGGCTATACGCAGTACGACATGGAGCGCGACATTGAGTGGGTGAACAAGACGGCGCGCGGCGAGTTTGACCTGCTGATGGAGCCCGGCGAGAACCTGTTTCGCAGCCAGCGGTGGGATCTCAACGACATGGACCCGCAGGACATCAGCTGCGGCAACTGGGGTCTGTGGGCCTTCCGTGGCAAGAGGTACGTTGTTCCTGGCGTAGCAAGCTGATTGAGTGTGTAAGACAAAAGACATAATGCTAACAAAAACAGATACGAGGCTACGCGCAAAGAGTCGGACCAGTAGACGACACTCACGACGCTTCACGATTCGATGACAAGCCGACATGCGACAACCTTCTTCTCTTCCTCCACCTCCCTCTTTTATCCGCCTTCACGTCTCATTCCCCTCTTCCTTTCATATTCTTTCGCCTGTACAAAACTCATAGCTTCTTGCCTTTTTTTTTTGGTTTCATGCTTTCATGTTCTCACTTACGCTCGCATTATGCCGCATCTAAAAAAATATAGACGTCCTTCTCATGTCTGTCTTCTTTCATGGTTTTCCTCTTTCTTCCTTACTCTTTTCTCTCTCACTCACTCGGGTGCATTGGGGCCGTTGGCCGTCGTGGCGTTTATTAATGGCTGGGTCTTGGTCTTTTTGGCTTGGTCGTGGACTTTTGTCTTGGGTCTTGGGGTCCAACGTCCATCTTGTATATATCGATCTCCTGTACATGTCTGAATGCCATCACCGCTTTACCATGAGAGCATAAGAACGAGCACAAAATTTGCATAAGCCATAAACCATTCACATTTATGCATCCATTACATTGACTCCCACGGCCTATCCCCGCTTGCCAGCTGGCAATGCATATTCCATGCACCAAAGATGCACCCATATGCACCACCTACGATACACTAAGCACTGTCGCGCGTGAATCTGTCGTCCTGCAGGTCCATGTCTTTTATTTTATGGAAATGCCATGTTGTGCATGCGGCTCTGTCCGGCGACAGTGCCGGGAAGGCCGCAGATTCGGTCGCAGATTCGGCCGCAGATATGCAGACACCACGCACGGCAAATGCTCCTTTTGTTGTCACGACAACAACTACATGCCATGATGGTGTGGTCGACGACATATATAGAGCCAATGCACATTATTTTTTTCGAGGAATCAAAAGTAAGAAAGGACGAGGCTGTGGGTTTAACATGGCTTGTGCTCGTCGAAACATTTCATGTCTCGTGTAACTTATAATATGGAGTAAGTATGATATAAATCTCCCCCATACGTCATATTCCATTTAAAATCAAGAATTAACAGCAATAAGTACGAATAACATGCATACAAGAAAGAAAACAATTAAAATAAACGATGTGGTGATGATGATGTTCTGGAACTTTTTGGTGCCAATTGACGATCCCCTATATTTATAGCGCGTTATAGCGTGCTATAGCAGGGGAGCGGCCGCGCTATAGCGGGTTGTATCGGGCAGTAGCGGGCTGCCGTCATTTAGCGTGGTTTCCCCCTCCATTATTTGATAGCATTTGGGGGCACGGCCCCACACCGCCTGCCTGATAAGGGCGGTTCCAGGGACGGGAATGACATCTGGCGATCACAGGACAATTTGGTCGACATCGTAATTGCAGTGCTCTGTACTCTTGCATCTGCCAGGCGACACAACAATAGGGGCGCACAACACGCACCGACGACGATCGAATATTCTCGAGAACAGGCTAGCCTGCAGCGATCCATGACGACGACGGCCAACAGGCCCAAGGCGAGCGCGCCAGCGCCAGCCGTTCGAGAAAAGACAAACGATACGACAGCAACGACGACAACAACAGCGATGACGGAGAAACCACCGATACCACAACCACCGTCCGGGCCGTCGCCACCGGCCACGCGTCGCCAACCGCAGCCTCTGCCCCGCGCAGCCGGCATCGACCCCTTATCAGACAAGGCGACCATTCTCCTGATCCGAAGAACACTTTGCCCAAAGGACGGAACCCAAGGGGCAGGCAACGGCCCGGCCGGCAGCGACTCTACACCCATCGAAGACTTGCTACCTCCCCTCACAAGCCGCAACGATGTCGACTTGCAGCTCTACGCGCTGCTGGCCGTCATTGTCCGCGAGTTTGTCCTGACGTGGTACAGCAAGATCACGCCCGACGACGACCAGTTTGTCACAGAGCTCGTGCAGATTGTGGCGCACTGCACGCGCGCACTGGAGCAGCGGCTGAGGAAGGTGGACCTGGAGAGTCTGGTGTTTGATGAGCTGCCGGCGCTGCTGGACAACCATGTGCGGGCATATCGAGCGTCAAGAAAGCCGTTGGCGCAGCCGCCGATCGAGACAGATTCGCGGGCTGTGTACCACGCACTGTGGCCATTACCTGCGCTGTCGCCCGTGCCGCCGGTCGGCTCAGAGGCCCTGCTGACCGAGGTGCAGCCGTCGACGTCAACGTCAATACCTGACATCAAGGTGGGCGGGGAGAGCACTGGCTCAGGGAACGATGGCAAGGCCTACGCTGTCGCCCTCGAGCAGGCAACCAACGAGGCAGCATATCGCCAACTGCTTGTGCGTGGGCTGCTGGCCGTCCTTCTCCCGACGGAAGACCTCGAAAACGAGTGCCTCACATCACTCGTCACGCAAATCTTTGCGGAGCTGCTCGTGGGCAACGTGTTGGCCCGCCGCGTGGCCGAGCCCTGGATGATGTACGAGATTGTCGGGCTCGTGGCCAAGATTGTGCGCGAGAAGATGGACGGCGATCCGAAAGACCCCAAGCAGGTGGCTAAGAAGAGACGTGCGGCGGCCAAACTTCAAAAACAAGCACAGTCAGGCGGCAGCAGCGGCGGCAACTGGATCACGACGACTGCCGCACCGGTCTTTTGGTCGGTCCTCAAGATCGGATTTGCCCTGTTTGCGTCGATACGTTTCTTCGTGACGAGCATCACTCTGTCGCGTTCGCTGCCTCTGCGAGGAATTGTCGTGACCAAGGCGAAGGAGGCGCCGACGGACGTCAAAGACAGAGACACCAAGGACGGCCTGCTTGACGTCAAGGTAGCCCCATCATCGGCCTCAATATACTCGGTCGCCACCTCCGTCGCCGGCACCGACGAGCCCGTCGTGCCGGTGCTGGCATTTAGTGTCTGGGCCACCGTTTCCAACATCATGCAGCTCGTAGTTCGTATGCCCTGGCTCTACGGCGGACTGTCTATGCTGCAGTGGCTGGCCATGGCCGGTCCTGGCCGCATAGCCGCCCTCAACGGACCTCTTGACCGGTGAGTTCACACACGCATTTCTCCTCATCTCTTTATTTGTTTTGATTTCCCCCCCAGAGGTCCTGCATTGCTATCCTCTCATCTTTCTTTATTACCCTCCTCTCATCACCTCCAGCATATTCATGTCTATGCACTCTGTGCCTCCTCCTGGATGCCTGTCTTCAATGCACAATTCTCCTTTTGGACGCCATCCAGAGACCAAGACGGCCAGCGTCGCATCTTGCTCACCCCCCTAACCTCTGTTCCATCCTATCTCTTTGATTTGCTTTGCTTTGCCAAATACCCCTGCTCCCCCTTGGTAGTACTTTTCCCCATCCATTCCGCATGCACTGCAGGTCACTGGACTTGGATTGTCTTCCTGCCGTCGCGTCTCTTTGGTCAGGAACATCACAGTTCATGCCGTCTGGATGTCTCTGGATGCGGTTCTTTTTCATCTGCTTCTGGCATCTTGCATGTGAATTGTTTCCGATGAATTCACGCCTCCTCCCTTTCGCCTTCGTTTCTCGTTTTTGTTTTCTGTCGCCTTCTTTTCTTTTGATTTTCATTCTCGTCTTTCCATACGGTCCCGCCTCGCCTCGCCTCGCTTGGCTTTTCCAATATTGCACCTTTGGGATACGAGTGACAAAGGAAGGCCAAACAAAACAAGGCCAGAGTTGGAGGCTGCAGTTGCATACCGTTCCTTTGCGGCTGGATATTGCTCGTCAAGGGTCCCTGTCCAGTGGTTCTGGCCTCGGCTGTCTCTGCATGTCTCTGCAGACAGCCATCTGCAAAGACAGACTGAGAAACTGACAAACGACGAAACCAACAAAACACAAAAGAAAGCATGAACTGCCCCCCCAACACCACTTCTTTCCGTTTACCTATATACACTCACAGACGTCGTATATCCCCACTCACACTTGCTTCACACTCGAAATCGAGACCGAGCCCGCCCAGGCCCGTTTCCGCGGACCATCTTTTGGCACCCTTTCCACCCTCTTGTTGATTATTCCCTGTCTCGTTCAGCCCTTTTGCTCCATCAGTGATGAAGAAAGACCGAGCTCAAGGAGGTCTCGATGATATTTGACATTATTTTCTTGGCTCTAGCCCGTGTGCTTTTTGGGAGGTGTCCTCATTTTTATTTGATTGTCTGTCTACCGACAGTTCTTCTCTAGTTTGAACTCTCCGGGACCGTTGAATTGTTGCATCTCACACCCCCCTCCAAGTGGTCGTTTTTGGCATTTTAATTTTCTCGTGGGTTTTAATGGTCTGTTTTGGTTCCGTCCAATAAAATGCCAAAAGTGCCTTTCTGGCCTCCTATTGCACAGAATTCATCCGCGCCAACGTCCACCAATGCACCTTAATTACGCGCCCGATGATCATAGCTCCCCTCCCTCTCCATCCTCATCCTCCGCCATCCGTCCCTCATTATCGTTCAACACTTTGTGGTCATCCTCGGCCCCCAATCTGTTCGCAGCAGATCGCCGCGCTTCTTCCTGCTTCCCTCCTCTTCCCATCCTTCTGTCTGCCATTCTGTCACTTCTTGTCACGTCTTGTCACCGCCGTCACCTCTTGTCATTCCTGTCCCTCTTTTCTTCTTTTCTCCTCCCCCTCTGCCAGCGCTAGGGAGGGGCGAAAAAGACCTACCGCTTCGTTCCGTTCCCTCTTCGCGGCCGCCGGTCCCAGGTCAGAAGGCAAGATCCTGCACTGTTGCCTCTTGCTAGCTCTGTTCATAAGTTCCTAGCTTGCTTTTTGCGGCCCTTGTTTTCGTCACCCGTCGTGAGACATGAGAAAGAGAACGAACGATGTGAACGACGTACAGCCCACGTGCACTTCGTCGTTCTGTCTCTCTCCTTCCTCTTGTCTACCCGAGCCGGCCTGCTACGCTTCCCCTCCTTCATCGTTCACACCCTTCTCTCCCTTACCTGCTTTCCTGTCTAGGCCTAGTTCTGGGGAGCTTCATGGTCGTCTTGTGGCTGCTCGGTCTGTCTGTCATTGAGCTTTTTGTTTGTCTCTCTCGTCTCGCTTCTGTCTTCCCCTCTTCTCTCCCACCCTCCTCCTCGGTTGTTTATCCCCAAGCTACGTTGTACGTTATGGTGGGATACAACGGCCATACAGGTGGCCGGGCTGAGCTCTTGTTCCGGACAGATGTGGGGACAAGAATAAGGTGACGAGAGAAACATCGCAAGTGCGCAGTGATTGTACTACAGCGAAATGTGTGAAGCATAAAGCGGTCAAAGCTTGCAAACAAAAGGCAACCCATGACATTCGGATTTTTTCTCCGTATGCCTGCCTCCTTGCCTGTCTGTGTCAACCGTTTGCCATCACGACCTCCTCGAGGGTCAAAAGTGCACATTTCTGTCGCATTTCATGCTGTGCTCCCAAGAGCCATGTCGTTCCCAAAACCGGACCGGGCCCCTATAGGCCGGATACTGCCCGGAGAGAGACCAAACAGAAACAAATCCGGCCACACTTCTTTTGAAAAGCACAAATGCACAAATGCACAAATACACGCATGGACACATGCAGCATGCAAGCACTCTATCACTTCTCCTGCACACACTACAAAGTACAATGCAAGCCACTGGACAGAAAGCTCCTAGGCACACAAATTGCATGCGCAAGTGCAAGCGCAGGCACGCACTTTTTTGTCACCCATACTCGGAGCAACATGCACACACCCTCAGGACGTAACGGCGCAAGTCTTTTCTTTGTTTCGCTTTTCCGTCGTTCATTTTCTATCATATTTTCTGCTTTCTTTTTTCTGGATTCTGTTCCAGCTGCAAGTGCTATCATATTTTTTACTTGTTTCTCGACCTCGCCATTCTCGTGCATCAAACGAGAAAGCGATATTTTTATCATTTTTATCAATCAGAAAGACACAGCTGCCCCATTCTCCACCACGGCTTACAGCGGGACAGAAAGTTCTCACCTCCTGTACCTGTACTTTGTACCTATACTGAGTACTTTTATCTCCTGATTCTCGATTTTTTTTAGCTGTTTGCCGCGACATCCCAGTGGAAAATCAGACACTTTGTTCGAAACACTCGTTCATTCACACTCTCTCTTACACGCACACCCTCCTGTCCCAAAGAACCAGTGTTCTTGACCCCCACGCAACACCCACGAAAGAGCTGCTTCACATACATCAAAAGAGTACATCTGGATGAAGTACACATTCAATTGCCATTGTCCTTGAGCGATCATTTTGTTTATCACAATTCCATTAGCAGACCGTCGCCGTATCTTTGATTCTTTGATTTTTCTTTGATTTTCCTATTACCTGTACTAACTCCCTGCAGCCTCTTCTCTCACTACATCCACAAGTACGCTCTGGAGCCTGCACTGCTCCCCAACCTGCTGCGCTCCATTCGCGGCGCCATCTTCCCGGGCAACAAGTTTGGCGCAACACCGCCTACGCTTGTTGCGCCCGCCAACGACGAAGAGCTCGCGGCCCTCAAGCGGCGCACTGCCGAGACCGTGTATGCTGTCTGGAGCGACAAGAAGAAGCCCAGCGAGGCTGTCTTGGCCGAGATTGAAGGCGGCTTGCTCGACGTCTTTGACGACGCCTACTGCAACAAGCACTTGCTGTACAGCATTCTCGAGGCGATCTTCGTACGGCTGGTGCCTGAGCTTGCAGAAACCGGGGTCCTAGGCCTATGGGAAGAGCGGTTGAGTTGAGGGGACAAGACTTTAAAGCGATCTTGCTTCCTATGTTTTGATTGTTATTTTTGAATATTTGTCGTATTTTTGTGGGAGCCTACCCCCTAATTATTCCCCCTGTTTTTAGCCCCCAACGTTTGAGCCTGAAAATAATACCATGATACCCTTTTCTATGCTTTTACTACTCCACGTATTGTATATCATATAATCATAGAACACGGTGCTTTTTGAGAATTTACAGGGAGAGAAAGGTTTTTGCAAATAGCCGCCCAAAAAGCTTGGATTTTTTTTTGTTAATTATTCTGGTTTTTTCTGTGCTTTGCTTGTCTTTTTTTGGTGTTGGTTGGTAGTTTTTTGTTTGTAGTTGCGTGCGTGCGATGTTGAGCCCATCTCCCATCTTCCTAAACCCCTCTGAAAGTGATGTGGCAGGGAGGGGGAAAGTGAAGACGAAAAAATGAGCCAACCAAAAAAACAATGGGGAGCGAAAGAGACAAGTAACAAATGGGGAGAGAGAAAAAGGGAAGAAAACAATGGGTGATGAGGACAAGACAAGCTCCAATTCGCTCTGCCGTCACCAAAACACCCTCCGTATCTCGGATATAATTGTTTCTCCTCCTCCTCATTCGTGTAAAAAGGAAAACAGAAAAGAAAAACAAGTCTCTCACTCCCCCTTTGGCCTCCCAATAAAAAAAGAAGTAAAAAGAAGAGAAAAATAAATGACAATAGCCGTCCCAGAACAAGTAAGAACAAAAAAAAAGTAACAAAGCAGGGGGAGGAAAACAAATAAGCGAGAAAATGGAAGGGGGGAGGGTGGGAAGGGGGAAAACTCCGTCACAAAATCAACTCCAGTATTAACCAAACAGAAGCCATCAACTTCGTCCCAATCCTCTTGACCTCACGACCTCTCGTCGTCACCCCAGGAAATCCAATCACCGTTCTTCCCTCTTTTGTTTGTTTCCCAATCCTCCTCACCCCAACAATATGAATGTTTGTGTGTGTTTGAGTGGACGTGTGTCCGAGATAGAAATGTTTCCTCTTTCTCTAGCCATCGGACTCGCGTCCTCAGCCTCGGCGAGATAATCCCTGTAAAAAAAACCACCCAGCCGAACAATAAGACAATAGACAATATAATAAATGAGATGTGAAATATTGAAATAAGAAATAAAAACAAACAGTAACAAAAAAAGCAAACAAAAATGATAGATCAACGAGCAAGCAAACAATGAAATGTGAAATAGGAGAGAAGCGAGAAGCAAGAAGCAAGAGAAATATAGGAAATGGGGAACAAGTATGTACCGTCAACCGCTCCTTTGAAGCACTAACTCCAAATGCTAATAGGTTTCCCAATATATGCTGTTTCCTTCCACACTCTCGGCACATTAAACAAAGACGATGAAAAGAGGTGAAAACTCCAAGTAGGAAAATAAAAAATATGAAAAAAAGCCGTGGTCGCGTGAGCTGAGAGAGATCTTCCTTGGTAAATATGTGTGATAGCTATCCCCAAGAATGTGAATGAGGTGTGGTATGTGCGGATGTAAGAAGGAGAGGGTATATGATGTAAAGCGAAGCGTGTGCGTGTTGATCGTTTCGTTGCCGTAACCGATCGTTGTAAAATATTTGTGTTTAGAGATGAATGTTGAGTGTTGAGTGTTCTGTGCAGCCGTTGGACAGTTGACCTAGCCAGTGACAGCAAATAACAAAAATGCGCTCCAGAAAAGGGGGCTGTGTTGGAGGTGGAGAGTGTGCATATTGTAAACGACTGGCTGGCAAAGATGCTGTTTCTGGGGCTGACACAAGAGTGAAGGATGGGACTATGGAGCTCCAAAAATGGAAATGGAAATAATATGAGAGAAAGAAAGAAAGAGAAAGAAAAGAAGAAAGGGAAAAAAAAAAGGAAATGGTGAGGGAAAAACAAACAAACAGGGGCCTGCGCCCCTGAAAAAGTCGCCGTTGTTGGGGTTTGGATGTTCAAGCAGCGAGGGCGGATTCCAGCTTTGCAGGATGGACTACATCGCTGGTCATCTCGCCCTCGCCCTCGGGAATCCGGGACAGGCCGCCCATACCGCCACTACTGCCGCTGATATGCCCCTTGTTGTTGGAGGAGGAAGAGGAGGATGCCTGCAGGCGCAGCTTCTCAACGAGGCGTGACACGGCCAAGAAATCGGTTTGGTCAAAGGCGCTGGGTGCCTGTTGGATGAAATTCATCAGCGTGTCAGCAGCACGGCGAGCGTCGTCCTGAGTGGGCGAATTAGGTGACGATCCACCACCACCCGCTCCTGCTCCTCCTGCACCACTTCCACCGCCACTGCTGCCACCTGTAGCCATGGGCACACCCAGGACAGTCGAGCCACCCAGTCCACCCGCTGACCGCGAGCCACTCTGGAAGAGGCTGTTGCTGCTGTTGCTGCGCCGAAGCTGGGGAGAAACGACTGTGCTATCGATTCCGTAGGAAGGCGCAGAGATATCGGTCATGGGCGAGTCGATGGCTGACGAAGGCGCAGTGGAAGACAGGTGGTGATGGTGCTGGAACTTGGGCGTCATGGATTCGCCAGTGGTCTCCGATACCATGGGGTCACCGTTGCCGACATGATGCTGTTGATGCTGGCCCTGGTTGTGGTTCATGTACTCGAGGTTCAGGGCAGGAAGCGTCTGGCTGCGTGGCCGCTGGAAGTTGGCACTTCCAGGCGGTGCCATGGGATCGCTTGTCAAGAAAGAGCCCACGTTCGAGTCTGGCGAGAAAGTAAACGGCACTGTCGGGCTCATGGCACTGCCAGAAAATGAGGAGACTGGAGTTTCCGTGAAAGCACTCGAAAGCGAGGTCGTGCTCTGGTTGTTGCCGTGCTTGTAGGATGCCATGCCGCCCATACCGAGACCCATGGCCATGTTATTGCCCAGGCTGCCGGAGTGGTTGAGATGGCCTTGACCGTTGCTTCCCATTCCATTGGCGTGGCTTGCACCAAAGTTGATATATTGTCCGACTCCAGAGGCTCCAGCACTATCGACATTTCTCTCTTCATCGCTGCGGTTTCCAGAAAGTGGCGATGCCGATGGGTGGCGGGTTTCGGGCGAAAGGGGCGAGTCATTTGTCGGTTCCATGGGGACAAGCGAAGGTGATCCCATCATGATAGAAGACTTTGAGCCTCTGCGCTTGTCGGGAATGTTAGTCTCGGATGCGCGGCGCACAAGCCGTGAGGCGCCAATGCCGTTCTTTTGTTTGAATTTCTCGAGCCACGTGTTGCTGGTGGACTTGAGAACGGTGTCCGGATTGCCAGTGCTGGTGGCGAAGAAACGGAATTTCTCCTTAATATCGGCGTCTGTAACTGGGACACCGGTTTTTTGTGCGTTGCGGACCCAGTTTGACAGTGCCCGTTCAATGTCTGGGAACTTGTTCTTGGCCTTTTTTGTGCCAGGCGACTTGTCCTTGACCAGATACTTTTCCTTGTTCCGGAGAACCTTGGAAACAGTGCTGTAAATTATGTGAGCTGCCATGCGAAGAAGAAGAAGAGAGAAGAGAAAAATAGACGACAAATAAATTCGAAAAAAATCAGCTTACCTGCGCTCGACGCCAAAAATGTTGCCAATCTCGGACTGCTTAACACCTGGGTTGGCTTCAGCGTACTCGCACATTCTCCGGCGGTCATCGTCAGTGAGCATCTTTCTCGGCCCAGTCCGCCCGGTAGACTCGTTCAACTTTGTCTTGAGAGGAGGCGGCGGTGGCCGGGACGGTCCGTTACGAGGCACAACATTGCTCATCGGCGGTGCAGAGTAGCTGCCCGGGTTTGTCAGCATACTCGGCCACGTCGGGTTGGACGGGACTGTCAGCATGGGAAGTTGAGGCAGCTGGTGATGATGGTGCGAAGAAGGCTGGCCCATGGACAGCGGTGGATGCTGCTGCTGCAGTTTCGGTTGTTGCTGAGGCTGTTGCATCTGATCATGATCGCTCTTCATCTGCGGCGACTGGCGTGGCTGCAGCGGAGGTGGCATCCGGTTCATTGCCTCTGGCGGCAAATCGAGAGACGCGATAGGCGGCATGTAGACGAAATCCGAGTTGGTAAAGCCGGCCATGGTGGCCTGCGGGTAGCCGTTCATGTTGACCCAACTGTTGTTGCCGTACTGGTTGGTCTCCTGGGCGAGTTGGGCTTCCGAGTCCACGCCTGTCGAGGCCATGTAGGTGCTGTGCATAGTCTCTGTTTGATTTTTTTCGGATCCGGGAAGCCTGGAAAAGGAGGTTTGGCGTGGTTGAGCCGAGGATTCCGAGTTACGCTTTCAGTTGACCAGAATTGCGAGATCAAAAAGAACCGATCCGTGATAGACGAGCCGAAATTATTCAAGGTAATGACAGTGAAGAGCTGAGTGAGCCGACTGTAGACTGCCGGTTTTGATGAGGGAAGAGACTGGATAGATTTTCAAAGATGGCGGGCTATCCGGAAAACTTCTTTTGATTTTTGGGCTTGATTCTTTAATCATCAAAGGGTCGAAAGCCGGTTGTGCGATTTCTCTTCCCTATGTGAGAGTTCAGGACACTGCACACCGGAAAACCAGAGAGACGAAATGTGTTGTTGACCGACTAAAATCAGTGTATTTTTGACGGACAGATGGACGGCATGCATTGTCCAGATGGTTCACAAACCGTTGTGTCTTTCCGTCCCCGAGGAATTTTCCAGCACCTGCGTGCAGTGAGATGTTGAAGTCAAAGTCGTGTCTTTCAAACCAGATACCCTCGATGGGAAGAGAAAAATATCCAAATAAAAAGAAAATAGGAACCAAAAACCGAAGATTGACAAGGAAAGGACCGAGATGGAGATTTTCCCGTGTGGGAATAGACGATGTACTTGTAGGGTGTGGGTAGACGGTTTCTTTTCTATTCTGTAGGCGATCCCCCTAAAAGAGTGAAGTGCAATGCGGGTTCAAAAGTCGTCACTCCTGCAAGAGCAAGGTGGAGTGAGAGAGACTGTGTAGTAGACGGGGGCAGAGGATAACAGTGGGTGAGAGACAAGGGGACTGAGGACAAGGGGATGGGGGTAGAAAATCGAGGACGTTGAATGGTCCTTGGATGTCGGTCCTCGTCGGTCTTCACCTCCTCGTCGAATCCTGAGGATCCCCGTTCGATTATGTTGCTTTGGGTTTTTTGTCGTCTTGTCCTTTTGAGGAAATCCGCCGTTTGATTTTACTCCCCTCGTCGTTGACTCCTTGATGAATAAATGTGATTTGGTGAATCGTCTCGTTAAGTCGCTCGCGTGGGCCAGCTTTTCCCCCTCACGCTCATCAACAGATTCCGTCTATTTTGTTGTGCTTTCGCTTCGTTCTTTATATACTCTTTCCGGGCTTGCACACAAAATTCAGGACTTCAAGTGGCTCGAAAAATTCAGTGACTAGTAATGGTGCAAGTGCGTGAAAGTCATAACGTCCAATATCGAAGAGAGGGTGAGAGAGCGAGTGCCGTCATCAGCGCCGGTAGCGCAACTGCGAAATGTTGAGCGGCGTCGGCGGGCGGCGAGCGGGGGATGAGACAAGACGCAATGCGTTAATATCGACCGAAGAGACAGGTCGAGCCTATCATCAACGGGAGACGGCCGGTCTTGTAAAGTTGAAGCTCTCAGTATGCGGCGTCGAGTTTCAAACACCAATATGAATATAGATGCGAGACCCGGGTGGAGAGGAGGTGCAGAGCCCAAGCGAAAAGCAATCTTTGTATATCGGCAAGAATAGGAGACGTGAACAAACATGCATGATATATGTATCCATATATGAAAACAAGCCGCAAGAAAAGGCAACCTGCCAGAGAAACACCAAAGCCTAGTTTTTTACGCAGAAGGGGGGGTGAGGAGAGAAAGGAAGAAAATCAACAATGGGGGGCAGCAGCAGAGGTGCAGACAGAGAATAAACGACTGGGGGAGGAGGAGGGGAGTGTGCTTGTCCTTGACAAGAATAAGAAGAAGGGGGTGTGGACGGAAAGATGGTGTACGAATATGACCAAAATGTATTGAAGTATCTTACTGAACAGGGGTCGAAAGCCGCAGGGGGTAAACCGACAGCCCAGAGTACATAGCAGTAGGGTATCGATTTTCTGTTGAAAACCACAGTTGTAACAAGGTCAAGAAAAAGAAAAATAGAAAAGGAAAAAAGCCCTAATCGAGGCAGAAAGATGAGGAGCTCTTCATAGGGACTAGGGGATAGTTGGCATTTGGAGGGGATAGGTTTGCTTGGAGGAGGACGATCAAGACTAGTTGTGAAGCCGTTTGTCATAACGGGTGTGAAAAGATAAATGTATATCAGTTGTGAACTGATCCTGTTCCAGCCGTAAAAGACCATAAGTGCAAAATTAAGGATGCCTCTTTGGCTATCCCCATTCATTCAACCTGAAAATGTTGCACTTTTGCCCAGCTGGCTCCTGAATCTTCAAAAATATTCAATCCCCTCATATTTGAGATGGAAGGCACAAACAACCGCGAAAATAAAATCCCTATAAATAGAGAGCAAGAAGATGCCATCTAGCGGTGAAAAAAACGAGGCAACACTTGAAGGACATTTTGGTCCTCTCCGCCATACGCCTCACTTGAACGATCAGGCTATTGGGCACACCCCGTAAGCATAGCTCTCCGATTTTGGCAGTACAAGCGGGCACGAGGTCGTGCGGCGGCAAAAGGGCTTCATAAAAGACGACAGGGACAGGCTTGGATGCGACAAAACATTGTTTGTCCTTTTTGGGGGCACAAAAAATATGTTTGAAGAAAAATGATCATCTAACGGTTGAGCATCGTGCTTTTCTCTGTGTGTAGATCTTATCGACACGCGGCATTACACTTGCAGCATGTGCACTTGCGTTTTTTGAGGGCATGAGTATGGAGTAAATTATCTTACCTCGCTCTGATCGCCTTGCCCAGGACTGGCTAGGCCTAGAAACTGGTGTATTTCGCGGGCTACTGCCCGTGTCAGTACCATTCCTTCCCTCAGATCCTCTATCTGATTGTTGACCTCGATATAGAGATTGGGGACGGGGCCGAAGGAGGGACGGGCGGCGAGTGGTTCGAAGCTCGTTCGCAACTCGCGCGACAAAGAGAATGCCGTAAAGATAATTCTCTCAAGAGCAATCTATCGATAGTGGGTTCCTCTGTCCATGTTGAAGCGGACAGACTCGGCCCAGATGTGGCCTGGCCTGCGGATCAACACGCCAAAGCCTGGCCGTGAGGCGAGCGGCCAGGGGACCCCTCCTCTTCCTGCAAGTCCGATTTTGAGTAGTTAGGATCCTCTTGTGAATTTGCTCCTTGTGTCCCGAACCTGGCTAGTGGACTGTGCGCACATCGGCCAAGAGGGGAGGGAGGGTAGAGGAGGAGAAGGTGTGGCCGCCCGTGTGTTGTGGGTCTCGACCTCGAGAGTATGGAGTAGAGTATGATTCCTTGTCTGGCCGGCTGGTCTTTATTGTCTGTAATAAGATTTGAAGTCCCTTGTTGTGGTTGGTTTCTCTTGACAGACTGATGCTTTCGGTGCTCTATCGTATTCAACTCAAACAATGGCGCCCAGTTCTGGGAAGGGCGGCGTGTTGATCACACACTCGTTGCGTACACAAGATCTTGGAGTATTGCAACCCTGGAGGGGAAATAGAATACTGTGATGAGTGCAAAAGCGACAGTCAAAATGGCGAGCGCGGGTTCTCGTCTCGGGCCAGCTTTGCCCCTTTCTTCCGCTCGCGCCCGTTTAGCGCTCATTCCTCTCCTGTAAGAACACCCAGACTGGAAGAGATAGGCACTGTTGGGTTCATCTGGTGTGCCCCTAGAGCAGCAGCCGTTACGTCTTTTGAATATCCCCTCCATGGCCGTTGCTTCTACAGCGGCAAAAGGGCAATGGTGCCCCTTCTCTAGCCGTCTGGACACACACACGTGCGGAGAGAAACAAACGGGGGCACAGGCGGGTGGAGGACCTTGGCAAAAATAACAGCCCCCCTCCCTTCGTTTCTCGAGATAAAATTCGCTGAATCCTTGGGCGACCTGTCCTAGCCGCTGCCCTTGGATAAACTTGCAGCATTTCCGAACGACTGCCGGGGTTGATGGTCAGTCGAGGGCCAAGCTGCAAGGATAGCGGATAACCTTGACGAAGATCATGCAGAGGCTGAGGAGCCGAAATTTTTGCATTTTTCTTTTTGGCTCCCTTGGCCTTTGTCTGTGGATGGTTGCTCCATTTTGTTAAATGGTGAGCAGACAATACGACGCACCCATCGTAGATTGTGTTGGCTAAGATAGAAAATCAAAAGTAATCGAATCCCGAGGTTTGTTGGTTGTAGCCGTGTTGATGCCGTTAGAAACACTAAAAAGAAGAAAAGCGACACACAAGGAAAGGACGGGCGCATCAGCTATGAGTCTAACCATAGTTTCAAGTGCATTCCTGGTCCCGATGCTAGCAGAGGTCGTGAGAGACAGCCCTGTGCTTTGCGCTTGAACCAGTCTCTGGTAAGGTAGTTTTCAACTGACAGGGCTAAAGAACTTCACCCGTGCTATCCTATTTGATGGTGATGTCAGTATTTTACAGGGCAGCGAAGGTCAGTGCAGACGGCCTACCTTCATACGACTTATTATTCGTTGTCGAGCGCAGAGATATACGTACTAGCTGTTTGAACAAAGGACGAGTGGAGAGGAATGCGAGTAGCTGCTCCTGGTGGATTTTGATATTAGTGCAAAAGGGGTAGCAACAGCAACTGTTACAGTTGATCGTCTTCAAAGCTTGAGGCCCCAGGTATCTTACTTCGTCCTGTTGAGTCCCTGTTTATAAAAATACAGCTTGCCTTCACAGAGCGCGTACGTAACACTGCATACAGGCACGGTTAAGCTTTTGAGCCTCTTCTGCTCAAAAGTGAAGCTCTGCAGGAGGAAACAGTGCGTCGGGTAAAGGATTGAAACAATCATAGCAAAAAGAAAGAGAGGGACGGAAGATGTGCAGAGTTGTTGAGGCGGAAGAGCGCATATGTTGCGGTAGGACGATAGCGGAAGCCTGGCGGCCCGACAGGGCTTGCAAGTACCAGTCAATGCGCAGTTGCGACAGGAGAAGTCCCGCATATTTCCTCCAACGTGACTTTGCTGTGTTCTGTATCGAGGAACGAGCATCGCACGGCATCAGCTGAGAGAAACAAGCCCCCATGGCGAGGCCAAAGGAACGGGCCTCTCCCCGGTGTTCTCACCAGTGGATGGCTGGGTCTGAGCCCCCTTGCTGTCGACGGGTTTTGACAGCCCCACGGGAGCCGATCAGTGGAGGAAACAATCGAGGAGTCCCTGATCACAAGTAAGATGCGATATTCAGAAGACATTGAGCTTTCGTATTAAGAGGATGGCTCTGTCCAGTAGCAAAGCAATGCCCTGTAACAAGGTCAGTATGGTGCAGATAATCCACTGGAAAGGGAAAGGAAATGAACAAAAGAAATACAATAAGCCAATCCAAAGCAGAGAAAATGATAAGAATAGAATTGGAGATATGCGGCCCACAAGACTTGCAGCCAACAGAAAGCCACGGATGCATGCTGAGACCTGCCATTGGGCATAATTTTCGTCGTCGACAGAAAGCGACCCTGGCATTGATTGGGCAGGAATAAAAAGAATCAGGGTGCTTGACTTGGCTATTGCTGAGAATTCTCCGTAGCGGACGAGAGATCCTGTAGCAAACACAGGCGAAAAGCAAGAACAGAGCAAGCCAAATGGAAAAAGAGAGGGCATTGTAACGGCTATGTTCGCAATAGTTATCACTTACACGATGCCCTGTCGCCTGTCTCGCCCTTGACACGGCAGCGCGTCAAGTCTTCAAAATTCACGTTCGCGTCTCTCGATGCTGTCAATGCCAGACCAGGCGTTGTAACCACGCGACCAGGGTACGATGGTGAGTCTTGATCCTGGAAGGTTGAGGCTTCCGGATAGAGCTAGTGACCTCGAGAACGGGCAATGAGATGCGACCAGAAAGTCCCCATTCTCCACCTTCCACGGTCTGTAAAATGAGTTGGCTATTACTCCGAACGCCGTATTAGTGGACGTTAAGACAAGCAAGGGCTGTGATTGCATGCACTTCACCCGTGGCGTCCACGCCGGGCACGGGTCTGCAACGGGTCTGCACGATCTGTCACGATGGCCGACCTGGGGATCAATCACCCCATATTTTGTTCTGTCCACATGATAGCAGCAACCGGGGTGAGAGATCCAATATCAGAGCTCTTGTTCGGCGTTTCTGGGGAGCAGAGCACACGCGCCAGCCGTCAATGGTCGAATTCAGTGCACGAATGACACAGTTGCGGGCCAGAGATGCAGGTCGTCATCATGTCAGGCAGCGTTTGTGTGCAGTGAGTGGTCGATATCGTCGACACACCCGCATATTGCCTTTCTTGCATCTTCTCTTTTGCGCCTTTGCATGCCTTCTTTCAGCTGCATAAGCTCACACGTGCGTCGCGCTCCGTATCGTGTGTATCAAGCTTTTGTATGCGATTTGCCGACTGTGAGCAAATAAGAACAAGCAGACGCGATCTCGCAGCATGACGCTTTGCGGAGAAACAGGGCCAGCCTTGACCACATAAAAAGGTACCCTGTTTTTGTAGCAAATATGGGATCAAGGCATGGTTTCGACGAGGGTGCTCAAAGCACAACCAGATGGACGAAAATCGAGGGTGGGAGGACGGAAGGACCAACTGTTGGCCCCAGCCAACCACGAAACCAAACTCTACAGAACAGAATCCTCAGTCGGCTCTTGGGAAGAGAAGGGGATGGCAGAAAGGGTGGTGTAGCATGCCAAGTGCTGCATTCTTGTCTCTCTTCCCCATTTTCAATTCGCCTCCTCGTTTTTTTGTCCTTGTCGCTTTATTTTCGCTTTATTTATTCTTCTTAGCATGGCTTGCTGTGCCGCGTCGACCGCCACCCAAGAAGTAGCGGGATGGTTTGACCGGTCCTAGCTGTGTCCATCTCTATTTCGTTCGAGGTAGTAGTCGTATTGGGCGCCGCATGCACGATAGAAGCCAGCCGGGGCGAGAAGAGCGACAACGGCGAGCTCTCAGAGCTCATCTGCGGAAGATCTTATATTGACCCCCGAAGTAGGCGAAGGAGGTGTACCACATACGACGTGCCACCTCCAAAAGAGGAAGAGATTAAGGGTTGGCAGCCAAGCATGGTCCGGAGGTAAGAAGGCATTTATCGGAAGCGAATGGCTCGTCTGGATATCTGCGCTCCGCTTCGTTCTTTTGTCAGTCGTTTAGCTGGAGGATGCACCACTGTCTGCTTCCCCACGCAGCTTTGTAGTGTCGTAGTATGTGTGGGATGGAGGTGTGTGTCAACGGCTAGGCCTGTCGAATCGGGGAGTCCGTGTCAACGAGAAGCAGGAACAGTTAGGCGATAGAAGCGGTGGGAGACGAAAAGAGGAGAAAGAGGGGGTATCAAAGAGCAGTAACTGCATGGAAGGATTGTTCGAGGGGCCATGCCGCTTGCAAGAAATGTGCAAGGCCAATTAACAAAATAATGTTGTGAGGATGGGGAGGTACTGTACCTTGGAGGCCAACATCACAGCCGCAGAGGCTGCCAAACAGTCGGCCGTTGAAGATTTCAATGTGTATTGTACATCGTCCAGACTCCCGAGCTCCGTAGACAGCATGCATGAAGCAGGGACAGGGGTCGATAACCAGGGGAACGATGGTGTTGAGTCTGTGCTCAGGTCTCGAAATGAAGCTTTTGGGCCAAAAAAGGTCCAACAGCTTTTTGGTGAGGAATAGGAGAGGGGGAGAAAAATACACTACACTGACTACTGTCCTTCGTACCTTCCCTCGTAGCACCAGCTATCAAATCACACTGGGGAAGGAGCAACAAATCGGGCAAGAGCAAACCCGTTTTTTACCAGCATCCAAATCTGCTGGAAAAGGCAGGAACGTTAGTCAAATGCTAGCCAAATCGCCCACACTGGACCGGGTGTCTTTCACCTTGCAGTTTTTGTAAGATGTCATATTACTGACCGCCCTACCCACTGTGACCGTAGATAGTTACGGTCGGCCCCGGGTGGCAACTGCGTTGGAGATCTATGCATCTATGGTTATTTGATGGGCACTACAGTAGTTCCCGCAAGGAAGTGCCCGGGGTCGCGCCTTCCTTTGTCTGGACGTGAGCCCTTCACCTAGAAATGCAGCCTCAAAAGTAAAAAGTGCAAGAACGGCATCCGCACTTTCTTTCCCCAGTCGCCTCACGAGGGTGCAAGGCTTGGGCACTCACTGACTAGAGGAAGGACCGGTCAAGGAGCACTTTCCACGAGGCTGCTATTACTGACGTCGTACGTGGTGCGTCGCGTTTTATGCATCGTATGTGCAAATAGGTAAACGGGGTGCTCCTTCCCCTCCGGCGCATCACATCTTGACTGCTACGGTGCATACAATAAGCAAGACTTATTTGATGTGTAATATGCTACTAAAAATGTACCTGCGGGCTGTATGGGGAAAGTGCATACTGCATACGGCAAACACCTTCCTACACCCTTCCTTTCCAAAATATAATATCAGTTCTAATAGTCAATCATCTGCTCAAAGATGTTTGGGCAGGAGCCCCCCACCTAAGAAAGACGAAACAATGCGAAGAAAAAATCCCGGCATTGATTGACTGGACTTCTCACGATCTGCAAACCACCCCAGAACAGAAACAGCGCACCCTTCTTCAACACGGACTCGCAGGAGAACGGCAATGAGCCGCATCTGTTCCAGCTGCCAGGTTCCAAGCTCCAGGATCCAGACGTGAAGCACACAACTCGAGTCCCCAAGATGTTTAAGAACACCAATGGCCGATAATAGGAAACAAGTCTGAGGAATATTACGGTTCAGATGTGCAAAAGCGGCTGTTGCATAGCCAGCGACACGAAACGAGGAAAAAGAAAAGAAAGACAGCCGGACCGTTACGAATAACGAACACCTCCACGACGCATCCACGACGCAGATACTGCTATCAAGAAGAAGAAAAAAGCTGCTGGTGTGTGGCTGCAGCTTCACACTTCGTACGGAGGTCCCAGCAAGGTTGCATTTCCAACACACACAGTTTGCAGCCGAGAGCAAGCAAGGGACAAGAAAGGACAAAGAGGCTGCAGAAAGTTGCGGTTTCGGCGAAGTCGAGTCTTGACAGGCTTTTTTGCTGCAAGCCCGCCATTACAAGGTAGAGTATTCACAATCTCTCGCTTCCCCCTGTTCTCTCAAGATCGCGGCTCCTTCTTCCGCGTAGAGCATTGATTCCTCCTGTCTAACAATTTTAACTTTCTCACTTATCATTCCGCCCAGGTTCTCCACGGTCTACGAAATACGGCGCAGCCTACCACCAATCCATTCTTGCTGCAAAATCAAAAGGCCGTTGCACCACGCACGATCTTTCATTCTCTCCGCTGGGCCTCCGGACTCCCGTACCTTTTTGTTTGCCTTTGGGATATTGGTGGGCCGCAAAAGACAGGGGTTGTGCCAGGCCTGCAGGCGACCGGGGTAGTTTCGAAAGCCCCAAAAAGAGTCGGCGGCAAGAGAAGCCTCGTGAAAGGTCAGCCGGTACGAAACGGGGCTTGCCTTGTCCAGGAACTTCACCATGGACTGTCAAGAACAAGAAAACGTTGTGCGTGCATAACGGGCGAGCACAAAAGCACAAGGCCACAAGGAGCAACATTATGACCATGGAGCTAACGGTTTCCAGCATGTCTCCGAACACCAGTGTATCATGCACAAGTTCTCGCAAACTGGCACCTCCAACGTTCCAACGTCTGACCATTTGCTCGCCCCCTTGTCCAATTTAGGGTTTTGATTCCCTTTTGATTTTCTTTGCATCCTCTTTCTCTTCACTGATGTTGCAATGCTTGCAAGCGGCAGCCTTCGGGGACTAGGCGGAGATTCAGAATTAAGAAAAATAAAAAAGCAACCCTTGTTAATCGACAAAAAGTTTCAAATATTTTTGAGAAGAGAAAAGAAAAAAAATTCAAAAATTCAAAAGGGCAATCCGCATCTCGCTCCGTCGCCCATCTTAAAGCTGAACCAAGGGGTGGTGTTGTGCCCCCATGCCCGCGCGGCGTGTTCCGTGCGCTACTTGCAGAAGGTTGACTCCATCCGGAATACGGAGAGCGCACAACGATGAAAGATTCTAACAAAATGAGAGATGAAAGAGAGAAGGGGGGGGGGAGAAGAAGAAGGACAATATCCAACCAACAGCCCGTGTGAGATGCAAGTACGGGGCTAGAGAAGCGAGACGACAAGCGATGAAAGCAAAACGAGACATGAAGACAGAAGAGAGAAGAAGAAAAATGCATCCAACAGTTCTCGATTTGATCAAACAAGGGAAGGAGAAAAGACGGAAAGGCTAGGGGAACGGGGCCAGATGCAGCCTGGACATCTTGATCAGGGCAAAGAAAGCAAAAAAGATGGAGACAAGAGGGGACCAGACAGGCGCTACTAAGCGCTCGCACGCCCCCTTTCCGCTCGCCGTGTGCCGACCACCCCATCTGCATCCCACGCTAAACTGCATTGCTGGTGCTGGGTATCAGTGAGAAATTGGGATGAAAATAAGGGAACACGACCGGCAGGGGCACAAAGAAACGTTGGAGAAAGCGATAGAATCTGGGCGCAGAAGAGGAAAAAAAAAATTGAAGAGGGCAGAGGAGGGGGTGTCAAAATTTGAAATTCTGGGCACGAAAAGGGAAGGGAGAAAAATAAGAAAAGAAAAAAAAGGCACAAATTTCTTGAAAATCAAAGTCAAGACGGGACACAAAAGAAAACAAGAAAACCCAGGCGCTGCGGGCTGATGGGGCCGGCCGCAGGTTGGGCCGCACCGACTTTCTTTGCTTCCGACCGCATCCCATCCCGGTAATGCAGGCTCGGTTTGCCTGCTTCTCGCCTTGTCTTTTTCAACGAATTGCTTTTTTGCTGTTTGCTCTTTATTGTGGACGTCGTAAGGCTCTGGTAAGTGGGTCGCAAATGCCCTCGTCCGATTTTATTTCTCCTTGACATTACGTTGTACTTATGTGGTGTCTGCTTTTGATTTTGATTTTGATTCTCTCTTTCCCCTGCCTTCCCGGACATATTTTTTGTGCAATGGCAGAGACCGCCTTTTCGAAAAAGAAAAGAAAAATTACGGAGTATTACAACCCTCTTCTGTTCCCTCCTGGGTGTCAAAACTCGGGGATGGGAGCACAACATGTGGTGGCGCCAGGGACAATGTGGCCCAAAGAAAGACACAACGGTCGGTGTGCGCGAGATTGTGGGAGGCAAAGGACATTCGGGTTGACAGGTGCCCCCCTCTCTGTTTTCTTTTTTTTTTTCAATCACTTTGCTTTGTCTTGCCTTGCCATTTAGGTTTCCTCAGGGTGTTTTGTCCTTTTCGTGCAAGTTACTCAATATCTCACATTCTTACATTGAGGTTACACATTGTATCTCTTGTCTCGGCAGCTGCTTGCATATGTCCACGCGGATGTGGTCTCTGACAGGATCAAACCCTTGGAAAAGCACTCCAGTATCCGCACCAAGACTGGATATGCGATATGTAACTTACTTGTGCCTCGCCTGGCGGCTCCTCTTTGACAATTGCAACACACACGACACGCTTGCCTCCCCTTGCAGCCTTGCCGCCTACCATCTTTTTGTTTTATTTTTCAAACAAAAAAGCGGTGGCCTCGTCTGGCCGCGTGGAGTCACACTGCCTTATCAGGCCTTCTTGTCTCTTTGCCAGACCTTTTTCCTGTCTTTTTTTTCCTCTTCTCGCCTTGTCATATTTTATATTTCGTCTTGTCTTTTTTTTTTGTTTTCGGGTACGCCCCTTTCCTCGTTTTACCCCTGACACACTCTCCACACACCCATTTTGAATTTCTTTCTCACGTTGCTGAATAAAAAAAGTACCTTTACGACGTACGAGCGCAGATATATGCTCCGTATCCGACATATGGGCATCGTTTTTGTTCACGGGGCGGTTTGGAAGATCTTATCCTGCTATTTTTATTTTTGGTTTTACTTTTGGTTTTATTTCAAGGCACACGCAAGTACAAGGTACGATTGCCCTTTATTTGCTCCGAATTTCCAACAGGGCTGCCAGCCTGCTTTGGCTTGAATTTGGATAGGACGGGAAATTCGCACCAATGGGTCCCGACGTGTTTGAATTGGGATAAGACGCGGAAAGCCGTGCGACATTATCGTGGACGAGCGCGTGTTTTTTTTTTTTTTTTTTTTTTTTTGTCTTCCTTCTTGTTCGCGTGCTCGGCGCGCGAGGTGCGGCCGTTTTCACCAAAACCATCGAGACGGAAAAGGAAGAAGAAAATCGGGAAAATAAAATCAAAAAGGTCGAAACTGGAAAGATTTGACAAGGGAAAGACGAGGATTGTGCAGGGGTAGCAGCAGCTGAACTCGACGAAAGGACCCTCCGAAAAAGGCGAGATTGTCCAGGGGGCGTTTCTTTTTTTTCTTTTGTACGGGGTATTGCTGTGTACGATGTAGCTGTTTTCTCTCCTCTTTGCTTTTTTCTTTCCCTTCCTGCCCAAGTTCCCAAGCAAAGTCCGCCTCGTTTTGTCTCGCTGCCTTGCCTTGTCTTGGGTGTTTCGGTGCCTCGTTTTATTCAACAGATCGTTTCCCCTCAAGGATTTTCCAGGATTGCTACCCTACTTCTTTTTTTTCTTTTTTTTCCTTTCCTTTTTCTTTTCTCTGTCTTCCTTGTCTTTCCCCTTCTTTTTTTCACACTCTCCGCGCAAAGGCCGCAAATTGGCCCGAGCCTGGCCGCGTCTATTTTGTAAGATATCTGGAGTGCAGCATGGCCTGGTCTGGCCTGTCCAGTGGCACTCGCCATGGGGTACGACAAGGTGTTAATGAGCTCGTACTCCCGTTTAGTATGGAGACAATGCTACGGATGCACGCGTCGAGGAACGGCAGATGGACCAGGCTTCGTTCAAGGACAGAAAAACGTCGGTATCTTACTTCGTACAGCGTAGCGTAGTAGGCCATTGACAAATGTCTGCCCGATGATATCCTGAACATCAGTACGTCGTATGGCCATGACTGTTGGTGCTTCTGACGGGGATGTTCCGCCACTGCCATGATGGACGAGAAGCACAGATGCAGGTACGGGAAACAGATTGATGTGTTCCGGCGCACGGAGATGGGTTTAGCCTCACTCTGTTGTGTTTGGCTTTATTTCATTATTATTTATTTTTTGCCCCCTTTCTTTTTCCCGATCCTTCAAGCCCCTGGCGCATTACCTGTTTTGATCTTGTCTGTTGGTTTCGCGTCGTACTTTCGTATCTCACTCCTCACTCCTCTCTATTCAAAGTTGTGTCTGTTGGAAGTTGTGGATAAAAATCTCGTTATTCATTTCCTATTTCCTAATATTTTGTGCACGGAAAAGGCATACCGTCTGCCTTGTATGTCATGTCACCCTGTTCCCTCGTTGCTATGATCTCTAGTGCTTTTAAATCTATCCCTCCGGGTATCGTAATGTCTTGTTGTTTTTGTTGTTGGTTTTTGTTGGTTATTTTTTTTTGTAGGTCACTACCATTTTTGTGTGATTGATCAATGGCCCCCAAGGCACAGGGGGGTAGGAGAGAGTAGTAAGAGCCTCGATGGAGAGCGAGGCGGAGGAGGCGGCCTCCATGGCCAGAGCAAAGTAGCAGAGTCGAGGCAGAGGCGAATTAAGGCCCTTCTGGGCCCCAATCGACCACCTGGCCGCACCAATATTGCCGTTGTGTCATGGCAAATATTCAAAACGTGTCTGTTCGGACCGTTCTTGAAGGCCATGAGCCCCCAGCAGGCACAGACAGACACAACCTCGCCTTGGCTCGTATATTGCGAGAAGGAACGAGGAGATGAGAGTGGCAATGCGGTCAAAAGACGAGCCGCTGCCCTCTCTGTCTCTGTATCCTGCTTCTCCCCAGTCCCTTGTGCCTGGCCATTCGATCGCAGCGGTCAGGCCGAAGCAAGTTTCGGCCCGTTGCCGCAGTTCATCCCCAACATACAGCACACCTCGGCATGCTGTATTGTTTCTCTCGAGTTTGTAGCTTGTGACCCCAAACAGTTGGGTATGAAAATCAGCGCTTGACAATCGTCACTAAAAGAAGAGGACGGTTAGCAATTGCTCGACAAAATTAAAGGTGAGAAGAGAACGGAGAAGACATACCAATATCCTCGTCGCACAGCTCGTGCGACAGACCGACACGCTGCGGCTGGTGCTTGACGGACTTGCCGTACACAACGGCCGTCTTGAACTGCTCGAGAATGCTTCTGTGGATGGCGTTACACTGTGGATGTTAGTACAGACTGAACAAAATTACTAACAACACAAGCACCTATACTTACGAAATCTTCAATGGTGCACTTGCTGGCGCGCAGGACAACGGGAGCCGAGTAGTCGGGCAGCTTGCCCTTGGGCTTCGTGTACACGCGCACCAGACTCAGCTTCTCCCACATGGCCTCCATCAGCTCGTCGACATTCCAGCCGTGCTCGGAGCTGATGGGCACGGCATTGGGGATCCGGTAGAGCAGGTCGAGCTCCTCGATGGTGATGGCATCGATCTTGTTGAGGACGTAGATGACGGGGATGTAGCTGCGGCTGCGTGCCTCGAGCACATCAATCAGGTCGTCGACGGTGGCGTCGCAGCGGATGGTAATGTCGGCCGAGTTGATGCGGTACTCGCTCATGACGGCGCGGATCTCGTCGTTGTCAATGTGCGTCAGCGGGACGGTGTTGGTGATGTTGAGGCCGCCCTTATCCTTCTTCTTGAAGGTGATATTGGGCGGCTGCTTGTTGATGCGGATACCGAAGCCCTCGAGTTCCTGCTCAATGACGCGCTTGTCAGTGAGCGGCTTGTTGACGTCGAGCACGATAAAGATCAAGTGGCACGTCTTGGCCACAGCAATGACCTGGCGACCACGACCACGGCCGTCCTTGGCACCCTCAATGATACCGGGCAAGTCGATCATCTGCAGCGGCGCGCCGTTGTACGTGACCTGGCCGGGCACACTTGTCAGGGTGGTGAATTCGTAGGCGGCGGCCTCCGAGTGCTGGCCGGTCAACCGGCTCATCAGCGTACTCTTGCCGACCGAGGGGAAACCGATGAAACCGATACTGGCGACACCCGTGCGGGCAACGTCGAAACCTGCACCGCCGCCGCCGCCGCCGGAGCTCGGCATCAACAGCTCGCGCTTCAGCTTCGCGAGCTTGGCTTTGAGCTGGCCCAGATGGTACGAGGTGGCCTTGTTCTTCTGCGTCCGGGCCATCTCGTCCTCCACCTGCTTGATCTATTGTGTCGAAACAAGGGTTAGAAACATGGTCACAGGCGAGCAGCTACTTCGATTGAGCTCCTAGTAACCATCGCTAGAGCGGGAAACGCACCTTTTCCACGGTCGTCGACATAGTGGCGGTTTGTGTCGCGAAGAGCGCGAACTCTCTATGTGGTTTGTGGCGGGGTTGTTTACGGGTGCAAAAGTTGCTGCTGTTCGGGGTGAAAGGCTGCTCCCGTATGTGTCTGCAAGAACGGGGAGATACGGCGTTGTCGCGTTGGTAAGGTTCTGTCAAAGGAAGGTCGTGTGCGAGGTACGCAAAGTGTCGATGATGATGTCGAAATTGTACAAATTGTACTCAGTACGCTGCAAAAAAAGATTTTGGCGGGGCGAGAATATTCGTGGGGAAAGTTTCCAGCGAGCGAGGGGCCCTACTCTTACCTGTTTTCGAGTCGCCACTTTTCATTGGCCACTGGACCGCTCAAAGGCAGCAGACCCACTTTCACATCACCACTTTTCCCTTCACATTTACCATTCATAATGTCACAAGTTAGCAATGTCAAAGAAGTATTGGAACAATAATATTGGGTATTGTATTTCAACGGCAAATAAAAAACGAAAGAAAAATACTATCTATCCGCTGACCGCAACCGCCTCGTCCAAAGGCCTCAGCGGGCCGCTGCATATGGTCCGTAAAAAGCCCATGCACGGGCACTGCTAAACTACAAAGCATATATAATATATAGTAACACAGCAGCTGTGCCTTATAAAAAAGGCTAGCCAGTAAAGACCTGGAGCAAAGCGCCGCCCAGTAGGTTGTGGGAAGTGACAAAGGAAATTGTGCCTGATCGTTTTCCAGCCAAAACGTCCGTAACTGAACACAGTCATAATGCCAACAAAAGCAAAGAGAAAGGGGCGAAACAAAACCCAAGAAGCCCATTTCCCAAAACGCTGCGCCCAAACACCAGCCGTAAATAGAAGGGAGACAGAAAAAAGAGACAAAGAAAAGGAAACAAGGAGAAAACAAAATGAAAAGTGAAGACAAAAGAAGAGGAAGGAGAGAGCGATCGAGGTCTTGCACGGTGAAGACCTCTAAGAAAAAGGCATTGTCGACGGGCCGAGAAACATTGTGTGATTGACAATATGCAATCAGCCACTCCGGGCGCCGTTGGTGCCATTGGCAGAGTGGACGGGGAGAGATGCGAAGTGCTCGGAGCCGGTGCCGTTAGTTCCGTTCACGCGGGTCGTGCCGTTAACGTGGCCCGGCTCTGTCGCGTCGAGTGAGGCGATCCCATTCTGCTGTTGACGTCGCACAAGGGCAGCATAGGCGGGGTGGTTCATCGGATCCACGCCCAAAGCCCGTGACCTGGATGCAAATTCGGGGTCATCAGCGGCAAGAGCCCGCAGACCGTCGCGTGGCACAGGTAGCGCCGGAGGAGGCGCCTTGCGTTTGCGGTCTATGCCGGCCGTCTTTTGGTGGGTGAAGATGCCATCTCGGTAGTACTTGGCTCCGGGAGCAAATCCGTGGTAGTCCTCGGCATTGGGGTCGGTCTTCCATTTTTTGGGCAGCACCATAGGCTTTGCCATGTCGACAGGAAGCTCGCGGTACATCACCGCAAGTTGCATGCCACGAAGATGAGGAGCTCTGGAAACGGCATCCATGAAGTCGGAGACCTATAAAATGAAAGTGGTTAGCCCAGGTTTGCAAAATAGAAACAGTGTATATGAAGGAAAATTTGCGTACCTTGACAAAGAACATGTCCGTCGCTGCATACTTCTCCCAGGCCGCGAGACAAAGATCCTCAAGGTCCAGTGAGCCCAGCTCGGTTGGGTCTTGCGCGCCGTAGTAGCCTGGAATCTGTCTGCCGAGGTCGTAGAATGTCGGGTCCGTCAGAGCATAGCGGTCGCGCTCGAGGCGCCAAATGGCTAACTTTGCAGCCTCGCTGGCTGGCTGGCGTGGCCATGCCGAGAATCGCGCTAGTGTCAAATCCTTCTCGCCGAGAACCAGAGCCGCCTGTGTGTTCAACAGCCATTGCTCGCGGCCCTCCTCGGTGCCGTTGGCCGCGGCATCGATGCAGTCGTAGCGGAGGCCCTGCATGGTCCTAAAAAGGTAGGCTGTGGCGGATTGCTTCGGGTCGGGGCAGAGACTGAGCCATTGCAGAGCAGGTGGGAGTTTGGAGATTCTGGCGCGCTCTTTCTCCTCGTCTTGGCGACGGCGGAGTTCCTCGGCCGCCCTCTGCTCGGCAAGGAGGCGTTCTTGTTCGCGTCTCTTGCGCTCCTGTTCTTCGAGCTTGCGGCGGGCTTCCTCGGCGGCTTCCTTTTCGAGCTGTTCGCGGCGAAGGCGTTCCTCCTCTTCTCGCTTCTTGCGCTCTTCCTCCTCGAGCTTGCGCTTGCGCTCCTCTTCTTCTTGCCGGCGCTTCTTCTCTGCCTCCTCCTCTAGCTTCTTCTTTTCTTCTTCTTCCTTGCGCTTCCGCTCTTCTTCCTTGCGACGGCGTTCTTCATCCTCGAGCTTCTTGCGCTGCTTCTGCTTCTCCTCCTCCTCCCTCTTCTTCTTGTCCTCGAGCTCCTTCTTCTCAGCTTCTTCCTTCAGCCTGGCTTCCTCCTCAGCTTCTTCGCGCTTGCGTTTCTCCTCTTCCTTCTTCCGCTTTTCTTCCTTTTGCCGCTTCTCGTCCTCTTCTTCCTGGCGGCGACGGCGCTGGGCTTCTTCGTCTTTCTTCTTCGCCTCTGCCGCCTGCGCTTGAGATTTGGCCTCGGCCTTCTTCTTCTTATCCTCGTCCTTTTGGCGCGCAACGTCCGCTTCGGCCGCTGTGGATGCGCCGCTCGACCGCCGTTCAGAGCTCACATCAGCCATCTCGACATCGATGTCCTCGGACTTAACGTGGATACTCTTCTCGACGGGCGATACGGACTGCTTTGAAGAGTCCTGTCGGCCGCGGTCGGATGATGGGTCGCGCTTCTTGGTTTTGGTGGCAGAAGATGATTTCCGTTCATCGTCGTCGCGTCGCTTTTGATTTGATGGCTTGGAGGCAGCAGGTGTCTTGGTTGGGATGTCGTCGGGTGGTGCGCTGCCTTTGGATAGTCGCCTCTCTTTTCCGGTTCCGTTGTCGACTTCCAGTTTCCTTCTTTTGATGGGAGCTTCGTTGAAATCTTTGTCGGAGACACTTGCATTTGGTGGCGTTTCGCTGAGTCTGTTGCGCTTGATAGACCCCTCGCCTGCCACACCTGGCGCAGCATCTTTGGACCCCTCCTTTTTCAACTGGCGCGTGCGGTCGCGGTCACGGTCGCGGATTTTCTCAGTCCGGGGTTTTTCTTTATCGGTGGCTGAGTCATCAGGGCGAGGGCTGGACGAGCCCTTGGGCGGCGTTGGAGCTTTGCTTGAAGCTATGCTAGCTCGCCGTTGCTTTTCGCGCTCACGTTCTTTTTCGCGAACCTTCTCGTCCTTAAGTTCTCGGCCGGAAATGAGCTTCTTCCTGCGGGGTTTGGCTGTCTCGCCTTCTGAGGAGACAGCAATACTGTCGGAATCCAGCTTCTTTGACTTTGTCGACTGCTTTGACGGGGGTGGTGTGTCGCGGTTGGTGATACTTGCACTAGGGCTGCGCTCACTGCGTTGTCTCGATTTGGCCGCCGATGCAGTTGAAGCTTTTTGGTCAGACGATCGCTTCTGTGAGCCCTTTTCATCTCGAGCAGCGGAAGCCGTCCCGCTCGTAGTGGTCGTGCCAACTTTCGTGCCTGTCGCGGCTTTCTTTGGCCGTTCTTGTGATGGGCTGGCATTTTTCCGCTTTTGCGATGATCGTGGTGTCTCGTCAGCAACCTCAGAAGCACGTGATCTCCGGGATTCGCTGTCCTTCGATCTACCGTTGTGCAGCTTCTTGTATTTGTCGTATGCCTTCTTAAGCATATCCTCCTCATCTTGCCAATTCGGGCCTTGTCGTTCTCGAGCGATTTCATAGTATGTCTGCCCGTTGTATCGTTTCGTAGGATCAAAAGATGCTTGGTCAAGGAGAAGGGAAATAATTTTGATGTTCTCTTGACCAATGGCAGCAAGAATCGGGGTCGCGTGTTCGGCCGGGGCATTTGGGATGGGTTCGGGGTCGGGGTTAGCCTGGCCGAGAGCGAGCAGCAATTGCAAGATAACATCATGGCCACCTCGCGACGCGGCAACCATTGACTCGGGGTCGTCGCAACTCTCGCGGACGTTCAAAATGCGCATAACATTTTCTTCGTCGCCACGGCCAGCAGCCAATCGAAGTGTCTTGTCGTCCATTGGCATATAGAGCAGATGATTGCTCGTCTTCGTTGCCCGCAGTGTTCCTGCCCTGCGAGATGTCGGTGCCGGCGACCTTTGGGGGCTCTCGGGTTGATGAGAGTTGCGTGCGTCGTCAGTCTCGTGACGATGTTCTTCGGAAGTGAATCGCCGGCCGACATTTTTCTTGGCTTCGATTAATGCCGCCCGTATTTCTTCACAGTTGTCTATTTCCTCAGTTGCGCGGTCGAGCGGTTCCTCTCCGTTGACGTTGGCTTTGCGGGGATTGACGCCAGCATCCAGTAACAGTTTGACGACGTCGAGGTGGCCGTTGTCAACAGCATCCAGAAGTGGGGTGTCTTTGTCACGGTTGACGCAATCCAATTGACAACCGGCATTGATCAAAAGCTTCACAATGTCGCCATACCCATTAAGGGCAGCAATCTGAAGCGGCGTGTTGCCAGCAAAGTCGGCGGTGTTGAGGTCGTTAGGCCGTTCCTTCAATCTCTGCTTGGCAAGCTCAACCTCGCCCCTAGCACAAGCCCTAGCTAGCAATGTCTGGCCGTGGGCATCGAGGTGTTTCTTGTTCGTTGACGTTTTTGCTGGAGATGTGGCAGACTCCACAGTTGCTGGAGTTGCAAGGCTGCGACCTTTTACGCCCCTGATATGAGGGCTCCCACTCGCAGTACTGTCGTCTGAGTTGTAGTCCGTTGATTGCAATGGAGCAGGGACTCTCTTCTTTTTAAGACCGAGCCCACTGGGTTGAGATTGGAGTTGTGTGGAAAGACTGCGCCGATGCGAGCGAGCCTGCGGGGAAACCGATCTGTTTTGCGAGGTGTCCCTGTTGCCTCGCGCCGATGCCTTACCATTAGCATTGCCGTTGCTACCGAGGCTGTTCCGCGACGAGTCCTTGCCAGAAGACCTGCTCGAAGAATGCGAAGTGCCATCGCCACCAGCACCAGCACTCGCCAACCGTAAACGGCGGGCACTGTGAACCTCGGTCTCATCGTCTGATTCCACCTTGGGTGCCTTCCGTTTGTGGGGAACGAGTTTCTCTGGAGGCCGTAGCCTATCCTTCGACGCGGTTGATGAGGAACGTTTCGGTGATTTGGTGCGCTGGTTGCGATCATGTTCAGAATCCGATCCTGAGTGCGGACGTGAAGAGGTGTTGCGGCTTCTTGGGGGTGATGCTGGTGCTGAGCTGAGGCTGCTCGAGGTGTCTTTGCTGCGTGCGCTCCCTGGCTGGAGTCGGTCGTGGAGTCGCTTTTTCTTGGGTTGTGTTACTGCGGAACCGTCCGCGGCATCGCCGGCCTTGTCTCCTTTGTCTCTTTTCTCAGCTGAGCCGTCCTTCTTGTCTGCAGCTTGCCTTCGAGACGTCAAGCCCTGGTCGGCAGATGACGCAGATGTGCCGTTGGGTTTGTCTTTGTCCTCGTGCTTGATTACTTTTCGGCTTCGTGGCTTTGACGGCGAACCGTCCTTTGACAAGACAATCGTCTCCGCTTCTGAGTTGCCGTCTGTTCCCCCATCGTCATCTTGTTTGTCGCGAGACGAGGACGCAGTTGCCTTGCCATCGCGCGTTGATGTCGGAGACGTAGTTCGTGTATTTGAGCTTCGGGATCGATCCTTGTTCGAAGACGACGATGACGAGATTCCCGGTTTTGTTGATGATTTTGGATCCCTCGAGGATGGCGGCACGGCTCGAGACAAAGTGGGTGACCTGTTCACTGACGCGGCAGAGGAAGTTGAGGATGATTTCTGTCGCTGCGAATCAGGGACACGCGAAGAGGAGGCGGTGGATGAAGCATTAGGCTTCGTGGACGTGGCCTCGCTGGCATTCTGCGCATCCATGACATTCAATTTGAAGAGGGCCTTCTGGTGTACACCATGATGAGAGCGCTTTAGGCCTGCGCAGGGTGAAGCCACACGTGGGCGTTGATTAAAAGAAAGTGAAAGATTGCGAGAAGAGACGAGGTCGAGAGAAAACCAATCGAAATGAAATTGACAAGTCGCGGTCGCGCGTCTAAAGGCTATCTAGGGACGAGGAAGATTCCAGGCCCCCAAAACAGCAAGAGTAATTGTTCGCGTCGATGTCGAGGTCGAGGTCGAAAGACGATAGCCAAAAGCGAGAACAAGGTGGAGAGCGAGAACGAGTTTCAAGGAGCGCGCGACCAAAACAAACGCCCTGAAAAGCGGTGTTCGCGATCGGACTAAGGATGGAATGGAAAGGAAAGATGAAATGTCGTGGAAGACAGGTCGCCGCGATGGCGTAAGGATGGCGAAAGGATGGAGACCGAGATAGAGATTTTTGTCGTTATGCAAAATGGGGAGCGAAAGAAGGAAAATGAAGAGTGAGAGGGAGAGGAGGGAAGATCGAGGAAACCGCCACACAAGCAAGGAAATCCACCCCCAGTTGCAAATTTGGCTGGTGTTTTGACTGGGCTGGCTGGTCGTGTCTTAAGAGTAGGGCTCCTTGGCTGCCGTCTGCTAGGATAGTGTGGGAAGGCGGGAAAGGAGAGGGGCGACAATGGCTGATCAAAGAAGGAGGGCTGTAGGAGGGCAGCAGTACAGTCAGATCACACACGAAGCAGAAAGCAGCCAGCAGCTGAGATACCCCCATGCAAGGCAGTTGAGCCAGTACTCTAGGCAATCTCAGTGCCCGAATTAAGCCAAAATGGGGAGAGAGGTCCTGCCGAATTCAAAAGCCTGCCGCTCTTTCCTTCAAAAACAACACGAGTATTGTAAACAAGCAGTATGAGGAAGGAGCAATGGGTGTGAACAGGCCAAAGCAAAACGAAGCAGCACGCATGGCTAAGCCAAGGCAACGGTCGATAATTACAGAACAGAAGACAGACAAGGAAGGCACGACCGTCGACTCGAAAGGCGGATCAAAATGGAAGGCGCACTGGACGTAACACAACAGCGAAGAAGATTGAAGAAGTCGCCTAAAAAAGAGTGAGCCTTCCTCGTTTCTTCACGAGGCAACAGCGACGTTTGGGCCCATGAGACTCTGTCAGATCCAAAGGCACGAGAGTTAGCTGGCATTTTAGGGGCAAAAGTTCCCCTTGCCGAGTGCAGGCAGGGGCGATTACTGGCGCTATTTGTTTGTCTTGGGCGGAGACTCACCTTTCTTGCACTCATCCAGCTCCTGTATCCATTGCAAGCAGCTGCCTGTTCCGCCGCCTAAGAGTCTGATCGCCGCCAACGCTGATTGGGCTCTATGGCCTAGTAACGGCGGGGCGAACAGCGACTCTTAAACGCGTTCAACCTCCTGTCTCCTGCTTGTTGCCCTATCCTTCCTGCCTTCTTGCTCTCCCCTTTCTTTTTGAATATAAAAGTGGGTCTTATGTAGAGCGAGTGATTGGTCTGACACCTGCCTTCTGGTTCGTGTTTGAATAGCACAGTAAAATAACACTAGTGTCTAGCGCGGATTTGCGTATGTATACTTATAGAAAGCCAAATTCTGCAGTGAAAAGCGTGTCCTTAATGTATACAGTGCATATGCAGCTAATCTGCCGCTTTAAACAGTACGCTCGGTACTTTGGGCAGCTCTTTGTCTATTTTTGCTGTGAGCACTCTTGCTTCGCTCTTTCCCGGCAGGTAAGATATGATCTCGGCTTGCATCGCAAGAAATTAAAGAATCAACGCGAAAAAAGGAAGGCTCCCGTTTGCACATTCACGGTTCTCTTCATTTTGCATCCTCGTCAAGAACCACAAAAGGGTAGCATCTTTTGTTTGGACCCGCCATCAGACAAGATTAAAACTGCGCCCCCCTGTTCTTCGACCTACTTAGCTCCTGCGCGGCCGCGACGATCGCGCGACGGGCAATTAGCACGCTATTTTTCACCTTTGCTTCCCTATCGCTCTGTGCTTTCCTTCGTGCCAAAAGACCACCAGAAGAACACGTTGGCACGTTCTCACCTGGCAAACATCCACAGCTCCATCCAAATCCTATCAAGACTGTGCATTTGCATCGCGTGCTGTTGCAGAAGGTCAAGACAACAGGTGGGATTCCGCGCGGCTACTCCTCTTCTTACCTGCTTCTCTTTGAGGCTTTGAGGCTTTGATCAGCTGCTGATCCACAACTTGAGCCATTCACAGCAGGGCGCTTCGATGCACAAAGTCTTCCGGCCTGCAGCTATCTCGTGACCACATGACACCATTAACGACTATCTCTCGGCCGTTGGCTTGGTCTTGATTTCCAACCAGCCCTGTTGTCAAAGACAAACTTGCAAGAAACAACGAAACATTCTTATCGCTACCATGGCTGAACCAACACCACAACCACAACCACAAACCCTCCCATCAACCCAGCTGTCACTACCAGCGGCTCTGGACACGGTGCAGATCCAGGATTTGCCTGCAACAGCCTTCTACATTAGCAACTTTATCACAGAAGAGGAAGAGCGGCAGATTCTCCAAAGGGTAAGCGGCTCTGTGACGCAGCGATAATGTGATAGCCACAGCCTTGTGCTGACAACTGTGGTTCCGTTTCTCTCCTCTCCTCACTCCTCAGGTCGAAGCTGCACCAAAGCCAAGATGGAAACAGCTCTCCCACCGCCGCCTGCAAACATGGCCGTCCGATCTTCTTCACGATAAGCTTCTCGATGCGCCGTTGCCGCCATGGCTCGTCGACCCCGTCATCACGCGGCTCCTCACCATTCCTGTCAAGTCCGGCAGGAATGACGACGATGGAGGGAATGCCGAACGTGAGCGTGACAACATATTCTCCGACAGCCCACACAAACGTCCAAATCATGTCCTCATCAACGAATATCCGCCTGGCGTAGGAATCATGCCGCACAAGGTGGGTTATACTTTGTACAATGCTTGAAGGATGTGGGAGTACGGAGCACAGTTCGCGTGGGCTCACACTCAAATGGTGCTGTGTCTCTAGGACGGTTCGGCATACCACCCCGTAGTCTGCACCGTAAGTCTGGGCGCGAGCCTCTGCCTGAATATCTTCAAGAACAACGAGGACGGCACACTGCATACCGAACCGGTAGCCCGAATCCTCCAAGAACCACGTAGTCTTTTGATCACCACCGACAACCTCTACACCGATTACCTGCACGGCATAGCCGATATCGAGAAGGATGTTGATTTGACGGAGTCGACCATCGCCAACTGGGACTTGCTGCGGTCGAAAGAACCGTTTGCCTCTGGTCAAAATGCACGAGAGACACGCGTCAGCTTGACATATCGAGATGTATTGAAGGTATCGAAGCTAGGGAACAAGTTCGGGATGTTCAAGCGGTCATGATCCGATAAGGGACCCGTCTCAGAACACCTACAGGCCGGCCCTGCGAGTTCAGAAAACAAACGGAAGCATCCTCCATTTCTGGGCCACCCGCTCTGCACCAAACTTTTCGCTGTACCACTGCTTAGTACGGTCTGCCGTGACGCCAAGGTTGACGACAACAAAGACAAGAGACGACAGAACCGTCCGGTTCATAAGCCGGCCCTCCGGCGCAGTTACAAGAGACAGCGCAACATAGAGGAAGAACTCGCAGGTATAGTGCGGGCAGACGAAATAGCGGAAGAGACCCTCGTCAGATAGCGAGTATTTCTTGAGGCCTGCAAGATGGACATGGCACCAATATTGGCCCACCCATGCCATGAGGAAAAGAGGTGTTCCAACAGCAATTTTCACTATGGTCTCTTTAGATATAGGTGAAAATGGCGCTGAAGATGTCGAGGCAAGGATGGCTTCTATAAGTGAAAATATTATTAGCGAACGGCCAAAGATGGAACCAAGAAACCCGTAGGAAGTGTGGCCCTGAAACATACGTGAACCTTCAACCCATACCACGACGCTCATAATGGCATAGTATGCAAGGCCCAACAAAAACTGCGCTGCATTCATCTTGGCCTTGGATGGCTTGAAGACGGCAACACACTCATAGAGCCGGCGGCCAGCCTGGAGTCCCTCGAGCACAACGACGACGGCCACTTGGGCAAAGGCCATGGACGGCGCGGATGTCGATGGCCGCACAACATGAGATGACTGCTGGCTCATCAAGATATAGCCAAAGAGACCGCCTGGTGACTTGAAGGCTCCGCCCGCCTGTCTCCAAGACCACCACTGTCCAACCCAGTAGGCGGAGCAAATGAGGTAAAACACGTAGAAGCCGACAAACCACGAGTGCGGCACCTGAAGCCGTGATACAACGGCAGCGACTGTCCGTTCCAGGAGATTTGGCTCCGGCACAGGTACAGTGCTGTCCTTCTTGTCTTCTGCATTCGCTTGTGTGTCTGTAGCGGCGCTATTGCTGTCCCGCGCGCCGTAGTCAAGCAGGAGCTTTCGTGTGGCCGCCGGTAAAAGATTGAGTGCCAGGACAGAGGCAGCGAGCCCAACAAGGGACGCCTGGCACAGGTTGGCGGGAGATATTGAGGTGGCCACCGCACCAAGAGGCGTGAGACTGGCCGAGAGGACACGAGATCCCAGAGACATCGTGTTCGTCTGCTCAGGTGCAAGACAATCGGCGACCCGTTGTGTAAAGTCTGAGGGCTAATACGCGTCCTGGTGTGTTTGAGGAAAGAACCTTTGCGTCCCACTTGTTCAAGGTGAAATTCAAGCATCCCCTGACAGAGAAAGCTTCAGCCTCGGTGTAATATTCAGTACACATGGCAAGACCCGCCCACAATTGCAGGCTAAGTCAGCATCGAGCATGCAGCCATCGTCCCTTCCATTCTATCAAACGCCAAAATAGAAGTAGCGCATATGAAGCAGGAACAGTTGCATCGAAGGCCCAATTCCAAAATGACACCCATCGTTCTTGCCTTTTGATGCTGACTTTTTGCGGGCCTTGTGCCCTCAGCCGGATTCGCTGCCCGTTTTACCTGTTCCAGCCAAGCTAACAGGTGCATTTACAGGCACCGTCGGGAAGACATACCCCACGCTAGCGAAGCGAGCGAAGCTCTCCAAACACACGCGGGGCATTCTGGGGAGCAAGTCCATGCCGACGTTCCCCCGGTCTTGCGATATCGTCTCCCACCTCCGCTCTCTTTTTCTGCGGCTTCTTATATAGCGCAAGCTTTCCTCCTCTCTTTTATCTTTTTCCTAAGAGACCATAAACTTGCCCTCAAGCTACGGCACATACGTCACCCACATTTATATCTCGACATGGCTGCACCTTATCCTCAGATCGTCCTCTTCGGCGACTCTCTCTTTCAGGGCGCACCGAACACTCAGGACGGCTTCTCTCTCCAGGCCGCTCTTGAGGCACATGGCATCCGTCGCTACGATATCGTCAACCGCGGCCTCTCCGGATACAACACCTCCCAGGCACTCCGCGTGCTGCCCAGCGTCTTCCCTCTTCCTCCCTCTGAGCCGTCGCCTTTCACGCCCAAGATCGCCGTCCTCGTCGTCCTGCTCGGTGCCAACGATGCTGCCCAGCAAGCAACTAAAGACAATCAGCATGTCGACCTGGAGGAGTACGAGGTCAACCTCAAGGCCATCATCACCCACCCTAACATCCAGGCCCATAATCCCGGCAAGATCCTGGTCGTGACACCTCCGCCGGTCGACGCCATCCGCCTGAACGAGTTCGAGCGCCTCAACGGCTTTGCACGCCCCGACGGCAAGACGTCTCGTGAGGCACGCATCTCTGCACAATACTCTGAGGCGGCACGCCGTGTGGCCAAGTCTGTGCCCAATGCCGCTGTCGTCGATCTGCACAAGGCCATGATGGACCTTGCCGCTTCACGCACAGCAGGCTTCGATCCCAACAGTGGTGTTGTGCTCGGTGACGAGGCGGGCGGCCAGAGAGGTTACCTAGCTAACCTGCTGACCGATGGTTTGCACCTGACCGGTGAGGGCTACCGGGTCCTCTTTGAGGAGCTGCGGCCGCATATCGATCCGCCGAACCCTAGCGAGACCATGGAGGGCTGGGCCTATCCCGAGTGGCGGGTGGCTCCGTGGTTGGAGAAGTAGGGATTGAGTGAGTGTATGTCGTAGATGGATGCGGTTTATGATATGCAATTATAGAATAGTTTAAATTTAAGTCTCATTTGGTCAAGTCCAACCAAGTCATGCCTGCCCCTGAAATGAGAGACAACTTTTGATAGCAAGTGCGGCCAAATGCGCCTTCTACTTTGGACGGACTTATGAGACACAGCTCCTGCCTCTTGCCTCTGCGTCCACTTCCACTTACACTCTCTCGCAGCCAATTACCTGGCAACGCGCCTAGCAACACGCGCTTTCCACAAACAGAAGGCGCTCGTAACACGCGGACGTTTAGCAGTAGCGGCCGTCTACCATGCCACTGTAGTTGCCTTAAGAAATCGTATTCCCGTCCGCCGCCCAATTATTTTTAATGGGAAAATCGCTGAAACCTGGAAAAAGTTCCGCCCATCGCAACGTCGACGGTATCATCTACAGACACGCATCCTTTCGTTCTCTCTCTCCTATCACTTCTCCCTTCCAATACTCGAATCCAAAGCACCGTTTCTCGAGATATAGATCCGTGCACGCAAATCGCTACTCTTTTCTCTCTTCTGCAAGACACAGCTACTTTCACGCCTCTCGATATCCACCACATCAACCTCGCCCCCCTTTTTCTCCTCCTCGCAGTGCATCGCTCTTGCCCGATTCTACGCTCGAATTCTCGAACAAATTCCATTCCTGCCTCCCTCCTGTCTCGGTCTCGGCCGCCCCTTCCCTCTCCATCTAGCCGATTGATCAGTACCGACGCCCTCGCCCCGATACACCGTCTACCGTTCAGGAAGGTCCGTCCCTTCTCCAGCCTTACAAAGACCTCCAGTCGCCCCTGCCTGCCTGAGCAATCTCAGTCCGATATCACGTCCTTGTCCTTTTGCGACACAACAACAAAAAGAACAGTCTCAACCTTTCGCAATCACCTCCCACTTATTGCCTTCGATACTCGAGGCCATTCGATCAGATTCCTCTTCAGCAACTCAGCTTTGTACGACAATCGCCTCCCACGCAACTGTCATCGTTTCACATTCCCTTCAAGAGGCCTTTGGTGTCGAGCGACGAGTTCTGCCTCCGCCAGACTCTTCCACTTCTACAACCACATAAGAACGACAAATAAATATTCAAATACGATTCATCTCCCCCGATACAAAGCGCCATTTCACACCCGCAGATAAAGCTTTTCCACGTCCATTCCCGTCGGTGCGCGATCACGAACGCTTGTTCTTCTATTCGACAGCGTCCGTGTGGTTTTTCAACAGCGTATCCCACCCACCACATTCTTCGATCAAGGTGTTTTCGATCCGGCTATAGCAACGCGCCCGGTGCGTGTGTGGGCAGCAGATAAGGAGCGAGAGAAGGACCTGCATCTGTTCTTGCCGTGCTGTATTCCCAGCGTTACGGCTCTGTTGTACAGAATAGGAGACGCCTACGACGATACAAACGTGAAGCGAGAGCCGGCCAAAACTTAACGACGACAAGAAGACAAACGAACAATACACCTCGTGGAGAACCAACGCATTATCTCTGAGCTGACTCCAACCCTGGTCAACGACGCCGGTCGTCCTTCGATTTCTACGGCCATTTCCATTCACGACAGACGGCTCCCTCTCTTTCCACGTTCTCGTAGCCTGCTGTGGGCATGGATACTCGCTTCTTCGTGAGTCGTGAAGAGTTCCACAATGTCCAGATGGACGTCAGGCAGCTGCAAGCCGTCCAGTCAACCCAGATTGAGCGGATACAGCGCCTAGAAAAGCGCCACCAGGACGATGCGGCAATGCGGTCAGCCTGGTCTACCTCACCGTTCCCAAGCGCCTTGGTCGGCACGCCTCAGCATGGTACGCCCCCCTCCATACAGACTTTGCCCTATTGATCTTGAAGCTCTTTGCTAACAAACATACTTTTCAGGTCCCATGCGTATACCATCGACGGAGAACTTTGACCTCGACGAACAAAGCCAGACGTTAGGATCTTTACACCTCGAGCCCGACGATGAACCGATCCGGAGAGCAGCTGCGGCATCGCGTGCCAACAGCGTCCGCTTCGATGAGAGCGCAAACTTAGCCCAGAGTGGCCGAAGCTTTGGCGAGATGCCTTTTCGGCCAGGAAGCAGCCTTATGATGGAACGGTCACTTTCGCACAAGTCGGATGGCAGGCATAGCTCCGCAGGCCACTCCGTTCACTCTGTGCATTCTGCAGCATCTGGGCGGGGCAGCAGCATTGCCCTTGATACCAACTACATGACCGGTGGCCATGAGGACGACTCACCCATCGACATGCCAGAGCCACCACCGGTTTTCTTTGTTCTCGGCTCCGTTCCAGCCATTATCCGGTGCTGGCTTACCAAAGACTTTGCCAACAACACGCTTCTGTACGCTGCCGTTTGCACTGGGGCACAAAAATCGACCATCGATCTGTCTCTCGTCAAGGAGCTTGGCCTGGACGACCTTATCTATCGTGAGGTTGACAACTCGTTCAAGATCCACCTGCAAACGTACCTAGCGGAGGCCATTCCTGCAACGAAGTCGGCGGATCCCGTCCCGCAGATTCCCTTCCTTGCTATTAATTTCGAAGTCGTCGGCTCGGAGCATGCAGCAGAGAACGACGGTGGCAAGGGCATCCGCATATTCATTGGCAGCGAGGTCCTCCGTGTCCACAGCGCCGATATCTTATTCTCACGAAATCTCCTGTCGGTGTACAGCAGTGAGCGAGAGAAGCTGAGCGTTCCCTTCGTGCGGCCTGAAAATGACGCCCTGTTTAAGAACCTCTGCACAGTGAGCGCTGTTCCAGGCCGGCCCAAGCTCAATGCCGCCGCCGCAGAATTTGTTTCTAGCGATGCCAAGTCCCGTGATAGCGTCAACGGTGCAGACGACGAGCACCAGCAAGACCACCTCGATCAATTCGACGATGACCTGGATAGTCTACCAGGCGATGAACCTCGACACTTTGAGGGCCAACAAGAGCACAATGGTGACGCCCACGGGGGTATGCGCTTAACCAGGGGTCCACCTGGCTTACGGAGCATTACGACAGCCGTTGAAGGCGCCAATATTCTCAGCCCTGGAGCCGTCTCTCCAACGGCAACCCATCCTATCCCGCCTGCGAAGTGGCACGGGGCAGCATCCGGCGCGCCCTCTGAGAACGGGGCCGACAGCGAAAAGCCGCCTCGGAACTCCACGAGCTCAGACTACTCCGGAAAGGAAGCTGGGCCCAGTGCTGGGCCTGGTACGGACGGTGGTCGCCGTGATGCGAGCGCGATCTGGGGCTCCTGGCGCCAAGGCGGGTCCACAACAGGTAGCGACGGTGGACACCGTGAGAGCGGCCCCCTGAGCGGGTATCAGCCAGCTGGACGTCCTCGGGCAATGAAGGTCCTCAAGCCAAAGGTCAGCAACGGATCGACATCTGCCCGCACCGGGTCCGCATACGAGCCTCCCCCGCCCCCTCGCTCGAGCGGTGAACACCGCCGGAAGAGTCAAGGACCTTCTGGCGCGGCCGCCTCTGGAAATGAGGGCGGCAGTGCCAGTGGTGGAGGCAACAATGCGACCAGCGCGGGAGGAGGCAGCCACAACAACAGCGGCGGCGGCAGTGGTGCTACCACCGGGGGCAGCTCAGCACCCTCAAATGTCATCCGGTGGGAATCAAAGCGCAGCATCAGCAGTAGCAATGCGGCCGCGCTCCACGCTGGCAAGGAGAACAAGAGCCAGCAAGGCCTCGCTGCGCTTGAGGCCCGCAACAACTCGTCCTCGGCCACAACTCCCCGGACGTCGAACCCAGTCGGCGGTGCATCTGCGTTTGCCTGGATGAAATCGTCCAAGCCAAAGGCACCCGCAGCGGAATGAGTTGGCGAGCATACAGTTTGATGCGGTAATCTCCCATTCTCGAACTCAGCATTATTATCGTATCACTACCGAGCAGGTCCATAGGGGTTTAGCTTTGGCGTTTATTAATGGGGTGTCTTCTTGCCCAGCTCCAAATCGGCTTTATACAGGGCCTGTCGGATGTCAACAAGGTGCTAATGGAGGAAGATCTCGTGTGAGAATCGTGGTGGCAGGAACAGACGCCACGTTTGACTATGTGGGCAGCGTTAGTCCATAGACAGCGTATAGCTGAACAGTTTATATCAAGAGGAACAGTTCCCCGGCGAGGCTCGGGATGTTGAGAAAATTATAAAAATGCCGCTTCTCGCCAACGGATGCAGGCCAAAAACACCATAAAAAATGCAAATTTATAAAAAATCGATGTCCAATATGCTCATGTGAACAAATTCAAAATACCATACTATGTATATATACAAGATGCTCCATGCTTTTCATACTAAGATGCATCACCACAAACAGTCCATACTCGTCGACCTAGATCTTCGACGACAGCAGCGACGACAGGGCTGTCTTGGTGTCGGCACTGGTGTCCTTCACCAGGCTAATAATGTTGCGGAACGCAGGGATGCCCGCGTCGCCCATCGTCTCGTACATCCAGCTCTCGGACGTTGTGATGGTCGCGCCCGCCGCCCGCAGCCGCGCCAGCGCAATCGGAACCTCCTCGCGGTTGCTCGACGACACGCCGTCCGCCAGCACGAACACCTTGTAGCCGGCGGCCAGCATATCCAGCGCCGTCTGCGTCACGCAAATGTGCGACTCGATGCCGACAATCACGACGGTCGACGTCGACGCCAGCTCGGGTGCCGAGGTGAAAGCGGCCTTGACGTCGGGGGTCCACATGCTGAACAGCGTCTTGTCGGCGTCGACAATCAGCTTGGCCTTGTCCGAGCCGGAAGCGGCATCGGTAGCATACAACGACGACAGCTCAGGGACAGTCTCGCCGAGACGGGAGCGGTTCTGGGTCGTGACAACGACGGGAATGTCGAGGATGGCTGCGGCGCGGAGCACCTTGCGAGAGGTGAGGATCCTAGAGAGTCGGTTAGTGTCGGTCTTCGGCCTTCGGTCTGCGTCGGTAAACTACTGGGGGTACGCTTCAACATACACTTTGTCAAACTCGTGAATGGCATTGCGGAACTTCTCCTGGATGTCGCAGACAAAGATGGCCGAGTTGGGCACACGGAGGGTCGAGGCAGGCGCCATTGTGGCCGGAGTGCTGCTGGTGAAGCGGAAGGAGGTGTAGTGAGTGAGGTTGGTGCGCGGAAGGAAGGAGCGAGTGAGGAGGGAGGGGCCAGCAGCAGCAAAAAGTCGTTTTGAAAAGGTGGCAGAGGCAATCGACAGAGACATGAAGTGGTGTGTAAAGAAGAAATTACAAAAGTTTGTTGGCTACGTGAGATTCCAGAGTTTGCATGCGATATCGCGGTCTCAATTATTCCTCGGCGGTTTCCATGTGTCCGGATAATACAGTACTTTGGCGGCCGTTGCCAATTGGAGCTGCCACTCAGTGACAAGTATTGCGGGGAGGCGATTTCGTGTGGGGTAGCCTAGGCACAGTGAGTCGCCCCCTCTCCAGTTCGACATTCCACTGAGTGCCGTAGCTTCGGCGGCAGCCATTTTAGGAGTCCCGAATCTTCAACTTCACGGTTCGTGCATAATTTCTTCTTTTGGCAATACTTCTGCTTCTGGTGCTTGAAACTGTTGGTGTTTGAAGCTTTTTGTTATTCACCCAGGCAAATAATTTATATTTGTATTTTTAAACGCAAGTTGCCTGTATTTTTATTTCATATTGAATTTTGATCTGAAAGGATATAAAATAGTACTGATTTCTTTTTAATATTTTCAAATTCAAAAATTCACCACAATATATTCAAATACGACAACCACAACTCGAAGGAGACATATAAATATGGCCTAAACATGCCAAAACGACACCCAGGACCATATAGACGACTCACGAACACCAAAGATATATCACGGGCGTCGCGATGGGTATATGCCGTGGAAGCTTGGATTTGTGATCATCGCTGATCCTATGCTTTGACATCTCCGGGATGCCTCCCCGGCCGCACATATATATTACGGATCGGACACACCGGTAGTGGTGTGCTCGTGTATACCGTAGCCTCGTGGACACCGTAGCCTTGTGCGGCCTGATCGAAGGGGGAGGCAACTGAGAATGGCATATCCGTCATAGATATACAGAGGTGTGTTGCACAGAACTGTCATGGGAGCGCAGATCCGATAATTCAATTTCAAGTATGCATCGATCAACAGCGACACAAGGCCGCTCTGTTGGAAGAGATCAGAGATTATGATTTTGGAACGGTGCCCCTGGAACGGTGGTCTTGTAACGGTCATGTTGGAAACGGTGATATATGGCTGATGATAATTTATTTGTATTTTTGAAAATTGGCTGTGCATGTATGCAGGAAAGAATCAAAAACATGATATGCACGGAAATATTTCTACACTAGATGTCTCTCTTGCTTTTCTTTCGTGCTTTCTTTCAACTTTGGGATACAAGATGCCTGGTAGAGGGAAAGAGAGACGATCGAAAAGTAGAGTGACACAAGACGGGAGGAGGGTAAAGGAGGTCGTAGAAGGTTTGAGAAGGAGGAGGAAAGGGAATTAAGAGCGTGTCATCTATTTCAGGGAAGCCTGGATCGACTCGAGGACCTCGACCTCGATCTTGGCCTCGGCAATGTCCTGCTCGGAGCCGGAACCGTTGGCAATCTTCTGAGCCTCGGCCAGCTGCGACTTGACGGCCTCGGCGCTGAAGTCCTCAATGGGGTAGCCCTCGACGGCGTTGATGCTCAGGACGGAGTTGGGCTGGACAATGGCGAAACCGCCAGACACTACAGTAAAGGGAGAGGTTAGTAATTGACTTGACATGTGGCGCTAATATCCGGCATGACGGGATATGCCGGCCGGCCGGACATCGGACGTCAGACGGTTGACATTGGCGGGTGACTTGACTCACGGAAGAACTGCTTGGAGCCGCCGCTCTCCTCAATGACCTCGATCAGGCCAGGCTTCAGCTGCTCGATCGACGGCACGTGGTTGGCCAGGACACCCATTTCACCGGACTCGGCCGGGATGTTGACCTGCACGACATCCTGCGACTTGTAGATGGTCTGTTCGGGAGAAAGAAAAGTATACGTTAGCATTCGTTCGTCTCGTTCGTTTGTGTCGTCGGTATGTCTGGTGAGCGTTGCGCGGTATGATGGTTTCATGTCGAGGTCGGGCAGTGGTGGAGGGGCTGCGACAGCATAACCCGTTTCGTCATTTTGCATTTTGCGCGTTTTAAATCCGTACCTGGTGAGGCAGAGACAAGCTCAGCTTGATCTGTATCATGACACCAGAGTTAGCACAACAGTTCCAAGCTTTTCCCACGAGCGAAAGCTCCCTCTTCTTCTTCTCCGGGTCGGTGGCTTGCCTTGTCGGGGACAGCATCGGCATAGGTTCTCCGCTGGATAGCGACCCGCGGGACCATGGACGGGCGAGCGCGCAGCGCAGCACGGGCAATGCGCATCGAGTTCATTGTGGCGGTTGGTGAGAGAGGAAGAGAAAAACGAGGTTCAGAGGGCGTGGAGGGGAGAGAAACCGGTCAATTGGGGTTTCTGCGGGTGGCGTGGATGCGTGGTCGGTTGGAGCTTTCGGAGGACAGGAGCAAAAAAACATCGCCAGAAAATGAAAATGGATTCCGATTTTCCTTCGAGCCCGCCTAGGGGGGGGATCCACCGCTCTACCCGCACCCTGCTTAGCCGGCAAAATGAGAGTCACATGACAAAGTCACGCGAGGGGTCACATGGCACTGTACGTGGCTTTCCCGACAAGCCCGCTTAAAAAGATAGTGCATATTGGCACCGCTTTGTTGCATGTACTTCTTCCCGTCCACTTCCGAGACAGTGCGGTAAATGGCCGGCTTCGTAGCATCCAGGGCATGACCTCATCATGACAATATCCAGTCTGTGGAAACAAAGCTTGGTAGTTCTTCCATTGCCAAAGTCCTGCGCCTCGCTCCGTTGTCGGGCGTCTCATGTCATGACAAAACTCCAAGTATCAAAGAGGGAAAAGAGCTTCCAATTGTGATGCGAGGATGACGAATGCCAGGCTGAAATCCAAGCGACAGCTCGTCCTAATTCGAACGCTGATGCCTGGTTTCCGTCGCTTCATCAGTTCGGTCGCCTTTTGGTTTATACACAGCATATACATCGGGCCTATTGGATATTGCTTTCGGCGGGTACGGTTTTGGATCTCATTTGACCTGCTCTGTATAGGTTGCCATCAAACTCTTTTGATCACCGTTTCCTGAACGCAACTCGGTCGACGATAGAATAGATGCGTACGTATTGCCCGTGGCGGCGATATCAGACCCCATGGACAAAGTATTGCGCGTACAGCATCACATCTCAGCCTTTTCCGCGGTTCGGTTTCCATGTATGGATGTTTCCACGTATCGATATTAATCTCTGCATGGTCAATGAGCTGTCAGGATCTCAGCGATTGACTTGATACGGCCTCCTGCTGTCGCCATATATGTCCAGTTTGTCTCACTGGTTTATGGCCCATGAGCAGCCCGGATCCGTCCCGAAGAGCAGACAGGCCAAATAAATATGCATTGCGGCCAGTAATATAACTGATGCGTTTTCCGTATGACCACTTACAAGTCATTGAAATAATATCTTGATATATCATGGACTGTTCTCATGGAGTGGTGGGATATGCCTCAGAGCACGGCATCAATGCCTGCTACTCCGGCGCATTCACAACATGCTTGCATCTGACAGGCATACCGGGCGAAAGGGCATTGTTTGATACCATGGCCTGGCACTTCACTTCTTTGACTTGGGCGTGAGTTTGGCTGTGCCATGTGCCACACCACATCGTACGTTCTCTTTGTCTCTTCTACTTGCGGCTCTCTGTAACACAGCATTGCGCGTTTCAACATCTGAGCTGTAAGTTTTTGACTGTTGGCCGTTTGTGTTGCAAGCACTCAATAGCAAAAGGCCCGTTTCCTCACTCCTTTTTCTACACCTCTCTTTTTACACCTGTATATTTCACCATTGCTTGCGCTGGCAAACTCTTTTTGCGCGAGCGACCGCTACCGTAAATCCCTCAGACCAACTTCGCCAACTTCACTATTCAGTAGAAGGAGCAAGGCAAAAAGAGGGGGTAAAAAAGACCACTGGAAAAAGGGACGATAGATAGAAGAACGTTTTCCCTCTTCTCCATGCTCACCATGAAACCAACTAGAAGAGCTAGAAAAGGGGAAGCGCGTTTACTAGCTGCCATAGCTTGACCCCATCTCGTCAGGTACATCAAAGAGACATTCGCAAAGACAATACTCCAGACTGACGAGGTCGCCGGAGCTTGTTAGTGAGTGTCCGTCTTTTTTTCGGGTTCCATTATCAAATGGAGCAAATGGAGCTCCTCTCCAGAGTTTCGAAAAAGGCTCAAAGAGATAAACAAAGAGTAGAGGATTTGGTTGTTGGAAGAAGAATTAAAACGGAGGGATCCCGTGCAGGGCCCTTTCTTTCTTCTCTGGCCCTGCATCACCCTGAATGAAAGATATCAAAGAAAGCTTCTGAGAATGGTAGCACCACCGGAGCAAAAATGATCAAAAAGGAGCAAAGGGCGGCGCTTTGTCATGGGCATCTGGTGAGGCCATGTGGTCACCCGGGAAGACAAAAGCAGACACGCACATGGGCATGAACCCTTTACAAAAGCAGACAACGGCTTGTTGCGGCCATTGTGCTTGTGCGATTCGTCTGTTATTGTTCGCTTGTCTGCTTCCCGAAATATTTAGGGAGAGAGCGCGTCGTGCTTGTTTCTCGTCAGTTTGATTTTTGAATTTTATTTCGAATATTTTTATATCGCATTTCTTTGTCTCCTGCGAGGAGGGGCCACACCGACAGTTTGGAGCCATACTGGTTCCCTGCCATAACAATTTCGCTCGCGATGTTCACTGTTTTCGTCCTATGTTCTTTTCGCGTTGGTCACGTCTTCCTTGTCCTCCTCGTCGTTTCCTCTTGTCCTTCCCTCCTGGTTATACCAAGTGGGACAAGCTTTGCAGAATCAGCTTAGACTCGGGACTATGGAATGCTTGACCTCAAGTACAGGCCAAGTACAGGCCGCTAGCGGGTGCCGTCAAAACGGTCGCACCTGCGAAAATGCGAAAACGGGCAGACCAATTTTTTAGTGCTCCTGCATCGTTCACCGCTGTTGAGGCAAAACGGAGGGCCGACTGGGACCGCTCTTTCTCTCTGTCCACCCTCCTTCCTTTCGAAATCAAACCTCCTGTCTCTCACTCTTTGGCCTTGCGTGGAGCCGCTATTGGGAGTGGACGGCGGGCAGCACCTTCCTGTGAGCCTTTTTTTCTTTTGTGGTGTTTCGATTTCACATTCCGAATTAGGAAACTACAAGTTGGCCTCGCAAGGAGAGAAGGACCCAGAGAAAAAAAAGGAGCATGTTTCCCGGACCGTGCACTGTTCACACGATGATCTATTTTGTCGTCGTAGGGAAGGAGCAGACGAGACGGACGGGTATTCAGTGGGATCTGGAAATCCTTCCCTCTGGTGGATAAATCTCACGATCGAATTCGCACTCGTAGGGTTGTGAACGAGAAAGGGAAGTTCGACACGATATTTCTCGCACACTGCCGCTTGCATATCCCATTTTTGTGTTGTCTTTCTCTCTCGGATTTACCCTCATATTTTTTGCTTTTGAATTGTCGACCACACGCGGTATGAGCGCCAAAGGGTCCGAAAGGGGAAGCCGAACACGAAAAGGCAAAGGAAGAGCAAATGACAGAGGGAGAACAGCTGTTTTGCCTGTGCATTGTGCATTACAACTGCGGGGTTGCAATAACGACGACACGATGGTATTACGAGCGGCTGTCTTGAGGGAGAGGGAGGGCGACAGAAAGAGGGGGTTGTTTCGTGGGGGTACAGTCAACACTGACAATCCACTCCGGTTGACCATAACCACAACCACAACCACAACCCAAAAGCGCACACGACAAACTGCAACCTACACGTCGAGGAAATGGCATAATACTCCTAATATTTCCATCTCACAACGTGGAAAACGGTCGGTACGACGTGGCGTTGAGCTCTGTCTGTGACAGTCTTTGTCCGACGATATCTGACTCGCAGACACATTGACGGGACAAGACAAAAACAAAAGTGACGACGCATTCATGCGGGCCGTGAGCTGCTGAACTGAAGGGTCCACGGTTGATGTTTGTTGTTGTCCATTATGTGGCCCATTATCGCGGCCAACCCTTTAGTGAAATGGGCTGCGGTTTCGGTCCCTTCTTGTTTTCTGTTTGCTGGCATGTATGATTGGCGATATACACGTCGGGAGGAGAGACATTGGCAGGGGCATACGTCGACATGATGCAACGGCGAGGGTCACATTGCCCAGCGATTTTCGGTTGCTCTCTTGCTTTCCTTGCTCTCTTGTCCCCATTGATGGACATCTTGATGTTTCGGATGCCCTTTCTCCTCTTTTCGTCCAGCATATCTTTACTGTGGTATGTCGTTCTGTCGTCAGAAGATGCGGTGAACAAGATGGTCTTGCGATTTACGCTGTCGAAATTGTGGCATTTTTGAATATCCTCGGCTACAACACACTCCTGTCTCATCTCATATTCACCAGAGACACTCTGTTGACACACTCACTTGCATCGGGGATCGACGCCGCAAGCAAATCATGGCAGACAGGGTCTACACCACCCTGATTTATTGTCTGCTGATTTTCTAGAATATTTTGAGGGGGGAGGCGAAGGGGCGCTGCGACTTGCCTTTCTGCGTTGTTACAGCACGACACCCAATTGACGAGAAACAAACCCCGTGCTAGTCGATCTCTTGTCTTTGATATTGCCTGTTGGCCAGCGAGCCACCGTTTGTTTGGGACTTTGGTTCGTATGGGTTCTTTTCAAGGTTGGAGGGTCGGAAGATTTTACATGATAGACATTGAGCAGCAAGAGGCGACAGGCGATGCATCCTGGTTTTGAAACTGTGGACGAACGACAGACGACCAACCTCTCCGTTTTGCTCGTGCCATTTCTCCTCTTTCTGGTCGTCGTCTCTGGCCTTCCTGCGCTTAGATGGAAACATGTTACACGTCGCTTGCGGCGGTCACATTGCGAAATAATCAGAAGACCATGCACGAGGAAGAACAGTAACAGCATGGAGAACCACACAATATGGATGGCGCTATCGCATGTAGGTAGCTTGTCAACGTGCAGTAGGCCCGCATGGCTGCAGGGCAGGTGGACACAATCGAAGAATGGAAGGAAGACGACCAAGAAGGGTAAATGGGCAAGTATATAAAGTGCAGCGGGATGAAGTACACACAGAGATGTGATGCAGAGTGGTCAAGAGATCAATCTCGAAATCAATTGAGGGAAGGAAAAGAAATCAAGAAAAAGGAAGCAAAATCGACAAGAGGTCGATCATTGGAGGGTTGTTCTGCAGCATCATGCACACTACCAGATGGAGGAGTTTGATATCCAGACAAGACAGACAAATATCCCAATCTTCTTTCTCAATGCTGTTGAGACATACTCCATACTGACAGAGACTGACAAGGAAGACGGAAAAGCATCTCTGCTGCAAGATCTCTTATGCCTTCTACCCTGGCCTGAAAGCTTATCATACGGGTGCCTACTTGAATGTTCTGCAAGCCAAGGGATCTTCACCGTTCTTTTTGCGAAGAGGCAAACACAGGCAACAAAAACCCTCCTAAACCCGCCGACTCGTAATTATGTCCAGTGCCACGACATCAAGCATCCAGCACTCTGTATCAAAGTGGCGTCGGGAAGAATGCAGGTGAGAAAGGCGGCAAAAGCGACGATCCCTTTTCTCAAAAGCCAAAAATAAAGAGGACGAATACGGCTTATTACGTCGTTGGGCATGGCCGTGCATGCTTGACCCTTTGTGCTTGCCGTGAGATTTTATTGATATCTCGTATGAATTTCTACGACGAATTAAATTATATACGATGTCCGGTATGGGGCCTCACTAAAACGGTGCCGTTCTTCAATCTGATCATCGCAAAAACGGAAGCAAAATCAAGGTCCCTCTGCATTCCCCCTGCTCGTCTTGAAAGCACGCTGCAGAACGGGCTAGCAGACGCACCATGCATGTCGAAATGAATTTCAAAGATGCGTCCCTTCATTTTGTTTTGCAGATGTTTGTTTTGTTTCCTTGCCCGGCTGTTTCGTTTCAGGGCCTCTCAAGTCACTAAAAACCTGGGAAACAGGGTTCTGTCGCTAGTTGGGACAGGCTACGGAGCATATCTGTCTCCCGTAATTTAAACAGACAAGGCACACTTAGGACGAGGGTTGGGGGAAATCGACGAAACAAAACAAATATAAAAATATCAACAATCAAAAACAGGGCACACGCTGCGCACGTTGGTTTTAGGCGATGCGATCATCTAGAAATGAGCCGTACGGCTGCCTTCTTTGTCCTGTTTTCATTGCGCCTCGTCTCACGGTTTGATCTCTTTTGTCTTTTGTTGTTATTCCAGGGCCAAGACCGCTAAAAATGCTGTACAATACTGAATACTGCGCAATACCGCGGGCAATACGAGCCCACTAAGCAATACTTGGGACCGTCGTACCCTGAAAGTAGCGGCGACGCAATTTGACCCGTCCCACCGCTCAGGGCACAAGGGCGATGTAGGTCAGGGCAGGAAGCCCGCTACGGCGCGCTACACGTTCTTGGAGTAGACGGCGCCCGTGCAAAAAAAGTAGGCGCGGCATCAGAGGCCGCAGGGCATGCAGATCCCTCGGCGCTCATCTCGTCTTCTCAGTCTTTGACTCTTTGTTGGCTTCGCTGAAATACTTGATATTTAGGTTGTTTTTGGCTCTTGACCTGTTACGGTGTAAGCGTGCCAAGACCGAAACTGTGAACTGTGAAATGTATGGGAAATAAGGACAAAAATATGTCACCGCTCTTTGCATGCTGAAATTTACGTATTTTGTACGGTGAAATATACGAGATAATGCGCGTCTCAGCTGTGTTGTCATTGTTGTGAGAAAGAGGATACCAAGAAAACAAAACGGGCTTAACATGCCGAAAAATAGCCAGAGGGGGCTTGAGGGGGCATGAAATTACAGCTGCACGAACATGCGGATATCAACGGGGCCTTTTGCCTGTCCATTTCTGCCATTTTTGCTGGGGAGGCTGGAAAAGCAAAAACACGTAACGAAATGGTAACAAAATGCAAGAAACGAGATGCAAAAGCCCACAAATGGAGCCGAAAATGCAGCCCTAGGACCAGTCAGAACAGAACAGCTATTTTGCTTTCGATATGCATTGCAACACGGACCACTTTCAACAGTTACGGCTGGAGTGGATTTGGGTGGACTTTGATTCAATTGACAAGACCCTCTTGTTCTTCAAGGTCTCCATTTTCTTTCTTTTTAAAGCGATGGTCAGTGGGGATCTGCTGCCAGGAAGAGACAGGGGACAAAAGCCAAGATCTGAATTGCGATGAAAAAAGAAGGGAAAGAATAAAATAAAAAGAAAATATAAATGAAAAAAGAAAGCGAAATGAGAACTCGGAGTGGAAAGGCGAAAAACGGTGAGAAATTGAAGGCAAAACTGAAGAAATGCACACAAAAAAAGCACAGAAAACACACAAAAGAAAAAAAGCAAATGACACAGGGATCTCGACGGCAAGCCACGATCAGGATCGCGTTTTTCATCGGCATAGTTTATTTACGGCATGCGTTTGATTCGTCCGTTGGCGCTTTTTATTGTCATTGAATGGACATCAGTCTCCTGACAGTCTCCTCTGACTCTCGCCATGGCTTTTCGCCTGGTCTGGACCATCGAATCATCGAATAAAATGACCCTTATTGGCGAGCCCAGGCCAACTGGCGAGAAGAAGGGAAAATATTTTCTTTTTTGGCTTGCTTTTGCTCCCCCGAAGCTCTCATAGCTCTAATTATTCTCTTCCCAACAAAGGCACTGGGCGGTGGCGATGGTCGCAAAGAGGAAAGCGTTTCGAAGGGGTAAAAATTTGAATGTTCGCTAGAAAAAATTGCACTGAAGAAAAATTTTGGCACCGAGAAATTTGCGACCAACAGCCTCCTGCCTCCTAGATCGGGCAGGCCAGTCGCACCAGTCTCTCCCAGGTATCCCTTTTTCTCTTACAATACAACACGCTACAAACCACACCGTCTCGACGACGGTCTACCAGACCGCTGGAAACGCGTGTCGAATGCCCCCAAAACGTAGAGAAAACGGACTATCCTCTAGCGCTTCTTTGCAGTGTAATGTAAATTGTCAGGTCCCGACAAAACGGAGGAAGGGAGGGCTATCATTCGTAATGGTTCGGGAGGGCACATGCAACATGGCTAGAGGCACAGACAGCGTTCTCGGAGCACTGCTGGGAAGAAAATGGGAATAAAACTGAAAAAGAAATGTCGCACCTGGAGATCACCGTGCGCAAATGGCTGAATCGCTTTACTAACACTGTATTTCTCACACAAATGACGTCGGATACAGTGCTAACTATACGGAGCCACGTCGCCCGTTGCACACCCCACATTGCCATTTGCCCTCTACCACCCACCAGATGCCAAATCTCAAATTATCGAGGAGGAAAGAAGAGGAGAAAAAGACGAGGGTATGCTCGCTGGAAACAACGCTATATTCGTCGCCGTTTTGCAATTGGCCTGGCGCTGTTTCGAGAACCAGGAAGAAGGAGAATTTCATCGTAATACATGGCAACTGCACGCGTAATGCACAGGGTGGTGCAGCACCAAGCAAGTTCGAGGATTACAGAGCACGCACCGCAAGTAGGCGCAACAAGGCGCAAGCAGGCGCAGGGTGCAAGGAGCAGGCCAGCAAGCCGTGCAAGCCTTCCAAATTATTACGGAGCATGAAGTAATTCCGCGAAACGTTGGGCTGGTTTTAGTAGGGATGAATCGGCCAGCACGAGAATTTTAGCACTAGCCCCCCCGTTCTGCCCACGCTACTGGCTGTTTCTGCCTTCTGCAGCGCCCTTCTCATTCGCCCCTCCCATTTCGTCCAAAATGCGCGTCGCACTATGGGCCCGAACCTGGTCCTTTTGTGCCTATTCCGTATTCCGTAGCAAGCGCGAACGGCGCGAAAGGCGCTGCATTTCACCGCTTTCATCCCATTGTTTTAGCGCCCTTCCCTCCGTTTTCCGCCTTTCTTTGCTTTTGTCCCATTTCTGGTGCCTTCCTCTTTGTTTCCCTGCGTTGTCGGTGGTCATGCCCCCACTGTCCACGACTGCCTTTTTCGACAAAACTGATCAGCCCCAGTCCCACCGTCCGAGCAAATACCGACTGGTTCCTTCATTCTCCGTTCTTTCCCTCTCGCCCACCATCACTTTCTAGTGCAGCAAGTACCACCAACGTCCACCACCCTCCTTCGCTGACTGCAGCCGTTCAATACTTCCAATACTGCAACAACGCCCCCCGTGCCTCGCTCTTTCTTTCCGTCCAAGGGCCCCAGTAAAATACGACAGGGTCAACCTTAAAAAAACCTGATCTTTTATTCCCCCTAGAGGAAGCCGCTCCCCCCTCACGACAACACCCGCGCCCACGCACACACACATATCTACACATCACTTCCGTTTCCATACGAACCCTTCTTCTTTTTCCTACCCTTTCGCCCTCCTCCCACACTCTGTTCACTCGGTTTCTCTTTTCTTTCCTCTTCAACCTCTACAACATTCGCAGTTGTGCGCGTCCTGATCTACAGTCACAAGGCAGCTCATCTTCTCATTTCGCCTTTGCCTCTCTTCTCACCAAATACGGAGTACTCGCACACACCTTAAAAAACGCCAACCGCCCGCCATCTCGCTCTCCTAATACCAGTGGCTGTGTTTTGGCGGCAAATCTGCGCGACTCATCTTCTCTTTGCACAACACACCAAAGTCCCTGCATTCCCGCCTGGCAACCTAAAAACCTGGAATACACCGAACCGTTCGATCAAGGGTCAGCTGTCTGCCCGGATTTCTTTGTTTTGACTCGGATTGTTTCTTTTCTTGTCTTTATATTCCTCGCCTCCTTCTTTTTTTCCTTGCGGGAAAATACGAAACAACAGGAACAACGTCGAACAACTCACCTTGGAACCTGGGATCTTGGACCTTGGATCGACGACACTCTATCTCGCCGTGAGACGGACACGAACAACCTCGACGACATCTAACTCGATCGCACAGAAAGCATATTGGGGAGACTTGCTTTCCTATATCACGCTCCCCGCCGCACTCTCCCCTTTCACCCTTCTTCCTCCCCTTCAGCTTTTTCTTGGCTTTTGACGATGTTCGTCCGCTTATAGCAATACGGTCCCTAGGGACGACAATACCTTCAATCCTATTTTCTGCTTTGTCTAGGAACGCACAATAGTCTTTGTGTTGTTCCTTGGGCTTTTACAGAAGAGCCTTTGAGCAAGATCGATTTTGACTTGTTTAAAGGCGGTCCACCCGCGTACATTGTTTGGAACGCACAACTTGATATCACGACCTCGACCAACGACGCCGTATTATTCACCACCTTGGAACCCTATTTTTGAACCTTTACTATTCTCGTCCCTTATATTCCGCTGAAACTCTTATTTTCACGCACTCTCACCCGCCTCACTTTCTTCTCACCTCTTTTCTCTCCCTCCACATCTCACATTTTCACCCAAAATGCCAAATTACACAAGACACGACACAGCGACGTCCAACGTCCTGGCATGGACCGCACATGCGGCCAACGCCGTGGAGGAGGACGCCGCTGCTGACGCCGACGAGCCGCCAGACCAACCGCGACAGCAGGCTGCTGCTATTCACACTTTTGAGAAAAATTATGCTTATCGCTCAAGAGACCGCACTGAGTCTCTTTTGACTCGCGCTCTCCAGAGCCAGTCCGAGGATGAGGCCGTAGAGCCTATGCCGGCTTCTGGCCTCTACCCCCGGCGGAGACGCTCCATTACCAGCAACACGAGCATGGCCTCGACTGCTGGCTTTACCAGCGATACTGGAATCACCACACCTCCCCGGACGAACTCGCCCAGCCCGCGCCTCGTCAACATCGGCTTTGCACCGGTTAACGGCGAGGTTCGCGACGCCAAGGCTGCGGCACCGTCTGTTGATACGACACCCAAGCCGGCTGCCAGTGCAGCGGTCAAGGACAACAAGCCCGAGAGCAACAACGCGTCAGACGCCCCGGCTCAGGCTCCTCAAAGAAAGCGCTGCATCTCGTTTGCATGCGGTCCTTTGAAGCCCAGCCAGGCCGCCAAATCTGTCGCCAAGCCGGCCTCGCCTCCTGCCCCTGTCACCAAGACCCCTGGTCCGGACGACACGCCAAAGGCGGCCTATGCACAGCTGGCAGCACCCGCTCAGTTGACCGAAATCCCCAAGCCGGTCGAGCAGCAGCAGCCCAAGCGCTCGTGCATCCGCTTCGCCTGCCCCGCTCGCCCTTCGGCCGACGCTCACAAGCCCCAGCTCTCCACGCTCAAGGTTGATGCGCCCGAGAACCTCAAGCTGCAGGCCAGACGCCCGTCGCCCGCTCCTGTTCCCAAGTCGCCCACGGCTATGCGCAAACCTTTCCTTCGCCGTGACTCTTCAAACCGCTCGCCCCGCCCAGTCGGTCGCTCATCCGGTTCGCGCCAGTCTTCTCACAGCCCCATGGCTACTCGCAGCAAGAAGTACTATAACGCCGAGCCTGGTGCCCTGAACGAGGAGTCCTCACGTTTCCACGAGTTTGCCAGCGATGTGCAGATCGAGGATGACTGGATCCGTCGCGACAAGGCTACCGTTCAACAGAGACTCACCATCAACGATACTCTGAAGAAGGAGCTCGCGATTCGTCTTCTGGGCAAGGAGGCTGAGGAAGAGGCCGAGCAGGAGGAAGATGACGAGGAGAACGACGATGATGAGGAAGATGACGAGGACGATCTTGTCGATGAAGACGACGATGAAGACGACGAGGATGATGACGACGACAACGACGAGAACGACACTGTCGAAGGTGACAACGAGTACCTTGCCACCGACGAGCGCTTCTCTGGTTACAGCTCTGGTGGTGGTGCTTCTGACGGCTACAACACCGACAACGAGACCGGCTTTGCTTCGTCTGATGACGAGGACGATGGTCTTGTTCTCTGGGCCGTCAACCAGCCCGGCTGCCAGCGTCGCCAGCACAACTTTGACAACGACCACAGCACGCTTCACCAGGCTGGCTCGCCCATCTTCCGTCGCCTGTCTGTCGATGAGCACTCGGACTCGTCTGGCTTCATTGCTGGCATCGCCATGCGCCAGGACCGCCCCAAGAACCGCGAGCTGGTCAACACCATCCGCCGCACGGGTACTCCTGAGCTTCCTGACAGCACCGACTTTGTCTGCGGCACGTTCGATGAGGACCGTCCTCTCGAGGAGGCCTACCAGTCGCACATTGCTGCCCGCAAGCGTGGCAAGACACACGTCATCCCCCAGGACATTGACCCCAGCTTCCCCACATCGGACCCCGAGGACAACAGCGACGACGAGCAGAACTACAAGCAGCGCGCCCACCAGCAGAAGAGGCAGCAGCAGAATAAGCAGGCTCATGGCAGCGCCGATGAGCGCTTCTGGGAGATCGAGGACATCCAACACGATCAGATGGACCGTGCCGACGCGCGCCAGAAGAACCAGAAGAGCAAGGCTGTCTCACCCAGACGCTGCCGGTCGCCTCCGCCGCCCAAGGCCCGTGGCCGGTCTCCCGCGCCTCGCCGCCTGTTTGACCGTCACTCGCCCACGCGGAGACTCAAGTCTCCCTGCCCCATCAACAAGGCCAAGCCTATGGCCGTGCCCATGGCTACGCCCATGCCTGTGCCCATCATTGTTGCTTCGTCGCACATCCCCTCACCGCCGGCTTCGCCCGTCGACGCTCTGGACAACCGTGGCCGCCCCATGTTCCAGGCTCTGGCTTTCAAGCCTGGTCTGACGACCACCAAGTCTCTGCCCCGCCCTTCGGCCATCTTCCGTCACCAGCAGCGTGCAAACGCCAATGCTGGCCAGACCCAGGCTACCAAGCCTACCCGCCGGCCCAAGGCCAACAGCCTGGCCGGTGCCAAACAGCCCAGAGTGCATGTTCGTGGCGCCATTGACATTGTCAAGGGCCTCGAGCAGAAGCGCCAGAGACGCCGCGAAAAGTTCCAGCAAAAGTACTGCAACCGCGCGCGCAAGGGCCAAGTCCCTGAGAGACGCACTCAGCGCGGCGAAGGTGCTGAACGCATGAGAGAAGTCGGTCTTCTCATGGCCGGAAAGATTCCCCAGGGAAACTACGTTCTTTCCGTCTAAGTGTGAAGTGTTTTGAAAACACTCCCACCAATACTATCTACACGCTATAAGCGTATGACTACCAAAACAAAAAATGACGACTGGGAATCGGCGCATTTTGAATTTTATTTACATACCCCCCCGCCCTGCCTGCATATATCATCTGCCTAGGCATTCTTGTTACTTATGGGAAAGGGCCTTCTGATTTTACTTCACTTTTTTCTCTTTTATTTCCTTTAATAGCATTGATGACTTTTTTTCTTCTTTCATTTCGTTTTGATTTGACTTTCTTTTGTCTACAAGCATTTGCATCATTGGTGGCTCGTTTCTCTTGCATTTTCCGTGTGCTACTTGATTTGATGATTTTCTTCACCTTTTCTTCTTTGTCACGATCCTCTTCCATATTATGGCAAACCATCGTCGACCCCTCTTGACTTTCTTTCCGAGCGACAGCCTTTGGCCTGTCTGCATATCTTCTTTTCTACGCACTTTTTATTAGGCACATACATACTTTTCTTCTACTATCTGCGAGTCTGTACATACACACCACGCAAGGCTTGCATGGATTTGCCCTCTGCGTGCTGACTCTCGTTACTACCATTCCATTTCTTTCCTTGTCACATTTCATTATTTCTTTCTACACATTTCTTCATTTGTTTCTCTTTCTTCTTTTTAACGACCTTGATCCTGTTCACTCTTGATGGATATGACTGGACCAGCTTCTCACAGCAAAGGATACCCATTTACTTCAGCTGCAAGCCTATCTTGCAGACCAAACTGATAAATGACAATGACTCATGAACTATTACTACTTCTCCCTCATTTTGTGAACGTGATGTTATTCTAGACTATCGTGATCGTAGAGGCTTGTTTGGACGTATTAGACAATGACAGTTGTCCATAATGAAAATGATGACTGTAGACGGGGCTATTTTGACGTTCAAGTGCGAAGGCGAGGCTGTTTGGTCCCTTTTGGTGATGTCTGGACCTGTTAGTTGCACGTCATGAGGGCGATGCTCATTGGCTGTTTGCCGACTAAATGGACCCCACCCGAGTGAAAGCTGGCATCAACTGATAACCAGGTGGTGGTGGTGGCCTGAAAAGCAAGGCAATCACGTGCTAGTCGTAGCATATTGTGCACTTGCATGCAACGGACCATCCTCGCTGTCATTTTGCAGCCCCAATCACTGCAGCTACAGCGTCACTAAAAAGCCAAGTTCCAGCACGAGGGCCATTTTCCGAAGTTTCTTCAACTCTCTCGTGATGTGTGCCATCGTCCTTTTCTGTGGCAATTGCTTTCTAGTGTATTTTTTAACAGGACCAGGTCGTAATGACTCCTTTTTAACTTGATTTTGTATGATATCGTGGCTGTTTTAAAACTGTTTGTTTGTGTTTGCCTCTCACGCTTTATCTGTCCTTTTTGCAGCATCCTGCCTATTTAGTAGCCCATTGGCCGCCCTGTAAAATCCACCTGTTACTGGCACTTCACAGCACAACGCACCCCTGGACACCGTCCCCGTTTATTTTTTTCCCTTGTGCGCGCCACTTCGCCAACTTAGCTCAACCTCTCCTCCCTTTTCCCTTCGCAACCACAAACATCACCACTCTTTCACCTCCACCCCCATCAACCCTCTCCACGGATAACCTTCCACCGTTTTTCGGCAGGAACAAACAACATCCGCCCGACTCGATAAAGAGCAACGTCTAGCCGCCCGACGCAACTCTTTTCCTCCCTCGAGCAGCCCCTAATCGCATCGGCCGACTGAACCCGTGTTCCGTTCCGACCGACTTTCACTTTCTTCTTATACCCCAACACACACAAACGACCGTCGCCATGTGGATCGTTAACTGGTGTATGTACCCGCCGATGGAAAGACACGGATCTCCCACTTCGTTGCCTACACAGGAGATGGACCGAGGCCGATGCCGGTAGCACGAATGCTGGCCAACCTCTATCTCTTGATCATCGGGAACGGAAAAGGGAGATCCGATACGGAGAAGGAAGACAAGGCGGAGGACAACCGATAAATAGGAAACCGAGAATACTGACACGGAATTCCTTACTCTAGTCTACGACGTTCTGTCGTCGCTCGGTCTGCTGAACAAGCACGCCAAGCTGCTGTTCCTGGGTCTGGACAACGCCGGCAAGACGACCCTTCTGCACATGCTGAAGGTAGGCCATTACCCTCCTCCTTCTCGTCACCGACATACTTGGACAACAGCTAACTCTCTTCTCATTCTAGAACGACCGTGTCGCCATCCTGCAGCCCACTCTGCATCCCAGTTCGTCTACCCCCCTTATCCGTTCTCAGTCCGGTCCGAGGACTGCTCGACCATATCGCAATACACACTGAAAGCGGAGAATTGGAAAACTAACATTGGAAACCACAGCGTCTGAGGAGCTTGCCATCGGCAACGTCCGCTTCACTACCTTTGATCTGGGCGGTCACCAGCAGGGTAGGTCCCACCGCATTCTTTTATAATATAGCCCATCGCTAACCCCTGCCAGCGCGCCGTCTCTGGAAGGACTACTTCCCCGAAGTCAACGGCATCGTCTTCCTCGTCGACGCTAAGGACCACGAGCGCTTCCCCGAGGCCAAGGCCGAGCTCGACGCGCTCCTGGCCATGGAGGAGCTCGCCAAGGTGCCCTTTGTCATCCTCGGCAACAAGATCGACCACCCCGACGCCGTCTCCGAGGACGAGCTGCGCCACCAGCTGGGCGTGTACCAGACCACGGGCAAGGGCAAGATCCCACTGGAGGGCATCCGCCCCATTGAGGTGTTCATGTGCTCTGTCGTTATGCGGCAAGGCTACGGCGACGGCATCCGGTGGCTGTCCAACTACGTCTAAACGCCTCCTTGTCACCTCATAATTGTCTCGCCACACACACCCACGCAACACACAACACACAACACACAACACTCTCACACACACGACCACCCCTATTTTACGTCCACCCAACTATCCCGACCGCCCTTCTCTCTACCTCCCGTGGAGGAAGGGCACTTGTTTCTTGAAACGACAAAGCATTGTGTTAAATTTTCTACCTCGACCTTTTTTGTGTGCTGCAGGAAGAAGGAAGAATGGAGTACGAAGTATTGATTGGAGGAGGATTCGAGAAAGATCTCGAAAGGAGAAGCTGAGAGCTGAGAGGCCGCAGTAGACGTAGGTGCTGGAAGGGAAATTGATATCTTTATTACACTACTTACAACCTTTGGACGGGATCTTCTCCCAAACTGGAGGCAATACCAGGATGATACACAATGAAATAGTCTCATGACACACAATCTCTTTACCTTTCACTCTTGACACAACGGACTCATCGGATAGTTGATTCCATTCAAATCGCAGTCGTGGTCACGTGCGCCGGCTGAGATCTCCGAGGTTTGTGTACCTCGCGAGAGGTCTTCTACGGGCCAAGCATACGTCGGTTTTAAGTGCAAATTTAATGTAGTGTCGACCTTCTCTGTGTTACCGGTTTTTTGGTATTTTTACAGAATGTTACACATTTGGATCTCATACAATTGTTGGGTGTAACTGCTGTGTTTTGTTCGTGGCCGTTTAGCGCCTTTTAACTCCCAAGGCACGGCAATGGAAACGATCCGGACCCGAGCATCGGCAGTTGGAGCGTGGGGTTCCAGTGTCATTTTTCGGTTTATGTTTGTTCCACTCTGAAGCTTGTCTTTGATATATCTTTTTGTCTATTCTTTGTCAATTCATTGTTACCACCAAGAAACATACGACCTACATCCTTCTTTATTGATCATTACTCGTCAATTTCAGATTATGGACCCTTGCAGCAAGTCGATCACCAATTGAACACCTCGTCTTTGCCATACTAGAATATCCCCGGAAGAATTACAGCTGTCACTTTCCCCACCCTTTGTTCGATATTACCCCAGAAAAGATCATATAAACAGAAGTATGCTTGAATTTATATAGCCCCTTTTCATAATTATCCTATTTCGGAAGGCACGAGACTGCAAGCGAGCGACGCAAAACAAACGAGTCGTTGAGGAAGGTCCAGGCCCAGGGTTCCTTCCAATTGAAAGGCCCCTTCTCCGCACTCTCCACATTTACTTAGCAAAAAGGTGCTACTGGCTCGGCCGGGTCAATTATCAACGACATCCTTTGTTTCTTTACAGCTTTTACCCATTCTTTTTGGCTTTTGACGACATACTCGTTTATTATACCCATTTTGCATATTTCTATTGTTCTCTTGGAGCTGCGCCCACCTCCTCAGTAGTCGATTTATCTTTTTTCGAAAGCTCCTTTTGGATACTCTTTGGATTTTGGAGCGCAAAGCGAGGCGCTTTGATCGGATGCGAATTGGCGCTGCCACCTCTTCTTGTCGCCAATGAAGATGATGGACATGAACTACGACGGGCTGCTGGACGAGGCGTTCCTGGGGACGACTACAGCGACGACATTGGCACCGCCAACAGGAGTGCCAGCCTTACCAGACGACATTGGCTTTAGCGAACCCAGCATTCCGAGTAGCACGACGAGCACACCGGGCACTGGTATTGCCGGACGAGGAGCAGGGTCAGTGGGGACGGCAGCTGCCGCGCGAAGCGGAGGAGGAGCAAATTCGGGAGCAGGAACGGGGGCAGGAGGCGGGAGCGAGGGTGGCGTCATGGCCCGTGTGCGGCTGCCGGCCAGCTGCGATCCGCCGTCGCCTGACACGCCGACCAAGCCGTTGGTTTGGATTGTATGTCCATGAGCCCCTTAAAAGCTTTTTATGTCAACGCGCCGACAGCTGACAAAACAGGTCTTTGGAGGCACTGGCCATATGGGCCGCTCGCTCGTCAAGGCAGCACTCGCACACGGCGATTATGTGACCACGGTCGGCCGCATACACGAGACATCCATGGCAGCGATGCAGGCATTGGCAGCCGCCGAGGCAGAGCACGGCCCGGACGATGATGGCACATCTCCAACACTAGCTGCTGCCTCTACAGCATCACCACAACAGCACCCACCGCCCTTTTTGTCGCCAGCGCCAGGCTCGTCGAGAAAGAAGATGCGGTGCCTAGGAACGCTCTGCGATGTACGTGCGCGCGAGTCTGTTGAGCGGGTCGTTCAACAAACACTCGCCCACTTTGGGCGCATCGATGTCGTGGCCAACTGCTCTGGATACGGCGTGGTGGGTGCGTGTGAGGACCAGGACGAGCATGAGCTGCGCAACCAGTTCGAGACCAACTTTATGGGCACACTGCACATTCTGCAGGCGACGCTGCCTATCTTCCGGCGCCAGCAGGAGCTCTTGCTGCATCAGCAGCAAGTCCACCAGCAGCAACAGAGTACGGGACAGCAACAGCAAAATTATAACGCCAATAGTGGTGGCGGCCGGTATCTCATCTTCAGCTCAACATCGGGCGCCTTGGGCGTGCCTGGACTGGGGCCGTACTGTGCAACAAAGTATGCAGTCGAGGGCCTCATCGAGGCCATGCTCTACGAGGTGGACGCCTTTAACATCAAGGCGACATTGGTCGAGCCAGGCCTCATGCGGCGCGACGACCGCCATCTAGAAGCGAGCGAGCTGGCGGGAAACGCTGATGCGGCGGCGACGAACGAAAACCGCCTTGGTCGAAGCAGCGGCAACCGCGGCGACAATACCAACCCACTGCCCACTTGGGGCCATTTCCTGATCAAGCCGCCCAGCGAGACCTATGCCAATCCGTCAGCGCCGTCGCTGCATGCTACACGCATGGTCCAATGGCTGGGCGACCGCCAGCCGGCAAGTGTGGTACAGTGTGCAGAGCTCGTCTGGCAGCTGGCGCATTGCTCGTTCCCACCATTGCGCCTGCCTCTGGGAAGCTTTGCCATTGAGAGCATCCGCGACCGGATGCGGTCGGTAACTGAGGAGATCGAGGATTGGAAGCACCTAAATTTTCCTTTGCCACCAGATGCATCAGCTACAGCGGCTACAGCAACTGCCTCTGCACCCACATCTACAGCACCGACAACATCCGCGCCGGGCACAACAACATTAGCAACTGCACCGACGTCATCAGTACAGGCAGCATCTGAAACGCCGTCAACTTCAGTGGCTAGAGCTACAGACGCAGCAAACATTGCGCACCTTGGCGGGGGGGAAACAGTCAGCGAAATCAAGGAGGACAAGGACGAGGAGATGTTGGATATTGGTAGCTGAGACCGCCACCAGTGGCCTAAAGGCATAGTCCAAGCCTGCTATGTCAGTTGGCTTCGTGTGTCTATTATATCAACGTAGATTCCACGATATCCAGAAATAGAATCAATGTTGTTGATTCGCCTTTATACCGATCAAAAGCGTTATTGATGATGTGATGCAGCTTTCCGTTCTGCCGTTTCTCACTCAGCCCGGCTCTGTGCAAGGACGAACTATGCCACCGGCCACAAGCTATTGGAAAGAAGGAATACATCTCGGTACTTTGAGCCATACATCGTTCACCGTCGAAGCCTCTACTACTGTGTCGAGAGATGTCGTCTGTGGTTTAAATGCGATTAGTTCGCCATAAGAACTGGGTCCGTTCCTTTAGCGCATGGCAGCGCTATGTTTCAGGATTGATCGTCGCAAAGTCCCCTACAAGTCCCTATGGATAGCGTTCCTGGCCGTTGCATTCTAACGCGCGTCCTCATCATCTGGCCGGTTCAAGCATGACCTTTCTGTACCACAGTTGACTCCGAAGACATCCGATCTTGGCCACTGAGTAAATTTTGAAAATTCTGTTCGAGTTCGATCTTTAACAATACAGTTCGTCTCGGCTCTTTGAAATAAAAACATAGACGGTGATACTGTTGTTGCGATCGCTCCTTCCTCTGAACGGTCTAATCAAACTCACACACATCACCCAGTAAGCCCCTATTGCAGGTGCATTAGTCTTGTCCACTTCCTATTCGACAACAGCTCTTTCCCATCTTATGTCCAAAAAGGGGGTCAGGTCCACTTTCCCTGTCTTTTCCCTTCTTTTCCCCTTCTTCTGCTCTTCTGCGCCCACTTTCCTACGCACCGCCCTTCCCCACCTCCGTGCAACTTCAGTGTATTCTGCGCTCGCTTTACTGCATAATTCAGCGCTATCACCCATTTTTCGCAATCAAATCCTCTAGTTTTTTCTTTAATTGCTGCCGTGTCTTCTTTTGGTATTGCGTCTCGCTCCTCCCCTATCGAACACGCGCCGACACCTCCCTAATTCGCGGTTTCCGTTTCCGCCCTTTCGAGTCTATCTTGCCTTCTTTTTTCTTCCCCTTCCCTCTTCTTGGGTTTTCTTCTTTTTACTTTTCATCGCATCTGCTCTGTTTCTGCATCTTCCTTTGTTGGAATTTGTACACGCATTTTATACCCTCAATACGAGCTTTCGTATTTTCTCCTTCTTTCGTTCATTTCTGTTCTTTTCATTGAGGGCCCCTGTTGCCTTTTTAATTTCTGGTTCTTCTTCTTTCCCCTTTAATTCACCTTTTCTTCTTTTCCTTCCCCCCTTTCGTCGCGTTTTCTCTACTCGAACAGTACAGCACGTCCGTTCGAGTTACTCGACTAAACTTTATTCGAATTCAATATTCGTCGACTTGACCTCAATCTCGATTTTCCGACAAGTCTCCCTCAGCCGACGCCTCCCCCCCAAATCGCCCATCATGACCGACAAGAAGAACGAGGACTACGCCATCCCGATGTCTGATCTCGGGTCCAGAAGTAATAAGAATGACTACCCGGGGGCTCCCAACCCTCTGCGGAGCTTCAGATCCAGCTCCCCGGGTCCGGCTCAGAGATCATCATACAATAACACGCTGGCCCGCATGGAGAACAGCCCGATGGTGTCGATTTTCTCATACTGCATTGCCTCCATCAGCATGACCGTCGTCAACAAGTACCTCGTCTCGGGCAGCGACTGGAACATGAACTTCCTGTACCTGGCAATTCAGGTACGACCTCCCCCCTCTCCTTCTCTCTCTGGCCCTGGTCCTTCTGTAGTTGTGCTTTGCTAACCTTCTTGTACACGTCCAGTCCATCGTCTGTGTTGTGGTCATCCGTGTGGCCTGGCTCTTCGGGCTCATTGGCCTTGAGACGTTCTCCCCCAACCGTGCCAAGAAATGTATGTCTACCGGCTTCATATTGCCTTCCTACCTCGCCTTTCCTCCTTTCTGCGAGGCTTCTTGCTAACCGCGCTGTTCTCTCTGTATAGTCCTGCCCGTCGCCGCTCTCCTCACTGGCATGATCTACACTGGCGCCATGGCCATCCAGTTCCTCTCGGTCCCCGTCTACACGATCTTCAAGAACCTGACCATCATTGTCATTGCCTACGGCGAGCTGATCTTGTTCGGTCAACCAATCACCCCCTTGACCGTTGTCTCTTTTGGCGTCATGGTTTTCAGCTCCGTTGTTGCGGCCTGGTCCGACATCCGTTCTGCCCTGGGTGGCGCTCACCCCGTTGTTGCCAACGAGGCTGTTGCGAGCCTCAACTTCGGCTATGCCTGGATGGCCGGTAACGTTGTCTGCTCGGCCTTGTTCCTCCTCACCATGCGCAAGATGATCAAGATCCTTGGTACCAAGGACAAGGACAGTACGTGTTTCCCCCTCTGCTATTCTCCCTTCTTTTTGTTTTCTGCATCTAGCTAACATTCTGCTTCCTAGCCATGTTCTACAACAACTTGATGAGCATCCCCATCCTGCTTATCTTCTCTTTCCTCATCGAGGACTGGTCGCCTGAGAACCTTGCACGCAACTTCCCTGTGGAGACCCGCACGAGCCAGATGGTCGGTATCTGCTACTCCGGCTTCATGGCCGTCGCTATTTCTTACTGCTCTGCGTGGTGTGTGCGTGTGACATCCTCCACCACGTACTCCATGGTTGGTGCCCTCAACAAGCTGCCCATTGCTGTCAGCGGTCTCATCTTCTTCGACACTCCCGTCACCTTTGGCGGTGTGTCGGCTATCATCATCGCCTTCATCAGCGGTGTTATGTACGCCTGGGCCAAGATCCGCCAGAAGGCCCAGGAGGCTGAGCAGCTGCCCACGACCAACCAGCCTATCATGAGCGCCAGCTCTCAGAGCAACAAGGACGCCTCTGCGGCATAAGCCACAACCATGACAAACGCCCACCACTTGATTTCCGAGCTTTTCACAGTTTCCACGATTCCATATTATCTTCGCCTTTTAAGAGGGTCTCTTCCGATGAAGGACTCGTCCACTCGCTTAAAAGGCCCACGGCTCGAACTCAAGGGCAAGCCCGCCGCCTTCCCCATCTGGCTATACCTTCTTATTTTAATCCCTTTGAAAACTTTCTTTTTCAATTCCTTCTCTGCCCATACCTTTATGGGTCTTTTTACAGGACGGCTGCTCTTTAATGAAAGCTTGCCCTTATACATAGAACGCTGTCCTCACTGGGGTTGCGTTTCTGCATTTGTTGGCGAGGAGTCTAGGAGACACGGTCCAGCTCAGGGTTACATCATCTCTTTGTTGCGACCATTTTTAGGCACTTCAGCCTCGCCCACCCGCTTCTGTTTTGTTTATCAGAAACTGGTGGTTGGTGTATTTGATTGACGCTTTTCCTTTCTCTGTTTTTGGTTTTTCATGTTTTCTCATTTGTCGTTATCTTTTTATACTTGCCTTTTCTCGGCCATTCATCACGACGCTGTCATTATGAAGACCTCTCATTCTCGTCCCATCAGCATTGGGATATATTTATTTTAGAGGCGTTAAAGGAACACGGAATGGTCCCAAAATAAAGATAAACTGAAATTTAATTTGTTTGAAACTGCCTTGCATTTTCACTCTTCCTCTGGTGCTTTTTGTTGTTGAGATTTTAATGTGGACAAGGCTGCATAGAGACTGCTTTCCGTTTTTGACTGTGGCTCTCATCCCATGTCTTGCCCTCGTGGAACATGTCATGTGTTCAGCCATAGAGCCTCTTGCGTAGCTGCCTATTTTGAGCAAATGTCCTTTCTCAATATGTTGTTTTACTTGATATCGAGTACTGTGGCAGCGGAAGGAGCCGACTAGTGCCTCCTTCTACGTTGATTCACCGTTGACCAGCGGTTGGAGGAAGCGCTCTCACATGCCATCAATCGTGGTCTCTGATTCGGTAATAAAGAGCAGTTGCAGTTTGGTTGGGGTGAGCGCAGCTGCCAGAAACGGCTGTAATACACAGCGATGATTAGGCTGGTATTGCCCAGTGTGACATCAGTGCCAGCAGCTCCTTCCCGAGATTTTTTTTTTATCTGGCCGTCGTTTTGCTTGGGGTTCGCGTGGGGCAGAGAGCTTGGCACAAGAGGCAAGAGGCTAGGGGCCAAGCTACAGCACATGGTCAAGTCAAGGGGGCTGCCAGAACTGGCGTGGGACCTTTTTGCCCACTTTCTCTTTCAACTCAACAAAAAAAGTATCTATTTAACCAAACGCAAAACGTCACTCCAAGACAGCTTGACATCTGTCTGTCCTTTCTTACGACAACATTCTTTTCTTGCCGCCGGCAGTCGACAACTCGAACGCATAACAGCAGAGCGTTGACACCCGAGCTCACGACCTTTCTTTCGACGTTCTTCGATTTCCACCAGGATCGATCCAACAAAGTAGCCAAGACAACGACGTACCCCACGGCGCAACAGCTTCATTTTTCTTTGCGACGACCGCTCTTTCTCTCGAACTCGACGTACAGCCCTTGCAACAACTCTCTGGACGCTCGTACGGCCGACGAGCGGGCAGCAACTGGCCAAGATGCTTCCCTACATCAATACGCGTATGTCTAGAACTCATCGGAGCTTGGAAGGCTACCGAGAACCGTCTCAGCACGCCTAGCCGAGCTCTTCTACCTCTCTACATGCTATATACAAAGCTAACTGCCCCTGCAGCGTTCATCTATGTCGCCGACCGGCTCGGCACCGGGCCTGACGAGCGTAAGTCTTTGTTTTGACTACCGGTCCTGCACCGGACAACGCACCTTACCTGTCTTCACCACAATAGCTAACCGCGTCCTCAGTCAAGCTTATCTTCTCTTTTCTCCTGTCATATCCCTTAGCCGGCCTCTTGAAACGGGTACCTGATGCCCGTCCTGAGCGGAAGAATCTTTTCATTATTGCGTAAGAACATCTCCCTCGCTTTCTTGATTTGTCTTGTCTCATCTCACTTTTCGTCATCCATCTAATCAACCTGCCCTCCTACCACAGTGTCTCTATCTTCTACCTTGTCGGCCTCTTCGACCTGTGGGACGGCCTGCAGACCATCTTTATCTCCTCGGCTGTCTCATACGGTCTCGCCAAGTACCTTCGCACGAGCCCATACATGCCATGGATCGCCTTTGTCTTCCTCATGACCCACATGTCCGTCAACCAGATCGCCCGCCAGAACGCTAATGCCCCCTCGACGGTCGACATCACTGGCGCCCAGATGGTCCTGGTCATTAAGCTCAGCGCTTTCTGCTGGAACGTGGCTGATGGCCTGGTTCCCGATGCCGATCTCACGCCCTTCCAGCGCGATCGTGTGCTGCGCGAGCTGCCCAGCCTTCTCGACTATACCGGCTACGTCCTCTTCTTCCCGTCTCTCCTTGCCGGCCCCGCATGTGACTTTGCCGAGTACCGCCGTTGGCTCGACACCACCATGTTTGCCGTCCCAGCCTCCATGGACCCAGCCAAGCGCCCGCCCACGCGCCGCAAGCGCAAGATCCCGCGCAGTGGCACGCCCGCCATGAAGAAGATGGTCGTCGGTCTTTTGTGGATCGTAGCTTACCTCAAGCTTAGTGGCTGGTACCCGGCAAGCGTTGTGCTGTACGACGAGGCTGGCGGTGGCACTACGTTCTTGAAACGTGTCTGGCTTTTGTATGTTATTGGCTTTGTCGCTCGCACCAAGTACTACGGTGTCTGGTCCCTGACCGAGGGTTCTTGCATTCTGGCCGGTCTGGGCTTCAACGGCGTTGACCCCGCCACCGGCCGCATCTCCTGGAACCGCGTGGCCAATATTGACGCCTGGGGCGTCGAGACGGCCCAAAACACTCGTGCCTACCTCGAGAACTGGAATATGAAGACCAACTCCTGGCTGCGCAACTATGTCTACTTGCGCGTGACCCCGCGCGGTAGGAAGCCCGGGTTCCGCGCCAGCATGGCCACTTTTGTTACCAGCGCATTTTGGCATGGTTTCTATCCCGGTTACTACTTTGCTTTTGTTCTGGCCAGTCTCATCCAGACCGTGGCCAAGAACTTCCGCCGCTTCTTCCGCCCGTTCTTCTTTGCCGACCCGCTCACCCTCAAGCAGCCGCTGCCGTCCAAGACCTGGTTCTACGACCCGCTGAGCTTCCTTGCCACACAGGTGGCCTTTGGCTTTGCTGTCGCACCCTTTATTCTGCTGACGATGCAGGATTCCCTGCTCGCTTGGTCGCGTGTCTACTTTTACTGCATCATCGGCGTGCTGGCGTCCATGGCCATGTTTGCCTCACCCGTCAAGCCGGCCCTCAAAAAGGAGCTCGAACGCCGTGCCGCCAAGGCCGCCGGTACCGGTGCGGACGGTGTCCCGCTCTCCAAGATTCCCACCTCGGGCTCTGTCACTCCCAACCCTGTGTCCCCTCCTGCTCCCTCATCGGCATCCGCCTCAGTACTTACGCATGGCGACGACGAGCCGGGCCACGCCGACCTGCCGCCCACCCGCGAATTTGCCCAGACCCGCCAGATTATGGGTGCCGGTGTACCTGCCGACCCAGAGGGCGAGCTGGACGAGATGGTAGCCGAGCTGCGCACGGAAGTGGAGAACCTGCAGCGGAGGGCGACTATGAGCAAAACCACCCAATCGTCACTCAAGAAGCGGGCGTAGGAGCAAACCGAAGAGGGTTTTGTGTGGATTTGATTTGATTAGAGTAGGGAAAAGGAAATGGGGCGTTTGGAATTTGATTTTTGCTCATGTTGGCGGAGGAGAACCTCTGTTTATCGTTTGGCATTGTCACTTTTGACTACTTCTTTTATTGCACGTTTCTGTTTTTAGTTTTTGCATGGCCTCTTGCTTTTGTTAGCATCTCCAGCTTGGGAGAGGGCGATTTGTTTGTGCATGGCCTACTATGGTTTCCAGTACCCTCCATTGTTTTTAGTCGAGATTTTTCTGCGTCACCATCACTTGGTATTCACAAAGATCACAGATCAGACAGGTATACATATATAATGAGTATATTTTATGAAGCAACGCGTGTGGTTTATATCATTATGTTTAGTAAACAGTGAGCGGGAAACAGTGGTGATGGCAATCTGATTGCTATTTCATTCTTGGTATTAACAAATATCTCCTAGCATCCCTCTTCGCCCCTCTCTCTTACTATTCTTCCTCCTCTTTTTCCGTCATCAGTCAATAAATAATCATTACCCAAAATAATATAGTAGTAGGTTTTCTCGTGGCAGTAGGTGGCTTGTGTGCGTGGCTGGCTCATTCCTCTTTAATTTTCATCAAGACATAACAGAACGTCCATGACAAGTAGAGAAAAAAGACGCCAGGAAACAAGACCAACTCCCCACGTCTGTAGAAAAGTAATAAGGAAACATTGTATGTGGAAAGGACAGACAAGAAGATGTAAAAAATATGTGGTAAGGAGGCGGGTTACAACTGTCTTCCAGTAGATGAAGATGTGCGACACCGGGCCCTCCCCAAAATAAAAATGTAAAACAAGGTATATCCAGAAAAACAAATATGCAAAGTGGCACAAGATGAGGCCTTTGTGAATATAATCCAAGAAAATGTAGAAAGTGTAAATGACAAGTGTAAAGGGAACAAAAAAGGAAGTCTTTGGCTGTTGTGTGATGCTGTTGGTACAAATAGTACAGACGATAAGGAAATTTGACGTAAAGGAAAAATAATGATAGAAGGGTGGTGCCGGTGCGGTGGTCTAGTTGGGAATAAAAAAAGACAAAAAATAAAGGCGGTGGTGTAAGACAAGAATATGAAGTAGAAGGATGGACAAGTAAGGAAATAATAAAATATGTGAGGGAGTGTATGCGTATGGTTTGGTTAGGTAAGTCTTTACTGGCCCCAGCCTTGGCGGACACCGACGACAACGAGCGCGGCGATCGCCCCGAGAATGAGAAGGCCAAAGACCGACATGACGCGGTTGAGTGTACGCCACCATTTGGCGCTCTGGTAGCGAGCCTCGTCGTATTGAGCAATGCGGCGCTTGAGGGCTTCTGGCACACCGTACTCGCCTTCTGCGCGCTTCTCCATGGCACGCTTGGGATCCAGCGGCAATGGAAGGAATGCAGCAATCATCCAAGCTGTGAATGTTAATATTATTGCGGTGAACGTTGTTGTTTTGAAAATAGGAGGATACATACCAAATGGGAAGATGAAGCCAAAGGTGAAGCAGACGACTTGCAGGTTGCGGCGGTCAAAGGCAGAGCTCGTATCAGTGCTCCATGTGACACTTGGTGGCTCCCAGACACTGAAGCGTGTGGCACGGCGGTCAACGCGAAGATGCGGCGACCAGATGGAGCTGGTCATCTTGCGCAGACCAGGCGGGCGCAGGCGGTAATCTTGAATAACGCCGGCCTCGCCGGCCTCCATGCTGGCAGCATCTGAAAACGGCCGAGGCCCATTGGGTTGGACCTCTCTTGGGCGCCGGCGCGTGTTAAAGATGTTAAAGTGCATATTGTCCATGCTCGGTGAGCGGCGGAAGGCACTGTTGGGACGGCCGATACCAGCCATATAGTCGTCACCTTGGCCCAGATCGGACATGCTGGGCTCCATGCTGAGCGCGCGGTGCTCACCCGAGCCGTAGTAGACACGGGCCCACGAGGGGAAGCCGCCACTGGCAATACTGCGCATGCTGCCAGACGAGTGCAGGTTGCGTGCTGAGTTGTTGCTGCTCGAGAAGAAACCAGAGAGGCCAGACCGTGATGGTTGGCGGGCCACATCGTGCAAATCAGCCAGGCCGTCGCCGTGCTCGTCGTGGTCGCGAACTGTGCGAATCGGCGGTGGGAAGGGTGCACCGCTACCTGATGTCGCAGGCGAAGCAGTGCTGGCACGCATGTATGCCGGGTTCGGCCGATCCAAAAGCAGAGAGTCGCTGCGGGAATTGCGGTCACGAATCTCATCCATCTGGAGAGCCAGAGAGCTGGATATGCTGGGCATGTTGCGACTGTGTGTGCTGCTTGCCCAGCCGGCACTTGACCGGCGGGCGCTCACGCCACTGACGGCGCTCGCATCACCGCGAATGTAGCTGGGAGCTCCCGACAACACGGACACTGGACGCGAGACGACACGGATGCTGTCGGCCTCGCTCTCGGACATGACCGTAGACAGTTGGGAGCTCCATTGGTGCGGGTGCTCTTCGACCATTTGAACTGTCGCCTGCTTGTATTGCTTGGGCAGTTGTGGTTGCTGAGGAAGAGTAGGGGAGCGGGGAGAGGAGGTCAGCTGTGAAGACGATGGCGAGTCCCATGAATCCGATGATGCAGGTGCTGTCTTCTTGTTAGGCGTTTGACTGTGAACAACGTAATTTTCACTCTGAACCGGAGGCGCAGGGAGTGGCAGCGGCTTCCGTTTGAGTTTCGGCAGCGACTTCTTTTTCGGCAGCTGGTGCTGCTGCTTCAAGGCAGTTTTGGAACCGGTAAAGACTGGGATGGGTGGGATATCGATATTAAGGAAGGCCTGGCCGGCAAAGAATGTGCTGGCAGCCTCCTGTCCAAAGATGGACGAGATCGACTTGATCGAGGCAGCACGACGAAGGGACTCGCGCGAGCGGGACTTGTAGTAGCCGAAGCGCTCGTTGGAACGCTTAGCCTTGACAGTCTTCAGAGGCGGAACAATAAGGCTTTCTTGGGAGAAGGCAGGGCGCGGCTGCTTCGAGATCGTAACAAGCGAAGAGGCGTTTGACGACGAAGACTGCGGAGGCAGAGAGATCGTAGACGGCTCACCGTGCAACACGTAGTTGGGATCACTGTCAGTAGTGTCAAAAGTGTTGGTGGTTGAGGTTACAGAACGCGGCGGCAGAGGAGGGCTGCTCGGGATATCGACGTCGGGTGTGAAGTCGTTCCGAAGACGGTCGAGGTACCGTGAGGGGGCCGGAGGAGACGAAGCACCTAGAACAACAAAGTTGGGCGCACCACTGCCCTCAGAGATGCCAGTATCGAACGAAGCGATAGAAGGATAGGACGCAAGAGACGCAAACGTCTGGTCCGGGTCGTCGGAGCGCTGGAGTGTAGGCAGGGGCGGTGCAGCCGGGGACGAGACGCCGAGGATCTGAACGTTGGTCGAATGGCTAGACGACGGAGGGAGATCAAAACTATCGGTCGACTCGAGGGCAATCGAAGTCGAGGCCGCGCCGGCAGGTGACGAGCTGTGGGCGTAGACCTTGTAGTTGGTAGCCGCGGAGAGGGTCGAGGCAGAGAATGAAAGAGAGGAGTCTGTGGACAAGGCGCCCGCTGACTGGTCGGATGCAAAAGAAGTCTTTCTTTGAGGGCGGTTCTGGGTGATGGTGGCAAAGGTCGAAGTCGATGCAACGCGTGCACTTGAACCAATCGCGGTAGAACCACCAGGAGCGATAATGGTAGTAGCAGGGCTGGAAGACGATTCAGAGAGTGGAGGGAGAATCGACACGTCGAGACCAGAGACGACGGGGTGGTGTTTTTGGGAGTAGGGCGACGACGAAGAGGTCTCAACAGAGGTAGAGGGGACGGCACGCCCCTTTCCTTTGCGCTTGAAGTCAGGGGTCTTGGGAACCTTGCGCAGGCCACCAGCCAGTCGGTAGTTCCACGGTGAGGAAGCGGCAGGCGGAGGAAACAAAGATGGGTCGGCTGGGGCTATAGGATCCTCAGGTAATTGTAATTGGACGGTTGAAGAGCCAGGCGACGGGGTGAAGGGCGAAAGGCTGCTTCTGTCCTGGAGGGTGGCACTGGTGGTGGTTAAAGGAGAGCTGGGATGATCGTCGCCGCTGAAGATGTCTGAGGACAGCCGTTCATGCGAGCTGGACGAGCGAACCGTGGTGGTGACAAAGGAGAGAGGAGGTGACTTTAGGCTGCTGAGAGTGGTTCCAGCGGACGTCGGAGGCTGCTGGTCAGGGCGCACGAAGAGACCGGATGGAGAGGTAGAAGTGGCAGACGTCACAGCACCTCCACCAGACTTGCCGCTGACGTTGCGCGGAACAAGTGAGAATGTTTTGTCGGCGTGAAGCGCAACAAGGTTCCGGCGGCGGGAATTGGGACGGGGTGCAGCCTGAGAAGACGAGGCAGAAGTGAGGGACGCGACAGACGGAGAAGGGGACAGGGAAGGGCCAGTGATGGTGGACGATGCAGTGTTTGAGGTGGTGATGGAGAGCGGCTGGTGATAAGACGAGGAAAGAAAGAACGTCGACGACGACGACGGTGATACTGGGAAGGCAATCGGCGACGGCGGCGATGCAGACAATTGCAATTGAGGCGCACCAGACGCGCTGCGGTATTCGGTCAGGTAGTTGGCAGCTGCAGCAGAGAACGATGCGCTGGCAGGAGTGAGGCCAAGCTGGGCACCGCCAGCAGCTGGGTGCGCAAAAGCAGTAGCAAAAGCAGCTTCATCGTGATGACGGCCTTGCTGCGGCTGATGACGGGGGTTGTGGGCCAGGAGGCGGGACGTCGCATTAACGTCGGTGATATTGCTCGAATTGCTGGAATTGAAGGTATTTTTGGCGGTGCTGGCTGCAGAGGCGGGTGTGTCTGACGTTGCACTTGGAAATGTCGTCGTGGTCGCAGTGGTGAATTGGGAGCCAGTCGGGCTAGCGAGTTTCGATCCTGAAACGCCTCTTCTGCTACCCCTGGCCAATGGAAACACGGTTTCGACGGGCGTCGACAATGCAGACCCCGGCCCGCTGGATGCATAGCCCTCTTTATCCAACTTACCGTCATTTCCTGATCTTGTCGCATTTGCCCATTTTGCGCCCATCACCGAATTTCTCGATTTCTCGGATAGCACAGAGTGAGATTGGCTGTTGCTGGCCTTTCCCTTCCCTGCTTTGCTCGACTTGCCAGACTTGCCCGACTTTCCACTGATAACAGTGCGGCTGCTGCTGGCCCTGCTGCCAGGGCTGCCGGGAGCAGGGGAGCCCGAAGTCGAGGCTGAAGGCGATGCCACAGAGGCGCTTGCTCCTGCGGCGGCTCCTGCTGCGAGGGCTGTCGATGGGCCCCAACTGCCGCGACTAGCCCAGCTGGTGGGTCGACTGAATCGTCTGCTTGTCGTCGTGGTCGTCGTTTGATCGCTATCTTCACCGCCGTTGCTGTCGCTGCCATTGTTGTCGCGGTCTTTGGAGCGCCGCCGGCGCTGCCGTTGCCTTCGCCGGCGTCGCGGTGAGCCGCTCGGCGATCCAGAAGCTGCTCCTGACAGTGGTTGTGAGTGTGCGCTGTGCGAATCCTGCGCCGAATCGAGTCTTGGCGGAGAATATGGCACAACTCGAATGTCCGTCAAGCGATTGCCCTCGGAAGCGCTGCGTTCGTGCAGCGGTAATGGTGGTGGTGGGCCTCGCCGGCCGGTCCAATCCCTTTGCCGGTCCCGGTCGGGATGTTGTGGCGAAAACCCGGACATGATGCGAATCGGCGCTGGGCTGCCGTTTTCGTCGTTTTCGTCGCCGGCGTTCAGCTGCTGCGACGACGCCGACTTCGGCCCAGCCGATGCGGAGTCGTCCGGGGGCTGCTGGTTGCTGAAGCCCGGGTGCCACGATGTGGGGCGGTCAGGACCGTTAATACCGGGAGGCGTCCATCTCAAGCTCATGCGGACTCGGTTGTGGGCGTTAAGCTGAGAGATGAGCTGTCAAAAAGGTTGTTGACCAGTTCTATCAGCGCCCGGCTAATAGAATGGCGATCCAGCTGAGTCGATCCCAAGCAGTCCTCGACTTGGTCCCCAAGGTCAAGGTCAAGGTCAAGGTAAAGGTCAGCTGGTCCGGGGTGTGCCCTGGTGAGAAGGGTTGCGAAAATGGGCAACGCACCAGGCGGCGGAATATCGTGTTGTTGTCGAAAGCTGAGATGAGCCCAAAATGCGTTCGAGTGAATGCGAAATGCGTGCCAAAAAGCTGAACAACGAAAGCCGTCGAGTTGCCAGGTCGGGGCCAGGGTCGATAGGACAGGAAAGCCCAAATCGCAGGCCTCGAAAGGTGTGGATATGGGGGTGAGGGGGAGGGGGGAATATGCCTGGAGCCTGTCTTGTTCTTATATGAAATGCGATGCTCTTATGTGCCCAGCCGTTGGGTGGATGGGGGCGGTTGAGATATGTGAGAGGACAAGGGATCAAGAGTATAATACAAGGGAGCTCGTGCTCCGATCGATTCTAGCGCAAAGAGACAAATGAACGTTTCTCGTGGGCGTAAAATCGTTATAAAATGGTCGTCGTCAAGGTCGTGTAATCGTGGTCATGGGCTTCGTTCAAGCTGAGTAGCCAAGCAGGGGCGTGTGCCTGTTGCTGCCGTGTCCACGATATAGATACGGGCGAGAATAGAAAAAGATTAGGCGCCGGCGGCCGGGTGTGTGGGAAACGGAGGCAGCGTAGCGAGTGAACAAGAAGGGAAGAAACCGTGAAAAAAGACGTTGACGTTAAGGCATGAAAAACATTAAGAATAAGAATTAAGGCAGATCCAGATATATGGCAAACAAGGGGAGGGGGCGTGGGATAAAACAAAAGTCGACAGTCGATATTAATGATTGGGACGTAGGAGGCTGAATGTGAGGCAACGAGAATATGAAATGAGTGAAAGAAGTAATATAACAGAGCCAAGGGGAGAATGAAGATGTATGATGAGGAGAGAAATAAAACAGAAGAGGTCGCAAAAGGAGAGAGAGGAAAGCCAAAAGGAATGTCGTGACCGGCGGTCAAAGAAGAGAGTTAAAGATAGGAGACGAAGCAGAGAAGAAACGTTTGAACAAGCTGTTCGACCAAGCTCTGATAAAAAACCAGGGGGCCGGCGGGAGTTCTTGAGGTAGGCGGAGAGAAAGGCGGTCTCCGTCTCGGCTGATACTCAAGAGAGCATGATTGGGGGTGAGCTGAGAGGAGGTCGGGGACGCTGACCAGGGGTTTAATGGAAAAGCGTGGGATATGGTTCTCGACGTCGAGGGGGTGTTCGATGGGGAGAGAGGGGACGAGGGGATGAGGTGGGATGGGAGAGAGGCTGTGATATAGAGTACCACGGAAATCAAGGCAAAAAGACCAAGGAGAGCAACGTGATAACAGCCAAATGGGAAAGTGGGTGTGGAAGGAAATCTTAATCTTTGATCAAGGGTTCTAGGACCAAGGACCATACAGACGAGCCGATCGAGAAGTATTAGATATTAGATGTAGCTTGTACGGGGTACAAAAAGAAGAAAAGAAGAAAAAAGACCGAAAATCGAGATGGGATGGTGGGCGTGCCGCTGGGAGTTTGGAGCTGGGTATAGGGAGTGTATCCGGATCCAGATAGATAGCCGTATGAGCAGATGAGCAGAACGGTGGACAAAGGAGAGAGGCTGCAGAAACGGCCTTGTTTCGGGGCCGGGAACGAGTGAACGAATGACCGGTTTGGCGAGAAAGAAAAATGAGGGCGAGGAGAGGAGGAGAAAGAAGGAAAAGAAAGAATTAGAAAAATCGAAGTGGGTGGCACACAAGATATCAGGAAGCAGCCGAGGAGGATCGAGTGGAGGATGTGAGCTACTAGAGCTTCCGGGACGTGCAGAAACAACAGTTGGCAGAAAGAAACAGGCCAAAAAGAAACGGGGGTACGCGAGAAAGGAAGCCAGATGAGCAAACAAACTCGACAAAAAAACGTCTTACCGTCGTCCACTTTCCGACCATCCTCGACGGAGAATAGAATAAGAGGAAAAATTAAGAAGAAAAAGGACATGGACGGTGCACTCGTATCTTACCAGTCACCAAGCTTGGTTAGATCCGGCCGCGTGCCAGAAGCTTAGAGTTTGCCCCCCTGTTGGTTCAGTTGTCTGTTTGTCTCCTCAGAACTGGCACGCGAAACCTTGTGACAGCGACCAGGGTGTTGACCAAGTACTGCAAAGTCGGTCCCCAGTCGGCCAACCCAGACGAGAGACAGTGGCATCGCGAGGCACAAGTGCAGCTGCCATTGGCCCACAGGGAACCAGGTCTGGACCAAGTACCGCTCCTGAGCATGCAGCGCTCAGGAGTGTAATACATGGTAATGTCTGGGTCGTCTTGGGTTTTTGGGGGGCTGGTTGACCACTGGACCACTGGCGAGCCAGCGTCAGCATTGTGGCGGATACCGTTGTATTGCGAGCGGCTCGAGTGGTGCGCAAAGGGTGCACCGTTGTGGCATTTGTGCTCCTTTTGCTCCTTGTGTTCCCTTGTGCTGAAGATTCAACTGTCCACAAAGCTGCAGCGGTTTAATTTGACGGGGATGCACCTGCAGTGCGCCTGCAGCAAGCCTGCAGGAAGGGTGCAGGAAAGCAGATTGGTAGGTCTCTGTTTTTGGAGGGGACTTTTGCCTCTTGCAGGTTTGGCGTATTGCAAAGTATTGCCAATTGGGGACTCTGGTGGGCGAAAGGCCCCATTCAAAAAAGAGGCCCAGATAAAACCCGCCATGTCCCGTGGGGACCGAATGTGTATCTCATCTGTACCCCCTAGTCGAGCGCGCGCCAGACGGTTGGCCAGTGATGTCTTGTTTGTCATGTTGTGTGAGGGATCAGAGACATTTGTGCCCCATCTGAGAGACGGTGAACAAAACATTTTGGAGAGTCAAAAAGGCAAAATAGGATGACAGGACGAAAAAAGAAAAGGAGGTAGATTGGAGTGCAAAGAGCCGAGTGCATGACAAAATTGACGCCGGTGGATGGGCAAAGCACTTTACACGTTCAAGCGTGGCAAAGAGGGCAATTACAGCCAGATAGCTCTTGCCCTATGAGATCACGGCACGGAAAGGGGAAAGAGTGACCGTCTGTCCATTGAGATTCTTCGTCTTGGAAGTGGAAGGAGTAATTCTCGGCACGAATACGGTGTACCTACGGCGCATTGGTAGGTACGGCAAGTGCAATGACTGTCAAGAGCATTGCAATGGTGTTTATATGGCAAGAGCAGATGTAAATAAACATGATGGGAGGCAAAACAGGAAACAGCGAGACAGCAAAAAGAAAAGAAACGAAACAGAAGAAGGAAAGAAGTTGCCTGAGACAAAGAGCCCCAACAGCAAGACAAGGAAAGAAGGAATGTACCGAGCTTGCATCGCCACAAACAGAAGGCACAAAAGACATCCAACAACAAGAAAAGGTACTTCGAGCTGACAAAAAGTTGCTTTTCGTATCTCGACTTCCTTCAAAGAGCTCTGCCCTGTATTTTTTGAGCGTCGGAGAAAAGATCTCTCAAAAACTGAGAAGGTGCTCCGAGAAGGCTGGCCATGTCCTCGCCCCCTCCTCTTTCACCCTGAACCACCCCACACTCGACGCGCCTGTCCCCAATGAGCCAAACCTAAAACGCGTCTTTTGGGCCAGATGCTAATTAAACGCCTGGCCTGTCTCCGTTGCGCTAGTCTTCACCGTAGCTGAATTCTGACGCGCCCGTCCAGGATTATTTGGTCTTGACACTCCACAGAGCCGCGGTGCCTTTTTAGCGTTCTCTATCTGTCCATGTAAGTCGACGGCGTATCAAAGTAGACATTTGTACGGAGTACTCCATATGTTGCTTCTGCGCCTTTTTGCTGTCGCCATCCCAGCGCTTCAGTGAACACGCGGCAGCCGGCGAGTAGTCGACTTTTTTTTTTAACTGCATGCTAACATTTGTGTCTCAATTCCATGCAGTAGAACCAAGAGTCCGGCGGCAGATGAGACCAAATAGACTGAAAACGAAGCACGAGACATGACGATGAGCCAAACGTGGGTAAGGAATAAATGAGGCCGCAGGAGGGCCCTCGTAAACGGCCTTCAAGTGCATCAAGTTTCGAGGAGCAATACGCTGTAGGCTTCAAGTAAAGTAAGACAAAAAGATCGCCGAAACCCCAAAAGTCATATGCACGTTGCCGTCCAGAGACAGCGCTGGGCCTCGCGCCGCTCAAACGGGGATCGGCTCGCTGTGCTGCAGCCGTCTGTGCCTGCCGTTTGGGTTGGCGCTGTCATCCCTCTGTCCTCGCTGATCATGATCCTCTCCTCCAAGACTCCCCCAAAAAGCCAAACCAGGTTCGCCGACAGTTTGGACCAGTTGTTTTGTGGCTCTCGCCTTACGACGTTTACGACGGTTTTGTCGACTTGCCCTGCGTCTGGCCTGCATCAGTATGCATCAGTATGCATCAGCCTGCAGCCTCACTTTCCACCTTCATCTTACCACGGTCCGCTTTTCATGTTATCCGACAGGTGACTGTGCAGCGCAGCAGTGCAGCTTGCATATAATGTCCACAATGTCCACCTCGCTTGTGCTATTTTTTGCGCTGTTTGCGTTGTTTGTGCTGTTATGTCGTCGACGACGTTGTTGTTTTTTTGTGATTGTTGTGAATATCAAATTTCAGTATGCATCTTTTGCGTCTTTTTCTTTCTCAGTCACATTTTTCTGGCTTCTTGGTTGGCTGATTTGTGCTGTTTGTTGTTTTCGTGATTTCCCAATCCTGTCTGTCTTGCCTCTTTTCCTTGCTTCCTGCGTCGTCGCGCCTTCCCGTCCATCATCTTTTGATTCTTTCGAACGGTAAGATACGATCAGCCGACCGCAGTTGCCAAATCAGCTCAGGCACGCATGCGTGAGGCAGTCGTGACCATCAAAGTCCTCGAGAAAGGCGAGAAAGGAAGGAACCACTCGTCTATACGTGGTTCGTCAAAAAGTCAATACCCCCAATCCGGCGCCCTATGATCTCCCGGCCCCGTCACGTCACGGCTCTTCGGTAACATACGGGGCAAGAAACGTCAACATCTCAAAATACAGGGGGAAAGGTCTTCGCGTGGGGCCAAACAGGGACCCTTCTGGAGCAAAGTGACATGGCTCCGGCCAAAGAGGAATAGAGAAGATGGAGCAATACAGGGGACAGATAGGGGAGAAAGACGGTGAAGAAGGCTGAAGATGTTCCCTTTCACCTTTCTTTTGAACCCCTTCCAGCCCCCTTTACCAGCTCCTATTCGGATGTCACGATAGTTGATTTTGTTCACCAAAATGTCTTTGATGTTCCCCTGCTTCCCCTGTCTTCCTTCCTTCTACTAGAGGCTTGTCGTCTAGCGATACGCCAGGCTTTATGGCCTAGACTTTTGCGAGCATTACACAGCATTCCTGAGCACAGCAGGTGCATCTCACAGGAGACAGAGTACAGGCGAGCCGCCGGCAGTGAGAGAAGGGAGGACAGAGCTGGGTAGGAAACGGCAAGAACAGCAAGCGAGAAGAAAAGCTACCTAGTCATAGGTCTCTCCCGCCGCCGGAATCCGGCAACCAGGTTGTAACGCATATGGCAGAGGTCCGTGTTCTGCGGTCAGGCCGTGCAGGAAATATCTCCAAACTAGAAACAATAGAAGAAACTCGGGAGACGCGAAGACGCGCAAGCTCGAAACAAACAAAAAGCAAGTGCCGTTTTGTGGTCTTGTCTATTTTCGTTTTGTTTTTCTTATTTCGATTTTGTGGCGTCGACGTCCGGGCGTTTTTTTTTTTTTTTTTTTTTTTTTTCCTCACGATATCGAGCCACATATTACCTGCAATTTCACGTCTTGTCATTGCTTTCCTTGGTGTCCTTTTTTGCAATTGGCCAGTTCACGCGTATCAAAACAAACACAAGAAGATGAGAGAAAGCAAATTGCTGAGAAGGAAGCGAAGGAAGCACGTTGGCGTCTTTTTGGTAAAGGGATAGCCTCGTCTGACATTTATGATTTCCCATAATCTGACACGGACAAGGTGAGCTTTGAGGTTTTGTCTTCTTTCGTAACATATTCCGAAGGAAAGAATGAAGAGAGAAAACGAAGGAGGTCTAGAAGCCCAGGGATGAGCTTCCCCGGGAATTCTAGGCCAGGAGAGGCAACAGAGCGACTTTTTGGAGCAGCTCTGGCGCAGCTTTGGAGCACCATTGGAACACCTGCAGTGGGTCCCCGCACCAATCGACAGCAATTGGCAGGTGGTGAGGTGGTGAACACCACGCGGCAAAATTTCCCGTGTTCCGTTCCTATCATGTGTCGCCAGTTCGCCAGCCTTCTCTGTTCCCCTTCCCCTCGTATCCCTTTTGCCGTCAGTCACTTTGACCACAGCTCGCCAGCTTCCGAGGGTTCGCCCGTTCCGTTCGTTTGTTCGTTTTCCCGACGCATTTGCTTCTGTTCGTACGTCGTACATCGTATTGTGCCGCCCTTTCAATCCCCAGGCAGTCAACCCGTTGCTATTGTTCCCATTGAGCGCTTGTTAGCACGGATCGCAAAATCTCACGCCATCCCTTACAACAGCCTCACTGACAAAGAAAAAGGTGCATCGAGCTCTTCTTTCGGTTCCCTAATAGCTTTCCGGTCTTTCGAGTCTGTTGCCCGCCATGCCGGCTGTCCAGGGCCTCATCGATAAATACATCTGGCACAAGCATAAAGGTAGGTCCAAGACCACATCACGACAAGGCTTTGACAAGGCTACCAAGAACACTCCCCTGCCGATCGTACCATGTATATGCCGCCGCATCAACTTGAACGCCGTTCTTCCGTCCTAACCACAACCATGCTTGCAGAAGAGATTCCCCCGCCCATTACCACCCGCACAGCCGTGCTTCTCCTGGTCGTCTACACCGTCATCTATGTCGCCCCCTTTTACCTCTCGAGCCTGACCCGGCCCTCGCCCACCCTCTCCCGCGATGCGCCCTCCGTCATCCGCGCCCGCATTGGGTCCGTCACCCTGAGCTGCGCCATCTGCTCCGTCGTCACTTTCCTACTGCTGACCACCAACGGCAAACCCGGCGACGGCACCCGCCTGCTCAACTTTGACGCCATCCACCTCATGGGCTATTTCCCCGTCGGCCTGGCCGAAACTCTGAATGCGCTCACCCTGACGGCCGGCCTGTTCCTGGGCCCCCTCTTTGAGTCGCTGGTGGTCGAGCGCGGCTGGCGCGCCTGGGCCGGTTTGGAGAGCGTTGACGGCACCATGCGCCCCCGCCTGTTCGGCCCTCTTTTCCTGCTGGGCGAGTGGGCCGACTGGCGCAACATTGTCGCCGGCCCCGTCACCGAGGAAGTGCTGTTCCGCGCCGCCGGTGTTCCCCCGTTGCTGTTGGCGCACACGCCCATCAAGCGCACCGTCCTCCTGTCGCCGATCGTGTTCGGCCTGGCGCACCTGCACCACGCCTACGAGTTCTCGGTGACGCACCCCGGCGTCCCCAAGGCGCACGTCGTGCTCCGCTCGCTGTTCCAGTTTGCGTACACGACGCTGTTTGGCAGCTATGCGACGTTCTTGTACCTGCGCACAGGCAGCCTGCTGGCCGTGTGTGTTGTGCACAGCTTCTGCAACTGCATGGGCCTGCCGCGGTTCTGGGGCCGTGTGCAGCGCAATCCTGAGGCCGATGGCCAGGCACAGTCGTCCCAGCCTCAGGGCAACCTGCTCTGGACCGTTGCCTACTACGTCCTCCTCGTGGCGGGCGCCGTCTACTGGTACCGCCATCTGTGGACCTCGACCGAGAGCCCGCTGGCTCTGGTGTCTTTCCATTAAGTGTGGTAAGAAAAGACTTGAGTGTGTCCCATGTTGAGTCGAAAAGGGAGAAGAACGGGATATATTATCATTTTTGGGTTATCATATGCTTTTGCGCCACAGTGTTTTCATAGATTTCTAGCGGTAATTTTTGCCTCGTATGTTAAAGCAATGTACAGTATTTCTTCAGAGCCTTGTTTCTTGTCCTCCCACCCTGTCTGAGACCATATATCTCCGTGATGACGCCAGTGAAACTCCAAAAAAGAACCCGTTTTCATAAAGCACTCGTAGTAGTACATGAGTTGAGATAAATTCGGTGGTACTCCGTACATGACGTTGTTTTCCGGCGTCCCATTCCGTAATTCAAAATTGCAAAATCCCCGAGGTTTCTTTATGACAACGGAAAATAAAACAATAAAAAAACCCGACAAAATGCCACAAAAAAGCAAAATAAAAACCAAATAAAAACCAAATGCTGCAAAAAAGCTCGTGAATATTTACCATCCTCTATATGCGTATTTTTATCTAAAATTTTTGTATTCATCTCAACCCCTTCTCAACCGTGCGGGTCCATCATGTTCATGTCTGGAAGTGATCCGGGCATTGAAAACGCATCGTCGGCTCGTGAGCGCCTCCGGAAGCGCAGCGAGTCTTGCGATGGCCGTAATGTGTGCTGCTGGTATTGTGGCTGTTGGGCGTAGCCGGACGTGTGCGACTGGCCCTGTGCTGTGGAAATGGACGAGAGTGAAGACTGGTGTTGGTGTAAAGAGGGCGGGACTTGCCGCTCGACCCAGCTTTCCGTCTCGGCCTCGCGCCGCGGGTCGCGTGTATCCCGCGTGGCAACTGAATCGCGCGAGTCCCGCGACTCGGGCCGGCCCTGGCGAAGGGCATCCAAGCCAGTGTTTGCGGGGCCAACACCCGCGCCCGGTGCGGCAGCAGTAGTAACATTGGCACTTGTTGGCACGGCATTTGCGCCTGTGCGAGCGGTACCGCCGCCCACTGCTGCACCGCCATTACCTGCAGCCTGCGCGCCACCGTCCGACATGGACACGTCCTCGCTCGGCGGGCCCGCGCCGCCACCGCGCGCATTCTTCATGCGCGGCCACAAGCTCGGCAGCTCGATTTCCTGGAAGCGCGGCTCGACGGCGCGCTCGTCGAACCAGCGGTGCAGCCGTGACTCGATGAGCTGGGCGATTTTGGGCACGTCCTGCAGGCGTGAGCGGCTGCCCAGCAGACTGCGAATCGAGAAATCAAGACGGTAGTCGTCCAAGAAGGCAAAGATCATTTTTGTGGGCGTGGCTTGGGACGGGTTGCTGGGGACAAAGGAGACGGACAGCGTCCCGCTGAAACGGACAACGGACACGGCGAGCGCGACGGGTAGGACAGCCGAGAGGCGTCGCGGGTAGTTGAGGAGCAGTTTTGTCTCGACGGCCAGAGTGATCATATCGCTCAGATCGACATCCATGCGGGCTTGGAGTCGTGTGGCGCCAGCCAGACCGGCAGCTCCTCCACCGCCGCCGCCGTTGCCACTGACATTGGTGTTGGTCGCATAGCCGTCCTCGTCGACAGGGATAATGCGGCAGTTGCTAAAGATGGGGAAGTCCTCGCCTAAGCTCAACTCGGTGACGCGTATTTCGTCCAAGAAATCGGGTCGCGAGTCGCCGTTCAAGGCCTTGGTGAGGGATGTCAGGATGGCATCATTGTGCTGGGCGTCGTTGCGGAACTGGGCAATCGTCTGGGCAATCAGCACATTGAACCAGTCCAGACTCTCGGGCTGGTGGCTGTCGACGCGGTAGTAGGTCTTGTTGAGGATGGAGCCGATGGTGAGGACGGGCGGGCGGCGGAGCACGCTGGACGTGCGGCGGTTGTTGAGCTGTTGTTGGAGGTTGGCTCCCGTTGGAGGCTGTAGGAAATCGTGTGCGTTGCTGGACTGGTGACCATGTCCGCCCCGGCCGTGGCCGGACGTGCCACCACCCCGCTGCTGGTCGAGCTGCGAGGCGCGGAGTGTGAGGAGAGATTGTCTGTGGGCATCAGATCGCGAGCGGCGTTCCGAGGCTCGTTGTGAAGCGGTTGTTTCGGCGGATGGCGGGTCGCCAAAGATGAAGAATTTGATGAACGCGGCGACGAGCAGGACGACCGACAGCTGGCCGACGATCAAGCCCTGGGTAAAGGAGAAGCTGAGAGAGAGTTAGCCGGAAAGAGCATATAGTAAAGGGGAGGGTAAGACGAAGAAGACGCACGCTGGCTCCGCCTGGGGCGGGCAGACGTCCTTGACCATGGCCGCTCTAGGAGTGCTGGCAGGGCTCGGAGGCAATGTGAGGACGCCAGATGTGATGGGGGCAGTCGGGTTGCCGACGGTGTTCGCTATGGAGAGTGTGTCATGGAGACTAGAGCTGTAGATGGAGCTGGAGCTGGATGCTTGTGTTTGTTCGGCTGTCATTGTTTTGCGCGGTGGAGCAAAACGTGGTTGCAAAAGCCAGCAGTGTCTTTGTTCGGTGTTCTAGCGCATGTTTGGGGCCTTATCTTATCGAGGTACATAGGCACAAACGTAATTTACTAGAGAGTGCATGTACCGCTTTCCAAAGCTAAGCTGTTCCAGCTGACGCAGGTTGGCGGGACGTCACAGGCGACAGTTCAGTGACAGATTCCATTTGCAGCATCGTCGCACTGCATCTCGTTCTTTGCCAGCATTCACCAGAAATTCCACGACCTCACACTCTCCCAACTCGACGCCCACTTCGCACGCCAAAGGCTACGCCAGATCTTCGAACCTTTTCTCGACTTCCTCGACATTCTTCGCGCCACTGCGGTGGTAGTCTACTCCGACCGGGTTGCTGAGCTGCGACATCAATCAACGAATCCCCCCCATCCATCCGGATCCGGCTTCTCCGATCCGACACCCTCTCCTTCTAGCTATTTGCCCTACCTAGTCTTCGAACTTCTCCACACCTCACCATGGACGTCGTGCAGGCTGTATCCGGCTATGTCAGTAGGATGGTGACGGCCGGCGATGCTGCTGGCGCGGGGACGTCGGCAGCAGCGTCGGCGACCATCTCGGCCAAGATGAAGATCTTGCTGCTCGACCGCGAGACCGTGCCCATTGTGTCGACAGCCGCCACCCAGTCGACGCTCCTGAACCACGAGGTGTACCTGATTGACCGGCTCGACAACGCCAACCGCGAAAAGATGCGGCACCTGCGATGCTACTGTTTTGTGCGCCCCTCGGCCGAGTCGATACAGCTGCTGGTCGAAGAGCTGCGCGACCCCAAGTACGGCGAGTACAACCTGTTTTTCAGCAACATTGCTAAGAAGTCGTCGCTGGAACGGCTTGCCGAGGCCGACGACCACGAGGTGGTCAAGCGCGTGCAAGAGTACTTTGCCGATTTTGTGGTGATCAACCCGGATTTGTTTTCCTTGGATCTTGGGCGCGCTTCGACCAGCAGCCCGATTACACATGTCTGGGGCCCGACGTCGGACTCGTGGAACCCAGAAGCGCTGCAGCGGTCGACCGAGGGCGTGCTGGCGGCGCTGCTAGCCCTTAAGAAGAAGCCGCTGATCCGGTACACAAAGAGCAGTCTGCTGGCCAAGAAGCTGGCGACCGAAGTCAAATATCGCGTCACGCAGGAAGAGCAGTCGCTGTTTGATTTCCGCGCCGTCGACACGCCGCCCATTCTGCTGATCCTGGACCGGCGCGAGGACGCCGTGACGCCTCTCCTCACACAATGGACGTACCAAGCCATGGTGCACCAGCTGTTTGGCATCCGTAACGGGCGTGTCGATCTGCAGGCCCATGGCGACTCGAGAACCGGTGCCGCAGGCCCCTCCTCCTCCTCCCAAACCCCGCCTGAACTTCGCGAGATAGTGCTCTCGTCGGACCAGGACCCTTTCTTCAAGAAGAACATGTACCTCAACTTTGGCGACCTGGGCATGAACGTCAAGGAGTACGTCGAGCAGTTCCAGTCCAAGCACAAGAACAACGAGAACCTCGAGTCCATTGCCGACATGAAGCGCTTTGTCGAGGAGTACCCCGAGTTCCGCAAGCTGTCGGGCAACGTGAGCAAACACGTCCACCTCATCTCGGAGCTGAGCCGGCTCGTGGGCCAGGAAGACCTGCTGGAAGTCAGCGAGTGCGAGCAGAGCCTGGCCTGCAACGACAACCACGCCGCCGACTTAAAGACGGTCCAGAACCTCATCCAAAAACCGTCCGTGTCGGCCGAGGCCAAGGTCGGCCTGGTTGCCCTCTACGCTCTTCGCTACGAGAAGCAGGGCCAAACAAACGTCGCTATGCTCGTCGATTTGTTGACGGCTGCCGGCAATGTACCCCAGCGCAAGGCCGACCTCGTCGCCAAACTGCTGGCCTTCCAGCACTCCCTCCAGACTCCCGGCGCCGCCGGCGCTGCAGGTGCAGGCGGCATTGCCGACATTTTCGAGTCCTCGGGCATCTTTGCCGGCGGCGCCAAGGCCTTGCGGGGTCTCAAGGGCGTCGACAATGTGTACACGATGCACACGCCGCTGCTCGAGACCACCCTCCAAAACCTCATCAAAGGTCGCCTGCGTGAGCAGCAGTACCCCTTTGTCGACGGAACAACGCGCGACAAGCCCCAAGACATTATTGTTTTCATGGTGGGCGGCGCCACGTACGAAGAGGCCAAGACGGTGGCTACTCTCAACCAGTCAACGCCGGGAGTGCGTATTGTCCTGGGCGGCACAACGATCCACAATGCCGAAAGCTTCTGGGAGGAGGTTGACGATGCGGTGTCGTCATGGCCCGAGCCACCACCGACGACAGCGGCAGGACGGCTGCGCAAGGAGATTGGCCGGAGGTAGACTATGATAAATACCGGAATTATTACGTGGGATTGGCGTGATAAATATCTTTCTCTTGGGGGAGCTGCCTTCCTGGGATGGCGTTATGTTAACATTGTCCTTTGTTTTTGTTTCTTTTTCATGATTGAATTGCGTCTTTAGCCTTCTTTACAATTAGCTTCCATACTTCATCACTGAACGATCAATGGATACTTTGTTCGTCTTCACTTCTGTTTTCACTTTCCAGTATATCGTTATGATTATCCAACCATTCGATTTTACAAGGCTGCGTTAGGCCCACTCACGGCTACCCGCGTGCGCTAGCCCCAGACACACCTGCCCACGTTGGCGGTAGCCTTTCCCCCTCTCGCCGCCTGCCACCCAGTGAACAGCGCTAGAATTTTCTCACGTTTGGGGCCCCGAATTTTCATAATTCTTTTTCTCATCAGTCTTTTGCGTCATTCGTTTTTTTCGGGACAACCGTCTTACGTTCTGGACCGGCCACGGCCACACGACCGCGACAAACCCAGCCGGGCATAAAGCTAGTCAATTGAAACCGCCGCCCGCTGAGCTCGTTGTAGTCTCGCCGTCGCCAATTCTTTTTGTTCCCTTCTGTTTCAACAATGCTCAGACTCACGACGGGCTGTGGTCGGGGCGGCCGGAGGGCGGCTGCTGTCTTTGCGTCGTCATCGGCGCCGGCTTCGTCGCTGTCGCCTTTTACACTGGCCTCTGTATGGCCGCAGTCACAACCACAGACACAGGTGATGGGCCAGTTAAGGCCAGTGTCCACCACCCCATCACTGTCGTCGGCAGGAACGGTACTGTCACGTGCGCATACTTCCGGCCGGATGCTCCTTCCCGGTCTGCTGTCGGGCGCATTACGGCAACAGCAGCACGTGCGCCTCACCTCTAATAAGAGCTCTCCTTCGTCGTCTTCATCTTCCTCGTCACCCTCCTCATCACCACCTACCGATCTCGCCACTGCCGCACCTACGCTCCCGCCGACGACAACCACTAAACACGAAAACATTTACACCATCCCCAACTTTTTGACGGCTGCTCGCCTTATTGCCGCGCCAGTTATCGGCTACCTGATTGTCGCCGACCAACCCGGATGGGCTCTGTCGTTGCTGGCCACCGCCGCCGTCACCGACGTTTTGGACGGCTGGATCGCCCGGCACTGGAACTTGCACACCGTCGTCGGCAGCGTCATCGACCCCATGGCCGACAAGGTGCTGATGACGGTGCTGGCCATTAGTCTCGCGGCTCAAGGTAGCCTGCCCATGTGGCTCGCCGTTCTCATTCTCGGCAGAGATGTCGGGCTGGCCATTTCCGCCATCTACTACCGCTGGGTCTCCCTTCCGCCACCAAAGACGTTTTCGCGGTACTGGGACTTCTCGCTGCCGTCGGCCGAGGTGCGCCCGACGACGATCAGCAAGTACAATACGTTCTTGCAGCTGGCACTGATGGGCGTGACGACGGCGGCTCCCGTCTTGGCGGCGAGCACGGGTGCGGCAGCGGCGATTCTGGGTGGGCCGTACGACCTGGGTCCTGCCCTCACAGTGCTGCAGTACATTGTGGCAGTGACGACAGTATGGAGCGGCGCGAGCTATGTATACAGCAAGGACGCCGTCAAGATTCTGTCGCAAAAGGCCAAGAAGCCATAAGCATGCCGGGCGGTTGTGTGAATCAAATGCATGGGGTGGTAAAACAGCAAACGGAAAACCGGAAAAGGAGCAGGGGCGTCATTTAATCTTGCATTTTATGTATTTGCATTGTGTATTTCTGTATCATAGCTTCATCATCTTGTCATTGGAACATAAAAAAAATATAATGTGAAAAAAGTGTGTATCATGAATGAGCATATAAAAAGGAGTATATCAAAATGCCAACCGACACCAAAACCCAAATGCTTTTTGCTCTATGTAAATGTCCATGTCGTCGTTGTATATCGTACAGATTGTGTTGTCTATTCCGTCATTCCCCTACAGATCGGCCGCGCGTGCTTCAGCATCGACAGTCGCCATGTCGCCATCTGCCGGCACAGCAACAGTAGCACCTTCCTCCAACTCACGGTCAACGTGGCCCTGCACGCGGTTCACATACCGAAGCAGCCTGACACACCCGGCGGGCGTCATACCTTCTAGTCGGCGCGCCTGGGCTAGCGTCTCAGGCTTTGTTGCTGCCAGCGTCGCCTTCTCGACAATGCTGAGGCCATACACCTGATTATAGTCCAGGTCCGTCGGCAGCTGCAACGCCTCGTCGCGCTCAAACCGCACCCGCTCGGCCTGCTGGACAGCCTCGTAGGGCGCGTACTGGGCATGGATCGAAACGCGGCGGCGGATGTGCGGTGCAAAGTTGTTGAGGACGGCGTCGCCGTTTGGCAGAGCGCCGCGGGTGATCAGGTCTTCAACACCCGCAACGCCCGTGACACGCATCATGTCGAGGCCGTTGCGCTTCTTGGTATCTTCGCGCACGTTGAAACCAAGACGCTGCCATGCGGGCGCGCTCATGACAAGGTTGCGCAGCATGTCGGTAAGCTCGGCGGTCTGGTCGCGGTCGGCCACAAACCGGTCCCAGCGACGGTCGCCGACAACGCCCCACTCTCTGGCTTTGGCCGTCAGTCTCTCGTCGGCATTGTCAAAGCGAGAGCTCATGCGGAACTCGGACCGCGAGGTAAAGACGCGGTACGGCTCAGAGACACCCTTTGTAATGAGATCGTCAATCATGATGCCGATATAACCGTCGGCGCGTGACAGACGGACACCTGGCAGACCTTGGGCAGCCCGACCCGCATTGATTCCCGCCAGAATACCCTGTCCGGCGGCCTCTTCGTAGCCCGTGGTACCGTTAATCTGGCCGGCCAGGTACAGGCCGCCAATAGCCTTTGTCTCGAGAGTCGCCTTCAGGCTGCGCGGATCCACGTAGTCATACTCGACGCCGTAACCCGGCTGCAGCATTGTCACGTTCTCGAGGCCACGGATCGTGCGCAGCAGCTCGATTTGTGCGTCGGCGGGGACCGTCATGGACAGTCCGTTGGGATAGATGACGTCGTTGTCAAAGCCCTCGGGCTCGAGCCACACAATATGTCTCTCCTTGTGGCCGAAACGGATAATCTTGGACTCGAGCGACGGGCAGTAGCGCGGGCCCTTGACAGTCTCGCGAATGTGGATCGTCTTCTCGAGGTTGGCGCGCACGACGTCGTGGGTGGCCGCGTTGGTGTATGTCGCATGGCACAAAAGCTGATTGCCGTCAACGTCGACTTTGTCGTTTAAATAACTAAATGGAACGGGAGGCTCGTCGCCCGGCTGTTCTTCCAGGATGCCAAAATCAATCGTCTTGCGGTCGAGCCGCGGCGGCGTGCCCGTCTTGAGGCGGCCCAGCTGGAACCCAGCCTCGCGCAGGGACTTGCTGAGGCCAAACGTGGCGGCCTCGCCCATGCGGCCTGCGGGATACGCCTCGAGGCCAATGTGGATTTCGCCGCCCAAGAATGTGCCCGTCGTAATAATAACTTGGCTCGTCGGGAGCACTTCGCCAGACTCCAGGCGCACACCCGTAATTCGGCTTCCGGCAGGTGTGCTGCCGTCTGTTGGTGCAGCATTTACCTCTGTTGGCGCAACCACAATATCCGAAACGCTGCCCTCCACGATCGACAGGTTCGGGTACGCTTCAAGCTCGGCACGCATATACTCTTTGTACAGCGCCCGGTCAATCTGCGCTCGTGGGCCCCACACGGCCGGACCCTTGCGCCGGTTTAACACTCGGAACTGCACGCCTGCCCGGTCGATAATCCGGCCTGACAGGCCGTCCATTGCGTCGATCTCTCGCAGAATGGTGCCCTTGCCGATGCCGCCAAAGCTCGGGTTGCACGAACAAACGCCCAGGTTGTCCATCTTGGGTGTGACCAGTGCCGTCCGCGCGCCGGACCGTGCAGCCGCAGCACACGCCTCTGCGCCGGCATGGCCGCCACCGACGACCACCACGTCAAATGGAGGCCGTGACCCGGAGGCCACGTCCGCAAATCCGCGCCGTTGTACCCTTAATCCTGACCCTGTGCGAGGTGTCCATCTCCGGTGTCGCAACGTCGTCGAATTCAATGTGTTTGGGTGGGAGGAGCAAAAGCTTGAAAGGCCCTGCCGCAGGGGCAGTGTTTGTCGTGCCGTCTTCATGTGTCGAATTGAATTGGGTCAAGGCCGAAGAAGAAGCACAAAGGTTGCAGACTTTGACTACCTCGAGATTCGGAATTGAATCTTGGCCTTTTGTCGCTGAGGGTTGTTGTGCACCGAAAGTAGCGATAAGATAACGGCTCAGGTAGGATGCGATTTTTTTTCTTCAGTGGCCGATGGCGTATTGTTTGGGCGATTGGGTCACGTGATGTATATTGAAAAGTAAGGTGTAAACCAATTGCACCCCAACAACGGCAATAAATAACGAATAAATGGAGAAATATCCTAAAGGCGAAAGAGTTATTATCAGGATGGAGTTTTGTCTATTTGGGGGTTGTTAGTGAGTTGGTTTGTACAATAATCACGCATATAGAAAAGCCCAGTTGGCGGGTCTCATCAACGAGTTTGAAGAGTCCCGATCACCGAGTTCATACTGACAACTTTAGTTGGAATTTTATGAAAACTCCACTGACCGCACTTTCCTCTGAGTTGGGCAAAAGGCAAGTCGTGAAAAGCTGACTGCGACTGTAGCATATGGTGAGAAGAGAAGAAGAAGTAAAAGGTCTTGGCTCTAATTGGCTGGCTGGGCCGTTCATACAATAACATATTTCCTAATATGGAAGTAGCATCTACACCACCTGGCTTTGTTCACAAAAAGAGTACCAAAAGGTATGATGCAAATTGTGAAATGACTCCTTTACATTGTTGGGAAGAAAACGACCTACACTACTAGATCGTGTTCCCGAACCCCGGGGCGATCTTCTATGCTTCCAAAAAGAACCAAGGCTTTTTCTTTTCGCCCGAGTCATCAGTGTACTTGGCTCCTGGAGCCTCGATGGGGACAGGAAGTGTATTGCGGAAGATGTCAAACATCTTTTCATCTTCTCCCATGGAGGGCGGACTGCTGTTGCCCTCCACTGAAGCAGGTACCAAGACTCCACATTCCCAGTTGCGGCATGTCATCTTTGTCTTTCCGGAAGCTCTGTCCTTGACCATACGGCCCCTTTTGAATGTTAGAGATTGTGTCGATTAAAGTGTAAGGAAACGTGTGACCAACGGTCCTCACTGTCACTTACCATGCGCTCTCCGACATGTTTGCACTGCCAACATAGGCCCACCCAGGAGGACGGGCAGGCTGGTCAGAACATTCTCCCTGCGTGCTGCTTCCTGTACGGACTAGCAAAAGCTTCGTATGCAGCAGTACGCCCTTGCGTACACTTTGGACATCGCGAAGGATTGCATGTGGAAAGGTGGCTGCACCCCACCATTTTCTCTGGAAGCAGATTGTTCCCGCGCCCTGTACAATGTTAGCAAGTAAACATATGGAATGGAAGACATGAGGAGAGACTTACATTTCTGCCTCCAAGGCTGTTGTCCACTGTCTCTTCAGATGGGAAGTACATCCGTAGACGGTTCTTGGGGCTATTTTGATTCGGAGCTGAAAATGAAATGGCGTTCTTTCCCTTTGCACCACGGGGCTTGCTCGATCTTGCTTCGAGCTCTTTCATTCCGGAATCACCTGTAAGAAATACTGTTAGTACTGATTTTTTGTTGTTACAGGCGACGACGGCCATCCTCTTACCCTGGCACGCGTTATACAGAGCATTGATCAAATCGTCCGAAATGGATCCGACAGATGCGGTCTACCCGATAAGTTAGCCTTGAGAAAATCAAAGGAGTTGAGTGCCAGAAGAGTAAAGGTGACAACTAACAATGTAGTCGGCCTGGATAGGGCTGCTTGTTGACCAGCCTAAAGCTTTGACTGCTCGGCCAAGACCGCTATATCCCGTGCGTTTCCATGCCTCGTCCAGATGAGAACCGGCCCTATTGTTGGTTAATAAGAAGTAGGTATAAATAAAGATTCTTGTGGGAACGCACATGGAGTGCACAAAGGCATATGGTGCCGTCTGTGAAAAGTCGTAGTTGCGTAAGCTCTTCACCATAGGTGCATCGACGCCTTGGGCTGTGAGAAAGTACGCCAAATCTTCCAGGAAGGGTGTTTGTGAACCCTCTGGAGGCACAGTTCCTTTTGGCAGCTTGGGAAGATCAATGAGAAATACCATCTGAGATGTTGTTAGAAAAACGAAATCCAAGACGGTGACGACAAATAACCACTCACATTCTCCAAATGCCCTGTCTCTCCCCAGTCATAGGGGACGAGATTTCCAGTCGGTACGACAATGCGAAGGTGCCCTGGAAACTTGAGCAGCTGTAGCTTCGAATGCATGCATCCCATTGCTTGCATTGGAGGAAAGCAAAAACGAATGTTGCTGCCTTGCGAGTTCGCCTTCATGTTCTCTTTCTGTAAGGGCGTTAGCGCAACGTCAACATCAGTATATAACAGTGGGGTCAACGCACCTGCTGCTCATCGACTGCAAATGCAATCAGCATGATACGCGTCCGGGGCATCTCCAATTTTGCCAACATCCAGTCCTCATCCCACTGGAAGGAGCTGAGCACGGCCAGCTCCAGGCTGTCCTTTTGCCAGATCTCGTCGAGCGTGATATCATCGCCTTTCCGCGGCTGGCCGCGCACCCAAGTCTTCTTCACGACGCCTTTTGCGTAAGGGAGGTCTGGCTTTGTGCTAGCTGAGCCCTGGACAGGTCCTGAAGACGAGTTTGATTTGCTTTCGGTCTTGGAGTCAGAGTCGAGCTTGCGCCGTCTTGCAGTATGTGTGTCAGGCAGTTGTGTTTGTTTTGCCCCGCCGTCCTTTCCTTTCCCCTTTGTGTCGTTTGTTATCTCGACGATGTCATCGTCGTCAATGACAATGACGTCGTCCTCTGCTTTCCTCTTTTTGGCTGGCGACGATTGCAGCTTCCACGACTGGGCCAGATCAACCTTGGTTTCTGGCGCACCTTCGTCTATTATGGTGATACCTTGGGCCTTTTGTTGAGCTTCAAGAGCTTTCTGGCGGCGGGCAAGGCGCTCTGCCTCCATGGCCTTTCTGTCTAGGCCAAGCATTGACATGGTGGATGTGGGTGCTGGTGTTGTTGTAGATGAGTTGGTAGCAGCCGTGGAAGTCACCTCCAGCGTAGCTGGTGCACTTTTCTTGGCAGGCTCCAACGCTCCATTAGATGGGGCCTCTTTGCTGACCGTCTTTGGCGACGGCGGCTTTTCTGAAGCAGCCGATGCGGTTGATGCAGTCGATGCCTCCGACGCAGTTGTGGCGTCTGATAATGACCTCACGTGACCACGTGACCTGGCGTTTGGTGCATCATCCTCAACGTCGACTGCTTCTAATGGTGAAATATGTTAGTCACGATACGCTTTCAAGTGTATGTGTGTTTTTTGTTTCGTCGCATCTCATCACATTCGATTCACGCGTAACTTACCTGTAGCTTCAGCTGTTCCGTCGGCCTCGCCCATTGAAAGGGCCAAGGCGCGTCTCAAAGCTTCATCCTCATCTTCATCCCCATTGAGCTGGCGTAGAGACAGCTCGTCCATCCTAATCTGGGAGAGGGAAGTTAAAGGTATGGATGGCAAGACGGGCAAAGCTGTCTTGCGGCTGTAAATCTGATGATATGTGTGTGAACGAGCCCCTATGAATGGATATCTCGTGATTAATGGCCGGGCAAGTAAAGCTCTAGCAGATGCAAAAACGAGCTGTGGTCCCAAGTTTTGGTCAGTACTTGTGTTTTTGAGTTTTTCTTACACAAAATAGATGGTTTTTGATGGTAAAAGATGGGAGTGAAGATGACGTACAAGGCGAGAAGAGCGTGACATAAAGAAGAAACGCGTCTTGTTAGTGTCCTGTCGACATGGAGCCCTGCTTGCTTGATAAACAATCTGAGTCTCAGATTCTTCAATGGGACACACACCGACTCGAAAATATGGATTTGATGGTGGTAATACTGGTTTTTGGGGATTTGTGTCTGGAAATGAAGTTCGAGGATGTTCAACACCGTGCATATTCACGAATGGCCAGTAGGGTCACGTGCAGATTAGTCACCAAGTACATCATATATCATCGCTTTTATTTACTTCTCGATATTGAAGCCGAGTTTCCTCGCAGTTTATAAATAAAATGTCTATTAGTCGTTGGATATGTCACAAAGCACTGCTTATAGATGGGTGATTTTCGTTGTATTTTGATATGGCTATCGAAAATGATTGGTGTTTTGCTCTAGAACCTGGTCGACACCTCAGTGCAAACAAGCTCCTCAATCATCCACCACCCAAGTTTTTTTTTCTGTTTTATGATTTTTTGTTCTTTTCGGAGTTTTTTTCCCTCTCTGAATCTGGCGAGGTACTGCAGCTTTTTGTATCAGCGACAGTCTCCCAAACTCCCACCACCCTCCCAATCAGGGCTTTGATGCGAAGCCCTTCTCCTCCATTCTCGCTATTCTTGTCTCTTTGCTCCTGCAAGGAGCTGAGAGTGGGGATGTGTTGTTCCCATCGGTTCGTAAAGACCGTCGCTAATCTTGTTGTCGGTGTGCACAGCACACGATGATGAGGTCTGGTCGAAAAAAGAGACGATATTGGTGCACAGGATGTGCCAAGGTGTAATGGCCCAGCCATGGAAGGCAGGCTTTGTGCTGAGTGTCGATGTAGAGAGACGAGGCAGAAAACTGAATGTCGCTCCATGTCGCTTTTGATGGTAACAAACGCCCCAAAGGTGACCCGAGTCCGCTAAAGGCAAAATCATTGCACCCTTCAAAAATGAGAAGGGTAGAAAGAAGACCCGACAAACTCCAAATCGATGCCGCCCTTGGGTATCAGGTGCCATCTGTGGCCACGCTTCGTCAAATCATTCCAAACCCCATCCCAGAATCCATTCCCACACCCCTGTTCCGCTGAACAATAAAAACCCGTGAGATAAAGGCCCAGAACCTTGCCAGCAATGCATCCCCCCCGTGCTCCAAACCGGCTTAACTAAATTATAACAAGCAATAATGTTGAGGAAATAATGATGAGAAATAGAAACGAAAGGAGGTGTCGTGACAAAGGAAATGTGTAGGTAGAGCGTGCTAGAGTATGCATGCTTGTGGGGAGGATAGAACAAGACGGACGATGAATCCGTTTCGTCTTTCCTTCATCAGTCCCCGTTTGATCATGTGCCTGCCGCCATATTTGTTGACGTCGAAACACCAAGAAATCTTGACGCCAAAGAAGCGTCAAGGTTGGCAGGAAGCAGAGTAACGGACAAAGGGGATATCATGGGGTAATAAAACAAAACAGTAAAAGAGTGGGAAGGGAAAATATGAAAGAAAGCATCGAAATAAGACAACAAGAGAAGAACATCAACGCAGAATGAAAAAAAGACGGCAAATAACGAAGCAAGCTCAAAACAAGACGCCGAAGGAAATAGTAAAACAAAAACAGGAAACGCATCCAGATTGACCGGCAACAAAAGAAAAGCAGACGCCGCTCGCAATGTAAAATTGGCAATCGTCGAGAGAAATCCCTGTTTCCGCCCAAATGCAATAAACGACCTGTCCTCGCAAGGATGCGATAAAAATGCAGACGCAATAAATGAGGCGCATAAAACGGGAAGATAGCAACGCTGATAGAGATAAAACTACCAGATAAAGAACCTCATAACCAACTAGCCGCAGCGTTAAATATATGTGCTGCTAGAGGAGACCAAAGCTAGGTCGACAATACCCTAAACTTGAGGGTTGTGTCCACCTTATAGCTTGATCTTTTGCTCTTAAGCGAGTCGGAGATGACGAGATCCGATCGCTAAGATTGGCGGTAAACGCCCGGCGATGGAGCACCGTTGCCAGAGGACGAATCCAGCTTAAGGATTTGGCGAAGGCTTTGCTCCATGGCTAGAAAATTGGCAGAATCACCATTGGTGTTGCCATTTGGCCGGTTCGGGGCCGCTTGGTAGTGTCCATTTGGGTAGCCATTGTAATTAGGCGTGCCCGATGCAGGAGTTGCAGCATATGCATTCTGGTATGGCGACCCGCCATACATCTGTTGCGGAGTGCCACCCTGAGGGCCTGGGTAACGAGAAGGGGTTGTCGGCGCTGATGAAGTGGACTGCGCAGGGGGCTGAGCTGGTGCGGCAACTGATTTAAACAAATATTTCTTGAGAGCCTCGCTGCGATCGTCAACGGCAGATGCAGGCGGCTGCTGGTAGTTCCGGTCACCGTAGAACGGAGGGGGCGGTGCAGTTCCAGCTGCAAGGTCTCGGGATCCAGATGGGCCCATGCCAGACGGTGCCTTACCCTCGGACGGGCGAGCCGCACGAATCCGGTCGTTGAATGGCGTTGCAAACGAAGGTAAAATCGGCTGGCCAGGAGTTCCGTCGAGTTCGGCAGCCGATATACCCGAAGAGGATGTACGCAGAGTCGGACCGGGCCGGCGAGTTGACTGTTGTTGCTGATGTTGCTGAGCGAAGTCACGGGGGAAGGTATTGCTGTTGGCGTTGTCGGCCATTCCCTGAGATTGGAGAGGCGGTGAAAAGGGGCCTACGGGGGCTCCGTAGATGTTGGCTGAGCTCGCGCGCCGGTTCCGCTCCTTCTCTGCCCGGTCAGCCCGGAAAATGAGGTCAAGAGGAGACTCGTCCCGAGGTGGTGGGATCCTAGCACCAGCGGCAGGGAAAAGAGGGTTCCGTCCGCTTGCAGCAAGCGGGCCGTCCTTTCCTGTCGTGGCAGTAGCAGAAGGTAGTTCGGTATCCGATGCGGGCGGAGATGGCTGTTGACTCAGGCCACTTGCAGGGCGAGCACTGGGCGTTCCTGGCGAGTTGGTCTTTGTGAAAAAGCTGGGCAGCGGTAATGACGATGGAGCGGGCGAGGCATGGAATGTTGCACCGGCAAATGCTGGGACAGTGGCCATAGACCCTGCAGTTTTCGGGCCGGCAGTCTGAGGAGGGGTGCGCCGGCCGTTCTTAGCGGGAGGAGAGGCCGGGTTGTTGTTCGACTGGTTCCTGTTGTTGCGGTTACCGCCCTTGCCAGGTGCTGGCTGTGTAGCAGGTGCCTGGGGTTTGGAAGCAGTAGCATTCTTCTGTGACTTCTGGGGCGTCGTCGGACCGTCACCGCCGCCGTTGTTGCCATTGTTGCCGTTTTTCCTTCTGTTGTTGCTCCGCGGTGCAAAGTCTGGTTGGAAACTGGGGTCCGCCTTTGCCACGTCGTTTTCGGACGCATAGTTTTTGCGATTGGGTCGGCGGCCGCCATTAGCACCAGCCTTGCGGCGATTCGGTGTCTGCTTCACCTGCGTAGATGGTGGGTCGGCCATGGGAGGCAAAACTGTGTGTATGGGTGTTTGGCAGGTGTGGTTGAGTTAAAGATGATAGTTTATGAATGGCCGAAATAAGAGTAATCTAGCCGGCCACTGTCGGGCTGTTGTGGTGCTGTTAATGATGATTGGCTGCCTCGTGGCATAGAGTCTGTAGGAAAAGTTTGAAGAAAATCGTGTTCAGTCAAGACTGAGCGATTGCTTTCGTCGGGTCGCCGGCAGAGAGGAGAAATGCCGAGGACGTCAAATGACTGCGTGGGGCTAGCTCGGCGCGCGCTGAGGTAGGAAAGATAAGGCGAGTCGTTGTCGTGAGAGGCGGAAAGCTGATTGTAATCAGGAAGAGAAAGTGTGAGTGTAAAGCTGTTTCTTATCAACGGCATGATCAGTTCCGTGTTCTGACTCTTCTTGACATGTGGAAGCCGGGGCCAGAAAACTCACAGTGATTGTCGTCAATGACGAGGGAAGGGAGAGAGGGCGGAAGAGAGAGAAAGGCCGATGTCGTGGTCGTGGAGAGGGCCTGTTGTGGTTTGAGAGGAGAATAAGAGTAGAATGGATGTTGTGTGTGTCGGAGGAGGAAATATGAATCGTCAGATCAGCCGTGCAAAGGGCGGAAAGAGCAAACGGAGGGGGAGGCGGCTGGGAAAGAGCTCATGGCGCTTGTCAAAGTCGACGGAATGCCACGCCATTGCGCTACAAGGCGGATTGGAAGGCGCGGAATTTGTTTGTTGCCGTGGAGTCACAAAGGCGCAGTGGCGGGGCACGCTCATGCGCCGAAGGCGCAATTTGTCAGTTTTCAGCGCTGTTATCAAGGCATGTCATAGCACTCGTAGGGAAGGTCCAAGGAGGCAAAAACGTGCAGGTGTGGTTGGGCTGAACTGGCTGGCCAATAGCGGGCTCCCATCAGAAACAGAAGGAACAAAGGCTGAGCGGTCCCTAGCAAACGGCCGCCTAACCGCCTATCGAGGTGCCAGCCAGGGCCCTTCACAACCTTGATGGGCGCCTGTGACGAGGCCCTGAACACAGCAACGATTTTGCGTGCCTGCCAGCCTGACAAAGCCCCCACCGCCTGGAGAAGCTAGACCGCCTCCATTTACCTAAGGCGGCAAATCGATAGCACGCCTGCGGGGCTGGCCTTGCCTGCCTTGAATGTTTGTCGGCCTCGTCAACCACACACGATCCATCCATCCTCACGATTCACTCACCTCACCACTGCAAACAACGTCAACCTCCACGCCTCCTTGTTGCTCTCGGAAAGCTTCACCGCATTGCTATCTATATACTTTTATTCGATTTGGTCCGCGAAACACACCTCCGGAACCCACCACGGCGATAGCTCCTTGACGCCGGTAAGTCCACACGTGAAGAGCCAGAGCCAAAAGATGGAGTGCGAGGCAGCAATCCAGCGATCGTCAGGGCAAAGCATTCCGGAAGCTTTGGAATGCCGTCCTCTGCTTGCACATCGAACATGCGGTGCCCACCTATCACAGGAGAGCCGTCCTCGCCTCATACTTTGCCTGCCCCAGATATCACGAAGCTTGTGGATCGTACATTGCTGACTTTCGAGACTAGAAGAGACCGATATCGAGCCTCTCCAACACAACATCACATTTATTTCTACACACAAAATGGCCGACGTTGACATGGCCGACGCGCCACCATCAAGCGCCGTCGCGAAGAAGAAGACCGCCGGCGAAGGTGGCAAGGCCCTCGACGATAAGAAGCGCTTCGAGGTGAAGAAGGTATGCGAAGCCGAGCTGCCTGTTGGGCGCTTGTCCGACGAATGACAACAAGACCATGGAAGAAATGGAAGTGCATATACTGACTTTTGTCTGCCTTGATACAGTGGAACGCCGTGGCCCTCTGGGCCTGGGATATTGTTGTCGACAACTGCGCCATTTGCAGAAATCACATAATGGATTTGTGTAAGCATCATATACCTCAGCTTCTTCGAACCCCACGGATACGACAGTCTACTAACTGCAAACTTTCTCCCCGGAACAGGCATTGAGTGTCAGGCGAACCAGTCCTCTGCTACGAGTGAGGAGTGTACCGTCGCATGGGGTATCTGCAATGTAAGTGCTTCCTTTCTACCTTTCAAGAACTGTTCGAGCCAGACCCTTACTAACCTCCTTGACAGCATGCGTTCCACTTCCACTGCATTTCCCGCTGGCTCAAGGCACGCCAAGTGTGCCCTCTCGATAACAGAGATTGGGAGTTCCAAAAGTACGGTCGTTAATCGAAGCATGCGAGCACGATGAATCAAGGGCTCGCCAGTCAATATACGACACTGCCAGTTGCAGGTCACGACGACGAACCCCGACGACAGGCTTGGGCATATATATTCTGCCATGTGCCGTGTGAGAGGTACGAGACAAAAGGCTATTGGCATTTTCGTGACAGCCTGGTGCACTGCACTGTGTATGACACGTTGGGCTCGAGCTAGGCACGATTCACCAATATGGCGAAACGATGCCCCGATATTATCGACACCAGATTCCCTATGCAGATAGGGCAAACTGCCGAACGATAAAGCAGTGTTATGACTTCGTTATAGTTGTATTTTTTTTTCAGTTTCCTTTGAACAAAAAGATCATTTTGCACCACAAATGAAGTAAATGAACATATGAATACGCTAAAGTACAATCTGCTCTCGTGTCCGCCTCGTAGATCGCGTATGCCGGCCGCCCTGTCGTGATCCGCGTCCGCATATCAACATCAGCGAATCGCCTTTTCGTCGACAACAATCGTTTGTGGTATGCTAATGTTTTGGGCGGTGTTGCCTCCGCCAACAGGAAGCCACTTGACGGGGTGCTTGTTGAAGAAGGGCCACGGCGGGATGATGGCAAGGAAGGTCAGGGCGGTGCCGCCGAGTGCAATGTAAACTGAGAGCTTGATATCCTGCAGGACGTAACCGACAATGAATGTGATAGCCTGCGTGGGAGAACGTGTTAGGAAAACGAGGTAAAGGGATGTCAAAGAGATTGAGGTAGGGGAACGTACACCGACAGCGCAAAGAAGGACGGTAGCCAGCGTATCGCAGAGTCTTTGGCCCTCAAAATCCTGGTTCCAAGTTAGCATATGCTTCTCAACCATGTGATAGCCCATGATAGTTCCTGCTGCCTTCGTAATGATGCATGGTGTTCGCCCAACATACAATCTGCCCTTCGGCGACGTCCCGAATCTGGTCCAGCAGCTGGTCGGCCATGGTGTCGTGTATAAAAAGACGTGGGGGATATATGCGAGCTTCGTAGATCAAGTTCCTTTGTCTACGTTGCAAAGATATCAGAGCGGGAAGCCGGCTAGCTCGTCGTGGTCGTGTCTCGTGTCGTCGTGTCGTCGTCGTTGGCGTAGCTTCGTGCAGTGCAAGATGGAACTCGCGACAACTCAAGCCCATAGGGGCGCTCCTGGCGACCACTCACAGCCAGTCGCCAACGTGGCTTCAGGACTGTACCTCCAGGGTTAATTCCTGCTGTATTTACGCGCTACGGTACATATGGGTACTTTAGCAGGACCCACTGATTTAACTGGCCCAGACCTCCCAGACACCATCTAATGTGCGGCTGATGCCAAGACTCAGAACTCCGGATGTGAGGTATGCAAATGCAAAGAATGCCGTAGCACACCAAGACACAACCTTGAGGTTGTCCATTCAGATGCGTTACATAGGGAAACTGGGCATGGTTCTGAGATCCTCCAACAACGACGTTGATTGGGGGAAATCATGCGCGACTCATCATACTTTTTATATGCCGCGTTGGGGCAGTTTACAACAATTACAGGAATGACGCAGAGCCCACCGCTCCTTCTTTCTCTATTTTTCTTCGTGAATTATTGATAGCTGGTTTGCACCTGCCCTTCTCAGGCCGTGGTCGTGCCGATGAAGAGAAAAAAAAATGAGAAGATGAAAAAGACGAAAGGGAAAAAATGAGAAAGAGCGACTGGTAGAAAAAAGAAGACAAAGAGGTTGCGGGAAAGAACGACTGGCAATATGAGAATACGAGCAAAGATAGAAAAATGCCCAACAACCTCCAGCTTGCCAACGTCGCACACCCCCTTTTGCGCCGAAACTGGCTCCGGCCGTGGCTTGCCGTACAGTTCGCGAATAGGACGCCGCCCCTCTGGCACACGTTCCTACTCTGACTAAATGCCGCCCTCAGTTCTAGCCAGGCCCACAATCATCGGTAGTTAGCGGTGTGCGAGACTCAGCCCGTCTTTCCGTTGCTGTGTAAGTCTCTCTTTGAGTGCTTTGGAATTTGGAACGCAAGAGCAAGAGGTAAACGGGCAGGCACGATGGTGTTCTGGGACAAAAACAGAAAGACGGGCAAGAACGATGGACGATGCCTGGGCGCTAGACATGCGGCGGCCTACGGTGCGCCAAAAAGCTCGACCGCTTCAAGGGAAAGAGTCATGAGCAAGGGGCAGATCCCCGAATGGGAGGTGGACAAAGAAGAGGAAAGAGGGGACGGTAACCAATGGTTGATACGAGCCTTAGTAGGAAGGGACTACTGGAAGAGCCCGTTCAGGCAGTCTGGCCGTGAAATCATTTTTACAGCACCTGTCGGTCAGTCGAGGAAAGAGGAGGGAGAATTGTCGAAAAGGTCTAGCCCCAGTGCCTGTGAGGGTGTTCGCATGTATCGAAATCCTGGTTATTGGCGGGGCCTGCTCCCTACAGGTGGTGCCCTGTACTCCCCCGAGTCCCCCAAAAACCTGGTCCGCACTGTTTTGGCCACCCACCAGCGCCCACCGTCACAAGTAAATTTTTTCGCCTGCCCGCAGAAAAACAAGAATTTTCATAGCGGATGTCAATTCCCACTATCTTTCCACTTTCTCGTCCTCACAACAAACCTCTTCTCTCCACCCCTAAATATCAACAATTCTGTTCTTGTTTCTTATTTTCTGAACTTTTGAACAACCGACAACCTCTCTTCCTCTTTTTTTTATTTACACTGCTCACAGCCAGGCATTTGATTCTCCAAAGCCCTTTTGACGTGAGACAAGCTTCTTCACATGCTACCAATCGTCGCACTTCAATCTTGAATTGCCTTTTATCCCATCATTTTCCATCGTCAGATCGCATCTCTTGCGTATCACCCAACCACGATACAGTCGACAGTCGTCCTTGGCCGTCGTCTTTGAACCTTCAGCACCGGCTATTCGCAGCCCTTGGCCTCGCAAACCACCCCTCCTGGCTACCTTACTGCCACCAGCTTTCTCCTTCGATCCGTCGACAAATACCGCACCGGCCTTTGCTGCCATCTATCCATATCTGCTCCAGTCGCACGATCTCCTGACGCCTCCAGCGCCATCTCCGTTCTCGTCTCCCGACGAAACGTCGCCCCCGTCTATCGAAACTCCACCAGTCGTCAAGTTGGCGGGACCTAACGCATTTCGCCTCACCCTCTCCCGTTCGCTCCTCGGTCCCAAGTTCTGGGTCTATAGCGGAGTGAACAAGAAGCCTCCATAACTTGCCCGATCGACACATCGACCAACCGACTGCTTATCCAACTTTTCTTTTTCCCAGCGTGCTTTTTGTTTTCTGTTCTTTTCATCCCTGCGTAGCTGCATATTGCACTCGCCGGACCAGGAAGGATAGGGGACAAACAACACCACCCGTTTTCTTTGCGGCCCAAAGCCGCACGCCGCTGTCCGCCGGCGCCGTACACATCCCGTGAATGGCTTCCCCCGAGTGAATTTGAGCGCTCTACTGTGGAGTAGAAGAAGAGCAGAGTCCACCAGCCAAGCGCAACGTCGACCAGACTCCGTCCCAGACCGAAACATCGACAAACCGAAAGAAGTGTCTCGCAACACTGCCCGATAATATCTCTTGTCAGGAATTGAGTTCCAGAAAACAATCAACCGGCTCAGCTTTAGTTTTACGACAACAATAAACCGACGTACCAGCAACAGCAACAATGTCTGACCACGAGGAGAACGTTTCCGACACCGGGTACGACACCCCCGTTCCCGAGCTCGACGACCACCGCAACCGGCAGCCCACTGTCCACCGCAACAGTCGTCCTCGCCGTGGCACCTTTGACTCGCTGTACGGTAGCCAGATGGATCAGATCCAGGCTGGCGTCCGTGTCCGCGATTTCGAGGAGGCCGTGTCGGATGATGATATTGCCGAGAATGACGAGCACGAGCGCCGCTCCATGTCGCCTCCCAACTCCGTCAAGGCCTTTGCCGAGGCGCGCCGCCGTGAGCGTGGCCTGTCCTTCACGGAGAACAAGCCGGAGCGTGAGGGTGAGCATGAGGCTTCCGCTGCCCATGGTCACGCTCATACTCATTCCCATGCTGGTTATGCGCACAGTGGTGTCCACCGGCCTGCCTCGATCAGCAGCCGTCGTAGCCTTCGGAGCCGTCCCCACACGGTCCTTATGGACGACGCGAGCAGCCTTTCGTCCAACAAATCTGCCGAGGAAGATGTGTGCTTCCCCGTTGCCGATGAGCACCGCGATGACAATCTGCACATTGACTTTGACTATCTCGAGACGTACATGCGGATTGAGAGAGAGGAGCACGAGATCGCCGAGGAAGAGCGCCGTGCCAACGAGCGCGTCTTCCCCGATCTGCGGCCTCAAGTTTCGTCCAACGAGACTGCTCAGGCGCCCATGGTCACTGCGGACGGTGACTTCGTTGGGTCCCCGTCTGATTTCTCGGGCGGCAAGGAGGAGAAGCCGGCAACGATTGCCGACGAGGACAAGGAGAACGAGAAAGCTGAGCCTGCTGCTCCCGCCAAACCACTTCATGCAGGCCACCCGGTTGACCCCAACCGCTTCAGCTTCTTCTCATCAGCATGGGAGTCGACGATCCATGCTGCGGACTTTTCAGGCCTCGTGCTCCCAGACGAGGATGTCCGCGGTCTGTTCACTTTCCCAAAGGGTGAGACAGACGGCGTCTGGTGGCTGAACCTCAACAGCCCCACCGAAGAGGAAGTGCGTGCCATCTGCCGCGCATTCGGTGTCCACCCCCTGACAGTGGAAGACATCACCCAGCAGGAGACGCGGGAGAAGATTGAGCTTTTCCCCTCCTACTACTTTGCGTGCTTCCGGTCCTTCAACGTTGTTGTGGAGGAGGACGGCGACATTGAGTACGAGCCGTTCCACATGTACGTGATTGTGTTCCGCGAGGGCACACTGAGCTTCAGCTTTGCGCCGAACTCGCACGCCTCCAAGGTCAGAACGCGCATTGCCCTCCTCAAGGACTATGTCGCACTGAGCTCCGACTGGATCTGCTATGCTCTTATCGACGACATTGTTGATTCTTTCGCTCCCGTCATCCACGACACGGAGATGCAGACTGAGAGACTCGAGGATGACGTGTTCATTGCTCGTACAGACGACATGCATCACTTCCTGCGCAAGATTGGCAACACACGGCGGAACGTCATGGGTCTCATGCGCCTTCTGGGCGGCAAGGCCGACGTCCTTCGCGGGTTCACCAAGCGATGCAACGAGAACTACAAGGTGACACCACGCATGGACATTGGCCTGTACCTAGGTGACATTCAGGATCACGTTGTGACCATGATGAACAACCTGGGCCACTGCGAGAAGATGTTGTCGCGCACCCACAGCAACTACCTCGCCCAGCTTTCCATTGATAGCATCTCGCAGGGCACCAACACCAACCGTGTGCTGAGCAAGATCACGTTCATTGCCTCAATCATTGTTCCCTTGAACGTTGTCACTGGTCTCTTTGGCATGAACGTCGAAGTTCCCTTCTCTGCCACCTACGTTGAAAACCTTCACGCGTTCTTTGGCATTGTGGGTGTCCTGATCTTCTTCTGTATTGCCGCACTCGTGTTTGCGAGACGGATGCGGTACATCTAGACGAGATCCCTGCTGTTCGCCTTTCCATTTCCTTTGTCTTTTTGCCTGTCCTTTCATTATCGTCTTTCGTCAAATGCTTGTACGTCAGCGTTCTTTGACAAAATATTCTTGCTTTGCGCATACCCATCGCCTGTCATACAGATAGGGTTTGCATGGGCCAGTTGTTTTGTCTTATAGCGCGCCTAATTTTCTGTTGTCTCTTTTCCTTCTTTTTTATTGTTGCTCTCCTTACACGATTTTATATCTCTTTTCGTCTCACGTCGTATAGTATAGACCACGGTGATAGAGGAGTTGTAGAAGGGGGTTCTGCTTTTTATTTTTATTTTCTTGAATCTAGTACAATAAAAGTTATAAATCCAAATGACGGAAATAAAATTAATGTGATGTTTTGTTGTCTGCAATTATTGATGGTTGAATGGGTGTGGTGATGAAGAATGCCGCATAAAGTGTTGAGGTCATAATTGGTGTGGTCCCGTGCCGATAAGATAAGAAATCTGGAGACATCGATTTTTTCCCACCAACGTCGGCTACCGGACCAAAGAGCATCGCCAGCATCTCGAACGCCCCCGAAACGACCTACCTTGCGACAGATACCGAGAAATCGACTTGACGTACGTCTAGCCTCAAGTACCTATTTAATCAACCACACCACTACCAAAATGAGCTCGCCCTTTGACGCCTCGGCCGTCAACAACCTCTCCGACAAGGAGAAGGAGGAGCTCCGCCAGTTTGTCAACAACCAGACCCAGCGCACACGCGTGCAGGCCCGTACGTCCCCGTCCCTTCTGGCCGATGGTCATGCATTGTCGCCCGACTGCCCACTAACAGGATAGAAACCCACAACCTCACTGAGCTCTGCTGGAAGAAGTGCGTCACGAGCCCCGTTAAGAGCAACACGCTGGAGAAGGGCGAGGAGAGCTGCATGAGCAACTGCGTCGAGCGGTTCCTGGACCTCAACATCCTGACGGCGAAGCTCCTGTCCAACATGCAGCAGCAGTAAGCATGAGGGGAAGAATGTTAGCCGAGAATGGGGACCGGATTGGGGACGACGACCAGCGGATGAACACAAGGCACGCTTAACGACTTATGCGCAGCGGCTGCCTCATGATACAGACATGACTTCTGTAAAAGAGCATGTTTTGGCATTAACGAAACATAGTATATACGACATGGTTAGGAAATTATGGCATACAACATTGGACATATGTTCAGCGGAAGGTGGAACAGAGAATAAGGGCATCGCATTACATATCCATTAGCAAGCCCCAAAATACGATAAAAAAGAGAAAAATTTAACTCAACTAAACCTGCCTCAGCTAAACTTCATGTCAATGATATACGGAATAAAAGTCAATCTTATTCAGCCCAATATATGGCATGAAATGCAAGCAACCAATCATCACATTGCCAAATGCATTTGATGTTCATATCATTTATATCAGTTTGGCATGGCAGCACAGCGGTAAGATGAGCAAAACAACAAATGGTATTCCCAAGAAATCAAAGAGGTTACTCCTGAAAATTAAAAAGAAATCGTTGTGCATTTCGTTTCTACCACAAAAGAGGAAGCCATGGCGTCTCCCGGATGATCCCGTCGTAAACCTGGCTCCGTTCCCTTGGGGCCGTCATGAAAAGCAAAATTGTCCCAAAGAAACTCCGACGTCACTTTCGTTTTTCATATAAAAGAGAAGACAGAAAAAGCGCTTTTAGGTTTTCCACATTTTTCGATTTTTATGTAGATATGAATTCTTTTTTTGTTTCCTTGTTGGGGACGGATATCCTTTTTACCCAGTCCATTGTCCCCAATTTTTTTGACTCCCAGCGCGAAAAAACAAGCACCTCACAAAAGCAAATCAATTTGCTTAGACGAGGGCCAGCTTGGTGGCGGCAATGTCGAGGGCATCGACATCGGCAGTCAGGCGGGCGTAGGCCTTCTTGGTGCCGTCGGGGCGGATCAGGGTGTTGATCTTGACGGTGTCAATGTCGTAGAGCTTCTTGAGGGCCTGCTTGATCTGGGCCTTGTTGGCCTTGACGTCGACGATGAAGACGAGGGTGTTGTTCTCCTCAATCTTCTTCATGGCGCTCTCAGTGTTGAGGGGGTGCACAATGACCTTGTGCTCGTCCAGGCGCACGGCATGGGGGATGGACTTGCGCGGGTACTTGGGAGCACGCGACAGTTGCAGAGTCTTGGGGCGGTGGAAGCTGGTCGTGTAGCGGACCTTCTGCTTCTTGTGGGCGGAGGCCTGGGGCAAGTTAGGGTGCTGTTCATGATCTGTAGATATCTAGAGGGGCGGCTGAAAACTTACACCCTTGAGGGCAGCCTTAGCAGCGGCGGTAGCCTTCTGGGACGCTATATAACAAAAGCCGAGAATCAGCAATCGCTCTTTAATGAGAAGAACTCGCAAAATCTGCTGCTGCTGTGGGTTGTCGCTGTTGGTTTATTTCTTTTAGTGTGAATGGGGAGAGCAGGAGGGGTGGTTGTGGTGGGAGGAAAAGAGAGAATCGAGAGGTTTGACGACAAGAGATGTCACTCGATCTTGTTTGTTTCCACCATCATCTCAAATGTCCTCCACACCTGCCCTCCTCCTGCCCTGCTCCCATCCTCAATCCCTTCTTGTCTTTGCCTTGCCAATGACCTTCCGGCATCCACGCATCCCGATCGCATCCTTTCGGTGTCGTCTTTCAATCCCGTCCCGATGTCGCACGGGGGTTGAGAGAGAAAGTCGAGTCGGGAAGCGAGGACAGTCGGCCATTGGCAGAAGCGAATAGATAGTCGAGAGAAATGCCGTAGTCGAACGAACACCGTATTGCAGAGCTTTCATTTGGAAGAGTCCGGATTCACAATGATTGTGGAATGAAGAGGCGGGGAGGGGTGTCAATCACAAAAAGCGACCAGCGCCTTGTTGCGATCGAATTTGCCTTTCTTCATGTCGACAGGTATTTACCTTTGCCCTTAGCCTGAGTCTTCGGTGCCATCTCGAATGTTGTTGAGGGGGTTGTTGTCGAGTGAAATGGTCGAGAGTGAGTTGGTTGTCGAGATGTGAAGCAAAAGAAAAAGAGCCAGAACGCAGACTATCGCAAGAAAACTTTTGGTTATTTTTTCCCGCTAGTGGTCTCTCCCCCAAAATTGCGAAAATGGGCGCCGGACCGATTTTTTTCCGCTGTGAAGGAAATTAGGGCTATTACTTTAAGTTGTGCACGTGATTTTAATTCAGATGACAAAGACTGTTTGGTCTCCACTTTTCTCTCATCTCGTTATCGTTTAGCTTGATCATCTTATCTACGATAAGCGGTTTTCTCATCGTCACCTTCAACGTGCTTTTCATCTGTTGTTTACTTTCGTCGCATATGCCGATATTTCCTATGCGACGCGGCTAGAACGACAATGGTTTATTTATGAGAGTCTGGCTTGTTGTGGCCAAAATACAGCTTGTGAGACCCTAATAACAATAATAAAAACGCGCCACAAACTTTGAAAGTTCCGTCTCAACATCGTCTTCTAACGACATCGACGACTATGGGTGCAAAGAAGAAGACAACAAAGGTCAAGAGCCTCTCCGCAGGCCGGCCACCTACGGCCCAAAAACCAAAGTCCATCTCCCGCAAGACGACCAAGCGGCTCATCAACAGCCACCACCAGCTCGAGAAGCGCAGACTCCAGGCTGTGGCGCGCAACGACAAGGCTGCCGAGATTGCCATCGCAGCAGAAATCGAAGCACTTGGTGGCCTCGCTCGCTACCAGCAGGCAAGCTTGCAGGGCCAGCACCGCGAGAGGGGCGGTGACAGCTCGCGCGTTCTCATGCAGTGGCTCGGCGTGGAACAGGACGAGAAGGGAGTGCCAAAGACGACACCAGAATTTTTGTCGTCTGCTCCGCTCCGCATGCTCGAGGTCGGCGCACTTAGTATTGACAATGCGTGCTCATCGAGCGGCTGCTTTGAAATGCAGCGCATCGATCTCAACAGCCAAGGCCCGGGCATCCTGCAGCAAGACTTCCTGCGGCGCCCAAAGCCCACCTCCGCCAAGGACCGCTTCGACATTATCAGCTTGTCACTGGTCCTAAATTATGTGCCGCAGCACAGCGACCGTGGCGAGATGCTGCTCCGGTGTCTCGATTTCTTGCACGAGCCTAGCATGGTATCAACGTCAGACGAGAGCTCCGAACCGACGACCGACGCCAGCATTCAGAAATACTTTCCGAGCGTCTTTCTGGTGCTCCCCGAGCCGTGTGTCGCAAACTCGCGGTATCTCACCGAGGAGAAGCTCACAGAAATGATGACTGTCCTAGGTTTCGACCTTCTCAAGTCCAAGACGTCGCAGAGGCTGGTGTATTATCTATGGGTTCGGCGGCGGCCAGCACCAACCAGGATCCCCCGCTTCACCAAGAAGGAACTGCGCTCCGGTCCGACAAGAAACAACTTTTCCATCGTCTTCCAGGGCACATGAAGCACTTTCCGAGAGGCTCTTGTCGAAGAGTCTTTACAGTTATCCAATTCGTATCATACCAAAAATCACGACAGGCTTAGACAAACGATGAACAGACAAGACGTCTTGCACGCAGTCTCGTGGCAACGACAACACCAACAGAGTCTATGCACTGGGCACAGTGCCAGAACGACCTCAGTGATAGGAGGACGGTAAAGACATGTACGGCCACACTACTGTCTCTCAGGACAGCTCGCTACCGCTGACTGCAGCACCTCCGAATCATTAGCTTCAGGTGCCAGCCGCTCAGCTCCATGGTCATGCGACACCAAATTCAGTCGTTGCTCAAAACGGGCGGATACCTCGTCAAGAGAAGGGTATCCCGAGACGAGCTCTCCCATGGAGGAGATGGAGGGGTGCAGGTTGTCGACGGCGAGACTGGAAAGAAGTGCCGGGCTGTGTTCCGACGAAAAGGAAAGAGGGCACGCAGACATGGACGAGAATCTCAACACTTTTCGACTAGCGCGCCTGCCACCCCAGCCGTTCACTTCCCTCAAACTGTCTCGTCGTCCTGCCGTTCCTTCCTCTCTTTTTTCCTCTCTCCTCTTTCTTCCTTCCTGCATGTCTGAGATATCCCCGGATCGTGGTTCGACAAGAGAGGTTTTGACGCTTTCCCCTCTTTTCTGCCAGCCACATCCCGTCTCAGAACAAAATGCGGAGATCCTTTTGGGCTGAGAGGGGTGCTGCTGGATATCTGTCAGATGACAGCTTTTTTGGTATTTATTTCTTTGCTTTTTCCATGGCGGGCTTGCATAATCGTGGGGAAATTCAAAATAGGGGCTATGAGTGCATGCATTAGCAGATCAGCCATGATAGGATCAAGGGAACTCGAGAGAAGACATCAATGGTGACGACTTGTCACTCTCGCATAGCAACCGTGATCCTTATGTAATAAAAATAAGAAACAATATCAAAATTTAGTCAGAAGATATCAATATTGACAATTAGCACTAGCTAATTAAATGAAAACACTAAATGCCACGGTGGACTTCAACTGTGTCAATTAATCCATCACGAAATAATCGGTCTACCGGTCTGGTGTAAGTTTTCTAGACACAAGATCAAGTGTGTCGCTGTGCATACAAACCTGGGTTCAAATGAACAGAGAAAAAAATATGAGCCAGTCCCATACTCCAAAAACCCAGGATGCTATACAAGTTTTGCAAAAAAGGAAAAGCAAAAAAAGGCAAAAATGAAGTATTTACTCCCTTGGGTGGGCTCGAACCACCAACCTTTAGATAGACCATCATAGGAGGATAACAGTCTAACGCGCTAGCCAATTGCGCCACAAGGGATACAACTTATTATGGTGAGGGTCGTTGGAATTAAATTTATAAAGGCTCCACCATCAGTCCAACGAAACTAACCGCCAATCTGCCACCAGCACATCTCAAAATTCATTTACAGTGACTCTTGTCATCAGTAATACATCGTGAAAACGTATGCTCCAAGGGCTGTTATACTTGTTTTATAATAAAGTATATGCTCTTCCCTGTTTTCGTAAATTTAAATGTGATTTTATATTATGTCCAGATTTTATCAAGTTTATTTTTGAAATGTCGACATAATTTTGTGTGAATTAACATTGTTTTTGATAGAAATAATTTCAACACGCCATAAATTGCAACAAATTCAAGATATAAAACCAAATATGAAGATAAAGCCCCAAAACAGATAGGAATAGCTTTAGACAAGGCTGACCTTAAAATCACCATGATGATTTTATTGCATCTCCCCTCCCTTGCCATCTCAAGTACGGTGACTGATCTCACGATATGAATGTTGACTATGGCACGAGATCTTGCGTTCGGGGTTTCTTCTTTTGGTAAAGAATAGACGACGCGCCACGAAACACAGACATGGACCCTTGCTGACCATGTGTGGTGTCACAGAATAACAATGAAAGCCAAGCTACGGTTGTTGGCGGCTTTCGTCTCGTCTTCTGTCTCTGAACCCCGGCTTGATGCCCCTGTCGCATCGCGAGAAGCGAGGATTGCCGCCTTCACCAGACTGGGATGGAAGCAAACGTGCGAAAGGACATGAATTGATGCGATTATTTCTATTTTTTATTTTCATTAATTCTGATGCAAAGGGCCGCCGTGATGGAAAGCAGCATGATCGTGTGCATCAAACCGACATTTGCTCGCGTGTTTTTGCCTTTCCCCCTCTCAGGTGAAGGATCAGATGACGGTCACTTTCTCCTTTTCTGGTTTGTTTATGAGGTGCATTTTCTTTCTGTTCCAGGTGACACCAATTGCCCCCAATACCCCAGCATCGAAAGGGAGCTCACGGACCCTCGCTCCTTTCGTGGGGGTCTTTGTCTGCATTTTTTTTCTTCTTGTCAGCTCGTGTGCTTGGTTTTCGGAGACACAGCCCGTCTGTCCCTGTGGCGAAGGCTGAAAGACAAACAGACGAACCGAAAATGTGACGCGGGACAGAAACTGAAAAGTCCTGAATGAAAAAAGGGAAAGAGCAGCTGGACACCTGGACGGAGTGCTCCGTAGTACGGTCGGATGCTACGACGGGATCTTTGGGGACGCGAGAGCAAACAGACGGGACAGGCCAGGGAGACAAAATAGGGCGGCAATGCATGAATGAAAATAAAAATAACAAAATAAAAAACTTGGCCATGTGGTCAAAAAATCGAGGTGAATTGAAAGCAACGAAGGTGGCGTACCAACCGTGGAAATGCGCGAGACAGAAACCCTCCCAGCTCCTTTCTTCAATTAACCAGACCGGACTTGACGATTTCAGTTTCATTCATTTGCCGTGACATGGATACGAATTATGGTACTGCCTCGCCAATCTGACCGAGGGGGGAGGATAGCGAGACTGACGATGTTGTGTTTTGAGATCGACAAAGAGAAGACGATGGAAACACACAAAATCATGATTTTCTACTCATGATTTTCTACCCGTAATATCAAAAAAGACAAAAGGCTGAGGGCGGCCAAATTGAGGACCCTTGTGGCATATCGCAAACGGCCGTTACTTTGTACCCTTTCCTTGTTTTTTTTTCAAGGGTCTTTTCTCCTTTATTTTTGATTTGTTTGTACGAGATACACGAGGAAAGCCGCTGATCAATGCATATTGAATAGCACGAGTCGGGCGAGCGTAGTACGATGCGGAGGAAGCTTGCACCCCTGTATTTTTGAGCTTCCCTGAGCTTCCCTCTCCTTTTTCGTAATAAAGTGTAACACAGTATATGCGGGATGGAGGCAAACGGTGCCCATTTTCTGTGTTTTCGCCTTTTGGTCTCTTGTAGAACCAGAAAACGTCAGGGACTGGATGAAATCGAAACAACGAGAATCAGGATTGAATGACTTACACGGGAAAGAGGAGAGACAACACGATAAAGCTACACACGATAGACGTTGATACGTCCAACGTCAAACAAATCATATCACAATCACATCACATCTGCACACCTACGGCCGTTGCTTGATTGGCTCGATTGGTTCAATTGATGCAAAAAGCTCACAAGACCACGCTCTCCCCTCATTTTTCTCACCAAGAAAGCCGCTGATCGCTGCGTAATGAGGGGGTTGTAAAGGATGACACCCGAGAGGATGCGACTTGTTTGCTGGAGTATTGAGTAACCTGCGAAAATAAATTGACAAGAAAATATGTCATTGCACCTGTGTAAAGGGACTACGGTGTACATCGTGCGCTGTCGTATTGTTCTCGCTCGGAAACGAAGCGATTGAATATGGCTCGTTTGACCTTTGAATAAGGCAAGCCGGTGGCAAATTGGTGATCGCCAATGGAAGCGTTACAACGATGCCGTTGTTGTGTGACGAGCTACACCGAGGGTAGCCTTATGACGACAGACCCTTGATTTTTCAATAAAGGAGGTGCACGGCAATTTATTTTGTTTGCGCCTTGACCTCATCGCCCTGTGAAGATTGATAGAGGTTGCTCTGGGGGAAATCCTCGGCTCACCACCGGAGCCTTGCCCGCCTCCGACTACAGCAGCATTTGCATATCGGGATATTTATTTTTGTGGACAGAACACGGCAACGGAAGCGGGGAGCTTGACTCTCTTGATAGTGCGTTATGTCATATTGTTTCATTTCATCCAGTTTTTTGGTGTTTCTATTGAATTATCACAAAGTGGTGAACCTTGTGTTCTATCATGTTGAATGCCGTCTACGTAGTATCCGTAATTCCATCAATTGTATTTGGGACTCCCAGTTTACAGCTCCAAGCCCTCAAAGGTCGTAATCGCCTTGTGCTCATCGGCGACAGACGCCGCCAGCGGCGCGTTCCCGGGCCGCTGCACAACATAGCTCTGCAGGCCGGCCTCCTTGGCCGCAGCCACCTCGAGCACGTTGTCGCTCAGGAACAGCCACCGGCTGGCCTCGGGGAACTCCTTGGCGTGTGCGGCGAGGATGGCCGAGTAGCTCGCGGCTGCTGTCTTGGGGCCGGCATTGACCGTGTCAAAGTAGTCACTGAGGAGGGGAGTCAAATCCTTGCCGTGTGTGCTGGCGTCCGTAGTCTCGCCAACGACGCCAGTGTGCTGGAACAGCAGCTTCTGAGCGGGCACAGAGCCCGACGAGTAGATCATGAGCTTGACGCCGGCGGCCTGCCAGGCGGTCAGGGCCGGCAGGACATCGGCAAAGAGCGGGGCCTTGAGGGCGCCGCTGGCGTAGCCCTCCTTCCACAGTAGGCCCTGGAGGCCCTTGAGGTACGACGCCTTGACGTCGCGGGCGACGAGGTCGTGGACGTGGGCAGTCAAAGCATCCGGCGACGCGCGGTACTCGGCCGGGAAGGCGTCGCGGTAGGGCGCAAAGGACGGGCTGTCCCACTTGGACGCGAGCGTCTCAGGGAGGGCGCTCAACGAGTAAGGGTACTGTTGATGGGGAGAAAGGGAAGATGCGGAGTCAGTCTATTTTCTTTCTACTTCATTCACACCTGTGGCATCAGGGACAAGGCAAGGGTCCTTGGAAGTGCATGAAAGCAAACAAAGCAAGACACGCAATACAAAACACAGAAACAAAAAAAACGATATAGCCAGGCATGACAGCAGCGACACGACGCAAACGCAAACGTCAACACAAAGACTGCATACGAATCAAACATACAGAGAGCATGGACAAGCCAATGCAGGGCGGGCAGTGTGTCGTCACTTGAAACGAAACATCTGTTCATCTAAAATAGAGATCACTGGCCTCGTATCATGTATCTTGTAAACGCTTGACGGCTGGGTCTCGATGAAGCTCAGCCAACTGCTGCAGCCCTCGCCTCTCGCCTGCCTGCAACCCATTACTGTCCTTATTGACCTCGATATTGACCTCGAAATACCGAGCAATTAAGAGGCCACGATGCTTGGGAAGGGGGAATGCCTTATTCTGGGATAGATTGGGGCAAGACGGCACAACCGCCTGTTTGGCTGTTCGCTTGATTGCCTGTATTGTTTCTTTGGTTCTTGGTTTCTCCCTATGCTGTTCTTTGCCTCTTTGCCTGTTTCCATTTTTCTCGGCGGGCGAAACGCCCTTGAGAAACAAAAGCAGAATAGGCTTGACGCCTCAGATAGTATGCAGGGTCAAGCGGCAGCAAATTGGGGTGTGGATTTTGAGGACTGGGAAATGGGATATGGGAATTGGAGAGTAGAAATACAGTGGATCACAGGGCGCTTGCAGGGACGGGAAGAGGACAAAATGGTAGAAGGGCAGAAGGGGAATGCTTGTTCTTTCCCTGTGCTGCCGCCGATCATATAGATGAAGCAGCGTCAAGACATACGACATGCAAAGCTCTGGATGCTTGGATGCCCAGGGTGCTGGATGAAGGCAAGCGTAGGGGTGTGAGCGGGTATGAAGGAAAGGGAAGGGAAAGGGAAGTGAAAACCGGAGAATATGGCCTGTGTAAGGAGGCAAAAGGCAAAGGGCAAAAGGCGAAAGCGGAGTGAGGTAATGAGAGACAAGCAAGAGAAACAACGGGAAGCACGGAGGAGGAGCTCTTTCTGAAAAGAGCAAGAAGCTGGGTCCAACGGTTTGATGCAAGGGAGAGACAACGAAAAGGGCAGTGAGGCAGAGATGCAGAGAGACAGCATGAAGGAATATGCAGCAGCCGGTGTACATCAAAGCGAGACACGAAAACAGAGACAGCGTGACAAAAACGGACCAAAGACAACAAAAGACAGAAAATGCAGGGAGACAAGAAACAACGGTAAAGAAAGTAAAGAAGAGATAGGGGGAGGTGTGGCTTACAAGGACATCTTTGACGAATGAGATGGGACAGACAGTGCCCTCTACGAACAGAGACAAGATACTACATTAGCCATCTGATCCAGGCTAATACGAAGAGGGGGAGACGAGAAGACAGAAGGAAGAACATAGAAGAACAGTATGGAAAGAACAGCAAGTACGGATCGGGAATTGTTCTCACCAATGTCAAGCAGGACCACTTGGATGGCCTTCTTGGCGGCGGCAGCAGCCATGGTGATCTGTGAGACGGAGGACCGGGAGGGTCCGATTTGGCTGGAAGAGATAAAAGAGAGATCCCTGAGGACTGGGAAAGGAAATGAGATGGAGCCCCGAGGTTACGGCGTCGAGGGAGCTGAGTAGGCGGTCAAGACCCCGGATGAAAATTCTGACAGAGAAAAAAGACAAGAGACCGGAGGAAGGATGCCGAGAGTGTGGTAGAGGTGGCTGGAATCTTTTGAAAGACGTGGAGAGTGTGAGGGTCGATGGTTGCGATGTGTAAAGGCGGTGAGGTTGAAAAGAAAAATTTTCCGATGCGGTATCTCTTTTCGGCTGTTTTTCAATATTGACTTTGCGATATTCCCTTGCAGTTCAAGCGCGTTCCGCGTCTTGCATTTCTCTTTCTCTCAGTCTTTTGATTCTTTCTGCAGGCCTTATGTCGTCGTCAGAATGAGGTGTCGTTTTCCGGACTCGTTCTGGCGTTTCCTTTCGTCCCCCAGCGTTGGCGTCGTTTTTTGCCTTTTTTGATATATATTTTTGTCTTCTTTTTAAATGGTTTAATGCAGCCAGCACAACGTGCAGGACCGGACCGGGGTCAGAGTTGCTTTTGGGGCTTTGTGGACGTGCGTGGCCCCCAGAAAATAAGGGAAGACTGCGTTGAAAGAGAGTCCACCTAGAACCACAAAAACCAAGAGACAGCTGCGTGCTGCAGGTGGCCCGGTGCGATAGGTCGGCAGAGTGGATCGAGGGGCCGAAGAAAACGAGACGAAAATGGCACAGGGGGGCACGGAAGATGACGAGAGAAGAGGATGGGACAAGGAACACCGAAAGGAGGACGGCGAACGCCACGACAAAGACGGAATAGTGGCCCGGCGAGGATGCAGAAAGCGAAGGGAAAAAAGAGGGAAGAAGAGGCTTTGTTGCAACGCAAAATGTCGCAGCTGGACTGGACCTCGACACACGGTTCTCTGCAGACTCGCTCCTCGCACTTGGGATATGCAGGCCGATCGAGAAAGTGGGTAGGGTCGTAGGGTGGCAGGAGATGGAGATGGGTGGCAGGGTCAGACAGAAAGGCTCGACAAGATGGTGTCGTGACAAAGAGTTTAAGCAAATGCGACGATAGTGAAATCAATAGTGAGATCAATTGACAAAGTTCGGCTTCACGAAAGACAGAATGAGGTAAGAGCCTTCGACTTTCAACGGCGATTCTACATGTCTCTCCTGCCTTTCTTTGCTTTTTGCGAGCATTAGGAAATCAGGAAGGAGCCCCGCTTGCTTGAGTGATGAGGCAGGTGTCCGTCGCTGCAAGGGTGGCTCTTTCTCTCCCATTTCCTCACAAAATGGCTGCGGACCGAGAAGGAGGTGGTCGAACAGAAAGGCGGTCAAGGACAAGCTACTAGCGGCTAGGCCCAAACAAGACTAGTTTATAGCGGGCTCTTTCTACTTTTGAACCAACCTTGTTCTCTAGGTCGATCTCCAATTCAACCTGGCCTGGGGTGGCAGGCACGACCGACGAACAGCAAACAACCGCGCATCGCGACAGGACAGGCCTTTGCTTGGCTGCGTCTAAATAACGTCGAACGGAGATTGTCCTAACGAGGAATCAGTAGTCGCAAGGAGAAGAGAATCTTCAAGTCAAGGCCTTGGAGCATCCCAGTTCTTCGCACAGTGCACACGATGGACGGCATGCATAACGACAGACGATCGGGCATGCAGCTTGCGAGAAACAACATGATGGTGGTCTGCCATATCAGCTGTGATGCCCTCTTTAGCTCTTTGGCAAGACACAAACATTGGTTGTCGATTGTGTTTGGCAAAGAGGGGGACGGAGCAGCAGGATGATCCTTTGGCGCCTGGTGATGTCTGCCATACCGAAGTACGATGTACTGCGATGTCTGGTTCGCCAAACGGCGGCAAAATACAGTGCTCAATGCGAGCAAAGGGACCCTTCCAATTCTATAGATTGGCTTGGTCACGGCAACCGGTCTGGTTCGCGGGATGAACAGACACGAAATTCTCCCTTGTTGCTGGGACGGGTGACGAAGGAGCGAACAGACACAAGACGGGCGGAGGAGGATTGGAGACTGGAAACGAAAGACGGCCAGAGCCAGACTACTTTCTGAATTGAATGCCCGGCACTTGCAAATCGGAGATGCGAGTGGTCCCTCCACTGGTCGGCCGACTTACGACGTATGCGCATCAGCAAAGCGGACTGCGACGTCGCCGCAGAATCGCTCTCATGGTCGACGGGAATGGGCAGTCGAAGAGAAACCAAAAGGATGGACATCTGCATGTCGCAGTCGTGCTCTATGTCGACAGACCTTGGGCTGTTTTTTTGCCTTTCACTTTGCAATCGGCCGTGCACATCACACGGCCGCGAAGAAAACCGAATGGTTACTGGAACGACCGAACGGCCAGTGACCTGCAAGCATTTACAGCTGCAGAAGAGACACAACCTCCGAGAAGAGGTGTGGCTGGCTATCAAAGAGATGGTCTTTTCGTGAAAAAGGTGTGCCTCGTCGTGTGGTGGTTGTCTGCGGTCCTCTGCTGTGTTCAAGAAAAGTCGACATAAAAAAAGACATGAAGAGGACAAAAAAGACAGGAAGGCCTGTAGTGTGTCCTGGTTGCCCTGTCTGTGCCAAGTGAGACACCCTCCCACACACATTTTGGCTGCATCGATGCACGACTGTAACAGACCAGCGTTTACACAGTACACAGGCTGAAGCGCGCAAAAAGGACGTTGTAAACTGAGTAGAAAGGACATGTACTTTGTAGAAAATCTGTGCAAAAGCTCATGAAAAAGCAAGCCGCGCACGCGGCGAGCAAAAAGAAACGCCCGATCCGAGTGGATTTGCAAAAAGGACGGAGAAAACGGGCGACGGGCCAGCAACGGCCGACGAGATTTCTTTTTCTTCATTCTTTATGCATTGGGCAGTTTCTGGAGACGTACTTTTTTCATTGTCAAGTATGTACTCCACGGAGCACGCCGTGCCCAGAAAGTAGGCAATAACCGGCCAACGGTCAGACCTTGAGACTTTGGTGCAGAGTTTTCCTTAAGTTCGCTTTCCTCTGTCTGTCATTCGACGACAAAAAAGAATACTGGATCGAAGCATTCCACAGCTCCGTGAAATGACGGTGACGATGCGGTCTGGACACAAACATCAAAAACAAAACGCCTTGCAAAGCTCGCCGAGGCATGTAGATTATGAAAATTTTTCATATTGATCCTTGAACGAGAGCCACAAATATCATATACAATCATATGGAGCTCGTTAAGATGTTTACACCGCATTTTGCATATCGTGTCTTCGAGTCCGATGTCATGTTATTGTCCCACTGTTTTTGCTATTGCTCCGTGCTGTTATGTGCCGACTGTTGAGAAAAGAGAAACGCGCCACAGAAAAAAAAGTGGCGATCATTTCGCGAATATCAAACACGACGGGGCCCTTTTCTGAATCTGACGAACGCAAGGAGCATCTGAAAAAATTTCACTCTTGACCGCCTTCTCGAAATATTCGAATGTTGAGCTTCGGACAGGGGACACATTGTCCTTTCTTGTTCTTTCTCTGGGTACGGAGCACGACGTGGTAATAAACCCCCATAGGAAATAAGAAATGCCATGCTATGGGGGTGCTATGGACATGGGGATAGAGCATGGTTCTATGCAGCTACATTAGCTACCATCGCGAAGATGACCGAAATACCAATATCCCAGAATATCCAGAAGAAAAAAATCGGATCGTATGCGGGATGATGGAGCATCGCAAAACTTTTTCTTCGTCTGTTGTCGGTGTCGACTTTCTTTTGGATCTTTACTTTCTCTGTTTTCTCCGTTTTCGTCTTTTGCCCTTGCTCTTCTTGTCCTCCGGCCTTTCCTGTTCCTGACGCTGCGGGCCGTCCGTCGCTAATCCGCTTTTGCTATCGCCACTTTCCCCTTCTTTCCCTTCGTGTCTTTTCGCCTTTTCCTCTCTTGTCATACCGCTACTGCAACCTTCCCTGCACCAGATCCATCGTCGTTTTCCCCTGCAACCTTTCCTTCTTTGGAGAAAGGAAAAGAGGCGAGATGGCTGGTGGGCATCACCCGCCACGATAATTTCAATATTTCGGGCACGGACAGGATAGGGACGGAGAGAACATGACAGAAAACTCAGAAAAAAAGGAAAGCGAAGAGCACCCACGATGCCTGAAGCCGTTTCTCTCCACGCAGCTGCTTCTGGTCCTCTGACATCTGCAGGTCTCGAAGATGTGGACGAGTCTCCACAGCGCTACTGCGGACCTTTTTTATGCCAACACGCCGAGTTGTGAATATGCAAAGGCTGCTTTCTGTAATTCAATACTCGGTTGTCGTACTCGTAGGCGATGTGGAATAAGTTTACACGATTTCAATGTGCTTCTCGGCAGGATGGAAAGACTTTCACACCGCAAAGGCAAACGGAGGACCTGCCCACTGGTGGACTGCTGGCTGTCAGTCTTCTTTCTCTTGCTTGACTTTCTCTTTTCTCAAGGTAATGATCAATGCCTAAGTGCCACCCTTTTCGTATGTTGTGCTACACCGGCTGGTCTGTCTACGACAGTTTTGACTCTTGTATTCGTGTGTGCTGTGTTCCCCCATTCTCGTACGTCGTATGCACGACTTTGTAACACGACATTGTCTTTGATTTTGGAGGGTTGTTTATTTATTTATTTACTTTATTGTTTATATTGTTTTATTCTGTTTGTTGCCCATTTTTGTTGGGTGCTTTTCTCTCATATCTCTTACCTTTCTGAAGCGAAACCAATGCCAAGTCCCAAGACTGTGGTATGCCATGCTGGGTTTTCTTTTCACACATTTTCCTGCGCTTGAGCATTGGCGCAGCATCAGAAAGATACATCATACACCGCAATCGTCCGTATATTGTACGATGTACATTTTCTGGGCAGAGCTTCAAATCAAGAGGCTAAAACAAAACCAAAAGAAAAACGAAAACAGCCTGCTCAGACAGGGGGCAGAGCATGCAGCAGCAGCTCCCCTTCCCTTCCCGCAGATAAAAGCTGTCCGTGAGAAACACGCAGAACACGGCAGCCCGCTTCCTTGCTGGCTGCAAGCAAGGTAAATCGTGCAAGCATGTCGCCAGAACCAGGGGGTTCAATGTCTGGACAGAACGTCTGTGATTTCTCTTCTTTGAGCTTCTTTCTGCTGTCTGCTTGCAAACAGTGCAATCCACAGTTTAAAAAAACCTGGACACACTGCTCTCGCCCGTGTGTACTTTGTGCGGGAATGGTATTCCATAACACGCCCAGCACCAGGAAAAGACGATGATCGGGACATGCTGAAACAACCACCGGCAGGTTTTGCTCAGCTCATTCATTTCTGTCACTTTCTATCTGTCGTTCGTTCGTTCTTATGCCACTGGATTATTATGGACTGTGTTTCCATACTGTGTGTTTCTTATTGTCAGACTGTCAGAGCATCTCACTTTGTACCTGCTTCTATCTCGATCATGTCAAGAGCATGTATCTTATCTGACAGAGACGAATGGAACAAATAAATCAACTGGGTTCGTACACATGCCCATTTTGGCCTGCCAGAGAGAGATATACGTTTTGGTACGGAGCAGATACGAATTCGAGATACGGACGGAGATGTAGTTTGATACTGCAGATATCGATTCCACTACGGAGCTTTTGGTATCTTCCCGTATCGTTTTGGGTGCAGATATACATCCGTATATCGGCGACATGTGCCTTTGAAGCTACGGATATCGAGAGCAGGTTTGAGCATCTCTCACACCCCCTCCATCTCCCTTTCGATACCACCGGCTTTCTTGCATTGTGCTGTTATTCTCAATCCCGAAAGAACTGCCCTCCCTATCCTCGGTGCCGTACCTTTGGGGGCGCTTCTCGCATTTCCCCTCTCCATGAAGTTTGCATGCCAGTCAGCACTGGTCAAATTTGCCGCCCAGACGGTAAGGGAGGAAACGTCAGGAATGAGGAGACCCTTGGCCGCGGTCGTTTCATAAAAGCAAAAGGAGGGTGGAGATGGAAAGGGAGACGACCAAATCAAATGGCCATTGGCAAAATTGAAACGAACAAGAGATTCGAAGCAACGAAAAGAGCATATTTTTATTCACCGCTACCTCACAAATACACGTGTCGCGTCCCAAGGGAAACGATGGATAAAAAAAAGAGGGACGACAGGGACGATTGAATCCTCGAGAACGAGCGAAGGACTTCAAGAGGATGTGGATGTCATCAATTGATTTCGAGAGAGTCCACTTTTTGAATGTCAGGATGCCAAAAAAGGCGAATCGCCAGGAACAGGTACAGGAACCTCGAGAGACAAACATTGACATTTCGGTACTGCATTTTCGTACCTGTAAGATGTCTTTTCTTTTGTCGACCTTCCAATGCAACATGCAAATGAGAGTGGCCGGTTCAATCAGGCCCAAATCCAGGCCCAGGCCCAGGCCCGGCCACGAACCTGCAGTGTATCCCCAGCCCAGCGTCAAGAGAATGGAAGAACAAAAGACGTTTTTATCACAGCAAATCCTTCTTCCTTCTTGTGCTTCGTGGGCGTTTTCGTTTCCGTTTGTCTGCCCTGTCAGAGCGAGACAATAGACAGCATCTCGTTCATTCATTTCCTATGATAGGCTCAAAGTCAGACCCGGGTCTGGCCCCGGCCGAGTCGATTGATTCAATTGATTCTGTGCCATCATGCTCTGTGCTCTCTGTGCATTGTCCCCTTTTGTAGCTGACAAGAGAGCTATGGCCAACTCAAGTCAATGCCCAGCAGTTTGCCGCTTGAAAGCCTATCTATTTGAATCGATCCTGTCAGTTCGCAGTTCGTTTCAATTTGGACAAGCCCTCCTTTTCCCTTTCTCCTGCGTTTTTGCTCGGGGTTCTGTTTATATTGAGCTCGCTCGTACTCCGTACAGCAAAGCTATTCGACAATTGACCATTGTCTACAGTATTCCACTCTGTGAGGAGAAACAAGTATTACGATGCACGAATATGGAGCTTGTTCAATTGTGTTTTGTTTGTTTGCCAGTTTGTGCTCCGCAAAAGAGGGAGAGCCAAAAGCTCGAATGGATCCAAATACTTATAGAAAGCAGAATGGAGGCAATGCGAGCCGATCGTCCCTTGTTTGCTGTCCTTCTGTCTTTTCTGCCGTTTTCTGTCTTTCTTTTGCGAGCTTTCCCCAGTTTTTGCCTCGCTTTCCTTCTTCCTCGTCTTGTCTCTGGTCTTTTCTGCAGCTCTTCCCTATTTTTGGTATTCTGGACCTGCTTCGGCCACGGGGCGCCTCCTCCTATCCCTGCTCGCAAGAGAACGGGTGGCTTGGAGTGCTTCAAAGCCAGACGCTCTTCATTCTGTGCCTGCATGCAACCACGTATTGATGAAAGGGACGTGGCTCCAATGCAAAAAGACGAGACACAAGTACCTTGCTGGCAGACTTTCTATGCAAACAATACCTTCACCCTCGGGACACGTCGCGCGCCTTCCCTTTCCTCCTGCCTCTTCCCCCCTGCCTCAATCTTCCATGACGGGGCCGGGAAGGAGATGTCGATGGGGCAGGGACCCGTCGAAGATGGCGGTCAGCTGCAAGAAGGGAAAGAGCGACTCGCGCCCCAGCAAACACGGGGAGGTGGAGATCGAAGGTAGCAAGAGAGAGCAAGAGCGAGACGCAGGATATGCACGATATGCAGGAGGGCAGGAGTGCAGCCAAGCGCAGGAAGCGTCAAATGGGAAAATAGGGGGCGAGGAGGAGAGGAGAGAAAGAGGAAAGAGCGACTCAAGAGGAAGGTGGTGTGGAGCACCACGAGCCAATGGCGCTACGACTTGGCCATGAAGAACACCCAGCACGACTCTGTTTGGCGAGTCTGGCTCTTCTCTGTCTTTCTTTCTTTGTTGCTCGTTCGCCAGCAGTCTGCGCTTGGAGACATAATAATACAGTATGAGCACAGTACGACACAGTATAACCAAAAGGGTACTGGCTGTCAGTGGCGGTCGCCGTCTTTATCTGCACGCTATGGGTATTTTAGCCCCTTCGGACACGCCTGAAGGGCCTCTCAGGGCCGTCAACGTGTTCTGACGGCCGGTAGACTCAAGTGCGGAGTACTTCGGAAGGACCTTTGCCTCGTATCGGGTGCTGTCTTTGTTGTGACTCGTGCGGGAAGTCACGCTTGAGGCCAATTAGGCAGGAACTAGTACCTCGCGTAAATGTCGCTCTATCCGAGATATGCGCTTGAATTATGCACAATTAGGAAGTAGCCAGCTTGTACACGGTGTAGGCGCTTCAATGCACGTTGATCAACGTTGTCCTGTCCACGCATCGATGCATTCTTCCCGTCACTCTGCAAGTCGTTATTCGTTCCTGACCTGTCGTGCAGTTGTGCACCGAGTTACAGAATGTCAACACAAAAACACAAACAAAAACATGTAAACAACCTGACAACACAAAACCACAAAACCACAAAACCACAAAACCGCGGAGTCGTCCAACAACCCCGATATCCCGTCGAATGACTAAATCACTTCGTCATTCGTATTATTTCCCATACGAAGAGGCAATAGCGGCGGATATCGAAATTGATTTCAAAAGGGGAAATAGAGATAGAGAACAACCTGCCTGCTTGAGACGAGATAACTGGCATTACGTGCTCGCGGTCCTTTGTCAGAGCTCTTTCCTCTTTCTCCTCGTGTCCGCAAGGGGGGAAGGTGACTCTCTCTTTGCGTCGCGTGCTCTTCGTCATCGTCTGTTAAAGAACTTCGTAGAATCCGACTGTTAGGCAGGTACGAAGGAGCCCGCGTGATGCAAAGTGGCAAGTCGCGTACCCACTATCATTGCTGTCAAACACGGCTTGGGCTTTGGTGCTCATTTCCCCTGGTTGACCACTGTCACTCTTGCCATTTACCCTCTTTCCTAGCCTTTCCCAACAGAATTTCCCCTGCACCGCCCCTATGAGAATAGAAGACAGAAGGCGCTACTGACACTGTAACGATAACGAGAACGCTTGTACCTCTTTGTTGTCCTCACACCGTAAAGATACTTTGGGGCTTTGACGCCGACCACCGCCAGCGCGAACCAAGGTCGTAAGATTCGCACACCCCCGTCACCCCAGTTGTCGCTCCAATTTGCACCATTCCTTATTGGGTACACCCCATGATGATGCATGCACACGCCAGACGAGCCCAGCCCAGCCCTGGTCTGGGCTGGTTTGGTCGTTCCCTTGCGCACTGTGCCAATCACTGCCTTCTTCAGGCCAAGTCTCTTGGCCTCTCACTGGCCAAATCTCAACTGACAACACTGTGGACAGGTCATTCCTCCGTCGTGTTCCAGCTTGTTTCCAGTGGCTTCTACCTCCTACTGCACGCTTCTATTGCAATGGTGTCAGGGCCGGCGTGCTGTCATTTTGACCATTTCTCACTGAAAAGCAGGCGCTATCTTTGGTCCTTCATTTATCCTCTTTCTGTCCAGCCTTTCAGACACTTTTCTTTCACACTGTACTCGAACCATTGCTCGAACTGCACCGCTCTTTCCTCATCTAACTCATAGCCAGAGCCGGCCGTCGCTCTTTCCCCCTCCAACCACACCACCGCCTGCCACACCCCCCCTCGAGCGAGAGCCTTCGCCGCCCACCGCTTTCGCTCTTCGCTCCTTCCCCTGCTACTGACTCTTCGCTCTGTTTCGCTGTATGCAGCCTGCAACCACCTCCTCTCCACCGCCATCTCACTCGCCATTTCCAGCTTTCTCTCGTCTCTTTCGTTCCTACCTCTTTCTTTCTTTCCTCTTCCTCTCTTTTCTTCTTCTCTTCTTCCTTTTTAGTCCTTCACTTCCCACTCTCTCTTCCAATCCGCTTCCGCTTCCTCTCCTTTTCTCTTCTTTCGTTCTCTTCCCTCCTTTCGCTTCATCAGTCACCGGCTCCCGCACAAACTGCAAAGACGACCGAATAGCCAGGCACGCCTTACGCCCATCCGCCTTCATCCCGCCGCCTAACTATCTCTGCCTGCCAAACAACGAAACAAAACGAACCTTGTGCCTTTTTTGGTATAGAACTCGAAATATACAAATCTGCTCGACATTTCCTGTTCACTCTCAACGGAAGACCTCAAACCTCACGTTTTGTTCTTTGCCGTTCGTCGGGGCCTCCAAGTGTGATCTGATTGATACTGAGAAGTCTCCCCCGGTCTCCACCAATACCCGAAGACTCCCCTGAATCGTCTTTTACCGCCAGCGACTACCTTTGTCCGTTCTTCGCTGTTTACTTTTGACTCACCGACAAACCAAAAGCGAATCTCTTTCCTTCTTTCGACTCTCTCACCTTGACGTTTTGCGAAACATTTTGACAATTGAACACGGTGGTCGGCCTCTTTCTTGAACTTGACACGGCCGCGTGACTCTGACGATAAGTGGACCGCTCCATCTTGGGCCGGACCTCTTTTGCCTCATCACACTACTACGCCTCCTCAGGAGAAGCTCCACCGTCCGTTCCGGCTCGCTCCAACGCGCTAGGTACGAAGGTCATCGGGTCGTTGCGAACACGGAAGGTTGAAGAGTCATACTCTTCTCCTACCTGTTCTGCCTCGGTGCTTCATCCTATCATCACCGGATGAGCACGGCTGTACCCGCTCTGAGATAACACTTGGGTTTTGTGCATTGCGTACATAATCTGAACTGTATCATCTCGTGCACACTCTCCTTTCACCTTTGTTGCTCGCAACACTCTCCCCTTCTCTCTCTCTTGACGCTCTCGCATTATATCACGTCGATCGTGGTCACCCTCTCCTGACGACCTGTCCATTGTTGTTCTCACCGACAACATCGACTGCCTCAATTTTGGACACTTCTTTCTGCCTTGCTCAAGGCAACGGTTTTTCTTGACTCGAGAATCTCCGAGACACTCTTTACCTTTCTTTTGTCTTTTCACATCGACTTCGACATTTTTCACCAGAAACTCGAAACTCGACCAACCATCGTACCGATGTTATTATAACGATTCCTTCCACTTTCTTTGTTTTAGTTCTCCTTTTTAGGACAACTTGTTCGATCTTTCATGACCAGCTCTCCCATCGTTTCTTTTTCCCTTTGTTTTATCACCTGATCATTATTCTTTCTTCTTTCCACACCTTCAATGAGCCTCTGACAACGCAACGACTATTTGGAGTTTTCCTTTTTTTTTTTTGCGCATTCTTGCCTTTAATTTTTTTGTCATACACATTTCCATCACGAACAATCATTCTTGTTCATTCTTCATCCCAACTCCAACAAACGATTACTTGACGCATTCGCAAACCGCATCATCACACAAACGACACGAACTGGTTCGCAGCCACACAAAGAATACGGAGCTTTCATATCGGAGATTCGCCTCTCCAGCCAATCCGCAATCATTCTGTTGAATCAGTAACGAGGGAGGCTTCTTCGCTTCCCAGGAGGAACGAGCCTCGGGCTTCGGCCGCGTGTTGTTGAAACTGTACCATTACCATCTCTTCTCCGCAACTACCATTTCTTTCACGATCACGACTCATATATACCCTTTTTCAGCCATCTCTTTCGATACAACCAACATTACCGGAAACCACCGCCTACGAAATACCTAATTCTCTTCTCATCTGTGTTCTCTCCCCATCACAGATTTCGTCCCATTTTCTTTCCCCTCTTTCTCGTTTGCTACGCATTCAAATTTCACAATGGCATGCTTGCGTGAAAACTTCGAAGATGGCGTTGTCCTTGACGGACGCTACCGCACCATCTCTCCTCTCAACCATGGTTCTTTCGGCATGGTCTTCATGGCCAGACAGCTCTCGACCGGTCACAATGTGGCTATCAAGTGTCTGACCAAGAAGTCTGCCGCCGACGAAGCTGGCTTCGACTTCGCCATTGATGACAAGTCGGAGGAGTTGGATCTGCATGGCCGTTTGGGCAGGCACCCGAATATTGTCAACTTGGTGGACTCGTTTGAGACCGAGTCGCACGTCTACCTCGTCCTCGAGTTCTGCCCTCGTGGTGACCTGTACGAAGCCATTCGCAACGGCCAGGGACCCCTCGAGACCGAGCACGTCCGCCGCTTCATGCTGGAACTGGTTGACGCCGTCGAATTTATCCATTCGAAGGGCATCTACCACCGCGACATCAAGCCTGAGAACATCTTCCTGACTCAGTCCGGCATCATGAAGCTCGGTGACTTTGGCCTGGCCACCACCGAGGAGTGGACGTACGAGACCACTGTTGGCAGTGATCGCTACATGTCCCCAGAGCAGTACGATTCGGCTGGCGCTGGCTACTCGCCTGCGCAGGCTGACATCTGGGCCATTGGCATCTGCATGCTCAACATCCTCTTCTCACGCAACCCCTTCACGACCCCCACTGAGGCCGACCCCATCTTCCTCGACTTCTCGCGCGACAAGCAGTCCCTGTTTGATGTGTTCCCCAACATGTCTCAGGACACCTATGAGGTGATTGTCCAGTGCATGAACCTCGACCCGAAGAAGCGTTCTCTGCCTGGTGTTCGCCAGGCTCTGCGCCGTGTTGTCAGCTTCACCACCCTCGATGAGGCCCTCGATGACTTCTGCTCTGTCGACCGCCGTGTTGTCGCTTCGGCCAACCGTGAGCCTCTGCGGACTCCGTCCATCCAGAGCCCCATGGTTGAGAACGGTGCTGCGTTCCCGTGGGCTAAGGCCCTGCAGACGACTGCACCTCAGGCCATCCGTCAACTCAGCGTCATCCCCGACGACGAGAGTTACACCGAGGAGCTCTTCTCCAAGTCTGAGGCTACCACTGCTGATTGGTGCTCGAACATGACCGGAGAGACTCCGTCCATGGCTTCTGTCCTGGACTCGAGCCTTGGCGCTTCCATGAACTCGCTCGCCATCAGCCAGCCCAAGAAGATCCCTCAGCCGACGACTTGGCAGTCCAAGGTTTCGCCCATGGCCGGTTCTCTTCCGATCACCATGCCTCGTGCCCGCAACGTTCCGGCGATGTCCCTTGTGTTTGGTCGCAAGGACACCGTTTCCAAGAGCTGGAGCGACATGTGGGATGAGGAGGAAGAGGAAGAGGAGGAGCGCCAGCGCCAGCTTGAGTCGCTTAAGAAGCTGAACGCTCGCACCTGGAGCCAGGACAGTGTCAAGGAAGAGCCCAAGCCCGCCATCGAGAAGGTCAGCAGCAAGCTTAACATGCTCAGCGACGACGACAACACGCCTCGCCTTGGTCTGTCTCCCGCCACCAAGACTCTGGCTGTCGAGGTTCCTGCTCCTGCTGAACGCCAGCCTGTGCCCGCTGTCGAGCCTGCTCAAGACTTCGAGCTTGACGAGGACATTCTCTTCTTCTCTGATCCTCTGACCGAGGAGAAAGAGGTGAAGAAGGAACAGCGTCATGATTTGGATAGCTTCCTCGGCCGTAAGGAGGACCGTCAGCAGCAGATCCATCTCTCGGTCCGCCTTCCGAACTCCTCGTCGGTGTCGCCTGGCCCGTCCCCGTCCAAGTCTCCGATGTCTTTTGACAAGTGGGAAGCCCTGGGTGAGCGACGCAGGGCCCACACCGGACCTTCGGTCAACCTGGAGTCCAAGTCTCAGGGTCAGCGCTACGGCCAGTCCCTGGGCTACAACTTCAACTCTTCGTATGACCGCGGCACCTCGAACCACTATGGCAACTCTCACTACGGCTCGTCGGGTCACCACCTGACCAATACGCACAACAACCACCACTCCAACGCTACTTTCAATCCCCACTACGTCAATGTTTTTTCGCATAATCACACTAACACCCCCAACAAATTTACCGCGGGCAAGGAAAACATGCGCGACCGGTCCAAGGACAAGGGGTGTCCTTGGAACAAGGGCCGCGACTGGAACTGGAACTGGCGCCGCGACCGCCGTCCCGATTTCAGTAATGTTGAATGGGTTGGTGGCTGGTAAAGGGAGACGTCAAACTCTTCTTGACCAGTCTACCACTTGTGGTTGAACTAACCTTTTTTTTCTTTCTCTTTCCATCGACCCCCTCAAAGTTGATGGGGGTTAGATCTTGCTGATTCTCATGGGTTTCTCGGGCATAGCGTTTCTTTTCTTTCTGCACATTTTTTTACTTCACTTCACACTTCTTATATCACACACTTTTTATGATTTGTTTTCTTGTCTTTTCCCCTCTGTTCTTTTTACTTTCTTGCCATCTTTTTTCTCACATACATTTTCACACCGGTGACAGGGAAGGATTGGTTCTTCATGTGTACAAACAAGTTTGTCTAAACCTTTTGTCGGATTACAAAAAAAGATTGGGGAAAGCGGAGCGGGAGTCTGAAAAAAAGACAAAAAACCCCTTCATGCATTATCATAGTTTTCTTTTTCTTTTCCTTCTTTCTTCTACATGCATCATATAGCAGGCGTTCACGGGCGGCACGACCATCGTCGTTGCACTTTGTCTTTTTTCGGGCGATCTTTTCACGTTTCATTTCGGAGGCCTTTTTTCATCATTTTTGGAGGACGCAAGGTGCAGAGAATCCTGGGAATCAGCAATTTCTATTTGGTCGATGCGAACTTGAATAACCAGTTCAACTCGCTCTCTGAGTATTAGATAGCTACCTTTTTTTAGATCAGCCATTGGCAATACCAGATGTTACCCACTCACCACAAAACAAACGATCCTAAAACATGCAGCAATGTGAAGTCTGAACAAACAAATTACAACAAAGCTACTAATGGTATGAGCAGTGGTGCCATTTTGCTGGCTGCTACGACATATCGTGATGCTTGCATAACTATGATGCGTTTCACGTTTTCGAGAGACGTCATCCGATTGACAATTGTGTTGGTCTCCGTGCCACTACTGCAGCTCATTTAGGCCCCGCCAAAATACAACAATTAAACGAGAGAGAGAGCACTTTTATCGTTCTTACTTGACGTGTTTATAAATATGCTAATATGCTTCCGTCCTTCTCTGGCCAACCAGGTAAACCGAAATTGACGTGCAGTAACGGACGGTACGTAAATGAAAAAGGCTACGATCTGTTTGACAGGACGGCCCCGCCTTACAAGTCTTCAAGCACCAAACTCATGCCGGCAAAAGGTAAAATATGGACCGAAGCCATCGTGGGTTTGCTTTCGGCCCCTTTCTCTTACACTATGCCTCTTATCTGTGGTCCTGCTATTTAGAGCGTTTGGCGCGGCGCGTCGTTAAATGGGGCAAGACCCCAGTGAAGAGATAAGAGAAATCAGGGCCGTATATTGGCAGCGTTGTATGCAGCGGTTGTATCTGTCAGAGATGTCGGGAAAAGATACGCATTTCAAGATAAGAGCTATGTGTGAAGCATACATATTGACAATAGGAAGCCTTTCAATACTGAAATTCTCTTCAATCATGGCCTCCGAAAGGCTGCAAGAATTGATCGTACATTTGACTGCTGTGTATGTTCTCGACCCAAAGACACTCCACAATTGCGGAAAGAGGCTTGAAGTTCTAGGGGACCCGCTTAGCGCTGGCAGGCCATGAATAAAACACGCGATAGAAACATGTCAACCGAAGACGGGACGAAACTCAAAGTACGGAGTACGGGAAGGACGTGTGAGAAGGCAGTTCTTGGTTGAGCGGAAAGGACAGCCTGTTTTTGGTATCGCCGAAAAGCGCCAATGCACTCCGCAATACGAAGTGACCGCAGGATGCGCCGTGCATGAGATATGGATAGCGAGAGGGCCGTTCGTGCAGGAGGCTTGGACTCGGTTGCATCTTGGTCGCCCTCGATCTTATCCTTATCTCTCGTCTTTATCCTTTTCTTTTGGAGGTCAAATTCGCACAGCATTCACCAGTAACGTGACTGGCCTGGACTTTTGGGAATACCTGGGACATTGAAAACAGCTCCTTCCCGTAAACAGCTCTTTCCCGCTATCTATTCCAGTTTTGAGTGAGGGAAAGAGCAATGAGCGAAACAGTGAGGAAGGTGGGACCTTGTTTTTTTCGACTTGCCTATCGTACCTTCCCTGGTTCTCCGTCAATAGCCCCTCTTAAGCGTCTTCTCCGCAAGTGTTTCGTTTTCCAATTTCGATTGTCCTCTATTGAATTTTCTTTTCTTTCTCCTTCTTGCTTGTGCAAAATTGTTGCTTCATTCTTCAAAGTTTTTCATCTCTTTCTGTGTTTGCTTGTTTTCTTCGTCCCTTCTCGACCTAGACCGCTCGACCCCTCACGCTTGCCTGCATCCCCGAATTGAAGAGGCGACAAAAGACTGATGTCATAAAGGCCTAAACCGAGTTTCCCTTACACTACGATATTACCTACATTCACTGTGCACCTTGCCAGACGGGGAAGGAGCTCCCTGGCCGTCTCCACGCAAACCTGCCCATCGTGACCATCCTTTGCAGAAACGACGAGAAAACAGCAAAGGGCAGGAGAGAAGACAGAAGAAAGTTGGGAAAGAGCAACTGACGCGACAGTCTTCTCCTGAGTTTTGCAACTTGACGGTCTGCCATTTTTGCACCTTTCTAGCCCCTTCTCCTCTCCCTCCCTCGACAACAACATCTCTCTTCCCGAACCTATCAAATGGCCCCAGAAGGTGCATCCAATGTGCCCAGCGGGAATGCCAACGACAACCGAACCAACAATGATCGCGCCGCCGCCACATTTTCGACCTCGGCGGTGACCGACTCACCCTTTCAGCCTGGCAGCGTCTCCTCAACCGGCTTCCGCAGCGTGCAATTCGCTGCACCGCGCAGAGGAAGACGCAGCAGCGGCGATAGCGGCAACGACGATGATAACGACGCCTCCTCGAGACTTTTGGATGACGATGATCACGAAGACAATGGTTACGACGATGCAAGAGACCCATATGACGTTGGTGGCAGCCACAGAGGCGACTGGCCGCCATTGCGGCGGAGACGCTCGTCAGTCGGTGCCCGTCTGGCAGCTCTGACCGACATTGGCGGTGTCAACAGTATCCGCTCGTTTACACGAAGCTTCCAGCGTGCCGCCAACTTTACCGAAGTTATCCCGCAGCGCCCATCGTTCATCTTTGCCGCCGACCAAGAGCCCATCTTTGGCGGGCCACACGGCGAAGGCGGACCGGACGATCATTACGACGAGTCTGTAGACCCAGGCTCTTCTTCTTACCGCGCCTCGCCACCTGCGTTCTTGTCTCTGCTGCGACAGCACCTCGAGGCGAGCCACTCGCCTGCTGTCGCATCGTCGTCAGAAAATGCATCGCTCAACGCCCCACCGACCGAGCCCGGCAGTCCTGTTCCGGGCCAGAGCTCGCTGGCCGTGCCCGACGACCCGAACAGCAGCGGCCACCAGGGAGAGCGCAAGGCCCTGCTCGACTCGTCTGAGCAGACTCGTGCATTCCGTGCCGGCAGCACGTCGTCTATATTTGCTTGGCCGCCACACTTGGCTGCTGCAGCGGCCGCTGCAAGTGCGGGAGCTTCGGTGGACGGTGTTGGAACGTCGCCCATTGTTGGCAGCTATGGCTCTTTCCGCTCCCGCCGCAGTGGCAGCGGAAGCAATGTTGGTGGCTATGGGTCCGTGATTGGCTCGCCGGCAGCTCTCAGCTACGGCGCCATGTCTGGCCGGCTGGGTCCTGGCAGCCAGGCCGCGTCTATGGCCCAGGCCGGTTCTCTGTGGCGCCAGCAGCAAGAAAATGGAGTTGACATTGTGCCCGATAGCGAGCGGCCTGCCATTTTGGTGAAGGAGGTCGAGGAGGACGGCAAGATTATTCTGACTGTCGAAGGTCAATCTACGCTTCCTCAGACCATCTTCAACTCCATCAACGTGCTGATTGGCGTTGGTTTGCTGAGTTTGCCCATGGGCATCAAGTACGCCGGCTGGGTCTGCGGTATGATCATTCTGTTCCTAGCGGCGGCTGTCACTGCTTATACTGCACGCCTTCTTGCCAAGTGTATGGACCTTGACCCGGTCGTCATCACTTTCTCGGATTTGGCTTTCATCTCCTTTGGCCCTCGTGCCCGTCTCGTGACGAGTCTGTTGTTTACAGTCGAGCTGATGGCGGCGTGCGTGGCTCTCATTGTCCTCTTTGCCGACTCGCTCGACCTGTTGTTCCCGGGCATGCTGTCTCTTATTGAGTGGAAGGTCCTGTGCTGCTTCATCATGATCCCGCTCAACTTCCTGCCAATGCGGCTGCTGAGTGTCACGAGTATTATCGGCATCGTGTCCTGCTTCAGCAGTAAGTTAACCGAAGTCCACAACATTAAGGGACCCATAGAATGCTAACTCATTTGTAGTTGTCGCTATTGTCGTCATTGACGGTTTTACGAAGAAAACGACACCTGGCTCGCTGATCGAGCCTGCCGTCACTTACTTGTTCCCGGCAAACTGGCTGACGCTGCCGCTGTCGTTCGGTCTGCTGATGTCACCCTGGGGTGGACACAGTGTGTTCCCGAATGTGAGTCTAAACTGCCTACCACACCTCCTATCTTTGGCCTTCATATTGACTTGGTATCCAGATCTACCGTGACATGCGTCATCCGTACAAGTACGCCCGTGCCGTCAAGGTCACATTCTCCTTCACTGTAAGATATGCTTGAAAATTCCAAAGTATCAGGAACATGAACATCCAGCTAACCCTTTTTTAGTACTTGCTTGACACCGTCACGGCTGTGGCTGGTCTTCTCATGTTCGGTGACGACGTCAAGGATGAGATCACAGCCAACATTTTGACCACCTCTGGCTACTCCCAGGCACTGACCATCCTTCTCTGCATCTTCATCGCCATCATCCCGCTCACCAAGATTCCGCTCAATGCCCGTCCCATCATCACCACCGTCGAGATCCTGACCGGCATGCACCAGCAGACGGCCCCAGACACCCAGGTGATGACCGGCCGGTCTATGTACTTCCGTGGTATCATGAGAATTGCGATCCGGGTCTTGACGATTGTCATGTTCCTAGTGATTTCGATTTTGTTCCCGGCCTTTGACAGCATCATGGCGTTCATGGGCAGCGCGCTTTGCTTTACCATTTGTGTCACTCTCCCGATTCTCTTCCATCTCAAGCTCTTCGGTCACGAAATCTCCAAGGCCGACAAGCTGTTCCAGTACACGATCCTCGCCATCTCCATCATCATTTCCATCATCGGTACTGTCTGGTCATTCCTTCCCAAGAGCCTCATTGGTGTGGAAGAAAGGTGATTTTCGCCTAACTTATCTTTGGATCATCGCTACGTTCTTTTCATTTTGTCTCTTGCATAACTATCTTTTGGTTATATGGCCTTGCATGGCCACGCTTCACATTATACCAGCATTTTTGAAAGCAGATGAGCATATACGCATAATTGGTTGAGCAGCATACAGTATGCATCATTTATAGTTCCTTGTTTTTGTCCATTGTTTTGTTTTACGTTTCTAGTCTCTCCTGCATTGTCACATTTTGGATATCAACGCTTTTGTTTTTGGATGTTTTGGCTCTTTTATTTATGATGAACTCTTTAGTTCGACTATGATATAATATATGATTTTCGTTGTAGCGCCCAACTTTTTGGATAAAGCAAATATACCGAGAGAAACATGAACATGGATGATGAGAAAAGCAGAATGATGACTGGAAATGCAAACAACAGATATTCAAAAAAAAAAAAGACCTAACATAGAGTCATACCCTATTGCGCCCACGAGTTCAGGTTCTCCAGGACACAGCCCTCGCCAGTCCGCTCGACCAGCTGGCCAATCTTGAAGACGGTCTCGCCCGCCTCCTCGAGCATCGTCGTGACCTGTGCCGCCTCAGCAGCGCCCACAGCCACCACCATGCCGATACCGTTGTTGAACGTGCGGCCCATCTCGGCGGGCGCAACGTTGCCCTGCTGGCGCAGCCATGCAAAGACGGGCGGGACGGGCCAGGCGGTGACGTCGATGCTGGCGGCCAAGTGCGAAGGCAGCATGCGGGGCACGTTCTCGGTCAGACCGCCGCCGGTGATGTGGGCCAGGCCCTTGACGTGGGGGACGATGCTGAGCAGCGAGCGCACATAGATGCGCGTGGGCGTCAGCAGGCTTTCGCCGACAGAGACGGACGAGTCGGTGACCCAGGGGGCCTTATCGGTGTACTGGACACCGGCGCGGTCGACGATCCGGCGCACCAGCGAGAAGCCGTTGGAGTGGACGCCGCTCGACGCAAGACCCAGCAGGACATCGCCGGGGACCATGGCGGACAGGCGCGGCAGGCGCTCGTCGGCCTGCATGACGCCGATGGCGGCGCCAGCGGCGTCGTACTCCTCGCCCTGGTACATGCCGGGCATCTCGGCAGTCTCGCCACCAACAAGGGCACAGCCCGAGTCGCGGCAACCAGCGGCAACACCCTCAACGAAAGCAGCGGCAGTGTCGCCAATCAGCTTGCTGCAGCCAATATAGTCGAGGAACATGAGAGGGCGGGCGCCCTGGACGACTAGGTCGTTGACGTTCATGGCGACCAGGTCAATGCCGACGGTGTCGTGCTTGCCCAGAGCCAGGGCGATCTTGAGCTTGGTGCCGACACCGTCAATGGCGCCGACAATGATGGGCAGGCGGTCCGAGGCGGGCAGACCGGCCTTGGACAGGTCGACCTCGCCACCGAAACCACCAATCTCGGCATCGGCGCCGGGGATGGCGGTCGAGGCGACAGCCTTCTTGATGCGCTCGACCAGCGCGTTTCCGGCCTCGATGCTGACACCAGCCTCGGCGTACGACAGCGAAGCAGCAGCGGGGTTGGTCTTGCGGAACGCACGGTGGGCAATGTCCTTGCGGAAGTGCATGTTGTCGAACTGGATGCGCGGGATGCCCTCAGCGTAGGCCTTGGCGACAGCAGCCTCGAGCGTGTCGGCCGTGGCGTTGGCGGCAATCACACGGCCACCAGACGTCTGGAGAGCGCCGGTGGCGGCATCGCGCTTGGTGCCGGCGTGGAAGATGGTGATGCCTGAGCCGACAGCCGGCTCCTGCACCTGCATGGGCGTGCCCTTGGCGTACGAGCCGGGGTAGCCACCCGACGCGACCACGACGGTAGCACTGAACTTGTTCTCAATCTTGATGTCGACGGCGTCGAGGCAGCCGCGCGTACAGGCCAGCATAATCTCGGCCAGATCGGTGTCGGCCGACAGCAGCGGCAGCACGGTCTGGGTCTCCGGGTCACCGAAGCGCACGTTATACTCGAGCGTGCGCGGGGTGCCGTCAGGGGCGATCATGAGGCCCGTGAAGAGCAGGCCGCGGAAGGGCGCAAAGTCCTTGCGCATGCCGGCAAACGTGGGTGCCAGAACCTCGCGGTCGATGCGGGCCAGCAGCTCGGGCGTGGCCAGGTTGGTGGGCGCATAGCAGCCCATGCCGCCGGTGTTGGGGCCCAGGTCGCCGTCAAAGATACGCTTGTGGTCCTGGGCGGCAGGCAGCGACTTGAAGGTGTAGCCGTCGCAGAACGTCAGGATGCTGAGCTCGTCGCCGTCCAAGAACTCCTCGACGACAACCTCGGCACCGGCCTCGGCACCAAAGTCCTGATCGACCATGATGCTCTTGAGGGCAGCCAGAGCCTCGGCGCGTGTAAACGGCAGGATCACGCCCTTGCCGGCAGCGATACCGGTGGCCTTGATGACAACGGCCGGGTTGGCCTCCTTGTCCGTGCGCGAGGCAGGCACAAGCTCCTCGACGTACTTGCAGGCGGCGGCGTAGTCGGAGAAGTTGCGGTAGGCCGCCGTGGGGATGTTGTAGCGCTGCATAAAGTCCTTGGAGTACGTCTTGCTGGCCTCGAGGATCGCAGCCTCCTTGCTGGGACCGAAGCAGGGGATGCCGACGGCGCGGAAGTACGCCTCAATGCCGTCGACGAGCGGGGCCTCGGGGCCGGGCACGACGAGCTGGACGTTCTCACGCTGGGCCAGAGTCACCAGGCTGGGGAAGTCCTCGGCCGTGGCGACGCTGGACGCAACATTCTCGACCTTGGGAGAGGCAGCCGTGCCGCCGTTCCCGGGGACAGCGAGAATGCGGGCAACACGGGGTGACTGGGCCAGCTTCCAGGCCAGGGCGTGCTCGCGGCCGCCATTGCCGACGAGTAGGACCGTGATCGGTTCGGAGGAGGTGGAGGGGGCCATTTTCGATGTTGGATCTCGGAAAGTTGATCGGAGGAGTAGGAGGAGGAAGAGAGAAAGAACGTGATGTCTTTCAAACGAAAATAAATTCAAAGATCAAGGATTGTCCGTAGACTTTCACTTATACCGACCTACAAAAGGTCGTACAGCTGCAATTGCAATCGCCGGATGGCCTGTTGGTCTACAGTCCATTGGAAAAGAGGAAAAAGAAGTCTCTTCCAAAAAGTCACAATCACTCTCACAAGGCTAGACTCTACACTCATACTTTATTATCGCGCGCTCTTGCCTACTAAATTTTTTTTTTTCGCGGTAGTGTTTTTCTGCCGTCTCCCAGCAAAAACAGCAACAACCCCACCCCCGCCAGAGCGCCGACGTCGTCTTGTAAAAGCGCCCAGCGCCCCGAAAAATCTCGAATTGCCTATTAGAGCGCGATTTGATAGTGCTAATCCATTGGTCAGAATAAGTGGGTATTGACGATAAGGCGATCACGTGTGATAAGATGCGACGATGCAGGCACAAATCTACGATAACACAAAAGTTGTCTGGACTCTCAACTTCTCAATCTCAAAATTCAAACCACAAACAACAGCATGGCGACAATACGAATACCGCCAGCGATGGCGGACGCGAAGAAAACTGATGCGACTCCCTCGACACAACCGACCCGAACACAAAATATCCTCCTCCTCCCTCCTCCACAACGTTATGCAGCCGCCGCCGACCGTCTCCAAGAACTCGACGTGCTGGTCCACGGCCTCTATCGCCTCCACAAGAACCAACACCGCGTGTCGACGTACTGGTGGCCGGCGTTTGACCAGCTGCGGCGGCACGTGCGGCGACTCGAGGAGGACATGAGGCCGTTGGTGGACACCAAAAAGAACAACAACAAAAACAAGGATAAGGCGAAGGACAAGGCGAAGGCTAAGGACGTGGTGAAAGAACAGGCCAACGAGAAGCGCGCCGTTGAGCGCGCAGCCGACATCCGCGACAACTTTATACCCAGGGCGTACTTGTAAGTCACCTGCACTTTCATATCAGTTTCCTTACATGGCACTAACTTTGCAGGGCATTTTCGCGATTGGTGGCCGATCGGCGGTTTGCGCAGCTCGGATTGTTGATGATGGGCATTCTGGCTCAAGTACATACAGCATTACGATGGATTACGGGCGAGACTGCAAAGAAGACGCCAGCAGGCAGCGAGGAAGACGAAGATGCCAACGATCAATGTCTCGAGACGGAAGCGGCCGACCTAAACAAGTTGGCAAAAGACCATCTTGGCGACGACTTTGGCGAAGTTATTGCCCGGACGGCAGACAGCGACGACGAAAAGGAAAAGGCAAAACTAGAACCGCCAACTTTGTCTTTGGAAAAGAAAACTGCCGCCACTCCCTTGCAGTCAACAAAGAAGCGGCCCCGAGATGACAGCGACAGCGACTCTGGCCATGTCAAGTCGCTCAAGTCGCTGGAAAAACAGCCTTCCAATATCATCGAAACAGAACGTGTCGAGCGGTCCGAAAAGAAGAGAAAGGTGGAGGTCGAGTCGTCCGTTTCCAATTCCGAAGCCAAGGAGACAAGAGATATCTCGGAGAAGAGAGACAAGAAGGACAAGAAAGAAAAGGAGAGAGAAAAGGAAAAGGAAAAAGCAAAGAAGTCAAAGAAAAAGAAGAAGGGCGGCGATGAGTTTGACGACCTCTTTAGTGGACTTTTGTAGGGAAGTCGTTTTGATTTCATCCTTTTTTCTCAGCATTATTATTAACATAGACATGATACCCCAAATACCAGCGATCATTTACGTAAGCATATTTGCAACCAACTTGGACATCACATTAATCACTAGAGCGCGGTAAGGAAAGCATCGATTCTATGATGTTTTTTTATTGTGTTTGTTCTTGTTTTATATCCGTAAAGACTCCTCCAAGTTCCAGCTTTCCTCCCGTATTGTTACCGTGATAACACGCAGCTCTCCTCCACCAATACCTCCAAAACGCCAAAAGAACATAAAAAGCTAAGCAAAAGCTTTCTTGTTTGTTTCCCCTTCTTTTGCTCTTCCTTAGCTCTGCTCTGTTCCTGCATTCGCTCTTTGTTGATATCTCAGCGCACGCAAAAGATACAAGCTTTTGGTTTTCAGAGCAAAAATAAAAACAAAAAAGGCAACGGTGAAAGCAAATCGGAAGCCAAAGGACAGAGAAAAGCAGATAGTGAAACAGAAAAGGCAATAGAAAAAATCAATAAATCAAAAATAACTTGACTACCAAGTAGTAGGTGATAGGAAAAGGGGGATGGGAAATGGAAAGTACAGTTCAACACCTGTCACCTGTAAAAAGGGGGGGTACGATACAAAAGAGGAAACACAAAAGAAAAAGTGATAAAAAACAGGAGACAATACATCAAGTTAGAAACGAAAAAGGGGAGTGAAATGAAAAGCACAGAGAAACCCAGTTGAAAAGTGTAAGAAAATGAAACCACATAAAAAAACGAGTAAAAAACATCAGCCCTCAGCGCGCTCGTCCATCTTGTCGGCATCGTCTTGTGCCTAGCTATGGTACCGGCCGTACGACCAGATGCGAGCGCGCATGTCACCCGAACCAGTGGCAAAGTAGCCGCCCATAGGGCTAGGCGCCACCGAGATGACAGAGTTCTTGTGGCCCTGAAGCATGAGCTGGGTGTTGCCCGTCCGGGGGTCCCAGAACTGGACACCGCGGTCCTTGGAGCCAGACAGGACCCACTGAGCATCGGGCGTGAGTGCGACCGACAGAACAAAGTCCTAGAAGTAACGTTAGTAAGAAAGAAGCACACATAAAACATAAAATAGTATCGTAGTCGGGGGAACTCACTCTGTGACCCTCAAAGGTCCGGACGCACCGGCCACCTTTGGGACCCTGGTTAGGCATGCCACGGGGCGATGCGAGCTCCCACATCTTGATGGTCTTATCCAGACTGCCAGAGACAAGATCCTTGCCGTTGGGAGAGAAAGCGACGCTGTACACGCTGTCCTTGTGGCCATCAGGGCCCTCCAACCGCTCAACGAGGTAGCCGTGCTGGATGTCCCAGACGCGCACGCTCTTGTCCAGCGAACCGGCAGCAACGTACTTGGTGTCGGGCGAGATCGCGACAGTCGTGACACCGTCCTCGATGGTCAGGGTCAGTATGCTCTGGCCATTCTCAATGTCCCACAGACGGACCGTGCGGTCACCAGAGCCCGAGGCAATGGTGCGGCCGTCGCGCGCAAAGTCAAGCGAGTAGATGTCCTGCTCGTGACCAGCAAACGTGTTGCGGATCGTGCGCGACTGGATGTCCCAAACGCGGATCAGCTTGTCCTCAGCACCGGTGGCCAGGTACTTGCCGTCAGGGCTGAAGCAAACGCTGCGAATGTACAGGTCGCCGCCGATATCCGCGGCCTCGTCCTGCAGCACGCAGAGCTTCTCGCCCGTCTGCACGTCGTAGATCTGGGCAGAGCGGTTGCAGCCAGTGGCCACGTACTTGCCGTCGGCGCTGAAGCGGACACAGCACACAACACTCTCGTGCTGCAGGGTGTGGACCAGGTCGACGTCAAGAACACGCGGGACCTGCTGGTTAAAGATAACGAACCAGTCGTCACGCGTCTTCTTGAAGTGGGCGGGTAGCCGGTCGGGGTCGAGCTCGAGGGAGTTGTTGTTGTGCCCGGCAGGGGTCATCTGCATGCGAGCATGGTCAGGCGTGGGGTGCGATGCGACCTGGGGCGACTGGTTGGGGCCCGGGTAGGGGACCGGGGTGTTGATCTGGGGCGTGGCTGGGCCACCCGGGGGAGGACGGCCGATGGGGCGCTTGCCGGGGCCCGGCGAGTTGCTGGGAGGCGGCTGGGACTGGAAGCCGCCCGGGGCGGGGGGCTGGCCGTAGCCTTGCGGCTGGCTGAAGGGGTTCTGTTGCGAAGGCGGCGGTGGGGGAGGAGGGGGAGGGCCTTGCAGGCCTGGCGGGGGCGGCTGCTGCATCTGGTGTTGCGGAGGCTGTTGCTCCTGGGGCGGCGGCGGCGCAAGGCCAGCCTGGCCACCTTGGCCGGCGATGATGGCTGAGAAGACGTTGCTACCCATTCCCAGGCTCGGGGGCTGCGGAGGGCCACCGTGCTGAGGGGGGCCGCCCATAGGACCGCCCTGGGAGGGGGCACCGCCACGGTCGGCAAGCTGGCGGCGGAGAACGGCGATCTCCTCCTCGTACCTAAAAGAAAAGGACGCGTTAGTATCGGCTCCGACGCGGAGAGGAAAAAGACGAGCCTGAGGCTGAAAATGTCGTCATAACCCGTGGATTCGCTTACTTTTGCTTGAGGCTGATGTGAGTCTGCTCCATGGTGTAGACCTTTTCGCGGATCAGCTGCATCTCGTTGACCTGAGCCTGGACTGAAGCGGCGCAAAGAGACTCGGTTAGCTTGACGTGATTCTTTATCAATTTGGGCAGCACGGGTCTGATGACCGATGCGGCTCGACTGGGCTGGACTCACTCTGATGCTCGTAGGTCTCGGCATTGCGAATCTGGGTCTCAAACTCGGTGCGGACCTGGTCGAGCAGCTCGGCCAGGCGGCTGTTAGGGGCCGGGGGCGCGTTGCCCATGCCACGGTGACCGCCACCGCCGTACATAGACATGGTGGAGATTGGGTGACGGGGAACTGAGATGGAGATGAGGGTGGTTTGTGGATGTCGATGATGATGGCGACGATCGAATTGGCGATGTCAACGATGCGCGATGCGATGCGGATGGAGATGCGAAATGCGAGAAGGAGGACAAGCTCGAAACCAAGTCGCAACTGTCGATGAAAAAGGGACAAGGGAGAACGTCCAACGTCGTCGTCGAGCTAGGCGCGATGATGACTGCGTGCAAATCGGCGACGAGGGGGGGTGTTCGTGTCGTGGCCGGTGATAAAAGCTAGGCTAGCAATGCGAATAAGGAGTGGAAGAGAGACGAAGCAAAAGGAAAGGCAACGACAAATGACAAAAAGACAGTCCGTTCCGATCGCGTGGCGATGACAACGATGAGGAGGGACAAGAATTGTTGATGGAACCACTGTCGGGGGGGTTGATTGAAGCGGAGAGGGAGAGAGAGAGAAAGGAGGAGGAGGAGAGAAGAAAAGTGGAAGGGAGGAAAAGAAGGGGAAAAAATTGATCACAGTAGATTTTAGAATGGGTTGGTTTTTGGCGATGCTCTATTGCTTTGTGTCTGGCTGGGCGCGCGGAAGCCACTACCAAGCGGTACACACGCTACGCAGTTAACGCACACATGCACCAGCTGGTGCTAACTAGGGGGGGCCCGGTGGAGGAGAGATGGTGGGTGGGTGTGGGTGGATTTAGGGTGGACGGGGGGTGGATGAGAAGGTAAAAGCTGTCGTGTTTGAGAGAGGGGGGATGAAAAGTAAGGAAGGAGCGAGAGAGAAAAAAGGGAAAAAAGGCAAGAGGCTGGGTGGAGGAAAGCTTGGGGTTTCGGTTAGACCAGGTCGGCTACGGGTCCATAGCTGCCGAAAGGGGTTAGAGCAGAAACATTTTATCGATTTATTCCGGGTGGATTCCTCGTTCTGGAAGGAACTGGGAAGAGGGAAATAGATCCGAGAAAACGACGAAGACAAGAACAAAAGGCAAAAGGACTTCCAGAGGACGTGCATTTTCGTTTCTTGTCTGGAGACGACACGGCAAACAAGACGGCGGCACGCAGCGCCAAACTTGTCTTTTACAGGGGCAAGAAACGTTGGCTCTAATCTATATTAGTCTGTTGGCCGGCAAGAAAACGTGAGTAACCGGAGGTACTCATCATCAAGACGAATATGGATCGATGCTCCGTGTTTTGCACAAAGAATACAAAATGACTGTCCCACGCGGCGATGCAATACCGCAAGGGATAAAGAGAGGAGAGGGTGGGTGCGGAATACAGAGTAAGAACACGCCCATGACATGGCGAATATATGTCGTACGAAGTATCTTGGAGGATGACCTTACAGAGTGCTTTGTTCCTTCCGTTTGTGCTTGTTTGGTGGTACTCCATATCTTGCCTGCACTTGCATTTATCGAATTTACCGGCGTAGCGTAGTACCTTCCGTTTCTCTTGTTTTATGTATCTTACAATGTATCTTATTCTGGAGGCGTGAGATACAAACAAGATACTCAGGACCAAAATACACACCCAGTACTCCGTACTTGCCTCGGTGGGGGCCGTGCGTTCAGGCCTGAGAGCCTCTCACCCTGGAACTGTTCCTGTCCTTTTCCCTCTCTTCTTTCGTGCCTTTTTTGCTGTGCGCGCATGGGGTGTCAAAATGGAGTCGTCCCAGGCAGAGTGGAGACAAGGCACAGTCAGAGTGGGGCTATGGAGTTGGGGGAAAGAAAGAAGGAGGAAAAAGGAAACAGAAACATGAGCACCTCAGAAACCACAGAACCTGCAAGAATGAGTGAAGGGAAGCCGTGGCCACCGCGCCAGGCTAGGCTAGGGGTGGTCCACTAATCGTAGCGCGCAGGAAGAAAATTACCCACTGCTAGTTCCATGGCGAAAGGAGGGCAGGTGCCACTCCATTTGTGCAGCGCGTGGACCGTGTGTGATGGGAAGGTACGTACCTCTTGTACCCCTGTGTATGAGTAATGTACCTGCTGCGTGAGGGACGGTGAGAAGGCTCATAAACAACCAAGGACTTACGTGGTGTGGGCCCAAAATGTACATCCAAGGTACACTAGTGCGACCTCTGCCCCGAAATGGGACATGTGTGTTGCCCTGGAAAAGGGAACCACCCGTAATCGTACGCAATTGGGAGGGAAGTAACCTACGCGCAGAGGTGTATTCTGTGTCACGGCCTCATGGGCCTGCACCAGAAAGTACCAATGTATCTTACTACTCAAGTAATACGGAGTACCTTTTTTGCTGATGGACCCCGGTCGAGTGTTTCTTGCCGCCTCTCTCACTTCCATTGTCGTTCTCGCCATTTCCTATTTGCCATTTTGGTTTGCGCCCGCGCTGTTGCCTTGACCGGTTCATGGTTTGCGTCTTTCCTTTTGATTCTGCATCTCCACCCGGCCTCTCGGCAAGTCTATCTGTCCTCAGGAAACGACAGATGGGTGATATCATGTCTGCTTCACCCCTTCTCTCACACCATCTCCGTCTCATCAAGCGGTTAGACATGATCTGCAGCTGGTTGGAAATGCACGAGTCAGCCCTCCGCGCACGGGGCGTAAAGTCATAAAGCAAGTCAAGGAGCAAAGGGGGATAAACAATGCGGTCAAAAAATAAAAGGCATCCCACGGACATGCCCATCGTCTGCTGTCTTTTCGACAGGGCAAACAGAGCCGGTGGGCACTGCAAGTGAAAGAAAACGGCTCATATGCTTGTGGATGTTGTATTTTTGCTGAACAGCCATATCGAAAGTGCATATATGGTGTGCCTTCCAAGGGCATATTGTGGAATGTATCTTATCTCCTTTTTGCAGCTTGCAGTCTGCAGTCAACACATTTGCACTTTAGCCCCTGCCTTATTGCCTTCTCCGCTATTGGCGGCAAAGCGAGGTATCAATGATGTGATAGGATTTTGTTTTTAAGTTATTTGTTATATCCCCTGTCCAACTCCTGGATTCGGTATTGCCAACGCTTCCCAAATTCTAGGCAACTTTCTAGCTTCTTGCCAAATCCCACGACCGGAGCGTCTGGGACGGGTATCGCTGGGGTGTGACTTGTGCAATCTCGGCCATCGAGTGCGCGGTTGCAATCTCCTCGGCCGCCTCGTGGAAGCGGTATACCTGCGCGTTGTCGGTCGGAATCAGGCGATCTCTCAGAGCAAGCAGCGTCTGTGACAACAAGGGTGCATAACCATAAACTCTCTTGAAAATCGCCCATAGGACCCGCCCAAAGGGCCCATACTGCAAAATGTTGGCATAGATGTCACCGTCGCCAACCGCTGGACGCGGGGCCGACAAGGCGTGCTGCAGGTCCTGGATCTCCTTCTTAATTGCAGTCACAGGGATGACGGTGCCCGCTGGGTCGTGCTGCTGGATGCACCGCAGCATCTTGAGCAGCGCCAGATCGGCCAGCGCCTCGTTTGGCTCAATGACCTTGGTCGCAAAGGTCCAGTTCGCCAACAACCGCTCGGGCCAGCTGGCGCCAGTCCGGAAGAAACGGAAGCGCTGCCGGCCCAGGTCGTAGTGCACGCCCGGCAGCCACTCCTCGTGGATCCCGGGCAGGGCCGGATCCTTGCGAGAAACGAGGCAGGGTTGAAAGATAAAGATGCGGTCGTGCAGCGACACAAAATGGCAGACCTGGTCGACAACGGAGGACACCTGGTTGTCATAAAAGGCGGCCCACTCGAGACCGATGCCCCACTGGAAGTCGGGGATGCCCAGCGAGCCGACCGTGTCGAACAGGCCCAAGAAGCGGACCGGCGGGCGGCGGCGTGGTTCGCCGTCGTCTTCGTCGCCGATCAGCGGCCACGACTTGCGCCTGCGAAAGGCCCTGGACTGCTCCGAGTCGGGGCGGTGGACGTCGTAGCGCGAGCGGTACCGGCGGTAGACTTCCTTGCAGAGTATGTCTGTGTCGGCGTCCGTGTCGCATTTGCGGATGATGCCGCAGTTGTTGATCATGCCGGCCACGCACCGCACCGTGTACGCGCCACGGCTCAGCCCAAAGAGCCAGATCTCGGCGTCTGCCGTGTAGTTGTCGACGATGAATCTATAGGCGGAAATGCACTCGGTGGCAATGTCCTGCCCCGTGATGCCGTTGAAGAGGTAGTCGAGGAACGTGCTATTGAGACCGACGCCATGGCGGTAGCGAGCATGCAGAGTGGGCGCGTCAGCGGGTGTGTGGAGTGTGTACTCATCTTCGGAGTTGGGACGGTCGATGGGAATGCCGATGCTTCGGGCGAGGCGGTAGATGTTGGTCTGTGTGCCCGTCTCGCGGCCGCACCAGGTCCCGTCGCTGAGAACAACAATACGCTGCATGCCGTCTCGTCGCGTTGTATCTCGATGAGAGTAGAATATTAGAAGGGAGTTTTGTGTGAAGAAATGAATCAACGGTTTCTGTTTCTTTCACGACCAGCGGACGCGATCGACTTATACGTCGGCCTGGGAAACAAAACAAAGCGATAAAAGAAGGTGGCTTCTTGGCAGCTGAAGAGCGCCGAAAAAAGGGTGTCAAGAATGTGACCTGCGGCGTGTCTTTCGCGCTGGAGAAACGGATCTGTTGTTGCTTTTTCCAAGACATTCAATTCAGCCCCGAAAATATGAATGTAAAAGGCCAACGTCCGACTTGGCAAGTCGTGCCCGGAGTGCAAGTCTGGATGGTCGACGACAAGAAACTCGAACATGCTCTCCGTGACCTCTGCCTTCGGCTCCAGACGTCATGGATGGTAGGCATTTTGTCGATGGCGCCGTTAGCTCCCGCTCGCCCAGTCCTTTTCGGTGTCGATCGGCACATCCCTTGCAAAACCGTCGTCGTCGTCGCCATCCTCGCCATTCTCGTCTGGAAGCTTTTAAGGAGGATTCTTCATACATCGTTCAAGAAAGCCGAGCTCGTTCAACTGCAGCATCCTGTGTTCTTCCGCAAGGCTTTGCTGAAGTCGTACTGGTTCGTAAACGGTGGCGGCGCGCGATGGCGACGTTTAGAAAAGCCTCGACCGTAATGGTATGGGGTTTTGTCGGGCAGTAAAGAGTGGTGTGTTGTTCGATACTTGTATATCTTTATTTTGTTTACACAGAGGTGCACAACATGTGAAGCAGGCAAGTGCTACAGACAGTGCCGCTTATGTCAGCCGTCTCGAACAGTACATATGTAGTCGGCACTCCGTCGTTCTTGCTCATCGAATTAGGCAAGAACGGAACACAGGACGACATCAGCTACCCAAGCACCAAACCAAGCGGGCGCCTTTCTAGTTTCTTTAGAGAGTGGACGTTCATCGATCTATCCGCGTCGGCCATAATTCCCCTCTACACTACCCAGCCCTCGACCCCAGGGCTGCTCATTTCTCTCACCATGGATTCTCTCATCACCAGAGACGATTTTACTCTTTCAGCTCCAAAAGATCGTTCACAAACTCATACTGCGGAATAGGGAACACGCAGAAGTTCTACAACGACCACCACAGCAATGGACTCTGAAGTCGCTCCCGACGTCATTTTTACCGATGTAGCCACCATTTTTACCTTGGTGGCCAGCCTTCAACGGCGACCCGGCGGGGATGACACGCTCACCGTCGGCCATGTCACGCCCGCCGACTTCCGTGCTATCGAGAAAGAGCGCGACCGCCGCCTTGGACACTCCCGCCTGTTCTACCAGCCCATTGAGCGGGTGCTGGTGATCACAGTGCCGACTGCTCCCCACGAACAAATGCACGCTATAATCTACGACGACATCTACGAAGCCATGGTGAAGATGGACGTCAATCGTGAATGGGCCTCAACACAGTCCACCACACTGGATCCACCCGACGGCTCCTCCGGACAAGCAGACTCGGCCGGGCTGCCCTGGTCGTCGCGAATTCCAGGCGATTGGCCGACGCTGGTTATTGAATCCGGCTTCAGCCAAACCATGCCCTCGTTGCGCGTGAAAATGCGGTGGTGGTTTTCAGCCTCTTCCCACCAAGTCAAGGTTGTTATCCTCGTTAAGATGGAGGCTACGCAGGAGCGGATAACCATCGAAAAGTGGGTGGAGGAGGTGGTGCCGGGCCGACCAGGTGCAACCAGTACGCGTTCGATAACGCGTGCCGGTTTGATTGCACTTCGGCCGGTCTGCCAGCAGACGATCAATATCGATTGGTCTGGGCCGGAGCGCCTGGAGCACACCCCGCGCCAGAATCGGACAGTGTCCCAGTGTCGAGTGGCTGGTGGACCACTCATCATTGGGTTTTCTAAACTCTTTCTCCGCCAACCGACGGGTCAGGAGCACGATATCACGATCAGCGAAAGCCGCCTCCAAGATTTGGCAGCGTGGATTTGGCAAACGGTGTGAGCCTGTGCAGGCGCATGACAAGGCAGGGCAACGTGTGCCAAAAACGGATTGTGTACTCCGTACTCCGTACGGAATAGGTGCTTAACAAGAGGATACAACCAACATGGCAAAAGAACCCAAAGACAAACGTGCCAGCCTCCGCCTTGTCTCTTTTTATTTCCTCTTTTGTTCCGACGTATCGCCATGGAGGTGGTTACAATAAGAAATAAGGGGTGCGTGGATGCTTACTGCATGCTGCATGCTGCAGTTGCATCTGCATGTATCTCATGTACGTCGTGGGCATGTGCAGCGTCTTAGTTTCTACTTTTTTTTTGTAACCTTTCGAAAGGCTGCAGTTTTCAGCATGCAGGAGGAGGAGCCAACGCACATAATACACTCACTTATCCTGCATATCCCCCAGCTCAGCCCACGAGACGAAAAAAAGAAAGACAAAAGAAAACAACCAACATTAATACAACCGAGGTGGTCATCTTGATTCTTGACACGCTTTGCATCTTCGTCCGTGTCGTGTGCATCAGAAAAAGGAACGTCAGGCTGGGAAACGATAAAAAAAACAAAAAGGCGGTCGGCGGTTTGTGCAAGAGGTGTGAGCGTATTATCTGATATATTACAACGTAAATAAGATACCTTGTGTTGCGATATCCGATGTGATATGTCTGCAACCAACAGGGCAATTACATTTTGGTTCGGGCGGACAGAAGGACAAAATAAAGACAGAAGGAGGGTGTGTGCGTGGGATGTACTTGTACGTGCGTTGAGCACAAACTGCATTGTGTCTCTGTGCTTCCGTGTCTGTTCTCCAGCCGGGTCTGGGCAAAACAAAGTCAAATCCACAGATTAAACAAAGTGGACAAGGAGACACAAAAACACAAGAGGGAGGGTAGTGTGTGAAGGGGTGTGGCTTCCAGACTTCCGCATATATATTGCCTCTCAACCGGAGAGGGACAGAAAGGGAGGTGACTTAATATGTGACCTCGTTTTATTATTTCATCTAATCACAAACTACCAGACCGGCATACAAACTGGAAGAACAGGCTTACCTTTTCGTCTTTTTATTCCGTAAATTGGCGGCATCCAGAAATTTAAACTGATAATATTAACTTGCACCCTTAATAATAGATGAAAATAAATCATGAACTCTTAAATAAAATCAAAACAAATAAAAGTACAAATAAAATGAAGACCAAAAGGGAGATATAAGATAAGATAAAATAAAATTCAGGGATACGCGGGAGACATCTTGCAAATGACGGGATGATATTGTTCGGAAGAGATGACACGGCCAAATCCGTGCGATTCAGACCAAGTATCGTCATTATGATTCTACGCCCCATCAGCATTTATCCCTGCCATTGAACGTCAACATGGCAGTCACATCCTTCCTTATGTGGCCCGCCTTATCTCCTCCTTTCTATTTTCCGATCACGTACTTTGGCCAAAGGAAGACGATGTTGCGGGGGCTGTATGTTGACACACGTATTACAACCTCAGAAAACACCACTATTGTCGTACGGTCCATGCAGAGATTATCTAGTCATACCATCGACCGTTTAGCTACTCAATATGCCTGTAACCTTTCTCATTTCATGTTTGTCTTAAGTACTTGTCAAACGTTTTCATCTGTTTTTTGTGGGTTTTTTATTTTTTATTTTTATAAGAAGATATATACGGACCGTTTTATTTTAAACACAAGGCACACTTTGACACACACACAAGAAAAACAAGGGCGGACAAAACATGGGGAGACAATAGACACACAAAACAGGAGTAAAAAGACTTTAGTTCGAACCGGGAAAAGGGGAGGGTGGTATAAGAATGCCTCTCGACCTCTCCATCCCTCCAAGCGTACTGCATCTTCTTCGTCCCATCAACCATCGACAGCCAGAGAGACCCAACGTGTAGCCGAACAAAGATGGCCAAAACCGATAAACCAGACCAGAAGAAACAAGGACGATTTGAGTCGAGAAGAAGTGAAAAATAAATCCTCCCGTGAGGGGGCAGGAGCGTGAGCTCTAGAAGAAAAAAATGAATAAAAATGTTTGAAAAAAAGATTCCGGAACTCCATCAACCTTTCGCCACCGAGACTGACATCCCTGAACTTCGTTTCACGGAAGACGAGGGTGCGAGACTTGGGATGAGAATGGGATCAAAAGCAGAGTGAAATGCTCCAGGGGGAATCATAAAAGAAGAAGTGAAAAAGTGTAAAAATCAAAAGAAGAATAATAAAATAAAGACTCAAATTGAAGCTTGTCCCTTGCTGGTTCTGGTTTTTGCGATTGTTTTTGAATTTGTGGCGCACCTTATATAAGAACATTCGGACGGACACAGGAAAAAAGGGTACTCATGACACGAAAAGAAGAGTCGAAGAAAGAGGAAGAAAGCTCGGAGAGAAGAAGGAGGGCGAGAGGCAGGGCGTGGCATGAAGGGAATGGCCGGGAAGACATAACCTCCATGCCTTCAAGAGACTATCATAAACAACCAATCTAGTTGTGCTTGGCGTTGCCAGTCTTCTTGCCAGCATGGTGAGGCTCACGAGCCTCAACATCACGGCCCTGCTTCTTGCCCGTCTTCTTGCCGGCGTGGTGGGGCTCGCGAGCCTCAACATCACGGCCCTGCTTCTTGCCAGTCTTCTTGCCAGCGTGGTGGGGCTCACGGGTCTCGAGGTCAACATCCTCGTGGTCGGCATCGACGTCCTCGTGGTCATCCTCCTCGACGTCGCGGCCCTGCTTCTTGCCGGTCTTCTTGCCAGCGTGGTGAGGCTCGCGGGTCTCGACATCGCGGCCCTGCTTCTTGCCAGTCTTCTTACCGGCGTGGTGGGGCTCGCGGGCCTCGACGTCACGGCCCTGCTTCTTGCCGGTCTTCTTGCCAGCGTGGTGAGGCTCACGAGTCTCCAGGTCGACGTCCTCGTGGTCAACGTCAACATCCTCGTGGTCGTCCTCCTCGACATCACGGCCCTGCTTCTTGCCAGTCTTCTTACCGGCGTGGTGGGGCTCGCGGGCCTCGACATCGCGACCCTGCTTCTTGCCGGTCTTCTTGCCAGCATGGTGGGGCTCACGAGCCTCGACCTCGACGTCGCGGCCCTGCTTCTTGCCAGTCTTCTTGCCAGCATGGTGGGGCTCACGGGTCTCGAGCTCAACTTCCTCCTCATCGTCGGCCTCGGCATCCTCGTGGCGGGCGTGCTTGGCGTTGCCGGTCTTCTTGCCGGCGTGGTGCGGCTCGCGGGTGTCGATCTCCTTGACCATGGGGACGGCCATGGCCGGAGCAGCGAGGGCGATCAGAGAGGCGACATTGCGGGCAGACAGGGCCCGGACACCGCTCGAGGGCTGGAAGCCGTAGACGGCAGATGTAGCAGCCAGGCCACCAAGGACCAGCTGAACGAGCGTGGGAGTATGCATCTTAAAATATATAAAGAAAAAAAGATGTGGGTGGGGTGGTAGTGAGCGAGTTTGCGTGAGTTTCAAAAATGAGAAGGTTTAGAGAAAAAGACAGTAAAACTTTGCTGACCGGCAGCTGAAATAAAAATATGTACAGCTTGAAAAGGAGTGGTTGCAAAGAAAGAAAAAAAGAAGAAAAGAAATCAATTCCGAGTCAATAGACGCCAGCGGGATGAAGAACAAGAAAGAGAAGAAGAACGAAATAAAGAAGATATCATAACAGGACGAAGTCTCGGCAAGATATATAGGAAAATCAGAGACGAGACAGGAAAAAGGAAGGGACGGGCGAAGAGGGCCACGAGGGACATACCCAGAGGGAAAGGTGAAGAGCAAAGAGCAAGAGACTCCCGCTCATCATACATGCTTAACCAGAGGCGATCAACATGTTCGGTCGGCTACTCTTGCCTATCGAGCAAAGCCTCCCTCGCTATAGCTACCCCCTTTGCTTGCGTGCTTGTGTGAACTTTGTGTGCGTGTTTGCGGGTGTGAGTACGTGTGTGCGTGCGTCGCTCTCGCAATTGGGTGCACAGAGATGAGGTAATGCAAGGGTGTGGAGGACGGGAGGTGAACTCGCCGTAGGGCGGTACACTGAAGTTGGCGACGAGACGATGCTTCAAACCTGATCGGTGGAGTCGAGACGTGTCTCACGATGGAAACAGTCAAAGGGTGCACGGTGTGCTATTGGCTATTGGCGGGCTGTTGGCGATTTGCCTATGTTTTCATTTGGGCAATGTTTCTTTCTTCTTTCCTTTTTGTCAAACCGAGACCTGTCGGGGGGAAAGGGGAAACGGGAAGTGGTAGAAGGCGCAGGGCCCTTGTCCGGGGCACGAGCTGTGCCGCCAATGCTTGGTTTCCACACTTTTTTTCTTCTTTCTTTCTGGGATTCTCTCCGGAAGGTTATGTCTTGGCTTGATGAATCGATGCTGGAACATCCATAGTTCACGATGTTCGTGGTACAGCAAGAAAATAAAGAATAGCCGGCGACGCGGGTCAAGCCTGCCATCCACTTGAAGGCATTGCTGGGGCGTAGACAACATGGGATGGATCGCAAAATTGACGAAGGAGAATAACACACGGGGCGATGTTTGTTGATGAGACTCGATATTCTTTCGTTGTTTTCCATATCTCACCCCTCGTGGCTTCTATTTTCCCCCTTTTTTCACCATTCTTGCCGTGTGTAATATTTCCCCTCCGGTTTTATTGGTGCATGACCTGAACACCCACTGCCGGTTATTGTTACTGACACTGGATGCAGGACAACAGAGCGACGGCAGAGGACCGTGTTTGGGGGATAAAGTCGCTGGATAGGTTTGTGAGGAATACGCGAAAGTGGATAGGATTGATCGTCGAGTTTCTTGCCAAGGGGCATCAACATGAACAAAAAGGGAAGGCGAGACGATGAGGCAGCGACAGACGGGCAAGCGATTGTGCGGGAACGACTGTGAACATGGGACACGATGTCTTGGCATCCCAATGCCTCCTTTCAATGCCTTGGCTCAGCTCCGAGCGCCACCTCGAACGCGAAAAAGGATAGAAGAGACATGAAAATATCAGGAACAAAGATGGGAATCCCGACAGCGAGTCAAACAAAAAGCATTACAGAATTGGATGTATCATGGTTGTCAAGAAAATAAGACATGACTGGATGTGGCAGATGACGCCTTGATTGTGCGAGGTGAAAATATGCTGTTGAAACAAAAACAGAGACCGGAAAACAATGCAGTGGCAACACAAGAATACATAAAAGACGGGGCACCGAGTGACGTAGAAAGCAAAAGACAAGGGACCAGATCTGAATTAGATCTTTGGAGTAGCTGGGCTGCACGGAGTGCGTGGCTTGTGCAGGCAGATTCGTGGACATGCATCATCGGATTGCGCGTGCTGGCGAGAATCCAGGCCACAAAAGACCCCAGAGCCCTGTAAACCTTACCTGCACTAACAGACGGCTTCCCGAATCCGTTGTCGTATTCGGCAGTTTCCTCTTGCGGTTCTCGTAAATGGAACGTGAAAAGAAGAAAAAAGAAAAGCGTAAAGGAGGGGAGGGAAGGCGCTGCGCACTGGCGCCCTGCTGACAGTGGGTGGAAACTCGACGGTCTGGCCGGTTGAGGCTCAACTGGTGTTGACACAGAAGCTAAAACATCGTGGGGCTTTGTAAGAGGGCAGCAGAACAGTTCTGAGGCGGAAGAAATATGGACGAGGCAAAGCGGTGCGAGACACAGAGAGTAATACGGCATACGGGATATGGTACTGAACGAAGGAAGAGACGAAGAGGGTAAGGTAGAGTGTGGCAGGTATGGAATGATCGCCTTGCATCGAAGCCCGCATGGAGTTTCCAGAGGCAGAATGTCGAGAGATCGGGTTTGAAGAAGGAGAGGGGCGGGGACAGTGACTGAGGTTGATAGCAGATAACGACGATAATATGAGGCTGCGAAACGACGAGAAAGGAGAAAAGGAGAATAGGAGAGAAGGCAAAGATGTCAATATTCTGGGGAATGGGTCTTTCGAGGTAGGTACGAAGGACGCTCATTGGCTGTTGCAGGCTGAAACATCATTGCTGTGTCATCAGGAAGGAGCGTTGCAGCGAAACGCCAAAATATGGCAAGAGCAACCGGTGGATTGAGGCTCGGTTGCATAAATGGCAGGCGCGACGGGTTTCAAATAGCCCAGGATGGAGCAGCAACACGGCACCTTCCTCTCTTTCCAACGAGAATATCATACTTTAAGACCTGGGATATTTTGATGAGAAATCATACATTGGGGACAGGCAAACATTTATCGTCGCTGTCCATACTGAACAGCTCCACATTCAGCACGTCGGTCTTGATACAAATGTGACGATGCCTAGCCTCTGCGTTATGTTTGCAAAGAAGGCAAACAAACAAGACGCGAATTAGCACAATTTCTGTCGCGACTTACACCAAGAAATGAACTGACCTACTAGAGCATTTTTATGAGCTCGAACTGGAAAGACGAACGGCAAAATCGGCATTGGAGATGCACGCACTGAGGCTTGAGAGAAAGCGAAGCTTCTGACGGACACGGGATACGCGGGCCAAGGCAAATCTGATAGACATGAATTTTTCCTGCGTTCCTGACGATCTTTCAGATTTATTACAGTCATCAACTATTTTACAGCAGCTTTGTGCTTCATCGAGTCCCAGGACGCATGGAGCCTGTGCCGCTTTGGGTCCCAGGTTGGATTGGCCCCTGAGAATGGCCGGACCCAGTTTTTGTGTTAGTCGCCAGCCAATAAGGTCGTATTTACCCTCAATGCTCGTTCCAGATCACGGACATCAAACGTTTCAACATCGCTTCACCTTTCCTCAGAGAAAAAATGGCCATGTGAGTTTTCTTTCTTTGCCCTTTCCACTATTTTCAGCATCGTCGGTCATTTTTTGCTTTCCTTTGGTTCTGCTGCTGCTTGTTGATCGAGCATCTGCCGTGTCCTTCCCCAGCACCTCTCTATCTTTTCTCTCATTTCTCATTGTTTTCGCGTCATCTTTCCCCAATCGCATCTTCCAAGACGTGCCAACTGCTCGTGATCTTCTCTCATCTCGTCGAGCCATCTGCGCGAACCTGACTATCCTCTGTCGCTCTTTCTTGGCCCACGTTTTTTCTGCCCTCGTCTTTCTTTGCCTTTTCGCTTGGGTGGTCCCTCTCTCTTTATGGTCTTTTGGACTTGACCCATTCTTTCATTCCTTGCTTCCCTGGCCTCTCTGCGTGCGACTCTCTTCCCATCCACTCTGGCTATTCTTGTCTCGCCTTGGTCTTGAACCTTACCACTTCTCCTTCTCATTCTCCTTTTGTGGCCTGTTCTCCTGTCACCTATCGAACTATCTTTTCCCCATCTCTTGCCCCGTCCGTGCACTCTGCGAGTTGCCCTTTCCCACACACAATCTTGTCCCATTTGGCCCTTTTCTCTATCTTTGTTTTAATCTGGACTTGCCTCTTGCTTTTTATTTTGTTTGTTCTTTTTCTGTCCAAGTCAAGCGTTTTGTGAGCCAGTCTTGTCGATCTAGACTTGTTCGCTGCGACCCTTCCTTCGTCTTCTTCTTCTTCCATCAACAGTGCTGTGCACGACCGACACTCTTTAATTGCCTCTTTTCTTTTTCTATCCTTGGCTGTGCCAACTGTTTACCTGTCGACGACCTCCACTACCATAACCGACATCCTCTTCTCCCCTTGACTCCTCAGCACATCATCCATCATGTCGAAGGTCTACCACTCCCTCCCTCTCGACGAGGAGAAGCTCGACGATGACTCGGCCACCTATACCTCCACCACCCGCACACTAAGCATCGACTCGGATTCGGAGCGTGCCGGCTTTGTGCCGAAAGTGCGCCGGCGACTGGCCCAGCACTGGATGTGGCTCGGCCATGCCATACTGTTGACGACATCGGTCACACTGTTCACGCTGTCATTCTGCGCGCGGAACGCGAAGCCCAACGATGCCATATACACCAGTGCATACTCTTCATATTGTAGGCACCCCCAGATCCGAAAAGAAATACCGATGTGATGGACTAGTTGGATGAAGAAAATGCTAACATGACGATAGCTCCCGCCGCTGTTGCGGTCCGTTATGAGACGACACGGTTCTCGAACCTGACGCCCGTTGTCGAGGGCCCCTTTGTGGGCTTTGGTCCCGAGGTTGACCTGGCCTGGGACTACATTGCAAACGACAGTAAGTTGAAGGATGGTGAAGGATGGTAGACATGGAAAGGAGACGATGGCGGGTTGGGAAAAGAAAGGAGAAAGGGAGAGAGAGTGAGGAGGCAAGCAAACGAAATGGAGACGGATGAACGTGACCTTGCTGACACAAAAAACAGTCGGAGATACGATGATCTCAGAAGAGGAGCTCGACAAACTCGGCCTGCCACGGAACTCGCTCAAGATCACTCACCCTCGCACCGGTGAAGTCGGCTACCGTGCCGCTCTCGAGGTCTTCCACCAGCTGCACTGCCTCAACCTGGTTCGGCAGGCGGTGTACAAGGACTACTACAAGCAGCACGGCGGCGACGTGGGCGGGGCCGAAAGCAAGGAGGACCTGATGGGTCACGTCGGTAAGTTCCAGAAGAAGCAGCCCAAGCCGCCAAGTTTCCACTCTGCAAGGATAAGCACCCGGCATGTTTGTCTCCGAAGCTAACAAAAACAGACCACTGCATCGAGACCCTGCGGACCAACCTGATGTGCCAGAGCGACATTGGCATCTTCACGTTCAAGCTGTTCCCGGAATATGGGTTTGCCGACGACGACTACTGGCCGGACTTCAACACGCTGCACACCTGCCGCAATTTCGAGGCAGTCCGGGCGTGGGCCGTCGAGCACACGGTTGCCTGGGACCACAACGTATAAGCTGTGTGTTTGGTTTTCAAGCACTTCGTGTGTTGAGGCTGTTTGCTGCGAATGTACATATCGATTTCGAAATTTGTGCAGCAAACAGTGGTTTGAAAGATGTTTCGTATATTTGTGGCATCGTATTGGGCGTTTCTATTCGACAAAAACCACTTTTCTTTTCGTTCTCAATGCTCTTGGATCTGTATCTGTTGCAGGTTCCTTGCCATCTTACTTATTTCACGTTCATATTTGTTTTTATTAGACACAAACATTTTGTCGACAGCTCAGCTCACCGTTCTTTCCATGACTCGGCGTCTGCCGTGGTTCGTTCCTCCCTAACGCGATGTGATTGGATATGACTTGCCTGCCAAAAAGGTCACTGTGTAATACCTTCCAATATGATGTTGCTCCTGCCATTTCCCTTCCAGAATCGCCCTTTCACGTTCCCAATTTCCAGAAACCCCACAAAAACAGCACCATAATTCTTAAAGGGGCGGCCCCACCCCAACGCTTTTTTTCGTGCATGCCATTTGGAGAACCACGCCATTTTGTCTGCGAGAAACTGTGCTTTTGGTGTACCGGCTGCTGGCCTTCCCGTCCGGTGGTGCAGCGAATTAGCGCTGCCCGTTGGGGCAAACCAACCCCGAGTACGAGCAACGCGCGGGCGCATCACCAGCTTTCACAGCTGGCAATATGGCAATACCCATTCTTATTCTCATTCCATGGACGTCCACTTGCTTCTGCATTTGATTACGCCGCAGAAGGCCGAACTTACTTTGCGGAAGGCACGCCCTGGAACCAGTCCCATTTACAAGGAAAACAGCCGAGAAAACAGGGGGGAACAGGTGGGAAAGAGCGACTGGTGATCTGATTTTACTGGAGCTGGGAAAGAGCTGGCCTGTGATCGCGATGGAGAACTTCAAACGTCGAACACCGAAGTGCGAGACAGTGCGCCCATTGGCTTATGTGCTTGATATAAGAGCCCGGTGCATCCGTTCTTGCGTGGGCAGTCTGTATTTGTTTACGCTTATTCGTTCCTGCGAGGGCTTCCCTAATCACCAGCACATCTTGTTTCCCTCTCGGGGTTTGTACCGCCTCGTTCGTCTTTTGCCTTTCGCTGCTTCCATTTTTGGAAAGAGAGATCTGCTCCTGCCACGACAGGCCACGGCACGACACGTTTTCCCCTCGCTCGCTATCGCTATCTCGACTTTGTTTCTCTGCCGTTTGCTCTTTCCACGAGTTGGACAAAACAAAGGTGCACCGTGCAAACTGATCTGCGCCACGGTGTGTTGACAACAAAAATCGCATTTCCGGCCGCCGCATAGCTGAACCGCATCACTGCACCTGCCGTCGCGTCCACTGGCAATTGGCTCTTCTGTGTGCCCGTGTGCAGTGTGAACAGACCCTGCCACCCAGTATCCAAGAAATTCACGGGCGGTGAGTGTCATTGCGGAGGCGAGCAGACACCAAGACCAGGCACTGGCAGTCTGGCATACATTTTGCCGCGGACTATTGCACTGTCCAAGGTCTTTTCTACGCTGGTTAACTCCGACCAATTCGCTCCTCCGACGTTGAGCGAGCACAGTGCGCGGCGCATCCGTCCAGGGGGAAACAGAGCCGTCTGGCTGTCATTCAGATCTGATAACCCAAAGAGGAAGGGAGCAAGGGGAAAAGAGGGTCCTCAAAATTACGAGTACGAACAGGCGAGCCCACCCAAGAAACTTTTTTGCAGTCTGCTTTTTTGCTGGAGCGGGCGGAGATTTCAACAGTCCGCCACCACCCCAATACGGTGTTTTCAGCATCATATAATAGCAAATCGTCGCACCACCACACCACTCCCTTTCCCTTTCCCTCCTCTCCGCCTTTCGGCGTCGATTCTCTCTCCTTTTCTTCTTTGTTTCTCCTCTTTCGTCCTCTCTTTTCTTCCGCCAACATCGTCTCGACATCTTCTTTCGTTTTGGAGCGCGTCTTTTGTCTCCTGATATCGAATCGACACCCTCGTTTTTTCTGTGCCTCCCACGGCCGACCTCCTATTCGCGTTCCTGAATCGCGCCCTCCCAATTGACTCCCCTCCTTCTTGGCCTGAGACCCAGACTCCGATTGGGCTTACGTTCGTGTGTTCGACACAGCCAATAACCACCAAATCCTTCTGTCGCGCTCACCAGCGCCCCTTTCAGCCGCCATGGATATCGCACTTGAGCTGATGGACCAGTTTGTGTTCGACTACGCATACTCGGCCATCTTCCCGCCGCACGCCGGCGCGTACAAGGTCGACACTGCCGGCTTTGCCTCCAATGCCACGGCGCAAGCCTTCTCGACGTGGTCGTACAAGCCGTCCAGTTTCCTCTTCACTCTGGAGCCGACGAAATATGCATACCTCACATCAGTGCCGCGCGACAATGTGTTCCGCCAATATTTCTCCCTCTTCTTGATCACATGGTGAGTTTGCCGCGCGCCGGTTCCGTTCGGGCTCTCTCTTGGTATAGACGAGTTTATTGACACGTTCTCCTCAGGTTCTTCGGTTTGTTGACCTACTTCATGTTCTCAAGCATGTCCTACTTTTTCATCTTCGACAAGAAGACTATGGAGCACCCCAAATACCTCAAGAACCAGGTCTGGCTGGAGATCAAGCAGGCCAACAGCGCCATGCCCGTCATGGCCCTCCTGACGGCGCCCTTCTTCCTCGCCGAGGTGCGGGACTACTGCAAGATGTACGAGCACACCGATGACGGCCCTGGCCGCTGGTACGACATTGCGCAGATCCCCTTCTTCCTCTTCTTCACCGACATGTTCGTCTACTTCATCCACCGCGGCCTGCACCACCCACGCATCTACAAGTACCTGCACAAGCCGCACCACAAGTGGATCATGCCCACCCCCTACGCCTCGTACGCCTTCCACCCCGTCGACGGCTGGATGCAGAGCCTGCCGTACCACTTCTTCCCGATGTTCTTCCCCCTGCAGAAGTGGGCCTATCTGTTCCTCTTCGTCTTCATCAACTTCTGGACGATCATGATCCACGACGGCGAGTACGTCTCCAACAACCCGGTCATCAACGGCGCCGCCTGCCACAGCATCCACCACCTGGCCTTCAACTACAACTACGGCCAGTACTTCACCCTCTGGGACCGCCTGGGCGGCAGCTACCGCGAGCCCGAGCAGGAGCTCTTCGACAAGAAGACCAAGATGTCCAAGGAGACCTGGAAGAAGCAGATCAAGGAGATGGAGGTCATTGTCAAGGACGTCGAGGGCAAGGACGAACGTGTCTACGACCCGGTCGACTCCGTCGAGCCCAAGAAGACCAAATAAACCCAGATCTGATCCTCCAAGGAAAAAGTGTTGTCAGTTATGTTTTGGACTCAACTCGGGTCCCTTACATTTTTTGGCATTCTTTCCTCCTATTAATATCACACACACCCTCGCATCTCGCGGCTTGTCATTTGGTCTGACCAACGGCAACCGCCATCTCCCCCCCTTTTTGATTTCAAAAAGTGCATCGGAGCACAATGTGCTCTCTCTTTTCACAAGAGTTTTATGACAGAAAAGCCCCATGTTTTTATCAAGTGTTCATTGCCCCCCAAAGAATGTCCTGTACATATTTATCATTTTTTGTTTACTTCGTCTTTTCCCACATTTTCCTTTTTACTCCTCATTGTTGACACACACTGGCCATAGTAGTTGGCCATCTATCACTTTTAATATTCCCTTTTTTACTCACATTTTTGTACCCGTCATTGGAAGTTGGCGTTTTTTATATGGACGTTCGGGCTGTTGGCAGTTGTCACTGAATATAATAATAAATGAAATACATATTACGAGACAACATTGTTCACTTTATGATGCCTTTGCTTGATGTGATATGCTATGCGTGCTAGAAGGCTCATCCTTTGAAATGAGAAGGGGGAGATGACATTTTGAATAGACCCTTAATAATTGGGAGACCGTCAAAGGCATTGTTGTTCTTCATTGATGTGTGCTCAAATACCTCCGTACATGAGGCTGGATATGATCAACGCATGTCGCCATCAAAGTTCTGTTCGTGTGTTGCATAGTCGTACAGTCACATCATTGAATAAATAAAGCTTGTTTAGGCGCTCAAAGATTTGAATTCAAACAATCAAAGAAACGAACAAGACGCTACTTAATCGATAGGTACTGCTCCTTTGAGCCTCTCGGCTTTGTTGACCTGGGATATGATATTAGGTGAAAGAGAATCTCAATCACCCTTCCCAATGGCCGCCGTCTTCCAACAACATGGCCGCGCCGCGCTTTTCTTTAGAAAACGGCACGGTAGCCAAATAATAAAAAAGTATACACTTGCCCCCAACGGCAAAACCCATGATTAAGATATCTCCATGAAACGCCCGCAGATGACATATGAAAAAAAAAAGGAAATGAAAAGACCAACTCGCCAGTGAAATAAAATAAAAGCAGGAAAGAAGAAACGCAAGGAAATGAGTTAAAAATTTTTAACAAAAAAAAATTGACAAATAAGGAAATATAAATGAATGTTGGTTGTTGATGATGAGTAGGGTGCAGCTCCGTAATGTCGGATGCTGCTTGGTTTCGCCGTGCATTCGGCTATCCCGCACGGTTGGGTATATGTTTTAGTCGATGGGTTCGGCAGGTCTGTCTAACATCTGCCGGTATACCCTTATTGTCGCGCCTCTTTCTTTACGAGAAGCTGACGAACTTGGGGTCCCGCGGCCGGCCGTCGGCGCCAATGCCATTGTCCTTGAACCGCTGCTCCATGTACACACGGCGCGCCTCGTCAAAGGGCAACCGGCGCTTCTTCATAATCTTGAGGATCGCAGCCTTGCTTGCATCGTCGAGACCCGCACGGCCGTCGCTGCCCTCAATATTGCCGGCCAGGTCAAAGGTGCTACTGGACAGACCAGCCTCGGCGTCGCCCGCAAATGTGGAGGGCAGACGGGTGTAGGAGAAGGGTGACCGGATCGAGGAGAGGCGGTCGGAGATGTTGTCGGTGGCCGACTGAACGGTTGCGACGAGTGACGGGAGCCAGCGCGAGCGGGTCCAGTAAAGAAGGGAGCCCGCGACGATCACGAGCAGCGCGAGGCCGTAGAGGAAGAGAGCCATGGCGAGGGGAGGCGGAGGGGATGGCTAGATAGTAGTCGGAGAGCGTAGAAAAGTATCTCGAAAGCCGAAGCTTTTCTTCTTTTCGCGGAAATTCGTATGGCTTGAACAAAAGTGGTTGTCGCCAAAGTCGGATGTCTCGGAGGGCGAGAGCTGAAACCGGCAGTAAAATGCGTGGGGAGAGCGTCACCTGTGACCCCGAGGGACAGAACCTTTCTTAGGCCATGAGAGACTCCGCAAAGGGATAGAAGTGAAAGGTCGAAAACTCTCGATATCTTCCTCGAATAGAGAGAGAAAACGGGAGGGCGAGTGTGTTGTATTATTTGCTTTGGGCTTTGCCAGCAAGACAAAGGAAGGAGAGGCAGTGTTAGATGGGGTGACGCAGGCCCGTCTTACTACAGGCCATTTCCACAGAAAGGAGTCGTGTTGCGCCGCATAAAGGTTCTGAAGCCAGGGGTGCCTCAGGTTTGTAGACTTAGTAAGCCCCTCTCTTACGCGCGTCGCCTTGGCGCGTTAATTCATCCTCGCGTTGAAGATTATGTCAGACTCCGTATATGCATGATGACTAATTTATGCACATAGGAGATGAGATTTACTGCTGCGTGCCGGATGAAAGAAAATACAGCCCTGAAGTGGGTAACTGACGAACCCACAAACTTGAATGGATGGTGAAAAATTGGCCTGCCCCAGTAGCGCTCCAGCACCCAGGATTGGTAGGATTGGTGCTGTTTTTGCAGGAGAGAGGGGCCCATTGGCCGCCAAGTGTAGGCCGAAAATCGAGGGAGGGAAAAAAATTACTAGCGAATAGCGAAATTTCGAGGGTGGCCGACGAAAAGCTCCTACTCTTGACAGTTCACGACAGCATCACGACATTTGCATTTGTTCAATTTTCTCGAAAATCAACAAAAACACCCCCCACAACATCAAAATGTCTACCCCCAACGTTTCCGCCGACCTTGTCTGGGAGATTGTCCGTATGTCAACACCGTACCCCGAACCGAACGAGATTGAAGTTTGATGATGGAGGGAAACATCGACGATGGGATGGAAACGAAGGGCACAATACCACAACGACGAACACGATCTGACTCTATGGAATACAGGCTCCCAGAACTCGTTCCTGGTCAAGCGCACCAAGAACGCCAAGGTCCAGTTCTCGCGCGACCCCCTTAACCTGACGAACGTCCACAGCCGCAAGGTACGTTATATCGAAACAACCCTCAATCTGAAGAGAATCGCAAGATTTATGATGGTGGAGGGTCTCTTTTTGTGTCAACCGGAAGCAGAAACTAACTTTGATTTTACAGTACGCTGGTTTCGTCAACGACAAGGTACGAATTTGATATACGAAGGATCTCGAGATACGAAAGAACGAACATCACGAAGCGACCAGGCACAACATGACTACACTCTTCCTTATCAGTCCTCTCCACGACCCCCTCCAGGCCATTGTCCAGCTTTATGACTCTTGCGACCACCAAATCAAACGATTATCGGAGCCGATGCGTCTGTGGGATCGACCGCGGGGAAGAATTCGCGAGGAAACGAGTGTCGTCATTGTGCCTGGACCAGGGACTCTATATGAGAGACGAACATGAAGACTAACATTCTGTCAAGGCTCTCGGCGTTGTTGCCAACAGCGAGGGTGGTGTCCAGGTCATCTCCAAGTCCAAGACTGGCAAGCGTGTCACCGCTACCCAGGGCGGCAACAAGTCCGCAAGAAAGTGAGTTGCGAAAGCGTCTCTTCATCAGGCGATATATCGGTCGCATTGTTCGCATGTACTAACCTCCTACCTTTCAGGACCTACCGCTCGATCGCCAACCAGGTCGCCAAGTCCGGTTACCGCGCTGACCTGCGCGCCGCCGCTGTCTCCCGTGCCTCTGCCATCCGCCGCTCGCAGCGCCCCGTCAAGGCCGACCCCGAGCCCAAGCTCCGCGGCAAGGCTGCCCAGAAGGCTGCTGAGTCCTCTTAAATTTTTTTGACGAAAAATTCAAGGTGATGACGTAGCGCGGGGGTGACGATGTTCTGTTGTGCTGTTGTTGCTGCATATATTTATACATATGTTTGTATGTCTTTGATGGCGGTGTACGGTTTCCGGGCTGGCAAGCAAATAAAAAAATGAGGAAAAACTGGGGAAAACTACGGTTCTCTCACAAGCTTTGGCTTTGGGGAAAGAGTATTTTTTGTTTACCTCTTCCCCCTTCCTCTCCTAGACGGAGAGGAACCTGCTTGTCATACAGCAATCTCTTCGCGAAGAGGAAGATTGTCGAGACTGAAGCAGAAAGAAATATCCAAGTTCAGGAAGGGCCCCTGGGATGAGAGCCGGATCGTTTTCATTAAAATCAAATAGCAAACTGGACTAAAAAAATTGAAATCTTCACAAAAATCAAGACACCAGAAGATGATGTACTTGAGTGAGTGAGACTGGTCGAGTGAAGGCTGACTTACAGTAATGACAGTTGGTTGTTGCAGTTTGTGGTGTCATCAAGGGCGTTCGACTCGGTGTCAACAGTCAGGCTTGTGATGTTGACATGCTCGATTTGACATGGGATTGAAAGATAGAAGACCTCGATCAGGTGCCAAATGGCCTGCTCATCTTTCCTCCTTTCTCCAACACACACTCCAACTTTTTTGACAAAGAAACCCCTTGTCAGTGGCCGTGCACTCGCACTCGGCGAGCCAGGAACCCAAATGGTATTATTATGGAGACGCTTCCCGGGGTGGCCAAATTGTCCAGCAATTCACATGCGCCGGATTTGCACGTGAATATCACACGTCAGCGACGACACAACTTCATTCTGACTTGAGAAAATGGCAGCAGAACAAACTTGGACAAATGCAAATAATTCCATAATTTATTACAGCACGTCAGCCTTGTTTCTGTCCATGGAATGAGCTTGCTTCTTGCAATCGATTCCGTACAAGTCGGACCGGCTTCCGACAGGTCCCGATCCAGCCGAGGATGCCCTTTTTCGCAGACCAAAGGGCCGGCCAGATTCGCGATTCGCGTTGCGCCACAGCCAATGGATCCAACGGCATTCAAGAAAGTGCACCCACCTTACATGTATCTTACACAACTTACACCTTGAACAAGGTTCCCGGGGAGAGCCAGCCCGCTGGAGCCAAAAGGGAAGCTAGGCGCGAGGTCGCGAGGTGAGGCTCAATAGGGCCTGTAGACCCATTACGATCTAAAGAACAGAAGCGGCAATAGGCTGCACCTATCCGATGGCAAGTCCCGAGCCTTGTTTTCGCGATACCTCTCGGGGCGGCGTGTATTTCGGCAAAGGACACTCGGGAAAAGCCGTTCCACGGAGCCTCGCCGGCCGCGACAAAGACATGCCATTGGAAGCTCGGAAAGGAACAATGTTTTTAGGGAGACATCCCGATGCGAGCAGCCATTGAGATATCTAGAAAGTGCCGTTGGTTGGGGTAAGAAGCTCTACATGCTGGTCCACTCGCGATATCAACAACATCGACGGGAGAGATCGGGCGGAGTGACAGTGATGCGCATTCGGGCGCATACGCATGCGGGCAGGTGTGTAATAGTCTAATGACATACTTTACTTGAATGGATAGATCGGGCTATCGTTTATTCAAGGGCCCAGGTGAGACATTTTGGTGTCGTTTTGAAAGGTGCTTGACGATGACGGAAGCACCATTTTGCTAGAGGACTCCCATTTTGTAAGCCAAAAAGCATGAAAGTGCTCAGCGGTGTCAGACAAGCCCACAGTCCCGCTTACTACATGTGGCCTGTCGAAATCGGACTGCCGTTTACGGACACATCTCTACGTACCCGCCGCTACGTCTGCCCTTGCCATATGCCGTTGCCAATTTTTGAGTTACGGAACGGCGGGATGACTTTGGCAAGCGCTATGGACGCTCGCGAAGCGGCCTAGAGCGGCAGGTTGAAGGTGCGAGCGACACCAGAAGCTCGACTAAATGCAGGAGCGGCTGGTTAGGCAAGAGAAATACAAAATGGTGAATGCGGACGTGGGATGTGTGTGGTATGTAGTGCGGGATGAAGGGAAGGCGGAATGGAGGGCAACCATGGAGACAAGGAAGGAGCGATTGTGCTTGTGATTCTGTATTAGTCGTGTGTGTGAGCAAAAGGCAGGTTGCTCTTGCCTGTCAGGTGTGCCACCCACAGGCACAGGCACATGCAAAGTCGTTCCAAGCCAGGAACTTGCGAGGGAGAGACATTTTGGCTCGGCCGGCGCGGCGTTGGCGTCACGGAAAAAAAAGAGGCAGAAGGAGAGCGAAAAGGGACCCCGCTATTATTTCGAGCTGTTTTCCCCTTGCACTTCCCCTTTCACGTTCCTCAACAACGCTGTAAAGTACGGGGAATTATTCCAGCGCAGAAGCTCAACGGTGCTCCATAGTTTTCTGTCTAACACGCTGTTGCCCATTTTGGTGCTTTCCTTGCCACTGTTGCTAGCCCCCCCGCCTCGGTCTCTCCTGCTCTATTTCAGATCGCCTCGGCCTTCTTTCTCCATTCCCCATTCCACCTCCATTCCCCTTCTCTCCTTCTTTCTTCCCTCTTCTCCTTCTCGTTTCTTTCTTCCTTTCTTCTTCCTAGACATTCTCCGAATTTCCGAATAACCCGCACATCTTCAAGGTAAACATTGTCCTGCTTTTCGACTCTTTCTGCATCATCGCGCCAGATTTTACACACGACAAGCTTTGCATTCGCTAACACGCGCTTCCTCTAAAAAGCTTTCCAGCTCCTCGTACCCCGCAGTTTTTCTCATCAGAGCAACAACCACATCGCAAACGCTCATACTCCCCTTTTTTACCTTCAAATCACACATTTGCCCATCATGGTCAAGGCCGGTAGGTTTCGGTCCTCATAGATCGTTTTTGCAGTCTGCAGCTTCATGAGAATTGGCAAGACGACTGCCAGAGCTCAATGCTGGATGCGCGGCAAGCTTGGAGAGCTCGAGACTGACTCTTTTTTGATAGTTGTTGCTGGCGCCTCTGGCGGTATCGGACAGGTTCGTGATGCGCCTTTTTGAGAAATTTCTGTGCTTTCTTGTCAAGCAGCAAGCTCTAACAATGCGTCCTATAGCCCCTGTCGCTGCTCCTGAAGTTGTGCCCTCTTGTCGACGAGCTCGCCCTGTACGATGTCGTCAACACCCCCGGCGTTGCCGCTGACCTTTCTCACATCTCTTCCAACGCCGTAAGTTACAAATTCTGGCGGTGAAATTCTATCAGGAATGCCCCCCTAACAATCCATGCAGAAGATTGCTGGCTTCCTGCCCGCCAACGACGGCGCCAAGGCCGCCTTCAAGGATGCCGACATCATTGTCATCCCCGCTGGTATTCCCCGCAAGCCCGGCATGACCCGTGACGACCTGTTCAACATCAACGCCGGCATCGTCAAGGGCCTCATCGAGGTCGCTGCCGAGGTCGCCCCCAAGGCCTTCATCCTGGTCATCTCCAACCCCGTCAACTCCACGGTCCCCATCTCCGCCGAGGTCCTCAAGGCCGCCGGTGTCTTCAACGCCCAGCGCCTGTTCGGTGTCACCACCCTCGACATTGTCCGCGCCGAGACCTTCGTTGCCGAGATCGTCGGCAAGGCTAACCCCCAGGAGCTGACCGTCCCCGTCATCGGTGGCCACTCCGGCGAGACCATCGTCCCCCTCTTCAGCCAGGTCAAGCCCTCCGTCAACATCCCCGCCGACAAGTACGATGCTCTCGTCAACCGCGTCCAGTTCGGTGGTGACGAGGTCGTCAAGGCCAAGGACGGTGCTGGCTCTGCCACCCTCTCCATGGCCTACGCTGGCTACCGGTATGTGCATGGTCCGGTTCCTTGAAGTTGTTCAGTCTGTGTGGCGGAAAGCTAACAAAGTTTACAGCTTCGCTGAGAAGCTCCTGAAGGCCGTCAAGGGCGCCAAGGGCCTTGTCGAGCCCAGCTACGTCTACCTGCCCGGTGTCCCCGGCGGTGCTGAGATCGCCAAGAAGACTGGCGTCGACTTCTTCTCCGTCCCCATCGAGCTTGGTGTACGTTCTCTTCCCTGCCCCTCTATCTTTCCCCTTCCCCTCTTGCTGTGTAACCATTTTGTGCTGACTCTGTGTTACAGCCCAACGGTGCCGAGAAGGCCGTTGATGTCCTTGGCGACATCACCGAGCAGGAGAAGAAGCTCCTGGAGAAGGCCATCACTGGCCTGCAGGACAACATCCAGAAGGGCGTTGTCTTCGCCAACAAGCCTCCCGCACAAAAGTGATTGCTCCCCCATCCCACTTAACTAGTGACTCCCTTTGCCTTTCCTTGTTTTTGCACAATACACCAAAAAATATCCCAAAGCACAACAGCCCCCTTTGGCGCCACCAGTGTCTGTCACCTCAATGTTGTGTAGTCTAGTGCAACACAACTGAGTCCGGACTATTGAGGCACCAACAGAAGGTTGATCACAATGCACGGAAGGAGTTGCACATTCTTTTCGACGTAAGACCGAAAAAAACAACAAAAAAGGAGGGAATAGAAAGGCTCTGCATGACCATTTTGCTTTTGCTTTCGAAACCCTTAAGGGAACAAACGGCTGCTTTTTCTTTTCTGCGCTTTGGACCAATAGACCCAAAACATATAGCGAGAGCAAAAACACGAATCACAATCTTCGTGCAAACAAGACCAAGACCCAGATAAAAGGCCAAGCTTTGCTGATCTGATTTTCTTTTCTTTCCCTTTTTGGAAATGTCTAGGTTGTAGGTGAACCGCTTCTGTCTGTGTGTATCAGACCAAAAAAGAAGAGCAGAAGAGCCCACGAACAACGACATCCCGACCTATCCTGCCTTTCTACGATGTACACCAACGAGGTACCTATGGGTACTACCACACCTTAGCCCTGTGTGCATCCCGCATATTGACGAACGAAAGGCGACGCCACGACCCCATCTCCATCCTTTCCCATCCCAACCTATTATTACCCCTGCCGTGTGCTCTGCAGGAAGCGTGGTGGAACCCCCCACCATGAGAATCAACAGATGCACTATGAACGAAACCGGCGTGTACGACTACGACTACGACTACGAAACGACCCTGTACCATACAACTACATACAAAGAGAAAGCTCAAAAATAAGACAGAAAAATGGGGGAGAAGCAGATCCGGCGGATAGGAGCAACAGAAAAAGGAACGAATGAAATGGCGTGAGAGCCAAGAGAGGAAAAGAGCGCAAATTTGGAGGGGGGATGGCGCGAAAGAAACAACGAACGAGTCCAATACCCAGAAACACGAGAGGAGGGAAAACAATGGGGCTTGCGCATTTTCGAGATGCACGAGACCAGGCAAAACGTCAACGGACCCCAAAACTGGAGGGTCAGGATGGACAAGAAAAGAAGGGAGTGGAGAAGCTAGAGAGCTTTGAGAGCTAACGAGACGAGGGGGGAGAGGCGGGCGAAGAGGGATGAAGGGAGCGAGACGGGGGTGTCAGGGAATGAGGGAATGAGGGAAAGAAGGTACCGGAGTATCTTACGAGATATGACAACTGAATCGACAATGGGGAGAGAGACAAGAAAGGTGGGCGGAGCGGAAGATGGAGGGCCGCCCGCACACCTTTTTTTGTTGCTGTTGGTCAGTCCTCGCAACTTTTGCTGCGGGCCAGCAACAACCGCAGCAAAAGTTTGGAGAGCTGGGCAAAGCATTCAGTCCAGTTTTCCATTTTGTGGTGGGGACCTGGGGTAATGGAAAAGCTCAAAAAAGAGAAAGAAAGGAACAAAAGCTCAAAAAAGAGAAAGAAAGGAACAGGGAAAGTGGAGCGGGCGATGCAAGGTCAAGTTTTGGTTTTGTATTGTCCTATTTGTCTACCATTCTCAGTTTTCTTTCTGTGTTTTTGTTGCTTCCTGTCTGGCTGGATTGGAAGCACAGAAGCCGCAGCGGATCCCGGAGGGGTCCAAAAAGGAGGGGCAATGGAAGACGACAAGAGAGAAAGGATGTCGATTTCGGGAGCCGCGTTGGGCTGGGTCCTTGCTCCAACTACCATTCCACCACTGCCATGCCATGCATGGAGCCCAAGCCCAGATCGGCCTTTCCCTTTTCCCCTTGGCCCTTGCTCTATTCCTTTATCCTTTTTTGTTCTTTTTTTGTTTAATTTTTTTTTTTTTTGCGTTTTGGCGGGACCCGTCGAGTTTGCAAGACTGCTTCATTTTGGCGCGATACGGCAAGGCATCGGAGCGCGTCCGATGGCCTATCCGATGGAGCGCGGCAGCTTTAATAAGGGAGTTGGATACACTGTTGTTACTTTTCGTATATAGACTTTTGCATGTTTTTGTTTCTTGAATAGCATTTTCTTTGATTCACAATCTCTCACGATTTTTTCTCATTTCTTCCCAGCTTTTGCGTTCTTTTCCTGTCCTTTTTTGTTGTCCGGTTGGGGAAAGCGGCTGACGACTTATTCGCGAAAGAGGGGCTCCGATAGAGCAAAAAAATAAGACGGCGCCATTTTTGAGGGGCTCTTCCACCGTCCCACGATCAGCTATGGTTGTCAGGAAAGCTCCTGTTCTCGGGGGAGGGGAATTTAGAACTTCCCACAGTGCTGGGGCAGTTCCCACCAATCCTCAAATCTACCTCGATGGTTCGACGGGGCGGCTCCAGAGTACATCGGACATCATTGCTTTTACGGACAATCAGACAATGATTCACCGAGTGTTCAGTCTGCTATTCACCTTTAAATTATATCCGATTTACTTCATCTTTAATCTTCTGTTCAAGACACACACAGCTTGGGCTCACTTTGAGCTCTCATCCTGAGTGAATTCTTTATGGCCATTTCATATAAAATCATAGCTACCCAGGACTTTGCTCCTCCAAAGCCTGACAGGGATAATAAAACCCGTCAGTTTCCCCTCATTGTCCGACCTGCTTCTTTATTTCCTGAAGCCTTCGTTACCCTTCCATCGTCTTTTTTTTTCTTTTCTCCCTGTTTGCTTCTTTTGGGTCATCCGGGAGCCGGAGGAACGGCGACATGGTTGGCCTGGCCCCTGCAGCCCTGCTTGATAAATTTGATAATGCCAACCTGACAAGTCCTGGAAAGCTCATCATGAGCACGAAATAAGTCCGGTCTCTCCATGAAAACTCCATCCCCACAACGGAGCTATTGTATCCCACCTTTTGCCCTTTGACCTTTGACAGCCTGACTCCCAAATCCTGACTCGTGTGGCTGCATCTTGTGGTCCCAAAAGTCCTTGAAGAACAAACGAAGCGCCATCCCCGCCCGCTCCGTGTCCGGAAGGAAAGGGAAAGGCTCGCCGCCCTTCTTCTGGCCTAACCCAATCCCAACAAAACACGGACTTACTCTGTACCAAAAAGGTACGGCAAAGCAGAGGATAATAAAGAGCCACCAATACAGGCATCCATACGGCGTTTGACAAATGCAACAAATGCACCAAGAGAAATCACGATACTACGGTAAACAAAAACGTGACAAATATATGGCTCTGGGCGGCACGATCCTACTGCCTTTTAGGATCGGCTTCTTTAATAGTACGTAATACCCACGGAGTATTTCAGACTGGAATAGGATACTCCGCCAGTGAAGAGTGAAAGTCCACGACGGACAAGTTTTTATAACATCGAATAATCTCATGAAATACAAGCGAGCCAAGTAAAAACAACAAAAAAACATATCCCTTTTTATCATCTAAAAACCGGAATGCTGGCAGTTGGTGTCATTAATAGTACAAAATAAGGACGCTTGGATGACAAACATGATAACCTCTCCAAGGCAAGTAATAAGTATGTGGATATATATGAACGTGTCCATGCCCTTTGGATCTTTGAACTGGCTAGCCCTGCAGGTCATTTGATACGGGATCGGGGCTGGCCTATGCTTTGGCCGGCACCGTCTTAATCTGGAAGATGGCGCCTGGAAGCTCATTGCTCTCGGCCTGCACTGTCGCCGTGATGCCCAGCGCCGCCAGCGCGCCGCGCACGATTCCGCACGGGAACCAGAGGAACTGTGGCGTGTAAGTGGTGACGTTATCAGAATGAAAGGAGGGAAGGAACCTACCGGTTGTGCCCGCACGACGGCCTGGCCGCCGGCCTCGGTGCTCATCCGCTGGAACGGCCGGAACGAGTTGTCTGTCAACACATAGACACCCTACAATGTCAGCGCGTAGCAGGTAGATAGTTTGTGGGGGGAAGGACGCCTACCCTATGATTCGTCTTCAGATTGTCGACCTGTTTGCGGAAGACGAGTGTCCACAGGTCCTTGCACAAAAACTTGATCACGTCCAGCGTGTCGTGGAAGCGCGGCCGCTCGCGGGAGAAGCGCTCGACGAGGCCCTGGCCGACGCGGTAGCCGAGCATTTCCAGGCGGAAGAACACGGCGTCCCTCTCTTCGTCCTCGTCCAGTAGTCGTTTCCCGCCAGCCCCCGTTGTGCTCGCCCCTGTGCTCGCTCCCGCCCCCGTCCCGGCTGTGCTGCCCGCTACTGCCGCCTTGTCTGGTGTGCTCCCTGGTGCTGTCGTTCCTCCTTGTGCTGCGCCCGCGCCGTCCGTCTGTGCGCCCTCGAGTCCTGCCTCTGCCGCCGCCACGGCCAGCGACCGTGCTTGTGCGCCGGCCTCGAGCTCGTTGGTTACCCGGTATGCCATGGGTACGAGCTCGATAAGCAGGAAGTCTAGGCATGACGAGTTGAAGAACGTTGCGCCCGGGTCGCTCGCGTTGAACGGGGGCAAGACTGGGTCGAAGGACATTGTGGGCGGTGGGTGTGTGGGCGGGTGAAAGAGAGAGAGTGAGAGAGAGAGAGAGTAGAGAGATGAATGATTGCCTTGGATCAGGCCGATATCATCTCACGTGAAGCTCAGTCGTCGATGCAGTGATGAGTAGTGGATGAGAGCAGTCCGAGAAACGTGAGATGTATGAGCTCCTGGTTGCCGTGTGGCTTGTCTCTTATGAGCCTGTGTCGCCGGTCTATAAAATGCGTTGAAGATGGGAATGAGTTTATGAAATGCGTGATGAGTGCAACACTTGCTGCCTTTTCAAAGTCGATATTGAGGTACGTCGTAGCTTGCTGTGTGGTCGCGGTTCGTTACACGTTTCGCCCAGAGCTGCCCCCCTAAACCGTAGCTCAAGTGGGGTCCTGGATTTGGCTGGAGCGAGATCTGATAAATGCATAACTGCATCATAAAGGCCCCCTGATACTGTAGGTTTATGCATATATACGACATAAATGAAGACGACTCAACATACGTCCCCTGTTGTTCAGTTCACATGTCACAACGTAGACAATCTATTTCAATGAAAGAAAGAGAAAAGGCACAATTGTTGAAAATCGATTTTTGATTATGAGAAGCAAAAATTCTCCAGTTTTACAGCGCACGCCCAACTCCTTCCCATATTCCTCCCAATGTTATCCCTCCCGCTTTGAATCCCGCACCATGTGTTCGCCCTGTATTGTCCTTCTCCGTAGAATTAGGAGTTGACAGGGGATAAAATAATAGAAAACGTGAAGCAGGTATAGAAATATAAAAAGACACCAGAAAATCAAAACCAATGACGCTCAGTTCAAAAATGTACAGGAGAATAGGTAGAAAAGGAAGAGGCAAGAAGACGGAAACAAATGAGGCATGAAAGGCTTGATAGATCAATTACTAGTGTGCGTAATTGCCATATGGCAAGGACCCGCTGTAGCCCGAGCCCGTGTTCTGCCTCTTGACGGGCCTTTGATGCGGTTCTTCGTCGTCGTCGTCGCTCAGCGTCAGGTCAATGACCTCGTGCGTGCGCTTGTTGTTGGAGTTGAGTCCGCCGCTGGGAGTGGCGGTGCTCCGGTTCGGCGTCGCCGTAGTGTCGCGGCTGTTAATGAGCGTGGCGTTGCTGCTGGAGAAGTCGTTACCGCCGTTGCTGTTACCATTGCTGCCGTCGCCATTGCTGTAGCCGTTGCTCTTGCGCGGGACGGGCGTAGACAATATCTCAAACTCGTCGTCGAGCAGCGTCGCATTGACGACAGACCCTCGTGGTGGGGTAGATGCGCCGGCGCCGGCACCACCTCTAGTGTTGCTGCCGCCGCCACCGCCTCCCGCTTTCTCGGTGTGCCATTCGCCGTCCGGCTCAATAGTGACCTGGTCAAGGTCGCTCGACGTATTTTCCAAAATGTCCTTGACGTACTCGTCGACGGCCAGGGAGTCGAAGGGCGCCGAGTTGCTGCACACAGGGCACAGCCACTGCGGGCCCTGTTCTTGCAGCTGGAGGTACGAGGTGGCGTCGAAGCACTGGATGTGTTTGCAGGTTGTGGCGCGCACTGGTAATGACAGGCGCATGTAGGTGAGCGGGCACTTGAGGGAGAGCACAGTCGATGTGGCCACGATATCCGGGTCTTGTGCTTGTTTTGTGAGTTCGCGGACGACCGACGCCTTTGTGATGCGGCTCCGCTTCTCTATCCTTGACGCCAGGGTTGATGCAGAGAATGTCTTGCAGATATAGAGGGCAAGGTAGAAGCGCTGGGTGTTTATCATCAGCAACTGTGTTCAACACGGTAAAACAGTATATCAACGGCACAGCTGTACACACCTTGTTTGTCAGAGCATAGGTAAACTCTAGACGGTTTTCGTAAACGGCCGGCTTCAGGCGAAGCAGGTCTGTAATGTCCACAGGCCGTGTCGACCCTGGCTTGTTCTTGAGGCCCCGCAGGTTGGCCTTGACCTCACCTCCGTTGACCTTGATCTCACACTGATATGGGAACGCCACATCCTGGACGCCGTAGTTGTTTGCTGCGCAGAAGATCATAACGCGCATCGTCGGGTCGTTGAGGCAGTGTTGGAGGTCGGGATATTGGGACGCGCGGATCGCGATTGTGATGCTGTTGCGATGTTGTGCCATTGCTACAAACGTCAGTACGGGATTTCTCATATGCTTCGAATGCCCCCCCGTGACATACCCTCGCATTGTCGGACGTCTCCTAATGGCGTCTCGATCTCGTAGAATGGACTCGGCTTGAACTGCAGGCCCTGATGTGAATAGATGTTGGACCGGCCAGCCGCGCCGTTGTGTCCGAGGCCGTTTGCTGCTGCGCCATTGTAGGGTGAGGACATGCCCGGTTGGCCGTGGGCGTTGTAGGATGGTGAGGAAGGTATAGAGGAGGAGCCGCCCAGATAGGGCGCTCGGTAGTTGGCCGGAAGCGTGCCATTTGTGACTTGCATGATACTATTCCGGATATTGTTGTAGTTTCGCTGATTCGGGTCGTGGACGGAGGCATCGATATCTGTGGGGCGGCCGGAGCGTTAACAAAAGGAACTCCCAGATAAACATGAAGAGTGTAAGGAACCTACAGTTGATGATCCGCTTGTGGAGGTCGGCCTTGTTGCCCGACTTTATTAGGTTGTTGGCCTGGCAAATACTGATCAGGTCTCGATTCTTAAGGCCCTGGATGATGGCCACCAGCCTGTTGACCTCCTCCTTCTGGGCCGCCATCTTTGCAAAGAGGATGGAGGGTGTGGCGCCGTGTTCGAGAGGGTAAGAGTGTCCGGGACTGTCGTGAACAGCCGGGCGCAAAAGTCGAGTGTAAAGGCAAGTGAAGAGTCACAGCCTCAGCCTGGTCGAGGTGAATGGCAAGTGAGGCTCTAGCAGCAGTAGATTCGATGCAGCCCCCCTGTTGAGGCTGTATTAGGCTGGAAAGAGGCCTTTTCAGGCCCAGGTGGTGGGCCTTCCTGCCTAGAGATATTCCGGTATCGTCAATTCACGGATGCGGTCGATCGTGACGTGACGAGACAGTCACTTTGCGCGGGCTTGGCGGATCGAAGAGGCACGTCAATGTCGAGGATCAAAGAGTCGTAAGGCTGCACTCGCTATTGATGAGATGAAAGAGTCGAGGTGGCGAGGGCGTTGGCGGAAAAAAGAGGCGTGAAAAGAGTCGCAGCCTCGCGTGACAAACGCGGCATAAGATGCTCCAATCTAAAATACTGAGGTTCTTTGCTTAACTTAAGAGAGGGATGCTACCGAAGCAAGTATGCAAAAAGGCGAGCGGATTATCGATGGGCACGCGGGGTTTGTGGGCGTATCACAAGAGTGCCCGACTGTGCAGCGTTGTTTGGTTGGGAGAGTGCAAAAGTGCAAAACTGTCGACCAGTTTCTCTCGTCGTCCTCGTCGTCGAAGTCGCCCGTTCTTCGCCCCGTCTGTGCCGACATTTTTCGGACGTTTCGCTTAGGCGCCTTCTGGGGGCAAGGGCGCCCCTAGGGTCTCTCTTTCCTAGGCCAGCCTAGTAGGCCCAACAAACGCCCAAAGGCAGAGGCAGAGGTAGAGAGAGACAGGGGCGTTAATGAAGGCGGTGAAGAACGGCGAAATGGTAAGCAGAGCGTGGTGGGCGCAGAAGGCGCTTAGAGCTAGCGGCCCAATTGATAGTGCTCAAAAACCGGCAGAAAAAAAGTTGATAGTGGAAAAAAAATTAAGAAAATCGATAAAGAAAAGCGAAAGACGAAGAGAATACTCCGCACACTGGACATCCAACTCTTCACTCCCGCAACGACCGCCCACACCCACATACACATACACAATGGCCAAGAGCGCGCGCGCGAGTTCGCGCAAGAACAACAACCAGAAGCTCAAGAAGAATGTCTTCGGCCCCGTCGAGTCGGCTCGGACAGAGCGTCTGAACGCCAAGTTGATGGAGCTGGTGGCCCAGCAGGTGCCGGTCAAGGAGGCCAAGGAGGACCCGAATGCCATGGAAGATCGTAAGTTTCGACGGAGTATTTGAAAGAAAGAATACAGAAGGAGAAACTAACAAATTACAGCCGAGGAGCCCACACCGAGCGACCAGCTGAAGGAGGAAGCCTGTAAGTGCAATACGGAACAGCATCAGGCAGATGAGGACAGCACCGGAATACTAACAAGAAAAGCAGCTGCTATGGAAGTTGACTCGGGAGCCGCGCTCAAGAAGACCGTCGGCAAAAAGCGCGTCGAGAAGCGGAGGTCGGCCAAGAAGGGCTCGATCGTGTTTGCCAAATACAAGGACCGGACCTCGTCGAAGAGACGCAAGTGAACGGTCTGTTGAGACGGAGACAACGAAAAGACGAGCGAAGGACTATGATATACACGCATATACGGACAGAAACTAGGCCATGTCCAAACCCCAAGACAAGGCTTTGATGGCTCTTGGGACTGGTTATAATGGCCGGCTTTGGTTTATTATTTGGGGATCTTTTTCAGCACTTATTCTGACGGTCACTTTGGCCGAGTCTGAGGCAACAGACGTGCCTCGAGACACAAAAGCGATAGACTCTTGAGTTGCAAAAAATTTGACGACTTTCATGACCTTAACAACGAGGACCATATCTTGCGTTTGTGTGCCCTATTTTATTGTTTAAATTATTCATAAATATCACTTCGATACCGAGAAAGTTCGGCCAAATAAGAAGGCCGTTATAGCAAAAACAAGACTTTCACTGGATTCGGGCATCGGATGGATTGGGTTTCATTTGAGATTCGGCGGCCAAACCGGAGCGGCGTCGGGATATTGGCCGTGTTGGAGCAACACACAGAAAACGTGGGGCCAAAACGGAGAGACTTGGACTTGCACCGTCTGACGTCCTGGGCGTAATACGAGACTGCGCCTACTTTGGATAGTTCTTTTGTGCTTTTCTTCTTGTATTTGTTTCGGTTGAAGGTGAACACCGTCATTGAATTTCACGGATTGAATGCTTGATTGTTCCTGCCGTTTTGAAAGCATCGCTCACACCGCTGTACAGCTGTCCCGAACAGGCAAGCCCTGCAACCCCTAGAACCAAAACAACGCGCACGCCCGTTCTCTGTTTCAACCTGTCTTGTGTTGCGCCCGGGTTGTCCTCAGAACTGCAACCAAAGATAAATATTCAAGCCCATTCTCAATCAACCTCCAGCCTTCTGTTTTACTGCTACGTTTTATTTTTCATCAATTGGTGGCCAGAACTCATTCCCTTGGCAATATCGCACGGAAAGAGCGATCACTGTCTGCCAGGTTGCTCCTGCCTAAACCAATTAGGGTATCTCACAGCTCTATTTCATATCTCATTTTACGCCTTCCGTCATCGAAACTTTTATCTCAATACATCCCACACAACGGTTTTTAGAGCACCAATCTATACGTCACTAGAGATCAATTCACGATGGCGCCTCTCATCCCACGTATGCACGTCTTTGAGATTGATGACCAGCCATGGTAAGCTCCGTTGCGCCCTCTTTACCTCACACCTTGGAGCTCCCATCTAACAAGTTCCGCACAGGTTCCCAGCTTGGTTTCGTGGCCGTATTCAGGCCGCCCTGACCCGCGCCTGGATCATGAAGGTCCCTATTCTCCAGAGTGCCTCGCCAGCCTCGTTGGTTGCTGATGTTCTGCGGCGAGAAGTGCTTGAGAAGAACGGACAGCAGTCTTCGTCTTCGTCGACGTCATCATCTGCATCCCCTTGGATCATGATTGACTTTTGTGCCGGCGGTGGCGGACCAACACCCAGTATCGAGCGCATCCTCAACAGTAGCCAGAGCTCGTCCCAGACAGCGCCGACACAGTTTGTCCTCACGGACCTGCACCCGCACGTCGAGGAGTGGGCCGCCGCCGCCGCCGCCAGCCCACACGTCCGCTATGCGGCCCAGCCGGTGGATGCCAGCGCCGCCGACCCCAAAGCCATTCTCAACGAGGCGTTCGGTGCCAAGTCGCCGACAAAGTCGTCTCCCTCCGCCGCCGACGGTGCCCGCGTCTGCCGCCTCTTTAGCCTCGCCTTCCACCACTTTGACGACCCGCTCGCACGCGACATTCTCAAAAATACCGTCGAGACTAGCGACGGCTTCGGTATCTTTGAGCTCCAAGATCGGTCCTTGAGCGCCTTTGTCACTACGCTCATCTTTGGCCTCGGCATCATGCTGACCGCGCCCTACTACGCCTGGCGCTGGCGGTCGCCCATGACGCTGGTGTTTACGTACCTCATTCCCATCCTGCCGTTCGTCCTCGTCTTCGACGGCTGGATGTCGATGCTGCGGACGCGGACGCCCGACGAGGTGGAGGCGCTGCTGCGGACGTGCGGTGCGACGACGGCCGACACGGACAAGTGGGAGCTGCGGAGCGGTGAGGTGCGGCACCTGTGGCCGTGCGGGCACATGAAGTGGATTGTGTGCACGAAGAAAGGGTCGGCAGCCAGCAAGGCTACATAATGGAGGACGCCAACGCGCATTGTTTATGCTGGAGTTTCGCAATATGTTACTTTAACAGCAAAAGAAAAGGCCCAGTTTGACTTGTGCAACCCTATTCTATATACTTGTAGCTGTTTTTTAGCGTTTGGTGTTTTCTTCTTTTTTAAAAAAAAATAATAGTAAATAAATTAGAATTACTTGTGATATTTCTTGCCTTATTTTATTTAAACCTCAAAAAAGATATAAGAGCAATGCTCAATTGTTGCATAAAGCAACATTATAAAATAAATAAACAGCATCGTTTACTAATTTTGTAACACTCTGGCAAGAAGCAATCGATCAAACAAGCTATGTATCACAGCGAGGAGGGAAACAGTTCAGAGAAAAAAAAGTTGGCGGAGCCCGCTTTGTACTATATAAAAAAGTATATGTATCTGTAAAAACCACTTTCAATGATTCAGGACGACAAATAAAACCGAACTTCTTCTTTGCGTCTTTGCACACTGCACAGCAAAAAAGGAAGCTGTCGTCTCATATTTCCCGGGTTGGTTATTTTGATCTTTCCACCGCGGCGCACTGTAATGCAGTACAAGAAAGGACACGCAAATAAAAAGAGAGAACAAAACAAGAAAGCATTTTATACCCAAGAATCCAGAACAAAGGAAAAAGAGAGAGAAAAAAGGGAAAAAAGGAAAAGAACAAAGGCGTAAACGTCGTACACAGAGTCAACAAGGCGAAGAACCATCCGAGACTTATTAAACTTAGTCGAGGGTGGGGCCGGCCTTGACGACATCGGGAGTGGCCTCGTCCGAGTACTTCTTGAAGTTCTCGATGAAGAGACCGCCCAGCTTGCGCACCTCGGTGTTGAACGAGTCGGCACCGGCGGTCCAGGCAGCCTTGGGGTTGAGCAGCTCCGAGGGGACGTTGGGGCACGACTTGGGGACCTGCAGGTTGAAGACGTCGTAGTTCTCGTACTCGACGTTGGCGAGCTCGCCGGAGTGGATGGCGTCGAGGACGGCACGGGTGTACTTGAGCGGGCAACGCTTGCCGCCCTGGGCGAAACCGGCACCGACCCAGCCGGTGTTGAGCAGCCAGGCGTTGGCCTTGTGCTGCTCGATCTTGTCGGCAAGCATCTGGGCGTAGCGCATGGGGTGCAGGGCCAGGAAGGGCTGGGCGAAGCACGAGGAGAAGGTGGCCTGGGGCTCGGTGACACCGTCCTCGGTACCGGCCATCTTGGAGGTATAACCAGAGATGAAGTGGAACATGGTCTGAGCGCTGTCGAGCTTGGAGATGGGGGGCAGGACACCGCGGGCGTCGCAAGTGAGGAGGATGATGTTTTTGGGGGCCGAGTTGGACAGGCAGGGAATCTTGGCGTTGGCAATGTACTCGATGGGGTACGCGCAACGGGTGTTCTCGGTCAGGGTGGCATCGTCGTAGTCGACGGTGCGGGTCTCGGGGTCAAAAACGACGTTCTCCAGGACGGAACCGAAGCGGATGGCGCCGAAAATATCCGGCTCCTTCTCGGCGGACAGGCCAATGCACTTGGCGTAGCAACCGCCCTCAATGTTGAAGACACCCTTGTCGGACCAGCAGTGCTCGTCGTCACCGATCAGGGCACGGTTGGGGTCGGCAGACAGGGTGGTCTTGCCGGTACCGGACAGACCGAAGAAGAGAGTGACATCGCCGTCCTTGCCCTCGTTGGCAGACGAGTGCAGGGTCAGGACGTTGTGCTTGATGGGCATCTCGTAGAAGAGGACGGTGAAGACACCCTTCTTCATCTCACCGGCGTACTCGGTACCCAGGATGACCATCTCCTTCTCGGCAAAGTTAATGGCGACTGAGGTGCCAGAGGTCATACCCTCAGTGTAGCGGTTGGCGGGGAAAGAGCCGGCGTTGTAGATGGTGTAGTCGGGCTGGAAGTGCTCCAGCTCCTCCGGGGGTGGGCGGATCAGCATGTTGCGCATGAACAGGGCGTGGTAGGCGCGCGCGCAGACGACGCGGACCTTGATCCGGTAGCGCTCATCCCAGCCTGCGTAGCCATCGATGACGTACAGACGGCTGCGGGTGTTCAGGTAGTCGATAGCACGCTCGCGGTTGATCTTCCAGACCTGGAGAGTGAAAAAAAAGCCGAGGTTAGCAAAAAGTTCGACAGAAAGTTCAATTGCAGCTTTTGAATGGAAATCGTGTAAATCATGAAAATCATGGGATGAAGTGGTGATGTCGCGTGGTCGCGTGATGAGATGCAGAAAATCACGTGGAAGGCATGTGGAATTGGGTATTTTGGGGATTGTGAAGGAAGGGACGAAACAGAATGCTGGGATTGGTCAAATGGGTCCAGATTGCCCGAAAGGGCAAGAGGGGACAAAGGAGCCAATGGGCCAGCGTCACTAGCTCGGTTGTTGTCGGCGGGCGGGGCAAGCACGAAAAGCACGAAAACCCAACGCCTGGACTTGGCCCGAGGATGCATCATGACGCCAGTGACCGGGGTAGTGGGGAAAGGAAGGGAATTGTCGGAAGAAGCGATTCGATTGCAGGCGATTGCCCACGATTGCAAGCAAGAAGAAGCAACAATTTACAAGAAAAAGTTGCCCTTTTCGGCTGCTATTGCGACGGGTGTCTCAATCCGAGAAATGATAAAGTGAGAAAAGTGCAGAAAGCGCAATTGCGGTCGCCAATGAGGAAAGCGCAATTCGCCCTGACAAACAGCGAAAAGACGAAAAGACGAGAGCAAGCTTCCGCGGTTTGTTGCCACGGGAGCTGAAAGCTGAGCTCGTCGTTTGTCTATTCCTGTTGCCATGTGATCGTGGGCGAATTCCCGAATTCCACTTGGAAAGCCTGGCCTAGACCTGAGCTGTGGCACAGAATTGACCCAAATGACCTCAAGACCCAAAAAAAGAATTTGGGAATTGGGAGTTGGGAATTTGGAGTGGATTCGTTTCTGGCTGGAGCTGCGGCTGAGAGGACGGCAATCGTCGGATGGGGCGAAAGAGGCTCGAGGTCGTGTGATAGGACGTGACAAGACGATGTCATTCGTAGCCGAAAAGGGAAGAAGCGCCAATGCAGGGGGGAAAAGACGTAAAGACGAAAACGAAAAGACGGGCAAAGGGCGAAAGAGGGGAGAAATTGGGAGCAAGTAAAAAAAAAGCAACACAATTAAAATGCCAGAAGCACAAATTGTGAAGCTCGTGGGCCAGATTGTGGAAAGCACAATTGCAAAAGCTGCGATTGGGTGTGACTTACATCAGGGGTCATGGGCTTGTTGACAGGGCCCCACCAGATGTCGTTTTCTGATGATGGCTCCTTGACGATGCGCTTGTCTGAGGGAGAACGGCCGGTCTTCTTGCCAGAGTAGGCAGTCAGGGCACCGGTGGACGAGATACCGGAACCCGGCTCGTAGACCAGAGCATCTTCGTAGAGGGCGGGAACTGAGGGGTGGGGGATCTGGAGAGGTTGTTAGAATAGGCGAAGCCTTGGGTTGATAGCTTTTATGAGGAAAAGACATACAATGGCGACACGGTCGTAGTCGATGTGAGCCTGCTCATGGAGCTGCTCCTCGATCTCAGTGTGCTGCTCCGGGTGAGGACTGTTGGAAGCTTGTTAGCAAGCTGTTTATGTAGACCATGATGGTTAAGCTGATATAAGAGCAAAGGAAGAGCAAACTTACGCGACACCGCTGGGGTGGAGGTTTGTCTTGTTGACTGTAGTGGTGACCACTGTTGGAGAAGGTTAGAAGCTGAGTCGACGACGAGGACATGTAGATAGACAGGTAGATGGACAGCAAGGTAGATGGGAGGAAGATATGACAGCTCCAAAGGAGTGCCGTGATCATCACGTACTTTTTTCCTGGAAGTTGGGGGGATTGCGGGAGAGAATCTTGGAGTGAGGGCCTTTGACTTTGGGGTCAATGTAGGGAGAAGCGGTGCGTTGAACGGGGTCCATGGTTGATATATATAACAGAGCTTCCTTTCAGACAAGACACACGGAATTCGTGGAGAAGCAAACAATACGGGAGCGGCGAGATAAGTTCGGGTCGGCTAACAACAGTTTCCTGTGTTTTCTGTTTTCGTTCTTCGGCAACTGAGTTTCGAAGGGGTGGGTAACGGGACAGGGAGGTGGAGGTGGAGGAGGAGAAGGCAGTAGGGGGGGGGGGGGGGGTCTCTAAAAGAAAAGAAGAAAGATATGTGATGGAGACCGTGGATTTGATCTAAGAGTCTAAGGGGCCGTAGCGGGAGGCTCTTGACTGCTTAGGGCGTAGCGAGGGAAGGCGAAAAGACGAAAAGGCGTTGATAGGCAACAAGAGGGGGGCGGGGAGAAAGCACGAGCACACGCGCAAAGGCAGTTTCGAGCTCTGGAGAAGACGAGAGAACGAGGCAACAGGGCAGGAAAAGCACAGCAGCGTCGTATCTTAGTGCCGTGTTAGTGGCAGGGATGGCTTCGAAAAGAAGAGAAAAAAAAAGGACGGAATGTCGAAAGGATGGAGAACCTTGCAGGAAAGCAGACAAGAGTGGAGAGTTTGGGGAGTGGGAGGAGAAGAGAAGCAAGAAGCTTAGGAGATTTGAAAATGGAGATGGTTTTTATTCACAAGCTGCAGGAAGTAGCAGGTAGAAAGGGATGCAGTTAGGGCAGGAAGGCAGTGATGATGGCACAAAGAGGGCAGCAGCGGATGAGGCTGTTGGTGGCTCTTGCAATTGTAATGTTTTGATGGATTAAAGGGCTTGACTTGTTGGATTGTGCTCAAGTTGACGAGGAAAGAGCAATCGTTGTGGGCAAAGAACTGGAGCTTAGTCCGGCTTTATACTAACCTGGACTGAGGCTTGACTAACGACACGCCCCTTTGGTCCGCACCTTCCCATTGTCGAAGCACACGTTGTTTCCTGCTTTTTTTGTGACTCCCGCCCATGCGAAGATCCGTTCGTACTTGCCTTGCCTGCAAAGGTACTTGGTACCCTTTTCTCACCATGACACACCTAAAGAAAGAACCCAGCTACTGAAAAGCTGGGGTCAGTCTAACCCAGGGAGGAACAACCCGGGGGGCGACTAACAAGAGCACGAATACTTTTCGGAGCAATACGGCCTCTCTCTACATTGTGAGTCCTCCCAAATGCTCACCTAAACGCTGTCAAAGCCCACCGAAACCAACAAAATGCAGCCAAAAACGTGTCTGAACAATTAGAGGGCACGATAATGATGCGGAACAACAACAGTCAAGAACGACACAGCGTAAACATTTAATCCACAATTTTACAGCTGCGGCACCGTAGACCGCCGTAGAGCGGCGTAAAACACCGTACTTTGGGAAGTTTATTGAGCCGGGTCCCCCTATTTACCCGTTACCCCCCCGGATTCCAGGTCTCGGTACGGACTACGGCGAGGACGACGCGGCTGCATGTTTTCACGATGGCTTCCGCTGTTGCTCGTTTGTGGTAAAAGTACTTGCCGGGTTTGAGGAAGAGAATACAGTTTTTTGTAAAGTGCTGCTTGAGCACTTTGATGCAGCTTCAGTATGAGCAAGAAAGGAAACAGAAACAGAAGAGGGATGGAAAGACCAGAGAAAAAAATGAAGGGATTCGGGCAGACGCGGCTTTGAGGATCGTGGTACGAAGTACATCGTGAGTTTTGTTAGTGTCGGTAGGTACTTGCAAATTACGTGTTAAACCGGGGCAAAACCTTGTACAGTCAGCGATCGACAGGGAGACAATGACATCGCCTGGCGTTGTCTTGGTACAAAGATACATGCAAAGCACGACAGCCTCGTGAAATACGAACGTGGTAATTGGCATAGTAACAGTCGAGACAGTCCAATACGACCAAATTGTTGGCTGTTGCTACGACGTTGAGCCTTGAGTCTTGGAGTTTCTTGGAGTCTATTTTTGATATCGTCATGGAGGGGCGGATGGCCGAGGGGCAAATTGGCAAAGACGAGAGGCAATGAGGCAATGCGAAGAACAGATATGAAGCAAAAGAAACGTCGAAAAGAAAGTAAACGAACACTGTCGTCAATCGTGCTTTCTTGGCCACTCCCCCCCGGTGTGCTTTTGATGTCACGTCCAGCCTTGGTTCAGCAAATCAGAGGTCGCCAAGACGAGTTCTTGAAATTCTGGCATGCTTGTGATCGCCACTCGACGTCTGCAGAGTCTGCAAGAATTTTGTAAATTGGATTTCTGCACCATGATGCTATCTATGCAATGGGGGAAGAGAATATGAGATCCTGTCCCTGGCTACTCCATAGAGAGGAAGGTCGTAAAAACTCGATGCTGTTTCCATCAAAGCTCTTGCACCTGACGTTGACAGTCCCGGTATTCCAAACTGGTGAACGAATTGACACCCCCCTTCGAATTGGAGAAAGAAAGTGAGGGGAGAAGGGGGGGCGTGTACACAAGAAACGACGGACGCTCAGCCTTGGGCGGTTTATGTGTTAGGTGTTTAGGTGTGTGACTTCAGTATTGGCTCGGCAAAGGTACGGGCGAGAGGGGTGTTTTTGTTGGCTATTTTGGGGGGCGCCTGTGACCTGTGACTTACTGAAGTCATACCGGGGGTCCAGGCCCTGACAGGCCCTGGCAGCTCCAGCTCAGAGCCACTGGGGTCAATTGGGCCGTTGAACACCAGCCAGCCAAAAAGGATAACCAATTCCCCGTGCTGTGATTTGCACGTATTTTTGTCGTGTTTTTTGGTCATTTTGTTTTTCTACCCGTTTTTCGTTGTTGTCGGTCATTTTTTCAAGACGCCAAGCTGGGGTCAAAGATGACTTTCCGGGCTGGGCAGAGAGACAACGTATGTTGCAAGGAGGGATTGCCGAGATGAAAGATAGGGACAATTCGGGGATACGCAAAAGCTTCATGTTGCAGGGAAATAAAAACAGTTCATACAATGTGTACTCCGGGCACCGGAGGACACACGGAGCGCATACTGAGCACACGCGGAAGCGGTACAGAGATAGGACTCGACCTGAACCGCCAATGAATGCCAATGGTTGTGCAACCGCATATCGGGGCACAGGCACCTGTCAACAATGCGTGCAGCTGCCACAACGGCTGAGTATGTTGTCGTCTTGGCGAATTTCGACAGCAAATGGGATAGAGGTTCTCAGGTTGGTGTATATCGTAGGACGTTGAAGACGGGCATTGAATATGTGCCAACGAGTCAACGACGACCGCCAGAACAATAGACCGAAGACAGAACGACACGACCAGACACGACAAATTCAAAATTCAAAATTCAAAATTCAACATTGGGCTGCCTCACTGCCTCTGCCTCTCTTCAGTATTTACAATTTACACGCCCCCTGCCCCCTTGTTCCTGGCTGCTCTCGTTGCTCTCTTGACTTTGAGCCCCACTGATGATGCACGATGGCCACTTGGTTTCGTGATGGTCCCTCCAGAGAAAACTCGTCACTGAAAACAGAAAGGAAGGAGAATAACGAAGAGAACGAACGGAAAGAACCAGACGAAGACGGGCCTGTCCAGGCCCAGAACTTTTTTGTGGTCTTTTGGGTCTTTTGTGGTTTTTGTGGTTTTTTGTGGTGCATTCCCGACGGCAGCCACCCGGACGAGTAAGAACGGCCCTGTTGGGATTGCCTGCGTCAAAGTCTGCATGCAAATCCATTTCGAATCCATGCAGAATCCCCACCGCCACCTTGAAATCTTCACGATGGTCAAGTTGAAAGTCATAATGTCTGTTCGACTTGCCTATTTCTGTTTTTGGGAGTGCTCGTAGTTCCGACCTTTCCCGAGCCTTCCCCAGAGACACCTGAGTCAATGACCCGCCTTACGTAAATACAGGCCCCCTTGTCACCCCCCCAGCAAGCGCCGGTCCAGGTCATCGTGAGCATCCACCGCCCCAATTCTCAGCGCCCACCGCCTGTGAGGTCCGCCTGCAGTCCGCCTGGACCTGCGTACAACCGTACAACGCATCGTGAAAAAAAGGTCAAAAGACGCCAACCCCACACGCACGCCCCATCGTGACCTTGAAGTTTTGGGCGCCTTGTGGAGCGAGCATGGCTGAAAATAGCAGAATGTCCAAGAAAGGGAAGAGCCAAAGTTCTAGAAAATGGGAAAGACAAAAAAAAGCTCCAAAAAAGAGCGGCAGGTGAGCAATGATGGACAGCAAGCGGCGCAGAGATTTTTTTCATGCAAAATTAGACGAAATAACGAAATACCAAAAAACGGCACATGTGATGTTATCTTCCTGCATTTTGTATATTTTGCGGTCAGGGGTAATAACGGCGGAGAAGAGGTTTGAGGAATGCAGTGACTCGGACGCGAGACCATCGTGACTTGAAAATGTGAGGCTCGTATGGAGTACCAAAGTATGGAGATAGTATTACAGAGTATGATACCAATAATGAGGAAGAAGAAATATCCGAGTACGGAGGAGAAAGGCACGAGACTTTCGTATCAGAACCGATCTCATACAGGTAAGATACAAGCGGATGTATCCAGGGGCAAGATTTCAAGATTGAAGGCGGTGACGATGGATGGCACTCTTATGAGGTGACTGCCGTATTATTGCAGTGAGCATATCTGACTTACAAAACTCGCTCTCTCGTTGGCCCGTTCCTGGCTTTGATGGGCTTTGATATCAGTGGCAGGAGACAAGCAGCCGACAGATACCACGGACAACAACATGCCGTTCTTGTCAACCGTTGATTGTCGATCTGGCTATCTTTGATTTTCATGTTCTTTTTTACTTCGTGTTGTTCTTTTTTCTACTCTCTCATTTTCTTGCCGTTCTCCTCTATTTCCTGGGCTTTACTTTGTTCCCATTTCGTTCCCTTTTTGCTCCTCATTCTCGTCTATTCCGTCACTCTCGTTCCTCTTTGCTCCGTCACCAGTGAAAGTAGACACAGACCGTCAAAAGATAGCGTGCCTGTCGTGGATACTTGGTGTGCTGTGCGTCGGTCAGCAGAGAGACAAGTACCCCGTTTTTGCAGTGTTTACGAAAACTTCTCGGAACAAAAAAGGGGATACCTTTGCATCTCACCTTCCTTTGCCATGCACGCAACCCTACTAGTCCCAGCCTTTCCCCACAAAATGCAACTTCCCTTGTTCTTCCCTTGTTCTCGAGTGTTGTGTTTCGTCCTTGTTCCGCCGTTGTCCGCCTTTGCCCGTTTGTGTCCGCCTTCCGTTTTCCACTCGCTGCCTTTTTGCCCAGGCTCAAGTCTTTCAGTGGCCCTCCGTACCTTTCCCACTTCCCTTCGGCCGCTAACCGCACCAGGCCGGGGCAATACTCCAGGCACACGAAGAACTGCACGTTTTCACAGAGTGCCCTCTCTGCTCACCACTCCCTCTGTCTGCTGCAGCAAAAAAGACGTAAAAATGCCACAAAATTTCTGGAAATTCATGTACGCAGAATCAAATAGTACCCAAACGCACAAAAACCAAGAGATGAAAAATTCAAACAAAAGTGAGCACATCCACGCACACCGGTGTGAGCACCGGCACTGATGGAAGACGCCGGCTGTCGCCGTCATGCATGGCTCTTCGTCAGGAACAAGGAAGGGGGGATGCCCAAGTGGTCCCAGGCCCCACCCACCCATACGCCAGATGCACACCTAGCACACCCGCGCCTCCATCTCATTCAAACGTGCGCAGCCTAACTCCTCCGTTATCTTTGGGTTCGAAGCCTACTGGAATTCGCCATACATCGTAGCCTTTCTTCACACTGCTCCCGAGTTCAGCCGAAGGTTCCCTTGCAGTGACCATGCAAACGGATATTGTTCCCGAGAAAGAGGCCAAAGGGCCAAAAGGACCAACACGACTAAAAGGTCTCGGAATCGGCCCACGGTCAGGGAATAGGAAATAGAGAAGAATGAACTCTCGAATTGAAAACATACATCGTGGTAATTATGCGTTGGCCGTTTCGGCAGTCTGCTCCAATAGGCGTCCTTGCTTTTTTCCCGAGCACCAGGCTGCCTTGGCGCGGCCGCCGGAACGGCAAACAGTCTTTCACTCTTTCCCTGAAACTTTTGTTAGGAACACATTGGTAAAGATAAGATAGAGAAAGAATTGGGAGAGGATGCATGAATCACGGCCTAACAATAAGAGCCCAAGAACAAGGCTTGTAAGGCCAGGCCAGGGCCTGCCTCGACTCCATACAGGCTATCTGGGAGGTGCTGTTTCGTAAGTGCAGTTCTGATGCTGTGTGCTGGACTACTGTTTACTCCCCTCCACACCTTGCCGGGCGTATATCTTGCAGATCGGCCTGGCCATGGATCGGCTAAACAATAAGGCACACCACACCACACCAGTACACAATGTAAGTCTACTTGCATACTTGTACTTGTAGTCCCTTCCAGTAAAACACGCAATCGTACGAAGATATTTTATCGTGCAGCCACCAAAACGAGGGCGTACGTGACCGATGTGATGCGTTGTGCGTGATATGTGATACGTGATCCTTGCGTGACGGCTACCAATCAAGACGTCTTGTTGCCAGGGAGGCCAACCAAGTAGCATCCGGAAGATGTAGGCCAAGACATGAGACGACGAAAAGGAAGTAGACGAAGACAACAAGGAAGAGGAGAAAAGAGAGAAAAAGAGAGAAAGGTGAAAAAACAGGACAAGGCGGATATGGGTCCAAGGCGGAAGCCAGAAGGGAAAAGGAAAAGCTCGTAGTCCATTTGTAGCTGGGTATTCTGAAATTGATAAAAGATGAAACAAAAAAGGACAAAAGAGAAAATAACAAGGCAAAAACCAAACATACCAAAAGAAGTAACAAAAGCAAGAAGGGAAAAAAATAGAAGATAGAGAACAACACGCCCACTTGGCCGTGTCTACCCGTCTTGGTAGTATGCTTTTGTCCATGCCATGCCGCAGTTTGATCGTATCGACATCCTTCCGATACAGTCCGTATCCCCCATCCGCACGCGTGCCATTTTCGCGTCGCCGTACCACACTCGTCTCATGCCTGCCGTTTGGCCATCATGATCTTGACAAACTCTTCCTCGTTGACGCCCCCCTTGCCCTCGGCGTCAAACTCGCGGATCATCGCCGCCAGCTCCGTCTCCTCCATCGACTGCCCAATCTCCTTCATCACCCGCCGCAGGTCTTCCACGGTGATCACGCCCTTGCCGTCCGTGTCAAACAGCCGGTACGCCCGCCGGCACTCGGCGTCCGGGTCCCGCTCCGCCATCATCTTGCCGGCAATGCCCTGGAAGACGGGCAGCGTAAACTCCCGCCAGATGGGCGCGCACTCCTTGTCGCGCGGCCAGGCGGCGGGCGGCTGTGCAAACTTTGTGAGATACGGAAAGGTTTCCTGCTTGGGCAGGTCGAAGCCGAGCGCCCGCAAGCTGAAGCGGAACTCGTGGTAGTCGATGCGGGCGTCCTTGTCGGCGTCAAAGACGGTGAACTACAGACTGTCAGTGGTGGTCATTGTCAATTTGCAGGGGAGGGGCGGGCTTACTGCCTCTGTGATCTGATTCCGCTGGTCTTCGGTCAGACGGTGAAACTCGTCGCGCGACGGCTGCTGGTAGGCCGACTCCTTGCCGGCAGCCCGGGATGCCATCATCGCGGATGTGTGTGAGAGAGATGTAGGATAGAGAGTGTGTAGGCGTAGAGCGCGAGCTCTTTTGTCGCGAGATCGGACGAGCTGGAAGTGGTTGGAAGAGCCCTAGTTCACCGCGATTTGTGAGGTCGTCGTAGCGTGTGCGCTCGTAGAAGAATATCGTTCGTCAGGCCGGCAGCAAAGTGCAGTTCGTGTTTATTCGTGCCGTTTCTCAAAGAAATTCGTTGTCGTCGTAGATCGTAGATCGTGGTCATGAGTTGACGTTGCACGTTTCTCCAAAGATTTCTCGTTGGGTGCTCCCCTCAGACGCGTTGAAAACGCGTGGGCCCTGGTGCGCTGGAGCTTCCCGCTTTTTTTTTTGCAGCGTGCCCCTGGCCCCGCAACGCGTAAAGTGGCTGCAAGCACTTTAACGCCCAAATCGCCGCAAATGGTAATTGGCTTTGTACCACCGAATTGGGTTAGCATTTTCCTTTCTCTTCAACACAAACACAATCATTGTTTACATCCCTTTCAACATATCTACGAAGTCAATCAATATTTGAAAATAAAACATTTTCGTACTGATGCATAGTACAGTAATGGGACAAAATGAAGCTGTCACATGTCCCATTCAGGGGTAAATGACCCTCAGTATCGGGAAAGAGCATTTGATTTCACATGAGGTTCTTACCTAGAAGAGAGGGTATTTTATTGAAAGAGGAAAGAGCATCCCAGCTGTATGTATAATACGGTATCATCATGATTTACAGATTCAAAACAAAAACAAAAACCCAACAAACAAGCCCAACGCCACCCTACACATCCAATTGCATACTCGGAGCATTCCAATCCGTGTTCCAGTCATTGTTCGAGTCCAGCAGCGCCCCGAAATCAAGCTCCACACCGTCGGGCAGCAAGTCGGGCCACTTCCAGCCGTTGGCCGCAGCATTGGTGGGATCATTGTTGAGCGACGGCTGCTGGTTTGCGTTCAAGCTGGCCTGGGTCTGGGGCAGGTCCGTCTTGTACGGCCCGAAATAAAGTGGCGCATCCTCGGCCTCGACGCCCGCCGCCGTGGCGTTCTCGACCCACTCCTCGATCTTGTACCGCTTGATGCGCAGCTGGTCGGCAGCGGCGTCCCAGGTATCGTTCTTCCAGATGCCGCCCTGGGCCTCGGCGATTTCGGCCTTGGCGGACTCGAAGCGGGCGATGAGGGCGGCGGACACGCCCAGCACGTCGAGACGGAGGTCTGCATCATTGTACACGGCGGCGCGGATCATGTCGATGGTGTCCTGGGCGGCGACAGCGACGGCGGGGGAGACGGGTGTGGGCCGCTTGGGGACCTCGAGGGGCGGGCACGAGGGAATGCCCATAAAGGTCGGGTAGCGCGGGCGGGGTTCTTCCGATTCGGAGGAAGGGGTGCCGGTGGCCGACCCAGACCCCGAGGGAGTGGTGGGTGTCGAGCCTGATGACAAGGAGGCAGTCGACGCCAGCAGAGGGCACTGGGTGGACGACGTCGAGGACAGCCGGACGGCCGTGGGACCGGCAAGACGGGCCCACTGGACAAGGTGCCGGGAGGCGTGGACGAGCATGGAGGATGCGGACTGCGGCAGATAAAAGTACGAACAGACTGGGACGGTGAGCCACTCGGAGAACCAGACCTTGATGGACTCGGTGAAGCGCGCAAAGAGGTCGAGCGGCCCCAGGCTGGCGTCGGCCAGATAATGCTCTTCGGCCAGCAATGGGACAAAGAGGGCGAGGCGGGCGCTGTTGTAGTGGCAGTTGAGGAGGGCGTTGTTTTTTAAGTGAACAGGCAAGTTCGCCCGTAGCCGGTTGAGCTCAGTCTGCAACGCTTCGAGGTACACAATGGGTGACAGACGGGGCACGCCGGGTAGCTCGTCAAGCACCTGGTCGCGGTTGTGGTAGTGTGTGATGGCCTCAGTCAGGTTCTGAACTCGCATAAGCTCGACGAGGAGCTGGTCTGACTTGTACTCGGCGTCCTTCTCGAGCTCGTTGACGCACTGGTCAATGTACTTTGTGTAGCGAGTGCTGCCGAGTTGTCTGACCACTTTGCTGGCGCTGTCACTGTTAGCGATGTTTGGCAACATTGAAAAATGATACACTGCGGGGCAGGAGCCTACTTTGAGTTGATGTACCACACGCCGAGGAGGGCACGGCGCTCGTCGTTGGTTCTGACCGGCGACGGGTTATCGGTGATGTGCGACACAACTTGGCGTTGGTGTAGCGGCACGATCCGCGCGCGGCCGTCGTCTACGTGACTAGGCGAACGTGGTGCTGTCGTCAGGCCCATGTCGCTGATGAGACTGAGGGCGAGGTGGCCGAGGTTGTTGAAGTGCGCATGGCTCATGCAAAAATAGTGGTAGTACCCCAGGAACACCAGAATGCCCTGCAGCAAGTCCATAGACCGCTCCGAACGCATCAGCATGGCATCGCTAATATATTTGATGACAGCACGGCTCTGGCCCCACATGGACCTCAGATGGCGGACGGATGCGACCATGCGGATCACCTGCATGAGGAACGGCTTGGAAGCCGCCAGTTCCTGGGCCGTCGTGCCTGGCGGGATAATGACAAAGGGGAACTTGGAGGAGAGCTGGTTGACATAGATGTTGAGGAGGACCTCATCGGGCTCTTTGGGCATAAGGTCCGACCTCGAGACTGGCACACGGCATGAGCAGTGCGGCGAGATTGGTGGGGCCCCCAGGGCTTGAGGCAGACCAAAGTTGACATCTTCAGATTGGTCGCAATGGCCTCGGTCTTCATCCTCGTGGGAGTGGGGATCTGGTTCAGGCGATGATGGGGGAGAAGAGTGAGGGACAGTACTGTTTGTCCCTGGGGTGTTGTTGGAGGCTATTGTGCTCGCACCAGTGGTGCTGCTTCTGGTGGACGATAGAGCTGCTGCGGCAGCGGCAGCAACATCACTTCTTGCCGACCCAGACGTGGACATGGCCTGGATCAAGTTGTTCAGCCGCTCCTCGAGCTGGGCAGTCCGCGATGGTCTCGCCTGGCGCTTCTTGCGCGGCTTCTGCACCTGTCCAAAACAGTCTTTGCCCAGGCTCTGGCAGCGGTCACAGCTGGCGCCGGGCTCGTCGCGGTTGCGAATGCAGCGTGTCTTGGCCGACGCACACGGCGCGCACGCCTCGCCCCATTTGGCACTGCGCGCGGCTCTTTGGCGGTCCATCTGGGGTGCAGTGTGTGGGTGTAAGTGGGTGGGTGTGGTCGTGTAAACGACGTATACGGCGTGTGCAGTATACGCAGTTTAGTGTTTGGAATTACACTGAATTGTGGAACACGGCCTGAGTCCTTGAGCGGGCGGTGATTATGAGTACTCCGGAGAGTGTCGTTTTGATTGATTCCGTGGAATATTCGTCCAAAGGCACAAAAGGGGAGGGGGAAAACAATATTGTTTCATGAAAAGAAGCAGTGGAAAAGGGTACGGTGTGTTTTCCTCATTCGCCATGAGACGTCCATGAAGGTCAGGATGACAAAGGTTTATAAGTAGTCCGGAATTCTTTGAAAATTCCGGGGCTATGCAAATAGGATCTAAGCCCTGTCGGAATTTTCCATAAATTCCGTGGAAGCCAAGATTACCGCGATCCTTCGAAGACATTTCGCTGCAGAATTGCGATCTTAGTCCCTGTAAGATCTTAGTCCCCCAATGCCATCATAATATCAATAGAAGATGGACAGAAAGACAGCCACAAGACCATGGATGGTTCCATAAGCACACAAGGCTGGCTGCCTGTCAGTATTTACGAACCTCTGTCCGTGACATCCAGAACGAAATAGAACATACGGAGCAGGACATCTACATTGAACATCCCGTGTAGACTGATTCCAAATATGCCGAGTTCTACAACGTCTCCCACGCCATCCGAGCAATGTGTCCGCATAGAAGCCATGGCCAAGTGAACAGGACAAAGAAGATGCTATATAAACGTCGTGATCGAAGCATCGTCGAGAGGTTTGAGAATGGTTGAAGCACCACAACATCAAGAACTGAGGACACTCTAGACGGCACTCTATATTTCTCTCTACATCCCACTCTCCATCTCTACAACTTTCTACAGTTTCTACACACCAACTCGACTCCAAATGGCTTCTCCTTACCTCTTGTCCGGTCTTACGACCCGCGAGTCCATCATCGACGCCATGACCCGTGTCCTCGTCGCCCTCGACCGCAACGACGTCGGCCTCTTCAACTCGTCCTGGGCCGGCGAAGATGTCCTCGCCCAGATCGGCACCGACGAGAACAAGAAGGTGCTGCCCAACCTGAGCATCATCCGCAAGATGATCTTTGACCGTGTCGGGCCCATGGACACCACCCACAGCTTCACCAACCCGCGCGTCGATGTCCAGGAGGGCGCCGACACGGCTGTCCTCACAGCGACTTCGCTGGCGCAGCACTGCCCCGAAGGCCGCGGCCGAGAGCACACCGGCCCCAAGTACCTTGTGGGCGGCGAGTACACCGTGGACATGATCAAGGACGCGGCCGACGGCGCATGGAAGATCAAGAAGTGGGTGCTGCGGATTGCGTGGTCGCAGGGAGACAACACCATCCTGGACGGTCCCCCGCCGGCGCAGTAGAGGGGAAAGCGAGAGGAGGTCAAGGAGGTAGTCATCCTGAAGGCCCCAACATTAGGGGCTTCAAATGTTGGACAGCCTTGACCTTTTCATCTCTTCGCTTTGGAAAGATTCAGGATCTGCTGTTTGGCAGTGGCCAATGGATAGTCAGCTCGTGGACATGACATAGTTGATAGATAATGATATATTTTTGTTGGATATTTCGTTGCCCATGTTTTAATGTGAAGAAGAGAACGTTGTAATGTGAGAGTCCTGGAATGTCAGAATAAATAGGCGTGCTAAAAGAGTGACAGTTTCAGGGGAAAACGTCACCTAAATATAGCGCGCTCTAGCGGGCCAGACACGTTGCCCCTTATCGCTTATCGGACTTTTTGCTGCTGCCAATCGATAAGACTTTTTTTTCTGCCCCAAGAATCGCGACAGCTTCACATGAGTATTTACACCTTTGGCTTTCTCCAGTCAATTCTCGACAAAATCCCACCTCCCTCCACAACAATGTTAAAACGAAAGAGATCCGACGGCCGTCCACCGGCCAAGACCAACGGCAACAGCAAAAACAACTACTCCGCAAAACCTCCTCCCTCCACAACACCAAAACCAGAAAAGGCCGTCGGCGCCTTTGAGGCCAGCTACACCGATGTCCTACGCGCACTGAAAAAGGCGCGCGGGTTCGAGCGCCAGCGACTCGGACGGCGCATCACCGAAGAGAAGAAGCAGGGCAAGGCGAAAAACAAAAAGGCAGGAAAAAAGGGCAAGAAGAACAAGGCGGCAGATGAGGAGGGAACCGACGAAGCCGAAGCACGGATTGCACGCCTCGAGCGTGAGGTTGAGGTCTTGAAGACACTCGACTACGAGGTCACGGCCCGCGTGCATCTTGCCAACGCCATGCTGCGTGTGAAGAGCATCGCCGACGCTCCTGGCCCATTGGGCGCACACCTCCAGCTCGCCTCCGAAGTTTTGTCACAACGCACAAAGGCATACCGCACTGACGACATCCACAACGTGACGAGCGCGCTGTACAACCGGCCGTTTGTTAGGGACGCGGTGGCCAAGGCAGTGCGGGGGATGTGCGAGCTGCTGGGGCTACCGCCGCAGGACAAGAATGCGATGAAGGGGAAGTTGAATAAGAAGGAAAAGGAGGTAGTGAACGAAGACGAAGACGACGAGATGGAGGACATTGACGACGAGACGCGAAAGAACACACATGCCAACACCCCCAGGACAATATCAAGGAAGGGTGGCGACGACGATGACGAGAGCAGCGACGAAGAAGACAACCTGGAATACAACGAGGCGGACGACGAGGAGATTGAGCGCGAGCTGGCCAAGTACGACAACATGGTCGGCAGCGACGACGAGGAGATGAGTGGAAATGAGGGTGAAGAGGATGAGGAAGGGGATGACGGTCTTGGCGATAGCGACGACGACAGCGACGAGGATCTGGACGACGACGCCGTTGTGGCCAAGCTGCGTGCCAAATATGCCGCTGCCGTCGCCAAGGGTCTCTGGAAGGACGACGACGAACGCAGCGAATACAGCGGCGAGGAGACGGACGGCGAAGATATCGAGGAGGGCGAGGAGAGCGAAGAAGAGGAGGAGTTTGGTGGCTTCAGTTCTGCATCTGAAGAGGAGGAGGACGACGAGGACGACGACAGCGACAGCGAAAGCGACGAAGATCTCCGCCCTCGGAAACGCAACGCCAGCGCACCAGCCTCTGCATCGGCACCTACGCCCGGCACCTCTCATTTCCTGCCCTCTCTTATGGGCGGCTACATCTCCGATGATGGCGGCGACGAGGACGGCGTGGCCGACGATGAAGAAGCTGCTGCCCGCATGCTGGGCGGTCCGCGCAAGAACCGGCGTGGCCAGCGTGCTCGCCAGGCCATCTGGGAGAAGAAGTACAAGCAGCTCGCCAAGCACGTCTTGGAGGAAGAGAAGAAGGCTAAGGATGGCGGTGGAAAGGACGGAAAGTCTGGCAAGAACGGCAAGGGCAAAAAGGACGGCGGCTGGGATGCCAAGCGCGGTGCTGTGGACGCCAGCGACAAGCCACGGTGGATGCGGCGCAAGATGGGCCTGCTGGGCCGTGTTGGCCCGGCTGGCGGTGGTGCTTCCAACTCGGGGCCTTCTCATTCTGCTGGCCTACCCAAGAAGGACAACCCGAATGCCAACTCCCAAGTTTCAGGCTCCCTGCATCCCAGTTGGGAAGCGGCGCGCAAGGCCAAGGAGATGGCAAAGACGGCCTCGTTTGCCGGCACAAAGATCACATTCGATTAGGGTGGCCGGCTTTTTGTTACTTTGGATTTTGGCGCATCTGTTTATCTATCATAGCATCGAGCACGGTCGGCCACGTCTAGGCCGACTTGGGAAAGGAGTTTTTGAGTTTCTAGTTTTGTAATGCATCATATAATTTTTGGCATTTTTTCAGCTACCTAAGAAGTGACATGAACCTTTGCATAAAACATGACTTAAAATAAAACCGACTCAATGGAAATAACAACAAAAAACAGACGGTATCTCCTCCTCATTTATACTGGCAACTTGACACACCCTTTACGAGGTGGGGGCAGTCGGGGGAGGGTCGAACTTGGGGGCGCTGTCGGGAACAGGTGCGCCCGTGGCACCAGTCGACGGTGCGTCAGTGGCAGCGGGGGCCGTCGTGGCACCAGCGGTGGTTGCCGAAGTAGCGGCAGTATCCTCGCCAGTGGCGGCGGTGCCAGAAGCGGCAGCACCCTTCTTCTCCTCGCCAAAGAACTTGTCGAGGCCGGCAGCCTTGTAGGCGCTGCCGCCGTGCTCCTCCTTCTTGATGTCGGCCAGACGGCGCGCCTCCGTGTGGATGTCCTGCACCTGGCGCTGGCCCTGGGTATAGAAGTCGACGACGCGGCGGCCCGTGGGCGTGTTGCTCGCCTTCTCAAAGTACGAGCTGAGGCCGGTCAGCAGGCCATTGGCCTTCTGGGTGATGCCGTACGACTGGTCGGCCGTCTTGGCGCGGTCCTTGGCGTGCAGCTTGTTGTCGAGGTTGCCGAGCGTCTGGGCAAAGCGCGTGCTGATGCCGTGCTTGTGGTCGAGCTCAATGCCGCGCTGGAGGGCGGCGTCGCCAATGACGTAGCCGTGGGCGAGGTACTCGGCGAAAATGCGGGCGCGGGGCTTCTCTTCTTGGGTTATCTCGTCCGAGTCGCGCTCCTTCTCGGTGTGAGCAAGTGCACCAGCAGCATCGTCGTCGGCCTGGGCGCCGCCGGTGACGGCAATGTGGTTGGGGCCGAGCTGGGTGTTGTTGAGGAGAAGGGCCGTCTTGGCGGCGGTGTCCTTCTCGAAAGTGACGGTGGCGGACTTGGACTCGCCCTCGGAGGTCACCTGGATGTCGGTGATCTTGCCGCTGGAGTTGTTAGCAGGTAATAAAACAATAAATGAAATGAAAGTGACGCTGGGGATCGCTCTTACCAGAAGCTGAAGAAGTCCTTAATCTCCTTGTCGGTGGTCGCAGCCGCGACGTTCTTAACCTGGACGGTGTTTGCGCTCGACATTGTGAAGGTACAGATGTGGGGTATCTTGGGTGTGGGGTGAAGGTTCAATGATGTTATGGTTTGGGTGGTAAGATTGTGAGAGAAGATCGAGAAGATCGAAAATGAAAAACAATGGGATGTAAAAGATCTAGAAACAGAGAACAGAAGAACGGAAAACAGAATCTGGCGATGGCCAAGAAAAAGGGGGAAACGGGCAGTACTTATTCACGCACACAGAGAAAGCAAGCACGACACACAAAACAAACCACCAGATCGGTCCTTCCTTGTTTCGTCTTTTTGATGAACTGTCTCCTGCCCAACGATGCCAATTACTACTGGGCCAGGGAAGGAGAGGGGCGGCCTCCTGCCGTTTTCCTAGAGAGCTAAAGAGGAAAGGGCCTGACATACGTACACTTGCCCTTTTACTACAGGCTCCAACCTAAACAAGCACAAACACGCGCAGGAGGGAGCTCACAAGAAGTTGAAAGCAACTTGCAGAAGCACAGATTCACAGAGAGGGGCAGGTGCCAACGTCATCTCTTCTATTCCCGCCCCCTTTCAGCTGCTTGCGCCTGCTAAAACTTTCTAAAAATGCGCGCCAAAACAGTGCAGCGCAGAAACAGTGAGGGGCAGGACCCACTAATAGCGTCCACTCCAATCCACTTCCCGGTGCGAAGCTCTTTTGGTCCCACACCAGCACAAGCACCAAACTCACAGGCAAGAGCGATCGAAGAACGCTATCATCTAAGTAGTGTCGTAGGGCCGATCAGGTTCCAACAGGGCAGGTGGGCAGGAGCAATTGGGGCTGTGTTGGTGCGAAGGAAAGAGGAAAAAGAATGCAGGTGAAGGGGGGGAAGGTGCGACAGGAACGATGTCAGGAACGTTGGGGTGCTGCGTCATTGACGTCGTTTAGCACGTTTGTCTAACACGTGAAACAAGGAAAGCTCCAAAAAGCTCAACAACATTATCAAACAAAGAACCTGTCACGATAAACAATAGGAGCCCTTTGCAGATTACGGAGATAACACAAAAATTGAAGATATGATTTCTTTTTTGCTATGGTAGTGGTCTTGTCATCCACGGTCTCTGAAATAGAAAGAGAGTTGTTCCACTTTCGTCAGGCACATTTCGTCCTTCTCGAGACGTCTTCTTCCACGGCATTATGCCATTCCAATGCTTCATTTCGAGCTCGTTGTCAAGTCATTTGTATTTTCGTTTGTCGCCGGCAGCGCTTACTTTGACGACTTGGCAAACTTGCGCTCAACCTCGTCCTCGAGCACGCCCCTGGGGTTTGATGTGAGGCCCTGCAGTAGTTAGTATTGCGTCTCGCAAGTTGGCACTGCAAACGAAGATAACCTACCTCAGTTCCCTTGTTGCCAGACTGCTGGACCCAGTCCTCCTTGGCCTCAGCCTTGGGCTTTGCGGTGCCGGAGCCAGGAGCGTCGTGAAGCTGCTTGCCTGACTGGCGGGAGGGAGACGGCGATTCGCGACCTTCGGGAGCCATTGTGTGTGTTTTTGTGGTGTTTGGTAGTGTTTGACTTGGAGGCACGATTATGATACGATAATTGTTGAGTTGTTGGAGAGATGGAGATGAAAGAGCAGTAAATCTGAATTGTTTGGTCTACAGAGCTCTACTCTTTACTACTTATATGGCCTCCATCGTCCAAATCGTCAATGGGCCCTTCCCACAATAAACCTTGCTGGCAGGAACGAGCTCTCAGATTCTCAGATATCGATGCCGTCATCTCTGGGATTGCATCACCGATCTAGAACCTCTTTGTGCTTCTTGAGAAGAACAGAGGCGAGTTTAGGGACAGTACGGTACACGGTGTACATACTGTTAGCAGCACTGTTCCCGGTATTGATTTCTGGCGCGGGGAAGGCGCGACCCCACCCATTTACAGCGCTCGCAGCTCACTGGCGTGACTGGCACTTTCACGTCTGAGTGCGAAACGAGGCTACTCCGTACAGGGCAGTGACGTGCACTACGAGGCGCGCACGCGCTGTTCTAGGCAACCAACGGCAACCAAACTTTGAGGATTGAAAGGGAAGGGACGCTCTCTCAACCGTGCCTGACGACCTGACGACCCTGGACGTGAGAGGTCGACGATGTGGTCTGCATAAACGCCTCATTTCATCTCCAACCACGATCCCGGCACAGCATAAACAAAGCCCTGGTTCCGTGCCTGACCAAGGACATCAGAGCTGACAGCAGACAACAGACGACTGACAACACACCACTCTCGCGTCTGTCACTTTGGGCCGCGACCATCTTGTTGTTTTTGTTTGCTCACGTCTGAGGAGCTTCTGTCTGCCGCCTGTTTTTGCCTTCTAGCGATTTGTTGTTTACATTTGCCGTTCGACAAACCGTCCTCTGGCTTTCACCCTTCTCGCCCTCCTCAACCTCTCGATTCCGGCTGATTTCGTTTGCCAACTTCCACGACTACATATTCCTCGACACCTTCTCTTCCTACCGACAACTACTTCTGACAATGCCGGACCTCAATTCGGTTCCGCCGTCGCCCCGCGTGCTGGCCGCCTCACGACAGTCGTCATCTGCCTCTATTGCTGGCATTGCCGCTGCGTCAGCCGGTCGTGACAGTCACAACAGCAACAGCAACAACAACCATCCTCTACCTCCTGCCTCAACCACCTCCACCTCAACAGCCACCCAAATGCCTCCTCCACCCGTGCCGACCTCTCCCTCCTCGATCCACGTCTTCCCCTCCAACCAAATGGCCGTCAACCAGGGCAGTGCTGTGCACTCGTCGGCGCTGCCGTCACCGTTCTACCCGCCGCCACTGTCGTTGGCTGGTGGGGGAGCAAGTGCTACAACTGGAGGAGTGACGGCAGGACCTGCTCCGCCCGGCGACGGACCCGGCGTGGGCCCAGGCCCTGGCCCTTTGAGGCACCCTCGGCCGTTGACTGCTGCCGAGCTACACATGCAGCTCGAAAAGGAACAGGAGGCCGTCGTCAACCGCCTGACACGCGAGCTTACCCTCCTCCGGGCGCAGAACGCCTCGGTCGTGTCAAACGCTTCATCAACGTCGGCCAGCGGACTGTCGGATGCGGCCGCGACAGGTGGTCCGTCGACTGCCTCGAACCCGTCTGTGTCTGGCGGCGGCCCCACTGACCACTCGTTGTTCTCCGGCACCAGTGGCTTTTCGATTCCCTCATCGACGGGGAGGCACAGCCGTACCTACTCGAATACAAGCACACGCAGTCAGACCGCAGCTACAGGCAACGCACCGTCGGTGGTCGGCATCACCGCCCCGGCGCCAATCCGGCCGCAGGCACCCCAGCTGAGCAGGCAGAATAGTACAGCCTCGCGGCGCAGCCGGGCCAATTCACCGGGACCCATGTCGTCCTCCTACACACACTCGTCACATATCTCAGAAGCTGCAGCGTCGGGCGCAGGCAATTATTTCCCGCGCCCGGGTGCAGCCACACCATCGGCCAGCGAAATGTCGCCTGCTCTTATTCCGGGCACGGCCCGCTATGAAGAGACGGCCTTTTATCGGGCCGAGCTCGAGAACGTGAAGAGGGAGAACGAGGCTCTACGTCGCCGGATCCGCGAGCTGGAGCGGGCCGCGGCAGCTTCGGCCAGTGGGTCTGGACAGCAACCTCAAACGCCAGCACCTCCCTCGTCACACCACCATCACAGCCAGCGTGGCGTTAGCGGCGCACAGCGCGAACGCCGTGAACGACGATCGAGCGATGCCAGCCGCGGTCGCAGCGAGAGCGTCAGCACGACGGCTAGTATGAGTGTGCAGTCGCCTGGCCTCGGGGCGGTGCCGGCGGTGTCGTCGTCTGCATCCCTCTCTGCACTCGCAGGGTCTTCCTTGCCGACTCCGGGCTCGGTGTCTACTACAAGCGCGGCCGTGGCCACACCTGCATCTACACCTGGTGGAGGCGGCGGTGGTGTAGGCATTGCTGGCCGGCGGGAGAGCGGCCGCGAGCGCGTCACGAGCATGCTGAGTGTGGCAGGCAGTGTTGCCGGCAGTGTTGGCGTGGGCGTACCCGAGGATGAGGTGCGTGTTGGCGAGAGTGCCGCCAGTGCCGGCCTGCGCGGCCAGGAGAGCAGCAGCGGTACGAACTGAGGAGGCGAGCCTCTTTCTATGATTTTTATTCGTTAAGCGGTGATGAATTAGGCGTTTTATGTTAGCAAAGCTTTGCCTTTTTCGATTCTACTTTATTTACTTCTTGCTCCAAACAGGAGCCAAAAGCTTACACTGAGCTGCTTTACTTTATGCAGCCAGCGATGCTACGCTACGATTATCTTAACTTCTAGTTAGAATAAGAGAATAACCCTATCAGTTTACGTCATAGTTGCGAGTACTGCAGAGTGAATGAAGTTTGAGGTAATAATTATAACATTTTTTTGTGTTGTTGGTCTGTTTTTCTAAACAACCATTTCCCTAACAATAATCCTATCTTGGTATCCGAACAATAAAAAAGAAAAGTAAAAAGAATCCAGCGTGCTCCGTCCCCGTCCAATCCATATCCCAAACGCCGTGTATGCATCCTCGTAGGAGGTGGTGGTGATAGTGTCACTGTTGGTGACTATCGAAGGCGTTCATCTCGGCGTTCACCTGCGGTGAACACCTTGGATCTACTTGCGCGTAGTAAAGTCCGTCTCGTTGGCGGTGTTGACCTCGCTCGGGTTCGTGGCGCAGGTGCAGGCGCCGGCCGGGCGCTGGCCGCACGAGCAGCGGTCGCCGGCCGTGGTGTTCTCGGCGGCGGCGCGGTCGCAGTTGCAGTGGAGGGCGGACTGCTTGCCGCAGGAGCAGGTGGCGTTCTGGGCGCAGACGCACTCGGCGTTGCCGCCCTTGCCACAGCAGGTAGAGGAGACCATTTTGATGAGTGTGTGGGGTGTGGTGTGTGTGAAGGTAATGTGGAGGAGTGGTAGAGAGTAGTGAAGAAGTGAAGTCTTGAGACTGGTTGCTTGATGTGATGTTTGTTGATGCTGATGATGAGAGATGGGAAGATGAAAGGAAGAGGGGGAAGGAGCCTTAAATACAGAAACGGCAGGAGGCAAACTTGTGAGTCCCTTGGATCGTTCAATCAAAGGCAGGCGATTGAAGGTCGACTACGTCGACGGAGTGACGCTACCGTGTGCTACATCGCTCCACACGACGGGTGTGACGCAACACAGGTACCGTTTTTGGTGTAAGACGCCCTGAAAAGTGGTGTAAAAGAGGTGTTAGTGCCTGCTGGGCGATCCGCCTTGCAGGCGAGACCCGCTTAAAAACGGCATGACTCTCCAGTGAGAACAGGCCATTACACGGCAAGATGGTCATCAGCAAAGCGTTGATTGGCGGTAGATCGTGCACCCAATTATCTCTGCCCAATCCCAGCGACAACAAAGCAGCCACCCAGCCAATCATGGGATGGCCATTTCTTGCAGTGGTCATCATCGTCAATTCAGAGGAGGCTAGACCACTGGGACCACCTGTTCCTGCATTTTGCCATTCTTTTTAGCGTTTATTTTTGCAATTTAATTTTCTGGGGCAGGCAAAATCCACTCCTCCATTTGTCAGGCTTGTCAATTTTCCTTGAAATTCGTCAAAACGTGCTCTGCTATTGGTCGAAGAAAGACAGATTGCAGTAGACTTCACCTCGTCCTTGGCAATTGATTTCTAAGAGGCCTGGATTTCAGCTGCAAGTAAATGCCTGCTGAGATAATACAGATCTAGTGTGAATTATCTATCATTACAATCATTGGGTATAGTCTTTGTCTTGGTATCATTAGTCTTGTCTATGTCTGTTCTATGTTCATTTTTGTTTTTCATCTGTACCTTCCCTCTCATACAGATACAGCTCCACGACTTCAGGGTCGTTGTCGAGGACGGGCAGCGGCACAGTACTGCTCGCCCGCACGGTCCAGCCGTGTTCTTTCATGAGGGTAAAGAGGGCCTCTTCGGAAGCGTGCCGTGGTTTTCTTGCGAGGAGGACCTGGGGACTTTTGTCGAAAGTCACCGCGCTTCCCAACGCCGACAATGTCTCCACGAGGGCCGGCAGCATGTCGACATTGTAGGTGCAGTCGCTGAGGACGACGAGGTCCCAGCCGCCGCCACTTGTCACGGCCGGACGAAAGCGACCTTCTCGGCCATCTTCCCAGTCGAGGTTCTCGTACTCGAGAGAGTGGGATAAATGTGTTGACCGGGCCATGTTGGCGCGTGCCCGCTCTTCCGCCTCAGGCAGGTCTGTAAGGAGAAATCTGTTTTCGTTCTGGTCTGTCGATGGCGACGTTGTTTGTGCCGCCTCATGGACAATCCCTGCCAGCCCAATACCCAAAATGCCGACACCGCTACCCAGTTCCAACACCCGTAGTCGTTGCCGTAACAGTATGCTTCGTAGCACGTCTGGCAGTGACTTTGTTTTTGTTTTGGGGTCCTCGCCCGACGGCTCGCCGTCCCCATCCTCCTCTCTCGGCCGCTTCCGACTCGGTTTGTGGCCCAGACACGTGTCTGCCAAATAAGCCACCGCCACCAAGCCGGCGTCCCATACATGCCGGGCAATGCTCTCCCCAATCTCTTCTTCGACTTCGACGCAGCTCGTGCCTGGCGGGTCAGTGCTATAGTCAAACGCCAGCCTTCGTAAGGCAACATGAGAGAATGTGTCGTCCGTCGACTCTGGAACATCCACCCAGAGGGGCATAATAAGACCACCGTCGTCTTTTGACGCTTGCTTGCCAACTAACTGCCGCGCATGAACTGCCGACAGGGCCTGGTCGGCAGGTCGGATGCAGACCCTCCGTATGCGAGCGTTCTTGTCCCAAAGACAGGCCGCGGCCGCCTTGGGCAGCTTTGCTTCCAGCTTCAAGACGCGCATTCCGGCCGTCCAGGCGAGAGGGTCGTTGGTTGCAGCTGTTTTTGACGGCTTGCCGGCCTTGCCCGGCTTGCTAGGCGCTGGCGCACTGATGGGCAAGTTGAAGATGCGGGTTACAACTTTCTCTTTTGGATCTGCCTCGCTGTTGTCTCCATCGCCGTCGACATCGCCATTCTCTTCATTCTCGACATCGTCACCCTCGTCCGTCTTCTCCTCCTCGACAGTCTCCACGACCAGCTCAACGGCGATGCCTATCGGCGCGTCCGGACAGAGAAACGACTCGCCGAGATCGGTGGTGATCGTCAGGACGAGGGCCAACGACGACGACGCCGCCTGCCCCGGGCGAGATGCTGTCACGACATTTGGCGGTCGCAGCAGGCGAATGTAGTGCATGGTTGGCGGTAGGAATTAGGTGGTGACCGTATGGTGGGGGTTGATAAGATTGTATTTCGAGTTCTTATCGCGGCCTCCAAAATTTCAAGATCGCTCCCTCCCACGCCGTTGGTACCGCATCTCGCCGTGCCCCACAATTACCGTTGTACCTTACTTCCCTCGCAGTGAGATTCTCAGGAAGGATCTCCCCGTCGTAGAGGTAGTATGGTGGTCATTCTTATCTGGTATTTCTCTGTTTTACTGGTATTAAAAATGTGACAAGAAATTTACGCAGTCCTATGGCAAAAAAAGACTTTTTGGGCGCACTCTTTGGCACACGCTTGGCGCATTCTTGGTGCATCGGAGGTCGCCGCGATGTGGGAGCGGGCGAGTTTGCGACTAGGCCGGGACAGCGCTAAGAGGCCTGTAAATCGGCGGGACGCTGCCTGTAAGTGGAGCGAAGCGCCTGAAAATGCGTTACATCGCACACCCTTCTTTTAAGTGGTGCGGCCTCGGCCGACGAGCTTGATACCTCTTCCTCAAGACTAATAAAAACGAGTAAATGGGACGGAGTCTCCATCAAGCTTGACGTCAAGAAGAGGGGCCTTTTTTTGTTTTTGTTCAAGATAAAGACTGGTGGATTCATATACACACTGGCATACCAGATTCTACCTTCTTCATCATCTCTTCTCTCTTCAACAGCTTCAGCATCGCCAACCTTGACACCTCAAACTCACCCTCACCATGTCAACTTCCACCACCACCGACGGCCCCTCGCCGGTCGCCCTGATCTCCAAGTTCCTGGAGGTCAACGAGAAGCAGATCGTGCCGCTGACGGCGGCCGGCGTCTCGTCGGGCAGCAAGGTCTTTGGCGCAGCCATTTTCCAGAGAGACGGCCTCGAGACGTGCACGGTGGCGACCAACAACGAGCGGGTGTCCCCCCTGCTGCACGGCGAGATCAACTGCATTCAGACGTTCTTTGGGCAGCCGGCCGAGGGCCGCCCGGCCACCAAAGACTGCGTGTTTTTCGCGACGCACGAGCCGTGCTCGCTGTGCCTCAGCGGCATCACGTGGGCCGGCTTCAAGGAGTTTTACTACCTGTTTACGTACGAGGACAGCCGGGATCTGTTTGCGATCCCCTACGACATTGACATTCTCGAGTCGGTGTTCCGGGTGCCGGCCGAGGGCGAGTCTGCCGAGTCGCTGGCCGCGCGCCCCCTGTACAATAAGAACAACAAGTTTTTCACGTCGGCGAGCGTGGCCGACTTGGTGGCCAAGATTGAGGACCCGGCCGAACGCGCGCACTGGGCGGCCGAGGTGGAGCGGGTCAAGGGGCTGTACGGGCAGCTCAGCGAGACGTACCAGGAGGGCAAGAAGGCGGGCGCGACGACGTCGAGTGTTTGGCAGTAGAAAGGGGAGAAAAGGCGAAGCCTTTTCGATCCTTTCATTCTCTCTCTCCTTCTTTTCTCTTTCTTTCCTTCTTCCCTCGAACCGCTCGGGATTATGATAAGACTTGTACAAATTTGCATGCATTTGACAAGGGTAACGTCAAAGGTCACGAACGGTGTTTTGGAGTTTGTTGTGGTTATCAATTGATTATTTTCTTTTTCCTGCATCTCCTTTGTGAATCAATCCAAGTGTACGCTAAGTGGTGACATATTGACAGAAGGCGAACAACGCTTAGTTTCGGTCGCTGAGGCATACACCTCTGGGCAGTCAGTCGACAGCCTATCAGGCTACCAGTTGTGGCGATATCCCTTAAGCAATGGGGTCGAATGATGTCAAAATAATGGCAAACATGTAATTGTTTTTCGATCATTCGATCTCGATCGTAGTATTGTCGACATTCGACATTGTCAATCTCTGTACACCACGACTTGCCATGGAGAGCCCACGATCGCGCATCCGGTCTACATCGCGCGGCAGCCTAAGGTCGGCAGCCACGCGCTCGGCCACGCAGTCCGACCAGCCGCCGCTGGCCCCGTTCGACCCCGTCCACACTCCAATCCCGGTGCCGCTGCCGCCGCCATCGGCACCGTCCGAGTCAGCATCCACGCCGTCCACGACATCAACCCCGCCCGAAGACACGGAAGAGTCGATTACCAGCAGTTTCGTCCATGCATCCTGCCGGCTGTACGAGGCGTCGGCCGTCACGACATCGGCATGCAACACGCTCGTCCTCCAGTGGACCGGTTTGGGGCCGGAATCGGCAGCAGCGGTGGCCTCGGTGGTGCTGGCGCGCTACCCGGGCTCGGGCACGGGCACGGTCGGCGTGCCCGGCAGCGACAACACGCCTACCGGCCCCAGGTTTGGGAACGTCGGCCCGTCCGGCAGCGGCTACGAGACGGCCATGTACCACTCGTTCGTGGCCCTCCAGACGTTTTTGGCCATTACGCAGTTTGAAGTCGCGGCTGTCGGGGCCATGGCGGGCTGTGTCATGGACGCGCGCGCCGTCGCCGAGGCACAGGGGTGCGTCCATCCGGTTTCGGCGTTGTCACTGACAGAAGAGGGCGACCGAGAAGAAGACGGCAGCGGGACCGCCACGACGTTTGCCGCGTACACGGGCCCCAAAACGACGGCCGCCTACGGTGAATGTCATCTCGACCTCATCGAGGGCATGCGCGAACTGGCCAGCGCCGTCCACAAGGCGTACGGCGGCCGGGCCGCCGAGAACGAAGAGGAGCGCGCCCAGGCCGAGGCACGGTCCGACCCGGAGCCAGTGTCGCCGTCGGTGGCCGTGGCCATGGTCATCAAGGCGAGGGAGCTTTTGGACCGCACAAGGACGCTGAGGGACATCCAGACGCAGGCCGACCAACTCAAGGCGCATTTGCAGTCGCCTGGCGACAGCACGACCACGACAACCCACCACCTCGCCCACCTGGTCCACCTCCTCCATCAAGTCTTGGCCGAAACCGCCTTCGCCGCCAAGACCGCCGAGCTCACCATGGACTACGCCATCAATATCGTGCAGTTGCGCCGCCAGCACTCGTCGTCGTTTGGGTCTGTATTTCGCAGATTCGTCGGCAAGATTACGAGGAGAAAACCAAAAGACGGCGACAGCGACAATGACAAGGACGACGCCCAGCAACTGGAGGAACAAACACAGCTAGCGATGAATGCAAAGAAAGCATGCCACCAGGCAGGGGCGGCGGTACAGTCTGTCCAGGGGACCACGAGCTGGACAATACAGCGTCACGGACTGTGGCAGAATAGGGTATCATGAGAAATGACAACAGTTTGAATAATAGAAAGTAGTATACAATTTCACGAATACCCTGAATCAATAATAATAGTCGACCAAGCAAATAAGACCCTTGACTGTAGTACCACTTCCCTTCTAGCTGGTGATCTCCAACGCCGATCAAGCAGGAACCAGGATGCTTGGCGACAACGAACCACACTGAAGAGTGCAAAGAAAGAGAGGATGAACCAGGGGACCATCAACGGTGGCGTGAGGTTGCAATGTGCTTCTGAAGCAAGTTACCGGATCAGGGATTCTTCCGTTGATTGAATTTCAAAGTAAGAGTAAAAATATCATTATTTTATTTGCTTGCTTCTATGGTATATGCTGTTCTAAGTGAAATTGATGATGAGAATCAAAGAAAGGACAGGAACGAAAACGAATGCAAAGAAATGAATGCCGCCGTGACTGCTCAAAGAGCCCGGCCGTAGCCTATGCTGCCAAAGTTGAACCTGTTCCGTCGAGAGCCGGTCGCTGTCTGTGTATTATCGGAGCCTGATCTCGAGGCTCCTGTATTTCCAGAGTTGCCCGAATTTCCTGAATTTCCTCCACTGCTGTCCTGTCTGCCGGCATCGTCGGACGGCCGTGTCGGCAGGATTTCCGTGCTGCGGTTGCTGCGTCCGCTGCGCTCACTCCTTCCGCGGCTGCTGCTGGGCCCGCCGTTGTTACTCTCGCCATAAAATCCATAGGCGGAGCTCCACTGCTGGCCCGGTCCGAGGACGGCCGAACTGGGCACACCCGACGCCCGGCGCGTGCTCAGTCCGCTCGGAAGTTGTGGTGGGACAGGGAGAGGGAGTGTTGGTGGGGGTTGCAGCCCTTGGATGCCGAGGCCGAGGGCTGGCGATTGTGACTGCAATTGCTGCTGCCGCCGTTCCCTCTCCTCCTCCTGGCGGACATACCGCTGGTACTGCAGGTACTGTGCCTGCGTCTCGGGCGTGACGCTGCCGCCGAACTCGCTGGCCGTGCTCCAGGCGGTCGGGTCGTAGGGCTGGGGCCCAGGAGGCCCCTCTCGGTCCTCGTCGGTTTCTGTAATGGTGTTGGCCCGTGTGTTGGTGGCCGTGCCGGTGTCCTCCATGAACATGCTGACGGCCGGGCCCAGGTGGCCTGGCGGCATGGGCCACTGTCTTTGTAGGGCTCTGGAGGACCCTGAGCCGGCGACGTTGGGACTCCGCGATGAGCGCGCCGGCTGGATGACGATGCGGACCTCGTTGGAGCCGGTCTGGCCGCTGGACGTGGGGGACACTTCGGCGTCCTGGGCCTGGGCCTGGGCCTGGTCGACACGGTCATCCCGGTCTCGTTCCCGTTCGCGGTCGTTTCTGTCCAGGTTGTTGGCAATAATGTCGGGCCCGATCTGGATCTGGGAGCGCCGCCGCCGTGGGTCGACATAGGACGCCGTCGCAGAGACGCCCATCGGGGGTGTGGGAGTCCGTTGCGGTCTTTCTCCACGACCTTGGCCCTCACTGCTGCTGACAAACATGGACGCCGACTGCTGGCTCTGGCTGGGCGGCGTGACATACTGGTTGCGGCCCGAGGCGGCTGCCAATGCTGCCGCCTTTCGTCGCAGCAGCCATTTTCTGAGTAAAACGACAAGGGCCACCAGCAACAAGACAAACCCGACGGCGCCCAGGACAATGCCGGCGATCTGGTTCGAGTTGAGGCCAAAGGGACTGCCGCCGATGGGAAAGGGCGTCGAAGTGGCTGTCGACGAGGGCGTGACGGTTGTGGGAGGACCGAGGGTTGTCGTTGTTTGCTCGTTTGCTGTCGAGGAGGAGGAGGTTGTTGTGGGTGGGAGAGATGAAATAGATGTTGACGTCTCGGTATTCGTCGGAGGTAATGATGACGGTAATGTCGAAGCTGGCGTCGACTCTGGCGGGATGGTGCTGCTCAGAAAACTGGCTCCGCCGCTGGAAGGCGAAGCTGATATTGTAGAAAATATTGGGGGAGTAGAAGTAAGAGGAGATGAAAAAGGAGGCGTCATCTCGGCTGTCGTCCCTGGAGGGAGAGATATTATAGATGACGGAAATAATGAAGATATAAAGGATATTGGAGGCGTCGATGTCGCTGGCGGCGGGGAATTTGTAAAAATGGTCGTCGTCGTAAAGACGGTCGTCGTTGCACTCGGTGCAGTCGTAATCGTGATAAACGTCGTGTCCGTAATGGTGCTGATTACCGTCGTTGTTGATTGAGGCGGTGTCGTCACTGTCACATCCACAGTCGTCGTTTGTGTTGTGAACACTGTCGATGTCGAAGCCGGTCTGCCGTCAGGGGAAGGAGCAACAGAGGCATCCCTCCGTCTCTGTCCTCCTGTAAACGAGGTGACTGTCACCGTGTTCGTCTGCGTCAGCTGGCCGGGGTCGACCACGGTCAATGTTTGGGTTACTGTCGTGACAACGATTGATGTTAGGGTGGCGATTGGCGACACGGGTGGTGTTATTGTCGCCGTTAATGTTCTCGTGGCGGACCTTGTTGCCGTCGTCGTAATTACTGGGGGTCCTCCCGTATCTGGACAGCACGTCCCGCTCCCGCCATCGGCTGCCAGACAGCACCGAAACCCCGCTGCACAGCAGTTGAACCCGCCCGCCGCATCCGGGCAGCAGGTCGAGCAGCCAGGGCATACAGGGCTCTGGCCGTTGCTGTTGGACGCCGCGCAGACGACTTGCGCGGTGGGTGAGCATTGTCCGTTCCGAGCTCGAAGAGCGGGGGGCAGTTGTCGTGTGATCGTTTGTAATCTTGCTTTTGTGTGTGGTGATGTTTCTGGTATTATTTCGTCGACGTGTATTAGGGGAACAGCATGCACAACAGACAATCCAGCGAGGACGAGGGTTGTGAGGCCCCGTGGAAGTAGCATTGTCGTTCTCTTGTTGTCATCCTGGTTGAGGCGGATGGTAGAAGAGAAGCTGGCGTTATAAGAAAGGCATCGAAAAAATGGTGGTGGTAGTTGTAGTATGGTGAGATTTTTGAAAAAAGTCAAAAGAGTCAAAAGAGGCAGAAAATATTATGAGAGAAGAAAAGAACAGATGGACGGGAAGGGAAAGAGGAAAGAAGGACTAGAAGAGAAAGAATGAGAGATAGAAGGACAGAAAGGTTGCACAGAAAGACAAGGTAGCATTCAAGAACCAAAGATGATCGATCGACTGTCAGGAGTCCGGATGAATGAGAAGCTGGGAGGTAGAAAGAAAGAGACAAGAGACGAAGATGGACAGAAGAGAGATGAAAGGAGTTCGGAAGACGATCGTGAGGAAAAGAAGGTGAGAGGGAGGATGTCAAGGAAATCTACGATACTACTCCAAAATAGAATAGAGAGCAACAGCAGAAGAATGGACGACAGAAGGACAGCATGGGACCAAAAGCTTCCGTGACATTGCCAAGAGTGTCGACCATCGGACTCACGAGAGAGGGTGTGTTGCTTTTACAACTATCGTGGTTGGCATGCAGGTTCATGTACGTAATCTACGAGGTGTGGGAGACAAGACGAGAGACGAGGGGAAAAGAGACTACGGACGGTCTGCTGCGTTCCCATCGAGGAAGGTGAGGCAAGACACGAAGGTCCTGTGGCACAGCAAAGAACTTTAGAGTGAGGACTACGGACATACAGGCGGATGTCAGTTCTCCTTCCGAGAAAGGTACTGGAAGCAAAGAAAAGAAAGAGAAGAAGACAATCATACCGAGTCTAGACCCGTTCAATGTCAACCCCGGACAGAAAATGGAAAGAAGAAAAAAGAAGAAGTAAAGAAGGCTTAAGGAAGGTACGTGGAAAGGTACATTGTACATCGTACATCAAGTCAGGACTCCAAGTCAAAACCGCGTGCTGGGAACCACACAAGATCCAACCTTGGGTCCGATTCGTTCGGCAGCGGCATCCGGTGTACAAAGTAGGTGGCAGTTGCGAGAGTAAAAGGGTGGGATGAAGCAAGGGGCGTCATCTTCAGGGCTCTGGACAGGCTCGACAGGCTTCTCGAAGACGGACGACCCACTGTCTGTGGTTACGTCTGTGGTCTGTCTGTGGTTCTGTCTGGGACATGCCTGCATATTCAAGTGCACTCATGGTTCTGGTGGAGATGTCCGCTCAATGGAAGCATGCATGGAAACCGGGATTGTCACGAAAGAGATAGATGGGGCAGAGGAGGGAAGAAGACAAGTTGGCTGCTCGAATGGGGCAGAATGACGAACGAGAACTGCCTCCCCTCAACATTACCGGGTGCCAGTGTGTGGGATAAACCGAACGGGAAGGAGATAAACGAGGGCCATGAAATGACATGAAAGGACATGGACGGGCAATTAGCAGTCAATAATTCTACGACAAGTCAATTCAGACGAGACAGGAAAGCATTACACGCCAGAGTATATTCTTACCTGATGCACTCGTGCGAAATGCTCGGAGAATACCAGACGACAATAATAGAATGTGTCGAGAGAAATAGCACGCTCGCTATACCTTTGCATAGGTTCATGCACGATCATGGCTGCATGCGTCCGTCTGCCGATGCTATATCGTTGTCTAGTTCTTCTCTTCTATATTTCCTCTCGTCTTTTTTTCTGTGCTCCTTGTCCTCGGTCTGTGGGTTTCTGCTGCGACAGGGACACCGGCGATCCATGGGTGGGACGAGGAAAGGGGATGAATTGCGACGATAAAATAGTGATGGGGTTGAGAGAGAATGGTGTGACCGGCGGATCCGGGTAGCAAAGAAGGAAAAGAGAAGAAAAGAGGCGACAAAAAGCGTGAAAGAAGACTTTGAGAGGCGAGAATATGTGCGAACCTTGGGTCATCGGGGCGATCAAGATGGAATCTCTCATGCGGACTCGCTGGAAGCCGATGCGACAGGGGTGTCGACGGCACAGACAAAAAGGTCACGGACGAAAGACGAGCACCCTGAAATCCCTGTCCACGGAGTTGTCGTCAGAGAGCAGACAAATACATCCCACTCAGATGAAGCAAGAGTAATTACGAGAAGAAGAAAAAAAGAGAAGACCTTTGTCATTGAGTTATTCCAACTAGATGGTGGCTAAAGACATGGAATCAGTTCGTTTTGAATTGTAAACGATGAATTGTTTGATTTTATACATGAAGTACTGTCAGTCTCGATGATGATAAAATTTGGGATTATTCTTTTCGTTCGTCTCTTTAATTGGTCTTAATTCTTCTCTTGAAGTCGTTGTGTTCGTGTGATTGAATCCGAATGCCAGATTTGTGCCAGATCGTGGCCCTGAACAGGGTTGCATTTCATCCCGCGCCCGTGTTTGACGTGCCGGGACCGCTGACAGGTACAGGGTTCATCTGGCCTTGTTGCCAGGAGTTTCTTTTTCAATTTGACCTTTCTGTCTTTTCTTCTTCTCATTGTCCCTCTCTCTCTCCTCTCGGACTCCACGTGATGCGTCCATGGTTCTCGGTGTCGTCAACAAGGTCGACCAGGTTTCGGATTGACCAGGGTGAGGTCATTTGTGAAAAAGTTGACTTTTTATTTCTTTGGAACCTCGTGATCTCTCTTTAGCCAGCGGCCGGAATAATGCAAATGGCTAGCCAGTGGATATCGACAGACTACCGATTATGGCATGTCCTGGTTGGAAAGAGAGTTCCTTTTGTTTTCTTTTTATCTACCAAAAACAACAGCTCATTCCACCCGGTATCATCGTTATTGATCGACTTTTGTTCCTTTGAGACTGAAAGTAAAGTTAGTAAAGCAAGAACAAAAACATGGAAGAAGCCAGACCGATTTAAGCTTCGCCGGAAACGAGATAATGTTGGGTCCCAGCTTGATTGACTCGGTTGTCAGATAGACGACACGGCTCGGAGGATGCAAACTGGGCCACGATGAGTAAAGCCAAGTTCATGTTTGAGAAAGCATTGATCAAAACGGTGAAGGTGAGAACAGACCATTCGGGATTCCCTTGTATGCCGTACCCCGTAAACAAACTCTAATTCGCGAGTGCCGACAAGATGCTTATTCTGCATCAAAAGCTTCGTTCAAGGATGACCTTGTCTTGTTCCCTGTCTAGACCTTGTCAAGGGCTTCGTTTTCTTTCGTGCGTTTTGTCATGAAAAAATTGTGTATTTGCCTCCATCTATGTATTCTCTGGTATCAATTGTGTATGTGTTCGTGCTCTCTCCATAAATCGTAAGCATATTCTCTCGTCCCGTCGTGTACATGCTCCATCTCAAGGTATCAAATTGACGACTGAAAATGACAGAAAAAATTGCATAATCAAACGCGACCCAAAACTCCAGTGTAAATAAAAATCAAATAAAATATTAAATCCCAAAATGGTTCATCGCCCATTACTGCTTCGGACTCGGCTTCTTTGGCGACATCGGGTTTAGTGGACTCGGGCTCGCCCTCGGCGTCGCTTGGCCTGTGCTTCTGTCGCCGTCCGTGTCGGTGTCGTCGTCCAAAAAGCTCGTCTGCGTTCTGTTGATATTGACCGCGGGTTTGGGGACAGTCGTCTTTTGCACTAGATCAGCCATTTCGTACTCGTCCAGATCAATGTCGCTGCCGCTCTTGTTCTTTTTGAGATCGTTCTTCAGATCGTTGAGACTATTGGTGCCGCCGTCCTCTTCCGTGTATGTCTCGCCGCTGTAGCCCGACACACCCGTCAAGCGTGTCAGCCGGGTCGGACTGGCCGGGTCGTTAAGGCCCATGACGAAGCTCTCTTGGCTGCTGTTGCGGTGCAGGCCTCGGAGACTGTCACTCCCAGAAGCAGCGCCATCTCTCGGGTGGAGCACAATACCGAGACCAATGCCGGCGCCCGGCACGCCCGCTTTCTTTGTGCCGCTTCCGCCAGTCGGCGGTGGAGGTCCGCCACCACCCCCTGGAGTCGTTGCCGGACTCGTAAAGTACTGGTCGTAAAAGTCGCTATTCTCAAAGAAGAAGACGGAGCTGGGCCGGCGGGTCAGAATACCGCCACCCCCCGATAAAGGCGTACCGTGAGAGCTGTCGCCATGGACTCCACTGGTTCCGTCCCGGCTCTGCGGTAGGCTTCGTGCCTGACTCCGCAAACTGTGGTCGGTTGGTGTGCGGTGAGGTTTGTATGGTCGACTGAAAATGGGCACGGGCAGGGACGGCGTGGGCGAAGCTCCTTCTGTTTTTGTTTCCGCTAGGTGTGTGCCTGCCTCTTTGGGCGTGTTGAGACCAACAGCATGTGATCCGCTGGATTCGGCAAGGGCAGATTTGTCGTTTTGCACCTCTGGCTTTTCCGTCCTCTCAGACTTCTCCATCTTTCCACGACTCGACAATCCTCGACTCTGGGCCCGACTCTGTGCCCGACTGCGCCGCCCTGGCGCTGGCGATGTATTGCGCGTCCACGGGTAGCCATGGTAGCTGACGACGCTCGTCAAATCTTCGCTGTCTTCGTCGTGCCTTTGGCCGGTCGGTCCTCTAGGATGGAACAAGCTTCGGCGATGCGAAACACCGCTTCTCCGATCAAAAGGACCATGTCCGTCATCACCGAGTCCGAGCCGCGGCGCCAGTCGGGCCAGCAGTGGCCGCAGCGTCGGCGCCGTCGCGCAGATGAGAGCAATATCGCACTCCAGGATCGTCATGACGAAAAACCCGAGCGTGTTGGCCCGGGAGGGCCCGGTCTGTGCCTGTGCGCCTGCAAACGACGGCCGGAAGTTGGCCCTCAAGCTCAACTGCAGTCGAGTCAAGCTGGCGGCAATGACGAAAATACTGAGCGACAGTACGGCCGCCAGGGCCCAGCGTTGGCTGCGCGGCAGGAATCGAAGACGGACTAGTACAAAGGGTACAACCAAGATAATCAGCCAGGCGTCGGTGGCCGTGTGCAGGCTGGCGCTGGCGATGAGGAGGGGCGTGAAGGAGAAACAGACGGCAACGTGGTGGCCAAAGAAGAGGGGGCCAGAATCTGAATCAGTGGATGCTGATGGATAGCACTGCATGATGCTCATCCACAGGAGAGGGACGCCATAGGCCACGACGACGGCGACGGTCAGCCAGGCAAGACGGCGCTCGCGGAGATGGTGTCGTCGGAGGGTGGACGTTGATGCTGAGGGTTCATTCGAGTTTGAGTCTCGGTTTGAATTCGAGGCAGCGGCCTCGCTCGCATAGACGGCCGCAAACATGCGCAGGTAGAGAGCGAGGATCGACAGTTTGGTGAGGCACAGACAGAGCTGGTAGAAAATGAGGCCGAGGTAAGTGCGCAACAGATAATCTTGCAGGACGCTGTTGTCGTCTCGGTCGCTCCCTTGCTCGTTATGGCTCCGGATGGCCGACATGCTGTAGACAACACACACCGCCGTCGAGCACAGCCAGGCCGCCACCACCAACGAGTCGTCGAGGAACCATTTTCTCAACAGAATGCCGCGCGAACCAACCCGGGCCAGGACAAAGAGTGTGCACACGGCATGTGGTACCAGAATGCCAACGAGAACACCGACGAGGTCGATGGAGCCGCCACCGCCATAGCCTCCGTGATGCGGATGGTGATACAGGTTGGGCGATGTGCCGTTAGTCAAGGTCGAGTTGGCCGCTGCTGTGCTGTTGCTGTCGTCAATGTCCAAGAATGACAGCCCCGGCGGCAGGTTCGACGGAGAGGCCATCTTGGCATTGTCTTGATGGGAGGGATGACGGGGAGGAGAGATATTGGGCCACGAGGGCCGATTTGTCGACTTGTCGTCCGTATGGCTAATTCCGTCCGGCCGAGCGTCTTCCTTTTAATATTCAGGTCTGTATTTTGGATCTGAACGTCTAGCCTGGTAATTATATGCAGAATGAAGCTGGCTCGTCCTTGAAGATGTTTGACAGTACCGAAATGGCTGAATTTCCAAGAAAAAAAAACAAAAGAAAAGAAACAGAAAGAGACAGGTGAAAAGAGAGAAAAGAAGTCAAACAGTCACTCAAGACAGAAAATTCTCTATGTTTGGTTGCGGCCAAGGAAAGAGGCCACTCAATATATTGCGACAGTCCCGGATGTCCTTCTCCTCCCTCTTTTTGTTCACTCATGCATTGATCTGTCCAGAGCTATACCGCAAAAGGGCCGCAGAAGGAAGACCAAGTATAATAGCATGCAAAACGTCACAAAACGGTATGAACTGGCCGAAACAGGCCTATCGCCTTTCCTTTCCGCCTATACTTCCACACACTCACTCACACCATCTGATCAGTTTTCAATTCTCTCCTCTTACTCTCCCAGACTGCTGGGGCGGGAGTGGCACGGCAGTCTGTGTTGCGGAGGTATGTAGGGATGTGTGTGGACATGCATCTGTAGCGATATGCACATTGCAAAAGAGGAAAGAGACAACAGTAGTGAGGAGTGGATTGTTGGTGCAGTCATGAACGGCATTATTGTTGCTGTATATTGGCAATCTAAATTGCTTGTTAGACGAATGGCGTGGGACGGAGGCACAGCAAAGGACGCAGGAAGCAGCTTAGAAAAGACACAGAATGGCAGTGGATACCTTGAAAAGAGGGAAGGAGGGCATGCGGAGGGGGAGAGAAAAAGAGGGCATTTAATTTACAGCACAGCATCGGAGTCCCTTTCCCATGAACAAATAACGTAAAGATGGTCAGTCGATACCGTGGCATTTGTACTCTTTATTTCCTTGTTCTCGTTTTGAAATCCTAGAGCACCTTCTTTGGTCATGTGTTTGTTTACCTGGGACGCTGAGACGGAAGTTTTCTCTTCATTTTTGCTCTCATAATTCTGAAGCGTCGATCTGTGTTTTCTATTGAGTGAGGGGATGACAAGAGCGACACGAAAAGCATTGAAACGGAGAGAGAACGGGGGCTCTGAAGAGAAACGACGTGTTGGAAAACTTGCGGCGCTTTTCTTGTTGTTCTCCTTTTAGCCTGTACATCTGTTCTATGGCCTGAGTGAATAATCGTTGGCAATGACGTTGACTGGATAAAAGAATCCAGTGGGAAATAACGAGAAAATAACAGAAAATAATTGAAAGACTACGTGGATATTATGAGGCTTAAGAGAGCGAGCTGCAATAACAGAAACCAAGGAAGAACGGTCACCGAGGACAATAAGTAATAAACGGATAGCGGAAAAGATAACAGAGGGAAACAGCGGCGACGGTTCTTCTCCTAGATGCATTAATATCGGCGTCAATGCCAGGCGTTTGACAGGATTCTCCCGATTTTGCGGGTGAATAGCACTGCTCCCTCGACTGTTGGGATAAATGTGAATATCACTCGGCGAGTTGGTATAAGTGAACATTGAATCCCAGTCACAGATCATATAAAGGCTAGCAATACTTTCAAAATCTATACATCTTGAACTTTAATTTTCATCTTCTCTCTTCGCCCTGCTGCCACATACATCTTAGTTTCAACCTGTCCAATGTCCCTTTCCCAGCTTCATACAAGTTCATGGGATCTTTATAGGCGCAGCATGGTGAGTATCTCGTTTTTCATAAATTCTTTACAATTTTGTCTATTTATATTTTTGTTGTCCTTCCATATGCTCCATGTATGATACAAAGTGACTAGTCGTACATATGCAGTTCGTCTTGTCATCCCCGTTTTACTACCTCCTCAATAAATAATATGTATATGTTTGGGAATGCAAAAAAAAGCTGAAGCAGCCAGAGTAGCTGATATAAAGGTCCATGATGGATAGGAGTTGGAGAAGGAGGAAGGAAGAAGAAAGAAGAGGGTAAAAGAGAAATCAAATTCCAAAACGCCAAAGCTATGCCAAATAAATGTAGGAAAAAAAGCAAAAGAGTCGAGTGAAGATTTTCGTCGTGTCGCGAGAGACGTCGTCGGTGGAGGTGTCGATGTCGGTGTCGATGTCGGTACTGATGTGGACGACATGTCGTCGCACATTGTCGTCGGTTCGAGTATTGGTCAAGTTGACGTCGTCATCTAGCCATCTGCCCGCCAACCGCCGCTTCTCGCCGCCTGCCGTCCAGGCCACCATCCCCGTGCCCGTGGCCCGTAGCCAGGTCGGCATCGCCAGATTCGCCAGCTACGCTGGCTCACCTGGCTCACCTGTCTTTCGCCGCCTACCGGTCCTTGTACATCTTGGGCTTGAACCCGGCCTCCACCTCCGCCTCCTGTGCCGCCTTTTCTATAATGGGCCCCACCTCTGCCTCGATCCGCTCGCGCGCCCGCAGAATCTTGCTCTGCAGGTAGAACGAGCCGCCCTTTTGCGGGTCGTTGGCGTCAAATAGCCGCTTGAACCGGTCCATGACCTCCTCCATGTCGTAGTTTTTGCCGGCAGTGCCGCCGTTGGGCTTGGAGACATTCAAAATCTGGACGGCCTCGTCGAGCGTCATGCCCGACGACAGGTTGGCGCGGCCGCCGGCGGCGTTGCCGGCCTTGGCCTGGGCGCGGGCGTACTGGCTGGAGGCGTTTGCCTGTTTGTAGGCCTCGGTAAAGGCGCGGCCGAGGACGCGGGAGCCGATGACGACCACCTGGGTGATGAGGCGGTAGGCCTGGGGGAGGAAGGGGTTAGCGATGACAAAAAGAAAAGAGAGAGCGCTTCGCGCCTACCATGATGTCTGTCGGGAGAGGATCGGAGGAAGGGAAAGTGTCGGGATCGTGATCTGATCGGATCGGATCTCGCGATGTCGCGGGGCGAAAAGAGTGGCCGCGTGAGAGTGGTGACGAGAGGAGAAAAGAAAGAATGTCGTCGTCCCAGAGAATTGCGATCGTGGCTGTCACGGATTGCGCAACAAAAGGGAGAGTGGCAGGTCGAAGTCGAGTCGAACGATTGTCGTCGGCGCGGGATGCAACTTTTTTTTCTGCGCCAAAAGAATCACCGGTTTGCGTTTTGCGCTGGAAACCGCCATCGAAAATTCTCTCTCCAATTGTCGCCCCACTCTCCAAACCTTCTCTGCCTTTCTTCCACTGAGAGCCACTGAAAGACAAGGCCGAGGGTCTCCGATGGCAGTTTTGGCAGTAGCCTGCGCTAAGCCGGCTGGGGCCTTTTGCGACAAATTCCCGGATTAATAGGTGGCCGACTCTCACTGTAAAAGAGTACAGACAAAAAAACCGCGCTACCCCTATTTGGGAAATTCAAGACGCCACACATTCAGCCACATATCCCGTATTACAGCGTATCGTTCTAGCAGCTGAAAGCCCAGCACACCAGGCTACAGCTGCGCTACACCAAACACACCAAACGGACAGCTATTGCTTTCCACACTGGCAAACTCCACATCGAAAGGGGAAGCTCTTCCTTGTCCCCTTTGCTCGTTTTGGTTTTCTCCACCACATCGACAAACTGTCCAAACGAGACACGTACACACAACGAACTTGGTCGACGATTCCCACGAGGACAACGACGACCGATTACACGACGAAAGAGGCGACTCGAATCCTCTTTTTTCGCCCTCGACACTGCTTTCATCCCCCATCCTTTCTCCTCATCGCCAATCCATCAAAGACGGTCAACATTCCTCGGACCGCAATCCAAGGCGCACGCGATCTCCATTCCGACGTCGACATCGACGACATCCCTCCTCCTTTTCCTTGACACACATCACACACACGCCATCTCACCATGGCACAATACTACGGCGGCGGCAACCCGGCCTACGGCCCCGGCCCCTCCTCTGCCCAAAACCTCCAGTTCTACCCATCCTCCTACTCACCAGGCGTCCCCGGCCAGCCCACAACGGGTCATGGCGGCGCCTATGGGTACGGCGGCTCAGGCGGCGTCGCCTCGGCGTATGGCGGCGCAATAGGCAGCAGCGGCGCTCCCGGTGGTGTAGGCGGTGTCTCGGGCCGCATGGGCGAGCAGGGCGGCCTGCGCACGGGCTGGCTCGCTGCCTTTTCGACGGAAGGCTACGACGGCGAGCCCCCGCTGCTCGAAGAGTTGGGCGTCAACTTTGGGCACATCCAGGCCAAGACGCTGGCCGTGCTCAACCCCTTTCAGCGCATCGACCAGCACCTGATGGACGACTACGATCTGGCGGGCCCGATCATCTTCTTCTTGCTGTTTGGCACCTTTTTGCTGTTCTCCGGCAAAGTCCACTTTGGCTACATCTACGGCCTCGCCCTGCTGGGCTCCATCTCCCTCCACGTCATCCTGTCGCTCATGTCCCCCGACAACCAGCCCGGCACTGTGGGTGGCAGCGGCCTCGGCCCGTCCTACGCGCAGTCCCCGACGCCCGGCTACCCGGGCGACTCTGGGGCCAGCAGCTCCGGCGTCGGCGTCAATGCTGGCTTGAGCGGCAACATCTCGTCGGCCTCCCCTAGCAAGGGTGGCCCCGCCGGCAAGCACGGCCGCAGCGGCAGCCTGAGCCAGCTGTCGAGCACCCTGACCTTTGTGCGCTCGGCCAGTGTCCTGGGGTACTGTCTGCTGCCGCTGGTCGCCACTTCGCTCATTGGCATCATGATGCCCATGGACACGCCCCTCGGCATCGTCTTGACGACCGCCGCCATCTGCTGGTGCACGTACAGCGCGTCCGGCATGTTCTGCGCCGTCGGCCGCATGCGGGGGATGCGCGCGCTGGTGGCGTACCCGCTGGCTCTGTTCTACGTCGGGTTCGGCATCATGGGCGTCTTTAGCAGCCGCGGCAGCGGGTCCATGGCCAAGGTGATTGCCTCGCGGACAGGGCGGATGTAGGGGAGTGGTCGTAGTGAGTTGTCAAAGGAGAAGCATGGCTGTTAGACATGCTGTACATACAGAGTTGGCGGGTAGTTGAGGGCTACGTTGTGAATTGCATGGAGGTACTCGTCTCAGTACGAGCGGACGGACGGAGGAAAGGTAGATAAAAACCATCTAGGCGTTCTGCTTCTTCTGTATTCTTTCTCATATTTCTTCTTGTTTCTGTTTCTCTTCTTCACTTTCGGCCGGGCGTCTGTTTTTCCTTGCTTGTTAATGTTGGTTGTCTGGTATTTACTGGGCTGGTCGTTTCATAGTTCTTGACCTTGTCAAGATGGCAAAATAATAAAACATCTAAAAGGTACACATTCGCGCACATAGTGAGTATTGCATTGTGGAAGAGTATCTATAGAGTGAATAATTGAATGTTTGCATTGATCGCTGATATTAAAAGGAAGAGGCTCTAGAACGTAAAATGGTAGAATGAAATATGAAAATGCAAAAGCCGGCGCATAGTTAAAAGTCAATATGGCAACAAAACCAAGCAAGACCTAGATCCCCGAACCTCAGATCCTTCCTTTGAAAGCCCTTCCTCCTTTTTCTTTCTCCCCTTTTTTGTCCTTCTCTTTCATTTGTCCACCCGGGTCTATAATAAGAAATAGAAATAGAAATAAAAACGAAAATGAACATGAAAACCGTAATGCAGATTGTGAAAATGAACAAAGAATAGATGCAAGCCGTGCCGTAGAAAACAAGTAAAAAGCAAAAGAAACAACAAGAAACTAAAAGTACAAATTAGGTAGATAGTAATCGAGTAAGATGAAAGAAGTCAGCTCCGCTTCGCTGCGCTGCGCTTACTAGGCCTCGCTGGCCAGGATGGAGAACTGGCCACCGGCGCCGGCAAAGACAAGCTTCTTCTCGCGGACGGCCGTGTTGTCAATCAGCGTCGGCGTCTCAATGTCGTCCGTGGTGCCCTGGCCCGTCTGGTAGTTGCCCGAGAAACCCCACGAGTACACCTTGCCCTCGCGCGTCAGAGCAAACGTGTTGTCGGTGCCGGCGTTGACGTTGGTGACCGACGAGGGGACGCCCGGCACGAGGGTGGGTGCCTTGAGAATGCGGGGCTTGCCAAACTCATCAAAAATGGCATTGTCCTGCGTAAAGGTGCTCTTCTCCAGGCCCAGCTGGTGGCCGTCGATGCGGCCCCATGTGAAGAGCTTGCCGTCGGTCGTGCAGGCGACCGAGTGGTGCTCGCCGCCGTCAATGTCGGCGACGCGGTGGCCCTCGAGGCCCTCGATGACGGTGGCATTGAGGACGGTAGCGTCCGTGTCGCCGGCGCCCTGCTCGACGTTGAGCTGGCCGAAATTGTTGAGGCCCCAGGCGTAGACCTGGCCCTTTTGGTCGAGGGCGAACGAGTGGTACGAGCCGCAGGCGATCTTGGCGACGTGGACGCCGCGCTTGAAGCCAACACCGCCGGGGCGCAGGGCGGACTCCTTGATGTCGCGCTGGACGCAGCGGCGGCCCAGCTGGTTCTGCTCGGGGCAGCCCCAAGTAAACAGCTTGCCCTTGGCGTCGAGGGCGAGAATGTGGTTGGAGCCGGTGGCCAGGGCCTTGACCTTCTTGGGCTCGGGCAGGAGCACAGGGATCTTCTGGACGTCAACCAGGCGCGAGAAGCCCAGGATACCGTCCGAGGCGCGGAAGGTGCCCCAGCCGTAGACGCGGCCGTCCTCGGTCAGCGCAAACGAGGCGCTGTCGCTGGCGACGACCTGCACGAACTTGGTGCCGGGCACAACGCCCGAGGTGTCGATCTCGCCGGGGGTGCTCTCGTGGGGGTTGAGACCGGAGTCGTCGTCGTCGCTGTCGCTGTCCGAGCCGTCGGCGTCGGCATCGGCGTCACGCAGACCGCCGTCCCAGGTGGTGTCGCGGCCCAGAGCGCCTTGGTCGTTGACGCCCCAGGTCAGAATCTTGTTGTCCTTGGTCAGGACGACCGTGTGCATGCCGCCCGTGGCGACCTGGACGACGCCGACCTTGGTGGCGTCGAGGTTGGCGTTGAGGCGGGGGCGCTTGACATCGACAGGCTTCTTGCCGTTGACAGCAACGGCGCCGAGACCGAGCTCGCCGGCGCTGCCCTCGCCAAAGACAAAGATCTCGAGGGGCTTGGTGGGCGCGTCGTTGATCTTGGCGCCGATCTTGTCGGCGGGCTTGATGGTGGCGGCGGCAGCCTTGGGAGCTTTGGCGACCTTGGCCTTCTTGGGCGAGGCCTTCTTCTCCTTCTCGGCGGCCTTCTCAGCAGGCTTCTCCTTCTCCTCCTCCTCCTCAGCCTTGCGCTTGGCGGCAGTCACCTTGGCCTTGGCTGCGGGCGGTGCAGGCGTGGCCGACTTGGCGCGCGGCTTCGGCTTGGTCTTGGTCTTGTCGCCGTTGGTGGTCGGCTTGGAGTTCTCCTTGTCGGCATCGGGGGCAGAGGGGGTCTTTGCACGGGGAGCGGCCTTGTTGGTCTCCTTCTTTGCGGCGGCCTCCTTGGCAGGCTTCGCGGCCTTGGCGGCCTTTGCGGGAGGAGCGGGTGTCGTCTCCTTCTTGGCCTTCTTTGCAGGCTTCGCGTCCGCGTGGACGCCGTTCACGCCGTTGGTCTTGGGAGCCGGCTCGTCATCGTCGGCAGCCCGCTTGCGCTTGGTGGCCGTCGAGGCAGCCTTTGCAGGAGCCGCAGCAGCAGCGGCAGCCTTCTTGGGCGCGGGTGCCGCCTTGGCTGTTGTGGTAGCTTTCCGAGGAGGCATTGTGTTTGTGTGTGTGATGTAGATGGGAGGAAAGAAGACGATGGAGATGAACGTCGGAAAAAAGAGAGGTCGTAAGGTGGTGTTTACGACGTGATGGATTTGTCAAAAACAAGAAGAGAAGTAATGAAGAAGAAAAGAAGAAAGGGGCGATGGAAGGAGTGAAGGGGCGAAATGGAAGAAAGCTCTAAAAAAGAGAAGAGAAAAAGAGGACCCTTTTTTTCGCGTGCGCGCCTAACGTCGCAGCCCAGAAAAAGCGACCAACAAAGGACAATAAAGAAGATAAACAACGCGAATTGGCCGCAAACAGCAATTGTGCGAATTCGTCAATGAAAGATGAAAAGATTGGGATGGATGCGATCGTAATTGATGAAAGGAGGAGACAAAAAGAGTGGACAATGGAGAGAGGGAGAGAAAAGGTCGACGGAAAGGTCAAGGAAAAATGAAGCGAGATTTTTGCAGTCTCTTTTCCTCTTTTCGTGTGTCGTTCCTTCCCTTCTTCCTCTCGTGTTTTTTCTGCAGTGTTTTTGCCTACGCCCTGGCCAGACTTTTTTTCTGCCCATTCATTCGCTACGGTTCGCCCCCGTTGTGCTGCCACCTGCTGTCATTCTGCTCTTAGCTCACTGCTATTGTTGCAAATGTCCGCCTTTTTCTGCCGCTGATTTGTTCTGGCTTCAGGGCCAGGAACGGCAGAAAACTCGCGCTAATCTGTCTTTGGTGCAGAATGGGCACACTATCAGAAGCTCTGGCGATTCACCGCCCGCGAGGACAGACACCAAAGGCACGAACAGCTTGTTTCCCGGTCGGCAACAATCGCTGCAGAACGACGCTAACCAGGAGCTCCAGTGGGTTTTATGACGGGCTCGACAGGCTAAAGCTGCCGTCAATAAGTCCTCGCAAAGTGTGAATAGTTCGTTCCATATTATCACCTTATTGCCAAGCCAGAGCTGTCCTACAAACATCGACGCAAGTCCTACCCAGAGCTTCAATCGGAGGTTTGACAATACGAGCTTCAGCGCTCAAGGCCTCGATCTTTTGAGGCTTTAAAAAAGCCTCGCTCTATTCTTATTCTGGACGAGATAGACAGAAAATCGACTTTTTTCAATGTCTGCCTCCGTTGGCCTCAATCCACAATATGGAAAAGACGTTATGTTTCCAACGGCACTTGAGGAACTAAATTGAATACATCAGTACCAAAATCAACTCTTGGCCAAAAAAGTCTGCATTCGAGAGCTGTGGTGACGCGTTGTCAACATCGCTTTTCTGTGTGTTTTTGTGCATTCTGTCGTCCAACTGACTTCTCGCGACTGCCCGTGTTCCAGGCAGACGCTCAGGCAGACAAGCACCAGAGCCGGGACGCGCTATGATTGGGCCGCTCAGGGCTTGGCCGCCCCAGGTCGCACCACAGCCGCCGCCATAACTCCCAGATCGAGAGCAAGCTAGGCAAGAGGCAAGGTGTTGACCAGTTCAGGGGAGAACAGCCCTGGAGTCAGGGGCCCCACCAGAAGTGTGTGTATCGGCCGGCAGGCACTGCCCAGACCTCTGTGCGGTCTTGCCTTTTGGGGAAGACCACCTCATGTAGCTTCCCCCTGTCTTGTCAAGCAGCAAGGCAAACGCTCCCGGTCTCTTTTTGCTTTCTTTTTCCCCCTCTTCACTCTTCGTATCTGAACAGCCTTGCGAGGGACCAAGTGTTTCGTTGCGGGCCCCGGACGCCGACCCAACTCTCAAAATGGCTACCTCGACAAGGCAAAACACGAAAAACACACACAATACCGACAATCGGACCCGAGTGAGTCCTACGGGCGAGTCCCTAGGCTGCCTTTTTTTGACCTTTCTCCAATGTATCCAAGAGTTGAGGTGAGGCTCTTGGGACGTTTCCCCTGCCTGTTTGGGACTGGTTCTGGTTCTGGTCGTTGGCAAAGACGACCGCGGGTCTTGCCTGCATGTCTTCATGTTTGTATCTGCATGCCTGCATGGCGTCCAGTTAGGACTGGGCGCAGGCTCCGGCTCCTGGACGCAGGATCTGGGATGGGGACACAACACAGGTTCTGAGCATTCTCTCGTCATTTTTTCAGCTCGAGGCAGCTCTTGATTGGGCCCTACAAGTGCAGGGCACAACACACAACACACAGGGACACATGCAATGCACAGGGTGAGATGCGGCGTTTGGCGTCTGGCCGGGTCTTTGGCCCAGCTTTCATTCGCTGGCCTTGTCGCCTTATTTCTCTTCCTCCAAAAAGAGCTTGATGAGTCGGGCAATATAAGTGGCAGTGCCACCCCGTCTGTTGTGGGATGTAGGATGCAAGCTTCCCTCTCTTTTATCGAGCTCTTTTTTTTTGGTTTCTGAACTACGCTTATATACTCTTTTGGGTAAAATTATATTTGGACAATCTTGTCTCGTCTTTCGTTACCTTTGCTTAGCATTGTTTTGTTCAACACCCTCCATACCTGCCTTCCTGTTCGACATCACGACATCCTACCTCCCACTGCCACATCACCACATCACCATATTACCACGTCGACTTAACCCCCCACCTTCACGATGGGTCTCTTGTCCAAGGAAGACATGAAGGAGACCGCCTGGCGGTGGCGCTGCAAGGTCCTGCGCACCACGGATGAGCGCACGCTCTCCGACTACGACGAGGAAAGCAGCTACGAATCCGACAGCGACATGACCGACAACGAGCAGATCCACGAAGTCGGCCCCGGGTTTGTCAGCGGTCTGGTGGACAATCTGCGCCGCAACAAGAAGAGCAGCTCGGCCAAGGAGAGTGCGGCCGGCACCGGCCTCGGCACCTCGCTCACGGTTAAGACGCTCTACGAGGGCCCCAACGTCGGCGACAATTTCAAGAACTGGCAGGACTACCCGCCGCGGCAGCTCAGCAAGAGCGCCAGCAAGGTGCAGGACCGCGTGGCCATCAAAGTGTACAAAGTCAAGGACAAGAGCAAGCCAGTCATTGACGGCCGGTTTACCATGAAGTTCTACCAGATCGAGATCCAGAACCCGCTGATCCTCCAGGCCCTGGCGCCCATCCTGCGGGACAACCAGGACTACCATCTGGACACGCAGGAGTCGGCCACGTTCAGCGCGCCGTTCCGTCCGTTGTATTTTTGCTATGACGCCATTGTCGAGAAGCTGCGCAGCCTCAAGCCGCAGGCAGACCCGGCCGACGCGGCCCTGCACCCGTTCCTGAAGCTGCTGGTGTGTGTCCTCGACGACCTATTTTCCGAGGTGCGCGCCAAGCGCCGCGCTCTTCTGGAAAGAGGGCTCATGTGCTACGAGCACGCGTGGACGTATTTCCCGCGGGGTGCGATTGTGCGCAGCCACGGCGCCAACTGCGACGTCCTGAGCCGTGTACTCGACACCTCGTACGTCAAGGTCATGTCCTCCGAGTCGTTGGTGCTGCACACGCAGGTGCTGCGGTTCAACGGCGAGGCGTTTGTGTGGCAAGAACAGGAGTTGAGAGTTGAGCAATACGCGGGCAACCGCCCCATCGTCGAGTTCGACCACTGCCCGCTCGAGCACCTGCCCGCCGACGAGCAGGCCCAGCTCAAGAAGCGCCTCACAGAACGTGGCCGCCTCGTGCTCGACTGCCAGGGCCTGGCCTACCGCCAGTACACGGGTGTCGGCATGCTGCTCAACGACCAGAAGAAGATGGAGAAGCACAACGTCGACGGCCGCGTCCTGATCGATGTGATTGGCTACAACAAGCACCACCTGGCCCAGGGCGTGCGCGAGGGCAAGGACCCGCAGTCGACCAAGAACATTGTCAAGGGCACCGGCCGGAACCAGCGTATGCCGTACCACCCCCCTCCTCCGCCGCCGCCTCCTCCTCCGGGTGCGGCAGGACACCCTAATGCCAGCGACCCGAACAACAAAGTGATCGCGGCTCCGCACAGCGGCAAGATCCAGCGTTTGACCGAGGAGGAAATCGCGGCCAACAAGGCGGCCATGCTGGCCAAGCCCGACGAGCTCATGTTCATGTCGCCCATGGTCGAGGGCTATGCGCTCAAGAACAAGCTGTGGTTTTCCTTCTTCGTCGAGGACATCCGCCCCATCAAGTGGAACGACCAGGCCTACGACCACCTTGTGTACGACGAGCAGCAAAAGGACCTGGTGCTCTCCTTTGTCGAGAGCCACGGCCACACTACACACAAAGTCGAGGATGTCATTATCGGAAAGGGTGAGTCAAGAAAGGAGAAAACCAAAGATGCTAATGCTAAAATTCAAACGCTATGCAAGTATGTAAATGTAAATGCTAACAGTAAATGCTTTTCCCCCTCGTCACAGGCGACGGTCTGATCATCCTCCTAAGTGGCCCGCCAGGCACCGGCAAGACCCTGACCGCCGAAGCCGTCGCCGACCGCACCCACCGCCCACTGTTCTATCTCCAGGCCGAAGATTTGGGAATCAACGCCGCCGCCCTCGGCGCCAACGTCAAGAAGGTCTTTGAAATGGCCACCGAGTGGGATGCCGTCATTCTGTTGGATGAAGCCGACGTCTTCATGGCAGAGCGCCATCCCCAGGATATTGCCCGCAACGAGCTCGTGTCCATCTTTTTGAGAGAGCTCGAGTACTTCCGCGGCATCATCTTCTTGACGACCAACCTCTACGACACCATCGACTCCGCCTTCCGCTCCCGTGTCAGCCTGCACCTGCTGTTCCGCCCGCTGACCGCCGAGGCCCGCATGGCCGTCTGGCGCAAGTTTTTGGCGCGTGTCGACGGTAGCGGGGCCAAGGCGATTGAGCCTGCCGAGGATAAGGAGAAAATCGACAACGGTGAAGGCAGCTCCGGCTCAGGCTCGCAGGCAGCCGACGCCGATGTCAGCGACGTCACGGAAGTCGAGGCCGACGGTCTCGTCAATTCCTCCATCTCGGAGGAAGACCTGGAGGAGCTGGCCGCGTGGAACCTCAACGGCCGCGAGATCAAGACCGCCGTCAAGATGGTCACCACCTGGTGCGCCCACAAGGGCCATGCCATGACGCTCGAGCGGCTCGAGAATGGCATCAAGGTGACGTCGCCGCACTCGACCAAGACCACACAGACAAACAACGACGAGCTGTATGACTAGGGAGCGGAGTGCTGAGGGCTGGAGAAGTGGTGAATACCCATTATTTCGTTTGTCGTCTTTCGTTCTTCGTTATCCATAACTCATTTGTTTCATTTCGTAGTCCATTTATCGTTCATCGTCGTCGTTCGTATCATATATATCGAATATCAAAATCGTTTTGCTGGTTTGTGGTTCACACTTTCTGTGATGGCGAGTTGAAAATGTGTGTCGGTGTCCGTGACCGTGTCGGCGTACGAGGCCCATCATACTTTTCGTCGGCATAAAAGACGCCGTGCTCGGCATACATATCGTGGTCGTGATCATGGTCATAGTCATGATCCATATCATGTCCGTCGAAACCGGCGTAGTGCATGTCTGTGTCGATATCCGAGTATGGGTACACACGCACCGGCCGGTCGTCGTATATTTGAAAAGCAGTCGCCGGTAGTTCAATAGTGACTCGTCGTGGCCGGCCGTGGTGGTGGTGGCTGCCGGCTCGTCGTAATCCGCCGGGTCGGCGCCGCCGGATAGCAACAACGCCCCGGACCACTGCCGAAATCGTGCCGAAAAGAACAAGCAAGGCCTCGAGGCCGAGCAAGACAATCCATACGCGGTTGAGCAGGCGCTGCTCGTCGTCGAAGAGGGTGGCGATAGAGAGCATGTTGGGATGTTGCCGGAGCGAGTCGAGAGTCGGTATGGAGGGAAGAGAAGGCAGTGATTTTATTGAGGGTATTGAGGGTAGAGATCGCAGAGAAGAGAGAGACGGTAGTGAGAACGACGGAAAGGAGGAAAGAGAAGAGAAATTGAAACAGGCCGGAAGATGCATTGTGAAGAGAGAACAACAGACACAAAAACGCTCAAAACGCTGAGAGGGTATTGACAAGACGCTGGATGACACAGAAAGACACAAAAGACAAAAGCAAGTGAGGTCACGATACACACCGTGATGCAACGCACAATGTGAAGAGATCAAAGAAAGAATGAACTAGCAAGGGACAGCGCAGGGACAGGAACAACAAATAAAAAATGGCCAACAACCAACAGGCAGTCCAGAAATGAAAAGAACAACAAGCAATAGGAACAACTGGAAAAGGACAGAAAAGGCCCAGGGCGGCGCGGGCGACAAAGAAGGAATGGAATATTGAACGAACGCGGAAAGATTGATTGATTGAATGCAAAATTGAATGAGGAATCTCGAAAACCCTCAATCAAGAAGTTGTTTGTCGTTTTCTGGCGCACACCGTCCTTTTATTCATTCTCAATCTTCTCTTCTCTTTTCTTTGCGTTTCATTCCCTTTTCTCTTCTTCTTCTCTCCTTCTCTTCTCTCTCGCGCGCATACCCGACCGCTCTTTCTTTCCACTTTTTTATGTATCGTCTATCTCTTCGTTGTTCGTTCTATCCTCTTCTCGGCGGGCTTCACCTACTTTTAAATCGTTTTGGCCGTCAAGGCCCTCTTTTGACCCCCGGTTCGACCACTCAAAAAATTTCAACCTCGCTGTAATTTTGGTGAATTTTCACATTTCTCGCACTCACTTCGTCGACTGTGTGTGGACTCGGTGGACTTGCCCCTCTCTCTTGCTTTCTTGCTTTGCCAAAAATGGCACGTCGGAGGGCCCGCAAAAGACCGCAAAGGGCATGGCGGGAAGGGTAAGAAGGGTAAGAAAAGGATGCGATAATAGGGTTGAGGGTGGTGATGAAAGAAGAGGGGCGAAAAGCGTAATTGAATGGGAGAATGATAGAGCAAAGCAATCAATGAGGAAATATGAGTGAAGGAGACGGAGATTCAAAAGAGGAAAATGAGAGGGGAAATAGGAAATATGGTCAAGGTGATGAAAAAGTGGAGGAGAATTGATAACAAGGCTTTGGCCCGTAGATTGAATTTCCGTCGCACGGCTGCATTCTCCGATGCGATTCATGAGTGGCTTTATGGGATTTTATGATTTTTATGGGACTCTCTCCTCAGAAGAGTGAGTGAACTGGGTTTGCAAGGCAATAATTGCCGGTATCGAAACATGGTCTGTTCTGTTTCTTCTTATCTGCTGCCAGTTTCTGTCTTGTTTCCACAGTCTTATCATACCCGACCATTCCCTGTTTTTTATGTTCAACAAGCGACGACTTCAATTGTCGCAGCCAGGCAAATCGAGACATGAAGTGAAACGATTGAGAAGAAAAGTCAAAGATTGACGAAATAATGGTGTACGGCTTGAGAAAAATCAATAATTACAGCCACTCGTTGACTTTTGTGAATGCGCAATGATTTATTTATGAGACATTTGACGGAAACTGACGATAATTGAGCTGAATGCCAAAGAAACACGTGGAAACATCTGAAAAGACGTTTCTCTCATTCCTGCCGATACTCATAACTCTCAAGAGGCGCAAGAGTATTGCATTATGTCTTTTCATGTGCGCCCTTAACTCTTAATGAAGGTGACAAGTCCAATTTATCCGGAGGGCTCCACGCCGAATCTGTAAAGAGGCAATTGAACTGAGAAACATCATCTATTTGGTGATAAGAATGGCTCAAGTCTGTTTTCTTTTCCTTCGCTATTTTTTGTCTCGTTTGTATTACTTTTGCTTTGATTTATTTCAGTCTCTTTTTTTTTTAAAAAAAAAATTGTTTGTTTATTTGTTCCAAAATTGATATGAATAAATAACAACAGATGTACGCTTGTAAATATTATCAGTTTTCATCCCCCTTTCGAGAAAAAAAAAATCGAGAGAAACTTCAATCAATTTTGTTTTGATTTTCATTATCTTGCTGAATTCGTGTATTCTTCACAGAAACAAGGGTAAGTTTTGATCATAAACGTGTCTTTGAATTGCCCACCTTCCTTCACAACTCAGTCGCACAAGGCTCTCCTATCATTTGGCAGCCTCGGCCGATGTTCGATCATCGAGCGGACGTACGCTCGTGCACGCCCCTGCATCTGCCTGGCGAGTTTGGTCTGGCCACTCAAGTGATGGCAAGTGACTGGTGGTGGACGCAGGTGTAGACGCAAGAGTGGTGAGACTTGTTGCGCTGCGTGGTGGAAGTGGTCCGACACCGGAGCTTTGCCCAGTGCTGGCGGTTACAGGTCACGATGCCTGGAAAGGCACTGAAGGGCGTTCAGTTAAAATGACGTTCATCTTTTGCACTGTCCTCTGTTTACTTTGTCATAATCATCGTTTTGGATTCTAGCATCATCACGATTGCTGTAATCTCTTATCTCATGGTATCCATTCTCCTGCCTCATTCTCTTATCGTTCTCCGAGAGTTGAAACGCCCTCGTGCGCGCCTTCCTCCCTTCCTTGGGATCGAGAACCAGCAGAGCCAAGGCAGGACCCAATTGACCCGCTTTCCCCATATTTTCCCCAGGATTTCCACCTGGCTCACGCCCGTCACGCCCACTTTGTTCCCGTGACCCGTACTTGACGCCAAACCGCTTGGAGCGTTAGCAGGCCCCAACAGGCTTGTTGGGATGCTGTTTGGGAGCAGCAGTACCGAATAGTGGACTCTTAGTGGACACTCCGCCTGGGAAGGTCTGCTGTTTAAGAGCTGTTAGCTGTTATGGGCGATTACTCGTACGCATCGCGTGTCGCCTGTCACTGTCATCCATTTTGCACTGTCTTTCCTCTCACTAGAACCGCTGGAAGGTTTAGTGAGAGGTGGGATGTGGGAAACGAATGCTGTTGCCCTGTATTCATCGTATTTTGCCTTAATACTTCTGCCCCTCATTCTTCCCTTCGCTCCCGAGCCTCTGTTTCCCCCTCTTTCCTTCGCAGCAGACAATCAGGCAAGCAGCTCACGAAGGCATCGTTCACTCGTACGAATGGACGACCCACAGTGACCCACTCACAGGCTCACAGGGGGGAAGCTCTTTCCTGCAGGCGACTTGCAGGTACTCCGTAGTGGAGCCCCTCTCTTCATCATCGCTCTCACTTCATTGTTTCCCTGGTCGGGCCATTATGTCACGCCTGTCACGCACCTTCTTGAGCATCTTACCCCCGCTCTTGTGTACCCGCGCGACCGTTGGGGTGGTCACGCGATTCAAACCAAGGGATGGCGAGACACTGAAAGGACGACTGCTTGTTCACTGTTTCTTTGCTTCTTTGGCTGCTCTTTCTGTTGGGCATTTGCGCTTTACAGTGCTTCCTTCCTTTTGTGCTGTCCTGCTTTCCTGCTTTCCTTTGATGGGAGTCATGACTTGTAGGACCTGAAGGAACAGTGAAAGAAGGAACGAGGCAACGTAAGACACGACCTCCAACTGACTCTTTGCACACTTGTAACTTGTTAGTAAAAGGGGAAGGACAGCGCCAACACGACCAGTGAAAGGGGAAACGCCGTTTGGTACGTCAAGTGCAAGGCACGATTCCCCACTCGCCAAACGGGAAATCACATCACCTGCCCCTTCCCCAGTCCGCGCCTTCCGTGTGAGGTCATCGAACAACAGGCGACAGACAGGCTGACAGGAAAGGGCGATGTTCAATGTTCAATGTTCAATGTTCAGAATGAGCAACAGCCGGGCGGTTATGTTTGCAGGAAGGAGCGATGCACGACAGCAGTCAAACCAAAACATCTCTCGTCACAGCATGTTTCTATGGCTATTTGGTTCTTTGGGTACGGGCATTCTAGACTTGTTGCAGGCGATTCGCTTTGTCCAAACAGATGTAATAGGCAAACAATAAAGCGCCCGTATTACCCATTGCGCTGTGTGCCATCCCAATCGCTTTGTTTGAGGAGGGGATGCCCAGCCATGGTTCCAGACGTAAGACCGCGTCGTTTCCCCTCTTCTCAAATGAGGAAAGTACTCGCTCATGTTGGGAAGAGGGAAGCTACGACCGCCCGGGCTCACCAACCTTTTGGACCTTCCTGACCAGCCCACGCCCACGCGCATTCCCACCATAATGTCGGCGCCGTGGCAGGTGATCGATCGTCCATGCCTTGCACTTTCGCCCCCTTTCAACTTGCGCCTCTCGCTCCTTCTCTCCTGAGAAGTGTACGTGCAAGACTGTCCTTTTGCGTCCTTTTCTCCTCTTTTTACCTCCTTCCATTTCTCACTCCCCTCTCCGCCGTAGCTCGTTTGTCCAAAGATCCAATAGCTCCTGGGATCCAGCTTGATGTTAGGTCATGACCTCTTTATTTGTGTCGTTCTTGCCTGTTTGGTCTGTACAAGCCCCCTGGTATTAGCTCTCGCCCCTCTTCTTTCATCAGTCTCCGATGATGTCGTAAGTCTCGCCCATTGGCGAGAATGAGGGTCGCAGCTTCCACTTTGGAGCTGCTCTGCCGATGATCCCCTTTTCCCATCTGGCCCCCCTCATGTGTGTCGCTCTTACTCTCCTGGCGCGGCATCGGGGCGGGAAAGAGGGTGTTACTCAAAGAAGAAAGATACACATCGTAGAGTGCCTTCCACCACCACATCGGGAGTCACACCTCCTCACCACTTGCTTAACGCTCACGCAACCCTATGAGCATGCGAGACCATTCAGCCCCCTTTCCCGCTCAATCACTCCTTCCCCTTGGTTGCTGCTTCCCATCGCGCTCAGCTTCCTTTGCATACACGCACACCCCCTCCCCTCCCTCCTTTACCAATCTGTTTTGAGTTTCCCCTCTCTTGCCCTCCCTCTCGGTTTCCTTCATCTACCCATCCTCCCCTTTATATTCTCCTCTTCCTTTAATTCTGTCCTCTTTCCCCTCTTTCTTTCTTCTTCTCTTCTTCCTCTCTTCTCTCTCCCATCTTCTCTTGAAGCTTCCCATTCGCAATCATCATATCAATTCATCTCACACACCCCAAATCTACATCACACCACACCATCTGCAAGGTCCTGTACCTCACAAACCACTCTGTAAGTCAAATTTGGGCGGTTATCACCCATATTGAGCTTCGAGCTCAAATCGCCACCTGTCCGTCCATGTCGCATCTTTCATCATCTGCATCATCTTCTCTGGCGTGGCTTCATTCTAGTTACCGCCAGAGCTTGATATTTGCAGTCTTGATATCCGATATCATCATTAAGACCACCTCGCTAACAGTATCTTCTCACCCGTGGCATCAGACCACTCAATTGATTGACCCAGCCTCTCTACACTGAGGGCACTTTACACCTTTCCTTCCCACTACCAAATCTCACAACCCCCCAATTTCCAACCATGGAACCATTGACGAAGGTCGATTCCGCCGTCCAGGGTTTGTCGTCGTCGCCTCCCAAGGAGAAGGGCCACCGCAAGACCGGGTCAACATCATACCCAGGTGTACGGAACATTAACGATCTCGGTATGCATATGCACCCAACCCCACGATATATAACATTGAAATCTCGCAGGATCTCATCTAACAATTTGCAGAGGCTGAGGGCATCGAGCTGCAGCTCGCTCCCGAGACACAAAAAACGGGATGGAAGATCAACACGTCACCCAACACGATTGATGACAAGGATATCCTCAAGAAGGTCCTGACAGAACCACCAGTCAAGAGAATTGACCTGCACTTCCCACTCGGTCTCGAGGTGACCGCACGGAACATGAAGGGCGTCACTATCAAGGATGCCATGGATGCCATCCACAAGGCATTCAAGAAGCGGGTGAGTCAGCTTGCTCTGTATACATTTTCATTTTTGTTCTCATGCTGACAACATAGGTCGACGACGAGCTCGAGCTGCCGTACCTGAAGGGCTTCGAGTGGGACAAGGAGGAGTCCTGGACACGCCTCATTGTGCACCTGCAGCGGGAATCTTCTGCCAGCCACTCCGGCGGTGGCCAGGGTAAGAAGAAGAAGAACAAGGACGAGTAATGAATCCTCGGCCCCCGGGTCCGGGTGGTGCAGTGGATGCTGCGGACTTCTGTCGTAAAGACGGGAGCACGCCGTGTCCCCACCAATCCCTTTATGGACATTCTCTACTATTCTTCATTCTTTGCCATCTCAATATTTCTTTGGAGGGCACTGAATCCGACATGATCAAAAGGACTTGAAGCCCCTGAGCGGCGTACAGCCTCTCCTTGCCTTAGCTGAGGTTGAGGCAAACGCCGCCCTCGCGGCCCAACGCCTCTTTTTCGCGTCCTTGTGCAAATCACCACTTGTGGAAGTAAAGACCTTTTTTATTTTACAGAGAAAGACGAAAAGACTAGCCCCAGGAGGACTAGAGGTAGCAGGATCAATTGACTCTTGCTGCAAAACTGGCTCTCCCAAAAAGAGACGGAAGACAACTGTTGTGTAATGTGTGAAAATATGTGCTGTACCTTGCCGTAACAGCTGGATTATCGTACGATATCGGCAGAGCTGAACAGCTGTTCTCCAACGACCCCCAAAGAGCTGTAGAGTGTCGTACTCCAAATGGCATGATATGCAAGGTACAGACAGGGGAGAAACCGAGATAGTTTGGAGAGCTTGAGCAGCTTGAACAGCTCCAATGACTCGCTCAGGGGGAAACAGCTCGTGGGAGCATCGCTTCGGGACAAGGCTGTAGCCGGGTTTTTGGTTCCTGGCTTGCTCAGGAGTAACGGGTTGGCTGGTCTGACGGTCTAGATCAAGTAAACAAGGTCATTTTAGTGACGTACAGATATGTCTGCCACATGCTTGACGGACTTTGACAGGAGCTCTGAAGTGTGTCATTGAAGTGGTAGGAGGGTGCTCTCGAAAAAAGTCTCGTGATCTGGATCGTACTGTGCGGTGATGATGTAGCTGTTGCAAAAAGCACTGTGATTGGCTGGCGGCGTTAAGCCGAACAAAGCGAACAATGGAAAGGGCGGAATGGTGGTGCTGGCGGAATCGCCTTTCGTCGGCTAGTGTCGGTCGCGCGGCGCGATTTGGTCCCTTTTGGTCCCCTCCTTCCTCACCAAGAAAGCGACATCATTGACAAGTACTGAGTATCACCAGGCATTCTAGTGAACCGTTGGAAACGATGGGACGGCAGACGGCACCCCACGGGGCTGTCGGCAGCCCTTTCAACGTCATAATGGTGGCTGCTCCCTCTGGAAAGGAGGGGAGGGCGCAGGGATTTATGTTCTTCTTGTTCGTGAAGCAGTTCTTTCTTTTATTTGGTTCCCTTCTTCTTCTTTTTGTTTATTTCTTTTGTTTCTTTTGGATAGCATCTACAGCATAGCATCAGATACATCTTCTTTGGATACTCAATTGGAACCATTGCATTACACAATTACCAATTGCCCGTCATGCCCGTCACCGAGTTCAGCGTCAAGGACAAGTACCGTTACCAGAACGGCTTCGATTCATATCACCAGTAGGTTCTTTCCTTCCTGGGGCTCCAATGGTTCCTTCCATATAGCGTGCTAACAACACACACTTTTCTCCAGAACTGAAGCCGTTCCTGGTGCCTTGCCAGTCGGCCAAAACTCTCCCCAGAAACCACCCTATGGCCTCTACGCCGAGAAGCTCTCGGGCACCGCATTTACGGCCCCTCGCCACGAGAACAAGCAGTCCTGGCTCTACCGCATCACGCCCGCCTGCTCGTTGAGTCCATTTACAGCCGAAAAAGACGACGTCGCTACACACGAAGCCAAGAATGCCGAATCCCTCCACTACCTCCCCGACCAGTTCCGCTGGGACCCGTTCCCCGACCCGGACCCTGCCTCGGAACCCACCGATTTTGTCAACGGCCTGCGCCAGGTCGCCGGCGCCGGCGACCCGACCCTGAAGCAAGGCTTGGGTATTTTCGTGTACTCGGCCAACCAGTCCATGGCCACCAACTCGGCCTTTTACTCGGCCGACGGCGATTTCCTGATTGTGCCGCAGGCGGGCGTGCTGGACATCCGCACCGAGCTGGGCTGGATCCTGGTGCGGCCGCTGGAGATTTGCGTGATCCCGCGCGGCGTGCGGTTCCAGGTGCTGGTGCACGAAAACGAAAACGGCGGGATTGCTCGCGGCTATGCGCTCGAGCTGTACCAGGGACACTTCCAGCTGCCGGAGCTTGGTCCCATTGGGTCGAACGGCCTGGCCAATGCCCGTGATTTCCAGATTCCCGTTGCCTGCTTCGATGAGCCGTCGAGCGACAGCGAGACATCCGAATTTGTGATTCGGGCCAAAGTCAACCGCCGCGTCTACCGCGCCAAGCAGGCACACTCGCCCTTTGACGTCGTCGCCTGGCACGGCCTTTACTATCCGTACAAGTACGACCTGGGCCGGTTCAATGTGATCGGCTCCATCAGCTTCGACCACCCGGACCCCTCGATTTTCACCGTCCTGACAGCCCCATCTGAACACGTCGGTACCGCCGTCGCCGACTTTGTCATCTTCCCGCCCCGCTGGCTCGTTGGCGAGAACACCTTTAGGCCGCCCTGGTACCACCGCAACACCATGAGCGAGTACATGGGCCTGCTGGCGGGCGATTACGACGCAAAAAAGGCCGGCGCCGGCGGGTTTGTCCCCGGCGGCGGCAGCCTGCATAACACGATGAGCGGGCACGGCCCGGACGGCGCCAGCTACGAAAAGGCGCGCAACGAGTCGCAGCCGCAGAAGCCGGCCAAGGTGGGAATGCACAGCTGTGCGTTCATGTTTGAGACGTGCCTGATGCTGGGCGTGACGTCGTATGCGCTGGGGGCGACGAAGAAGGCGTTGACCTCGGAAGGTGGAAACACAACAGAACAGCCGGTGCTGCAGCACGACTATGTGACACACAGCTGGGGCAAGCTGCCGCGGTTCTGGGAACGGCCAGAATGCGCAGGCGCGGCCGACAGTCATCTGCTGAAAGAGTAGATGGAGTGTAGACAACAAAATAAGCATGATCTCAGAATGATACATTGTAAGGATAGTTTGAATAAAAGTAATGGAATTTAGCATATTAGGTAGATCAATTAATCAATATGACAGGCAATGAAAGAGTCTCGTAAGATGCAGTATTGTATCATTAGACATATATACGTGAAGAATCCTGTATCCGTCCTCCAATGTATATGAAATGTATGTACCAAAAACCAAAGCCAAAAACCAAGAACCAAAAAATGCCGGAAGAGTCATGTATCCTAATAAATGTCCAAAAATCATAAAGTCGTTATATCGTAACAAACATATCGCACAATTCAAATCACATATCATCCCCCCTCCTTACATTGGCTTCTGTGCATAGGTGACGTGCATCGGGAAGTAGGCATGCACCGACGTGTCCATGATGGCCTTGCGCACGTCCACCAAGAAGATCTCGATCTGCGTCGACGTCCACCCCAGACCGCCGGCCGTCTTGCCCAGCGGCCGCTGCGACCATCCACGTAGACCTTCGAGCAAAGCTTGCCGCAGCAGCAGGCCACACCGCCGCATCTCCTTTTGCTGCGGCCAGTTGCCCAGCGGGCACTTGTGCCGCACCGTCTGGATCCCCGTGAACCCGGCCTCGGCCAGCTCCTGCGTCATAATGTTTTCCATGCGCTGCGGGCCGCTCGGGTAGTCCATGGCGGCGCTAAAGAGCTCGCCGCCGCCGGCGAGCCGGTCCGAGGTGCGCAGGCCTGCGGTGATGTACGAGGCAAAGTCGCGGAGCGCATTGTGCTTTTCGCTGTCGGGCGGCAGGGTGCCGTCGTCGCAGCTCATTTGCGGCACGAGTTCCTGGAATTCGATGAAGCCGCCCGGCTTGAGGTGGTGGAAGGCGCGCCGCATGAGGGCGGCGCGGTCGTCGACGGCCCAGAGGGAGAAGCGCATATGAATCAAGTCAAAGCAGTTGGGCGGCAAAGCCCAGTCGACTTCAAAGTCGTCAATGGTAAAGCTGACGTTGGGCGGGACGTAGGCGGGCTGGATGGGCGAGAGGTCGATGCCGCGGACGACCGAGGTGGGGAATTGTTCGGCGACTGAGATGTTAGCGAGCGAACGCAGTGCGAGGAAATAAAGCACTGCGAGTGAGCGCAGCGAGCGAGGACAAAGAAGAAAAAAGAAAAAAAGAAAACAAAAACTTACCATCCATGGCCCAGATGCCGGTGCCGGTGCCGAGGTCGTAGACCATGCCGCCGGCCCTGAGGTTTGCGTCGACGGGCGCGTAGAACAGGCGGTTCTGCATGAGGAGCAGGGCCATGTTGTGCTTCATATCGTCGCGGTTCTGCTCGGTCTCGTCGTTGGGCAGGGCGTAGAGTTTGCTGCCGCTACGGCTGCTTGCGACGGACCCTCCGCCAGCACTATTCGAGTTTGTGGGCGAAATGGGCGGCGACCGCTGGAAGCCGTGGAACTGCATGCCGGCCTCGTAGACATGCTCGGCGACGGTGCTGGAGACAGAGGCCGTGTAATATTCTTCGCCGGCTGCTGCCGCAGCTGCTGTGGCGGCAGCTTCTGCGGCGGCATTTTCTTCTGGTGTGGTGGACGACGACGATGACCCGGAAGGATGGGTACTTGCCGCACCGTAGTGGTGGTCGTAGTAGCCGTGGTTGCCGTTGGTGCCCTCGGCAGCATAGTACCCACCCGAGCCGGCAGACTCGTCGTAGTCATAGTAGTACTCGCCGGCGGACGGGTCGTAGCCGGCATACAGCCCGGAAGGATCTGGGCCGTTAGCCGAGGCGCCGTCTACGGAGCCGTCACCGCCGCGGAGCTTCTTTCGCGGGTTATTGCTCCCGCTTCCGCTTCCACTGCCATTACTGCCGCCGCTGTGCCGTGACGAAGATGATGATGCGTGCCCACCGCCGGACCGGTGCCGATGGCCGCTGCTGCTTCCGCCGCCGTGGTGACGGTGCCGGCTGCTGCTGCTAGCCGAGGGTGGAGAGAAGAACCCCATTGATGTGGAGTGAGTTGGTTAAGCTGCAAGATATATCTGATATTGTTGCGTGATGTCAAGAGACAGTTGTTGATGTGGTAAAGTAAGAGGTTCTGGATGTTGATATTGAAAGCTGGGGAGCAAGAGACCGTTTCATTTGAGGGCGAGAGAATAGGCAGGATTATCTCTTCCGGAGTGTGGTTGTTGGTCGTTGGTGCTTCCGTCCGTATGTTTGGCCAGATCCAGGGACAAAGAATATCAAATGCCGGGAACTAGTCGAAAAGGGAGCAAGGGGCTGGTCTGTTGGTAAATGAACGAAACACAGAAGAGCTTTATCTAAAGAGAGACAACAACCGGAAACGGGATTGGCAAGAAAAGAACGAGGAAGCGAGGAAGAGAAAAAGGAAAGGAGAAGAAGATGTAGAAGCAGAAGCGGAAGGTCGAGGTGGGAAGGGGCGGACCCGAGGGTTTGGGAACGGCGGCGGTATATAAAAAAGAAGAAGGTGCAGGGAGAGAGGGGTGAGGGGTGGTAGAAGAAATGGGAAAGAAGGAAAGAGCGACCTGGAAAGAAAGGGGAAAGTAGAGAAATGAGAGGAAAGAGGACCAGAAAGGCAAGAACGTAGGAGGACAAGACAAGAGGAGGGACAGGGAAGGAGGGACCCAAGAGGTCGGGTCCGTACTGTGAAGCAGGAAGGAACGACCCAGCAGGAGGGGATTGACCGGCGGGACTACTGCGCTACTGCGTTCTCGCAGGACTAAGTCTGGCCCAGGGAGGATTGTTTCTGTCTTTCTTTCTTTTATTTCACATAAAAAATAAACGATAAAATAAAGAGCCGAGTGAAAAAGAGGAAACCAGCCGGAGCTTGTTCGACACTTGTCTGTTTTGGCGTGCTTTTTGACCTTTTTTGACAGACTTGCTGGCCCGCTGGGCTGGCGGTGTCATGCACGGGAGGAGTCGATTTTATGGGCCCCTTTTGTCTCGAATATGGGTCTAATGCACGCAAAAAGAGCTAGACAGAACAAATTCGCAGAAATGCAGAAGTGCAGACGGCAAACAAGCAGACAGTTTGTCCGACAGAATGCAGACTGGCGTTCTTTTGCCCTGTCCCATCCGCTTGGGTCAGAGGTCTGGGCTGGTCCCAGCTGGCAGGTTCGCAGCTAAGATCAAAAGAGGAACTGAACGTCCGAGGGGAAAAGGAGAGGGAGTTTCCAGGGAGGTCGATCATCCCGGGAAGAGGAAGGAGGGGAGAAGGATGGGAAGCATCAGAAGGAGGGGGGGTCATGTAAGGGTGTCGCGCCCGGTTGTTCTTTGGTTGTCCTTTTCTTGGGTTCGATGATGTGGTGGCCGCGGTATTGCAGATGATTGGCTTTCTTTTTTTGAACGTGTTTATGCTTTTTTTTTGTTCTGGGATTATGGGAATGCCGAGTTTGGTTCCATCTCGATGGGACACCCTCTTTCCTAGGATTCTCTTCATCGATTCCCGGAAAATGCCACCGTCAGGCGTCACATCTTTCTTGACCGCCTCGACGTTTCGATGTTTCGGCGAGGCAGCAGACCCCAAAGCGACCCAAAAGATGACTGCTCACTTCAAACCGTCATCTGTTGTCTCTCTTTCTCTCATCTGTCGCCTGACGGACCCAGCTGAACGGATGAATCTCGTTGCAGAGGTGCAGAGGTGCAGACCGAGTGGAGATGGCTACCGGTGGGAACAAAAGAAAAACGACCGAAAAAAGAGGGAAGCGAAGGAAACGAAATTAAAGGGAACCCGACGACATGATGACAAGAGAGGATCCGAGAAAGAAGAGGAAAAAGTGACAGACTTGTCCAGGACCAACGATGAGGGGTCCCCATTTTTTGATGTGCTGTCCCGACAGATTGGGTCCAGCACACAAGTCCACAACAGCCTCATTTTCTGTTTTCTTGTGTGCGTTGTGTATTGGCTGTGTACCCATCTTGTCAAGCGAGGAAGGAGTGCAGTGAAGTGTTTGAAGAAACGAGTGACGAAATGACGAAGAATAGGTATACTTACAGCTTGAAGAAAGGATTGTACGCTCAATCAATGGAATCAAAGAAGGGTGACCAGAGGAGAGAATAATAAAATGACACGATGTTGATACGATTTCAAAAGGGTTGGAGTGGGCGAACGATTTGCCGGGGGTTTGGCTCTCCTTTTCTCTACTTCCTCTCCTGCGTTTCGTGCATTTTCTGTCTGCCGACTTTTTTCTTTTTCTTTTCACTTTTTTTCTCTTTCCTGCGGCCCATTGCCAGACCCAGCTCCTTGTTTCTGGGAAAATCCCCGAGGCATCGGCCACCCGGGAAGAGTCGTCCGCCAGAACCAGAGGCCACGACACGGGACAGAAGCTGGGGAGAGGAGACAAGGAAAAGCAAAGGAAAGGAGGCGGGCCAAAAGAGGAAAAAGAGTGGCAGAAGGAGGGGCGGGCGACAGAGACAGACAGAGACAGAGGAGAAGCCAGCTCAACTCAAAGACGCAAGATCCACAGCGGGACACGTCGTATGAATGCTACATTTTTACGTTGCTTTTTTACGGAGCATGTCTCGCTCGAGGGGCGAAATAGGGAAGATTTTTACCGAAGGCACAAAAAGGAGCGAGTCAAAAAAAGGCATCTGGCCGGGATCCATTTTGGAAGGGAAGGCAACAAGAAACAAAAAGGAATTAAAGAAGCGGTGACAGAGTGACAACAAAAGAAACGCGACAAAAGAAAGAAACCCTGGAAACAAAAGAAGGAAACAGCAAATCTCCGGGGCCCAGATTGACAGAGAGCGGCCCAAGCAGCTGGGTCTAAGAGAAAAGAAGAACAAGGGTCAATCGTTGGACAAGGTACGATGTCGGTTGGGAAAGTCTTTGAAAACGGCCGAAATAATAGAAAGATGAGTGAAAGAACCGGGTAATCAATTTGAGAAATTAAGATTCAACAAAGACAAACATCCATGAAAGACATCAGTCGAGAAATGAGGGACGTCGAAAAGACCCTGAACAAAAAGTACTCCCGTCATCGAGTCAAAAAGGGCCCCAAATCCCGAGGGAATGGGTGGGACCCGAGACTCTGGGACTCTACAAGAAACAACAGACCCGACAAACGACAAAACAGGCGGACACAGCAGAATCATGCGTCCCATACGCAATCCAAGACTGCATTCTGCGAGGTGAATGGGGGAGAGAAAATGGAAAATCAAATGGGAAAATGGGAAACGAGGCGACCACAGAGGAAGAGTCCCGACAAAAATCAAAAGACACAGCAAGAGCCAACAGGATGAAAAGCCAGTCCCCTCCTCAGATGCAGGCCCAGCCGTTCCGCCGTCCGCGGTCGGGACGACAGAACAGAGTGCCCTTTGACTCGGGACAGCTTGGAGCTTGGGGGCCAGAACGACGTGCTCAATGCCCGGAAGCGAGGATGAAGAATATGAAGCATGTGTGTTGGCAGTTGACTTCCCCTCTTTCGTTTCCTCTTTCCTGTTTGCGGCTGCGACTGTATGCAGGATGGCAGTCACCGGTTCCCATTGGGCCAGAGGAGACGTCGCAATGTGTGGGAATGTGCTGCCAAGTGTGTGTGAACATCTACCCAAAACTGCAGCATGCAGCTCAGCTGCACTGTAGTCTCCTGTCTGCAGGAAAAGAAAGGACCAGAACGACCAGGACAAGGGAATGGACGAGCCAATTTCGACAATTTGGACAGCCCGGGCCGATGTTTTGAAAAGTCGGCTCTTTCTTTTTCTTGTTCTCTGTGCACCATTTTATCTTCAATTTTTCTCATTTTCGCATGCAATGCGACGTACCCTTGTCGTTTCCTGTTTCCAGTATTCCGTAGAGTACTTGTAGAGTTTTCTGTCGAAACAAGGATCGACAGAGGAGGTAGGGGGGTACAGAAAAACGAATGAATGAAAAGAAAGACGGATCCGAAACTGCATTCGGAGGAGAGAGAGAAGGAAGAGGAGACGAGAACAGACGAGTGATGAGAGACTAAACCCATGTTCGCATATCATCGACGCATGCTACAGCGCTAGTGCCGGGGTTGGGAATAGGATGCGACTCTAAAAAGAAAGCAATTGTCGAAACGAAGCCAAAATAAAGCCAAAAGCCAAAAGCTGATCCCGCCCCAAGCGACGACATTCTACAGTGGTATTCTGACCCAGAAGTGTGGTCTGTCTTTTTAATTGTCCTTGTCCTCGTTCCTCCGTCCTCCGTGCATCCTGCACACGTTGTCTCTCGTTTCCGGTCCTATTATCCTCCCGCTTTTACCTTTTGCAATCTGCTGTGCCGTTCCCTTCTGCTGGTAACGTTTCCACTTTTTCGATTTTTGCGTGCATCAAAAAGTGCGTGTGTCTGCATGTGAGACATGCTGTCCCAGGAAAGAGGGCGAGGAGGGGTAAGAGAAAAAGGACGAAAAGACGGCCGAGAGAGCAAAAATAGATTGAGGAGGAGAGCAAGAATGAAAGAAAAGGAAGAATAAAAGTAAAGGGAAAAAAGAAAAGAACCCGCGGAAAGCTGTCTCGGATACGAGTTTCTGAATAGGGAAACGAGCTGCAGGAGAGAGAGGCACGTCACAAGAAGAAGGAAAGAAAGAAGCAAATAACCATACACAGGGAACAAAAGATGACAACTCAAAGAATTCTCCGCCAAGTTCACAACGGCCGAAAAAAGTAATACGCAAAAGTGCCGCCGTCACACAAGAACACCATGTCGAGCTGATATTTTTCAATGTGTACTCTGTATACACAAGTATATTGTACTCTGATGATTCTCGGTGTCTTCGGCGTGTAAACAACCTGTTCTGGGTGTACGATAGCTCCGAAGGCAATGTGGTCATCCACGGTGACAGCCTGCAGTCTGGAATCTTGTGCACGTAGGCAAAACGGAACAACATAACATCGATGTGTCTTTCTGCATGCACAAACCTGCGATATGTGGCGTGTGATGCGAAGCGGGGAGTCGGCATGGCGGCATCTCAGCCCCAGCTACATTTGGATGTAGTGACGAGAGTGACGACAAAGCGAGTGCTACGCACTCTCTTGATCCAGACGCATCCATCGCCGCCACAGTCCGTCGACAGATGAGGAAACGGACGACACATGGCTGTCTGACGAGCAGGTTTTCTGTCGTACAACGAGACGTGGCGGGTGCGGGACTCCCGAGAATCTGGTAAAGGCAAGCACATCAGCGTTGGCGAGGGCAGCACAGACGACAACAGTGCATTGATGCCGGCGTGCCGCAGTGCGAATGGGGCCATTTGCGCATTTTTCGCTTCTTCTTTGCGAAACCAGGGACAGGGTGCCAAGGCGCCGCGGTCACAGTCACAACGGCAGACCGAGAGCTGAGCTGAAGCTGAACTTTTGCTCGGAGACATGTCCTAGAACTCGCGTGGCTTTCTCGGCATCTGGACTCACATATTGTGGCCACGACAGAATCGAACGAGGTCCATGCGGGTTGTGCATTTTGTGTTCTGTGTTGCCTCAATGACCTCGGTGTATTCCTGTGCTATTGATATCAAAATTTCCAGTGCAGATGGTGTCCGTCAAAATAGACTAGAGCCCGTAGATCATATTGCCTTTGACATGGTTCCATCCCTATCTTCGTTCCCCATCCCGACTAATGCAGCCGTCCCGCAAACCGCAGCTTCAGCCGCGCGTCCGTCACGCGGAAGCAGTCCGGGAACCACTCGCGCAGAGCCTCTTCGTCCTCCCTCTGCTTTGTCTGATCACCCAGCTCTTTGGCTAGCACCATCTTGGCCAGTGCCTGTCCGCACGGCCACGAGTAGGCCATGCCGTGGCCTTGGAAGGCACAGCACAGCCAGAGGCCGCTGTTGTCTTTGTTCTGCGACGAAGGCATCTCGCCCACCAGAGGATACCCATCTGGCGTGTAGGCCATGATGCCCGTCCACTCGGAGCGTACACGGCCGTCTGGGTGGTCCTCGCCCCAGTGGCCTCTTCCAGACTCGGTCGCGTCTCCTCTGCCAAAATACCGCGCCGGCGTCTCCCGTAAATATGCCGACACCGTCGGGTTCAACGTCGTGTCGTCTGTCGTGCCGTACTCGCACAGACCACCCGTGCCCTCGCTGCCCGCCTCCGTCGTGTCCGCAAACTTGAGCCCGCCGCCCATGACAATGTCGCCAGCACAGGTTGAGCCCGGCGGCCGCGAGATCATGTACTCATAGCCGCCGTTGTAGATGAAACTGTACGTGGTTTGGAGGCCAGTGTCGGAAGGAGGCATGCCCGTGCCTGCCCGGAGCATCGAAATCTGGCCGCGTAGAGGCACCACAACACCTTGTAGAGCTGGTACGAGGTGTGCCGTGTAGCCGTTCGTAGCCAGCACGACGTGCCGGGCAGAGACTACACCGCGGGCCGTCACCACGGACCAGCCATTGTCGCCCTTCTCCACCGACGTCACCGGCGTGTTCGTCTGCAGGTTGAAGTTGAGCCCCTTCGAGAGGCACCGTTTGAGAACGCCGACGGTAAATTTGTACGCCGACACGCTGCCGGCCGGGTACCGCACCACGCCACAGATCGGCGTCACTTGGCCGGTGGCGGCGTCAACATCGTCGCTGCATGGAAACTGTGCCAGCGCCTCCTCGCGTGTGTACAGCGTGTACTCCGCCGCCGGGTCCCCCTCAGGGAAGGCGGCCTTCATCGCCGCCACCGCTGTTTGAGCCTCCGCCCACTGTGCCGAATCGTACACCACATCCAGCGTGTCGCATGGATTGCTGTCGCAGGAGATAAGGTCCTCGCTGCACTTGTTCTTGTCCTCGCTTCGTTCGCCGTCGCCGTCGACGCTTCGAGGCAGAGTCCCCGCCAGGCGGTGCACACCCCGTATCGCCGCCAGCTCTAGCCGGGCAATCTTGATGGCCTCGTCCGTCCCCAGCGCCGCTTGATGATCCAGAAACGACCGGTACGACGCCGCCTTGGTGTGCCCGCCGTTGCGGCCCGTCGCGCCGGACGATGCTTGGCGGGCCTCGAGCATCATCACGGAAAGCGACGACTCTACTTGCAAAAGGTGGTAAGCAATCGACGCCCCCGTGATGCCGCTGCCGATGATAACAACATCAACGGCTGGCGGCAGCTCGTCAGTCGATCGCAGGTCCGCGACATCGGCGTCGGGCGGGTCCTGCCAAAAGGGCGTTGTTGGGTTTGCGCGTGGCAGCGTTACGGGAATGCGGGCGCGTTCGTCCATGTTGGGCCAGGGGTGCTGATGTCAACGATGACAGTTGTGTGTATCGTTCTTTCCGTCGATGTCCGTCTTCGCGTTGTCCGCGCCTTCCTTATCGTGTACGAGTTGACTTCCCCTCCTCTGGACAAAATTGCCAAAACAGGAAGCAACAAACACTCCGATAACACGAGCGATTGGCTTAGAAACCAAGTCACACAACATTGCACATGCTTGATCACGAGGTCTCCAATTGAGAGACGCGACTCGATACACAAGGCATTTTATTTGTAAGTATGCCTTGACACTCTGAGTCGGTTTGTATACTATTTTATTTTCCTTTTCTAACTTTTCTTGTGGCCATTATTTCTAAATAAACCAATTAAAAAAATCCAGTAATAAATCCAACAACATCAACATTTTACTATTATCTATTCCTCGATTAAAACGGACAATAAATGATTGAGTTTAGAATGTTTCATGATCTCGACGAAAATAGAATCTGTGAGGCCTCAGCAATTATCACTCATAAAAGAGTCACTTAACTCTCACAAAAGCCCCGTGACAGATCTCATGTCAACAATGGAAGCGAGGAATACCAATGATATTCACCTCACAGACCTTCTCCCATATCTTCAGCCTCATTTGTTCAACACCAGGGCATACTTTAGCGGCTATCTTTGATGGTCAAGGAGCATGTGACTGAATACTGTGATATCTCTGTGTGCTTTTGCTTCATTTCAAGGCAAGGCATCAAAAGGTACATTGATATCGAGATACACAGAGGGGTGTAGATTTAAGAAAGGAAGCATTCTCGAGATGTTCAAGTACTTTTCATGAAAATATACAAGTGTAAAGTTCCGTGAAGTTGACGGAGGATGTTGTAGAGTTGCAGAATGAGGCTGAACACTAGCAAATATGAGGTCAAGATGAGTAGTACTGTGAGTAAACAAACGACTCATGGGACAGGACTAAAAAAAGGGAGGAATTACGTGAGGAGAATAGAAGGAGAAGAAAATCAATAGAAGCACAGAAAATAGTCACATGTTAAACGAAACACGAATGTTGTTCTAGTGTTCACCTTGACAAAATCAGCCCTGTTGTGAATGGTCGGTCATCATGATCCAATCGATGGTCAGACTTGAGGTTAACGCCTCAGACTGGTTGCAGTATTCTGCTTGGCTCACTTCTCACCAGTTCCTTGTCCTAAAGAGGTTCACGACTGGTGCACGGCGATAGCCAACGGCCGAGCGTACATCGTATTCCGCGATACTCATGTCTTGTTCCTTTCGTCTCCTTTTCTTCATTCTCACGACCATCGCTGCTGCCTACACGGAGACCGGAAGCCACCATCCTTCGAGATAGGTGGAAGCACCAAAAAGAGGGAGCCATCGACGCGTGAATGTCTACTGGTGCCTACGGTGGGCGAGCTCACGCTCTACGAGTGGCAGGAGAGGACGTGATAGGAGAGGTGATATCAACAGATCCTGGCTGGCGTTATGTTATGGCCTGGCTTGTGGCTTGCACCTGTTACTTTTTGCCTCCTATTTACGCCCGCTAGCTACATGGTACAGGCCGTGATGATAGCGTGAGGTTTACTTGAAAAGGAACGGACGGAAGAAAAGGAGAAGGAGGTGGCAAATAACAACAACAATGAAAGTTGGCGTTCAAAATAGCTCGTCCACTACCGGAACGGTGAGACGGCGTGTTATTCGTGTTAGTGCAACTCTCAACGACGAATCTCGACGGACTTCAAATGAGTGCAAGAGGAGAGATGATGAGATGAAAAATAAAAGGTGGAAAGAAAAGAGAAAACAGCCAAAGATTCACCAGAGTGAAACGGAGGGAGTGGCGAGTGACTCACGCTTGGAAATGAGAGATAAAACAGGAAAAGCAACGAGTGAAAATGACAACAAAAATATTAGAGTGAAAAAAATGCAGGCATATTAGCACGAATGAAAAATAAAAGGAAATGAGAAATAAAAATACGAGCAAACATGACTTATTGGCTGTGTTGTCTATAAGCTTCGCTTTTCTCGCTATTTCTCGCTTTCTCGTTTTTCCTAGCTTACAGCCACAGCCAGGCATCATCGCCAGTCTTGTCGTCTTAGTGGTCTCTTGAGGCCCAATGAAATTCTTCAAAATAGAAGAGAAAAAAGATACTTCTTGTCAGAGGGGCGTGTAACTTGGGAAGACGTCAAAAAGTTGGATGTACCTTTTTGAGAGAGTGAATATGAGTGGAAATGTATCATGGAATGACAGCAAAAACGGGCAGTGCAGGTCAGGCAAAAACGAAACTGGAGAGAAGTGTCGGTCAAGCGCGAAACCCCATGCACGATTTGTCAATAATAGAAATGGCCACAGAAAGAAACAGCTGTCAGTGGAAGCCCACAGAAGGATGCCGTTAGAATGCAGTAGTTTCTGCACTGGATGCGGCCATCAAAAGACGTTGAATTTGATAGGCGGGAGCGGCCGAAAGTCTGCGGGATGGTGACAAAAAGGAAAAGGGTGACAGATAAATTGAAAAAAGTCGACGTCTGGAGTATGTATTGCAGCCCAACGATCACGTGGAGTCACACAGCCACAGCCCAACTCCGACTCCGACTGGCCGGGACCTGAACTACCGACGACTCAATAACTTTAACGGTATGTCCGTGTAAGTCGAGTCACACGCCCTTTATGTTTACGAAAGACAGGCTTTGTAAACATTAGCAAACGCTGGAATCTGAAGAAAACGGAGGAAACAAACGATGACCAACGCAAGAGAAATCATGATGTGTTCTGGAATTGTTCTTCTATGCGTTGTACAACATGGCAGTGCTTGATATCTGCCTCTTAGAAGGCAGTCCTAACTTTCTAGAAGACTGCGCCGCATTCATGACAATGACGTCGGTCGGGCGTCGACTGGACTGTTTCTCCAAAAGTTCCCATGAAATTCGTTTGTTTTTCTTCAACGCTGCAACATTTTCCACCGTTTTCATATGTCATTTGACGGTATTTTTGCACAGAGGCAACCTGCTAGCACTGCGGCTCATTGCTGTTGCGTAATATGATGAACAACACATGGCGAAGTGAGGGCGTGTATTTATGTCTGACCAAAATAGGAAACTTGGGCTTAAACAAAGCAGACAATTAAGTCATACTTGCCTTCATACTTGTCGCCATTGCCCCGATGACGGAGAAAATATCCACGGAGGGGTAATCATGAGAAGACGAAGAAGCGGCATGGTGAGAACGGGAGGGGCACGCTCGACTTGATACGTAGGAGAGGGTGGATAGGCGGGCCATGGGCCCGTGGATTTTGTCAATTGCAACAATGCTGAGCTGTTTGTCCATTGTGCCCCTCATGAGGAGACGACAAGATGCAAGGGTACAAATTGAGGGCATCGTTGCTGCATCAATATATGGAGATGTTTGGGCAGCAGCATAGAAGATACCACGACCGAGGAAGAGAAGAGGGCATCTCGAACAACACAAGGACCCGGCTGTCCCACGGCCAAATGGATGCTGCATGTTGTGTGCTGTATGCACTCTGTATTGTTCTCCCACTCTGGGCAGCTTATGCAATGCACAAGAATGGGTCAAGTAGAGTGTGTAGTAGCTGATGCTGTACTCCCCAATATTGTAAGTGTGTGCATAAGTTGCAAAAGAGGAAATAAGGAAGATGGCGAGATTCGGCCGAGTAGACTACTGAAAGCATCAGTCTCTGTTGATGCACTGCGCTGCAGTGCAGGCGCACTGACAATGCATGCTCGATGGTCCCCTGCCGGGAGCCGTCTGCCACGATGGTCACATCAGGTACACAACACGAGAGCACTATCAAATTACATGATATCCCGATATCTAGACATTCAGGTCCGCAGTGACGAGCTGTTTTCAGGTACACATCTTGTTATCTTTGTGGTATGCCGTCATAGGCGTGAGAAAAGAGATGAACAAACGGGATATGAATTGACAACTCATCAACTCTGTCGTCTTTTGATAAGAATATTGCTACTGTCTGCTCGTGATACTCGGGTTACCGTCCAGTATTGCTCCATCTCTGCCGTCATACTCTCAAATATCCATTTACGCCCAACGAACCTGTTCGCAAAGGTCCGATATTAGGAGATTGTCAGACGCTTTCGGTCTGGACCAGCATTCTCTTCATCACAAAATATGTACTCGACAAGAGACTTAATCCTTTACCATGAGAACTGCCTCCGTTTCACATGTGTACTTGCAAGTTCACACTACGGTTGCATCTCGGAACATGCAGCCGGATCCTTGGCCGTCTCCGGCTCCAATTGATGGACAACGCATATGCCAGACAGGCAGGTTTGAAAAATTATCATTTTAAGGTGGAAGAAACCGACGACAGCCAAGGCAGAACAACACACAAAGAGGGGCTTGAGGGGGGGCATTGCAGCTCAAAAATACGAAGTAGGAAATCAGCTACCCCTCCCGTTGTCGGACCAGACACGATTGGACAAGAGTAAACAAAGAACCAAAAAGGCATGAAAATCCAAAGTGTCGGTGAAGGTTACGGGGCGATGGAGACAGTGGGTTGGATACTCAAACTGGATCCTCGACTGGAGACACTCTAGGTGCAAGGAGGGATGTTGATCTCCGTGCCGCAGGAGCATTTAAAGCGGGCGGGGTGTGTAAGTGAAAAAGAAGACATTTTCACCTTGTTTATTTGTTTTCAGGTTACGACCATGGCCGGCGTGGCCACCGGCGGCCGTGTTTTTGCTGCCGGAGCCACGCTTGGCCTCGCTTGGCCGGCCATGTCTGTTTTCTGTGTATTTGTTGTGGCCCAACCAAGGCCATATCGCGAGATGGCCTAGGCCGGCCGACCACCGGCCAAGTGCGGTGAACAAGTGGCGACAACAAGATAACAGAACAGACCTTCAATGGGACCGAAACTGTTGGGATTTACATTTAACAACCTCTATTTGGACGCGGTGAGAAGGACAAGAAAAAAAAGAGACAACAAGGGTCACCGGAAACGGTCCATCCGGCCCTGCATCTTTCCAGCCGAATAACAGACACCGCAGGAAAAAACTTGTCCCAAGGTCTGGCCAAAAGGTAGGGGCGTGTACATGTGTATGCGCAAGAGTCAACTGTTTTGTTGGCCATCCTGCAGACGGTCTGCAGACTGCAGTCTGTCTGCATTGCAAGTGGACACCGCCATTGCATTTCGTATCGTCTTTTTTTCTTTTGATCTTTTCCTTCTCATGCATTGCAGGGCATCTGCTCGTGTGCCCTGACTTTCTCTGCAGTGTCTGCACGATGGACGCAACGGTGAGAAGAAAAGCAGAACGCTAGTCGGGCACAACAACACGGAAAGCAGACGGGAAAGCAAAAACAACATACGCAGGAAGAACAGGGCGAACGGTGCAGTAGCTCAACGGCAGCGGGTCAAGGTGCATACGGCGTAGCGGTTATCACGCCTGCGCAGACTGCACACGATATAAGTACATGTGTTTTGATGCTGTCAACACTTCTCCCGTCCTGCCTTTCTGTGCCTTCTCCAGGAAGCGGTGTCGTTGGCATTGCTGAAATGCGACGCTGCGGTTTCTGCGTGATGAAATTTTCACACGGCGCATTTTACATTTTGTTTTTTTGGGATCCTCTTCTCATGCCGTTACCAGCGGTGTGTTTTGATTATTTACTGAGACGAGATAATGTCAACTCTCCCGTGTTAGTCACTAGAAGAGGCTCAAAGACAATACACAACAGGCATTGCAAGCGCACAACAGACCACAAACCGTGGAAATGATGATATTTCGGTGAACACTCATCCAAAATACCAGACAGGGATGCCACGACCCCAAACGACACATGAAATTTCCAGGCGCGGGTTAGCGTAGGATGGGCTGAAAAAAGACCCCTTCTCAGTGTGCAGACAGGGTGTATTTTACAGCATGCATGAGAAGTGAGGGGGAACAGAAAAAAATAGAGGACAAACAAAAAGGTGTGGGTGGTGAGAACCTTCAACATCCATTCTGTCCTTCTGTTCGCTGTCATGTTATGTATGGCTACCCAATCGGGGCGCTGGCCGTTTTGTGTAATGTGCTGGCCAACCGCGCAGAAGCAAAGGCACGCGGTGAACAGCAAACCTTTTTTCGGCCTCAGTATTCTCTCTCGCGTTGGACATCAATGCAGGACGCCGTGACGAACGACAGGACGGGAGCAAGAGGTTGCAAAGACTTGACGAATAGGCTGCTGCGAATATTAGGGCACGCCCTTTTTCACCGGTGAGTCAAAAAGAAAAGGATAAACGAAGAAGAAAATATAGGAGTATTCTTCTGTTTGCGACAATTTCTCAAATCTTGAAGTCTTCAGCATCTTGTTATGTTTCTGCCCCCTATTCCTGGACACCCTCTTTCTCTTGTGATTTTGAAACTCCGACGCAGACTACACCGCTTTGAGAAAGAGGCAAAAGAACGAAAAGGAAGAAAAAGAATAAACAAAAGTGACAAAGTGACGAAGAAAAGGACAGACGAAAAAAGATTGCCGCACACACACACACACACACACACAAAAAAAAAAAACAAGGGACCAACCGCGTGTGTGTGTGACAGGGGGTTGACGATGATTAGGGGTGTGGCAAATTTTTTTCTGTTTCTCTCACGACTGACACCGAACAATACGGAGCACGGAGTTGAATATGAGAAGACAAATAGGAGGCACAAAGTTTGAAATGCAAGTTGACGACATGCCGTCTTGCACACCGCTAGAGTGGGAGGACTTTGAAGAGGATGAAGCACAAAAGAAAAAGAAAACAAACAAACGGTGAAGACAAGCACGACGATTGCGACAGTTGCGACAAAAAAAAAAGTTTGAGCCACTCAGGGCGCAGAGACAAGGGACAGAAAATCAAAACACGGCCAGGCCATGATTCACTCGGTTCGGCTGAACAATAGCCCCCTGGTCAATTTCTCCAATTTCTCACAGTTTTCTTTCTTTTACTCACCTTGGCTGCGACCTTTTGTGTGTGTTTTTTTGGAGTCATTTCGTCTTTCCTGGCCGTCCTCCTTTCTACGCCCTTCTGTATTTTTGTGCCTTGGTACGTGCACGCTGTGCAATATCAACACAGGCCAGGGCTGCCTGGCCCCATGCTCATAATCCACACGGAGTATCTTTTTTTTGTGTGTCTTTTTGTGTGCCTGTTATTTTGTGCCCCTGTCGTGGGCCGGGCGTAAAAAGGGTAAATAATAATAGACACTGCTAAAGAATAACAGTCAATAACAGAGGTGAAAATTTCTTGTAGCAAGGGACAAGGAAAGCAATCCCTTTTGTGTCCTTTTGTGAGTCCAACTGAAGTTTGTTGGGATCTTTGGCCAGAAAAAAAGAAAGGCCTGTTATCGTGACCCTAGAGTCTTGGTCTGTTATGACGGTGTTTATGTCGCACTTTCACTTTTGTTTTTATGGTTGACGATTCTTACGCAGCACTCATACCCGTACGAATTTCTCGTACCGTGTTTCCTTTTGGGATTCCTCTCAAGCTCTGGCACATTTCTTTCGTTTTCGGTGGAAGGGCGTGCTGAGGCGCAAGGGAAGGGGGGCCCTATTCTCGGCGCAATTCCGTTCCTTGGTATTTTGTTTTCCTTCTTTCCTGCCGCTCCTTTCACAGCGTTGCAAATCAAATAACATCTTAAGAACAACAATAACAGCAGGAATAATTCGAGGCCGACCAAGTGTGACTCTTTCTTCTCATGGCCAGTCAAGTCATCGTCTTTCTGCCTTTCTGCGATTGTTTCCATGCCTTCGCCTTTCTTTTGTTTGCTTTCGTGACAGTCACCAAAATTATTTTATTTCTTCTCTTCCTCCTCTCCCTCGTAACATCCCTGCCAGGCCACCGCGCTGGGATCCCGAGGGTCCCGCTTGTTCCATTCCTTTTCCATTTCCCATTTTTTCACCCGATATTTGGTCCGGATCCACTATGGGCGCTAGTCTAGGGGGAAGGAGAAGCCCAGCCGTAGGGGTGTGCAGACAAGACAGGACTAGGTAAAAACGGGAAAAGGGAGAGAAGAACAAAATAGGGGGCACAAATTCGAGAAGACGAACACAATTTGAAAGCACAAAATGAACTGTCAAGACATGCACAGAGGGCAGAAAAGCACAAAATACAAGGACTCTGGAAAAGATACTTGTTGCTCGAGTGGACCCTGTGTTTGTTTGCCAGAATCTACACGCCCCTTTCCGTCAAGGTACCTTCACCGTGAGGCTGCTTCTTTGCTTCTTTTTCGTTCTCCCTTTGACTCTCATACTTGACACGGCCTGGCATTTGTTGAGACTCACCGACACTTTGGGTGCGCGTCGATCTAGTCAGAGACACATATGCACAGAGGAAAAGACAAAAAAGACTGGAGATGCAGCCGCATGCCAGTCGTAGGGAGAGGCGCGTTTGCGAGATGAAGAAAGGAGAGCAAAAAGCAAAGGAAAGCAAGGTCAAGAAATCAAGAAAACGGAGACAAGGAAAACAAAACGGAGGTACTTTCTCGGTGAGCCTTGAAATTTCCTGGAGACTTTGAGACTTCGAGAGCCCACAAAAAAACACGACGGACTGTTGGACTACGGAAGGCGGAAGACGGGACGGGGCCGCGAAAGGAGACACACCAACACTTTCCAGACAAAAAGACCAAGAGTCAAAAGGAGACAGGGTTCTCTTCGCTGGCAAATCAGCACTACGGAATAGCACTCGGAAAGACGCTGTCAAAACACGACTCTCCTTTCCACGAGGCACGCTACTGGAGCGGGACTCTCCAGATCAAAAGGCCAGGCCAGCTGAAAGCCAGCGAATTAGGGCATGGATAGGCGTCGTGTTGGATGCCTCTTTCGTCAGCGTTTTCACTTTCAAGCTCCTGTTTCTTTTGAATTTCCTTCGATGGCATCGCATTGCATCGTGTTTCCGGACTCACTACCGACGGGAGACGGACAATGTAAACGGGCTCTTAACGGGGTCTGACACGATGCGACGGCTTCTTGAAGTGTCGTGAGACTCCGTCATGGACTTTGACGCTGATGCTTCTCTGCGTAAAGCCCGTTGAGAACCCCGAGCTAGCGCCCCGAGAGCCCTAACTCCATAGTGATATCCTGCAGGTCATCTCGACATTCATATATCATGCAGATGTCTGCGTCTGCATCTGCGTCTGCGTCAACATATTTTTGAAACTGTCCTCTTTTGTCGTCTTTTTCTATCTTCCCCTTCGTCGTCCATTTTCGTCGCTCTTCTTGACCTTCTCCGACCTTTCCTTTCCAGACGAGGTGCATACTCCGTGGACAAAACAAGAGGTTACACTGAGAAAAGGAAAGCTGCCTGTTGGTCGAACCAAAGTTTTTGCCGTTATTTCGGTCGCGTCAATTTTTACATCTCCGTCTCTCATCCACTCGTGCCGTGTGCAACGGTAGCCGGTTGCAACGAAAAAGACAAAAAGAGGTTGGTAAATAGGACAGACCTGCAGAGGACAAAATACGGTGAAGAGGAGGCTGAGAGCAGTAAAGAGACGTTTTACAATCATTCACGGGCACTCTTGCCTTTTGTTCTCGTGTCACCTTCTCAAGTGGCGTCGTTTTGTCTTCCGTGTGTCTCGCGCATGTCTCTCCCATGTTTCTTGTGCGTCCTCAGTATTTCAAAATGTGCACGAGAAGATACGGAGTTGTGTAAAAGAGATGTCTTAGACACAAAAAGCAGGAGGCAGGGGGCAAGGTGAAGGACAAGATGGACTTGCGTCCTCTCATTGGAAGACGGTTTGCGGCGTAGACAGCAAAAAGTACACGATCTGATTTCTCATCCTATCAATTTTGACCGGCACATCCACGGCACAGGTTTTTTTCTTTTCCTCTCTCTGTTTCTTTCCCTTTTACCCAGTCCCGTCCTTTGCGCGGCAGCCTTTTCACCTTCTCATGGCTGGTGTTTGCGGTCTGGAACTCCAAGGCTGGCATACCCTGTATTTTTGAGTACTGAGTACTTTTCACATATTCCCTAGTTGTTTTTATCTTCTCAAAAGACCGAGCCATCCCTACCGTGTTTCTTCCTTTTTATTCTGTCCTCCGTTGCACCGTGGCCCGCCTCTCTTTTTTCAGTTCTTTTCTTTTTTCTTGACGCATCCGTGTATTGGCATCGCCAGAATGTACGTATTATCAGCGGACCCATGCTTCGTTTTTACTGCATGTCTTACAACGCCCCCGTTATATCCAAGGTGTACGTCGGACAGAGACAGACATAGGACATGCATCTTCCTTGACCGTTTGCTCTTTATGGACTGTGTCTTTCGACGTATTTATTTATGAAGAGTCACGTTTGAGTCATGTTTCCTGCCTGTTCGGGGCTCGGAGGGTGAGGGACAAAAAGTCAAGACCAAAAACAGTCCCATCCGGGCCTGCGGTCCATGGGACGGCACTGCTCGGTTCAGAGACGAGATGAAAATAAACAGAGAAAACAGAGCAAACAGAAGAAGACGGTAGACACGGTCAAGTGCAGAGTTTTCACCGCGCCGTGGTTTCTTTTTCTTCCCTTTTTGTGGCTTCTTCTCTCGCCTTTTTTAATTGCCATGCCACATTCATTACCTTGCCGCTGTTGCATCCCTTTTCCCTTACCGTTTTCCCTTCCTTCTCCCGTGTCTTGAGTACACTTTTTTGCTCACCTGGCCCGGAAGCCAATAGATTAATACGGAAACGAAGTGTTGTACAGGTACACAATACACTGTGGCGTGAAAACAAGATCTTGTATCTCGGTTCAGACGGAGGGAGGATGAGCATGGCAGGCGAGCAGTAAAAAAACACGGCTTGTAATATGTCGATAGATCACCGGGAACGAATGACGGCAGAGAAGATACAAAAAGGAAGGCCAACACTCCCAGAATGGCTGCCTCATCTCGAGATCAGCTGCGTCTCGCGTGCGTCTTTTTCTCTTCTTGTCTCTTTCTTTTTACCTGGTAAACAAGGCCGCAAGAAAGAGGCACAGCAAGTCGTGAGTATGGCCACATGCAGGTCATCTTTGCCTCCGCTTTGTGGCTGCAGTATGCAAAGTACGCGGCCGCTCAATATAAAATAGGCAAAGAAAGGGACGAATGTGTAGTAAATGGCTCTCTCTTCCTCCTTTTGGACACATCACGAAGTCGGGCGCGGAGTGCACACAGACTCCGATGACAGCACTGTCTTCCGTCCTCCGTCCTGCAACATACTGTGGCCATGGAACCGCTCCCATTCGTCGCTGTCTTTTGTTACTTTTGCTCCGTTATTCTTGGTTCACGAATAAGCCACTCGTCTAGATGTAATACAGTAAAATACGGCGCAGTGCCTCTTATGGCTGGGAGAAACATTTGTTTTACTCCGTGCGTGACGTCTTGTGTTGCGGCGCGTGCGGTGCGAGAGTGCACAGGCCGCGATATGGCGTTGTTGTCTCTCCTCTCTTCGTGTATTTTGTACTTTGTACTTGTGCGACATCCCGCGTTCAATGATGATAAATCTGTGAATGTATATTTCACCTGCCACCTTCCAGAACGGAAGAACCAGTTCCATTTTCATTCCACCAAAGAAATGTAACGCGTTCGTGGGTACTACAAGCGCATGTTGAACACAATCTCACAAGCAGGGTCCAGGTGCCTGAGGACAGCAGCTCACAGAACCACAGAACCACAGAACCACAGAAAAGAGGTTCCTCAACAGGCAGCTTGACAAACGTAACATTGCTGCCTCGCTGCCTCGTTCTCGTACCGAGAGCGTTTTCACAGGTGGATTTCTTCTTTGTTCAAAGCGATTCGCCCTCGTAACTCGAATATTATCGAGAGTCTGATAGCAGGCAGCCAGTGATCACGGACTATGCTTTCAAGGACTCAAGGACAGGCGGGGCACGAAAAGACAAAAAGTCTCACACGACTCATGCTTGTCTCGAACGAATCAAAACTACGACGTACTTTACAATGTACTCTGCTCACTAAGTACAAGACTGTTTGTCTGTCTTCTAGTGTTTTCCATTCCAATCAATTTTTTAACGCCTGCCTTGTAGCCTTCCTGCCTTCCTCCTGGCCGGGTAAAAGTGAACGACTCAGATTTCAAAAGTGAACGGGAAGGCTGGGGACGGAACACGGAAACAGAAAATGGACAAGTGAGTTTGTCAAACGGAATAAATTGATTGGATGAGATGGGAGGCTCGGTAGGAGTGACTGACGAGAACAGGAAAGAGGGACAGGAAAAAGATGGGACGAGATTGTCTTGCAGGTTTTTACCCCGGACAATTTTGAGTACAGAGAATTCAGTGATACATCGTGGTCACTCGCAAACCCTCTTCCAGCCTTCTCCCCGCGCTCTTTGACCCCTTTCGTGGCATCTCTTCGCAGGTCTTCACACTTGTTCACATCCTGTCGTCCTGTTTTGGCATCTGCTTCTCCTGCAGGTTGCGTTAGTGCCGTGATCTCTTGGTCTTTTTGATAATAGTTCTTTTCCGTCTTCTCGTTCTGGCATCTTGCTGCAGCTACCCATCCTGCCATCCGCCATCCATCTCCAGATCCTGCTCTCCGCTTTTTAGCGCATATCGTGGTCACTTTCCCCCCTTTCCCTTTTCCCTCTTTTCACTGCATTTCCCGAACGCCTCCACTATTTCTAGCGAACCACCCACCAGCCATGCTCTTTTTTCATGGCCTTCCAGGCGAGCCAGGCTCTGGATCGTCCCCTCATGGCACAATGGCCCTCATGGCCTCATGGGATCCCTGCACCTGCATTCAAAGCGAACATCGAATATGGGCCTGGAGGGGCTCCTGGTGAGCATTGCTACCAAGAAATTTAAGAAAATCGATCAAGATGGCCCTAGAGCCTTTCCCCATAGCGACAATGCATAACGGCTATGACGTTGTGGTTTTTGTGAGTTCGTTTCTTTTGCATTTTGTGAGAACTGCTCTTTTTTCGGCGCAGCCTCCTTTTCTCATTTCCAGAGCCGACACTCGACAAGCCTGACAGCTTACCCTTGTATCCTACATCTCTTTTATGTCGCAACCCGCTTTATCGTGATTGATTGCAAGAAATCAAGTTTATTGCCGTTTGATGCAAGAGAGCAAGGGAACATATGACGAGAAGAAAAGAACGAAAAAAGCCGCATCACTCCGACAAAAGGTATTCGAGACTTTGAACCACTTTCGTCTCCTCATCTTGTCGCTTTTCGGCAAGGCTGGCGCTAGAGAATACCACGCTCCAGTGGTTCAAACTGTCGCAGCAGTAGTCATGAGTCCTCTTTCTGTGATGCTTGGCCAGGCCCAGACTCTTTCTAGCCTGGTCTTTTCTCAACTTTCCCTGGGTTCTTTTGTTTTCAGGCCACCCCCGGCCTCCACTGGGAATGTGCGTCATGATCATGTGCGTGCGTTTGTTCACGACAAGGGATGGAGATTTGGAACGATAGCGATGACCAGATAAGAGTGCATTGCCGTTGTACTCCGTAGTATCATGGTCCCTCACAGGCATCAGCAAAATGATGCAAAATGATATCGAGAAAATTGGCGTGGCTGGTGAACGACTCCAAAAAGTAAGACGAGAGGGAGTGTAAGTGCGACCAACCAAACCAAAACCACCAACAAAAAAGAGACCACTGCCGCACTAAAAAGGTGCCCGAGAGCCCGCGAATCAGAGACGGAACGGGCGGGATGGGAGGCGAAAAAGAAAGGATAGCGCCGAGAGGCACCTCTTTCCTTCAACTTTTTGCTTCCTCCCTTCCGTCCTCTCGTCTTCTGCTCCTTCCCTCCCTTCCGCCAGTGTGGTGGGTGGGTGAGTGTGTTTCGTCCGGAGTCATATCTGGAACGGGAAGGAGCGAATCGCTTTGAAGAGAGGGAAAGAGGGAATCAAAAAGAGGCAAAAAAAGGAAAGCACACACACCGGAAGCCCGGCGTTACAGCGCCCCAGCACGTCGGTGTCTGCTTTTTTGGCTGCGGATTTGCGGATTTTGCGGTGTTTATTGTCAATATTTGCCGCTGACAGGGGCGGGTGCCTGCTCTTCGCTGCAGTGAAAGTGGTAAAAGTGGCCAAATCCAGTTAAGGTGTGGCAAAAATACAGAAGAGGGATGCACTGATTCCCACTGCAGGGACTGAAAAAGCACGATCCAAGCACCGACCCAAAGACGAAAAGACCCAAAGAAATTCAGAGATATGCGTGACGACGTCAGCGCTGTCGCAGCCTCGGCCTGCTTTCTGACCTCCTTTTTGCATACCAGCCAATCTCCGTTCACGACTTGCTCTCACTGTTCTTCCCAGCAGTCTGTCCTGATCGATGATAGGCTCGTTCACGGTCGACTTTTCATGGGACCATATTGATATCAAAATCCATTGCACATGAATTTTCTGCACATAGCCTGTGCATCGCGATCTGTTCGTCTTTTCTTCACAGAAGGCAAGCTTTATGTGACGACGCATCGGACCTTGTGACTCTCCGTGATGCCTCAGTCTTGTCATTTTGCCATCGTAGACTCGTCACTGTTGCCGCCTGGATATTTGAAAATTGCTGCCTCATGCCAGGCATATATAAACATCGCGATGGTCACCTCTGGTGTTTGTTTATCAAATCTTTTTCTCGAGGAAAGTAAACAACGGCAAGCTGCCCGACAAGCACGGTCGGTTGGTCGTTGCAACAGCAAACAGGCAGCCATCGAGTCCTCATATTCATATCCCTACGAAGCACTCGGTATTGCTCCCAAATTCCCACATTTCCCAGGAGGCAACGAAAGGGCTGCGATCGCCGCAACTCGAAACTGGCCATCACCGACCAGCACGGAGCATCGCCACGGACGTGCGCTCTTATTGCTTCTAGGGAGAAGAAAGAGAGAAGAAGAAAGGCCCGTTTTCAAGGCAGAATTGAAGGCAGCAAAAGAAGTAAAGAAGAGTCATCGTCAACAGAAAAGCAACAAAAACAACACAAAACAGCGAAAAACAACAAAAACACAAAAAGAAGCTAGGAACAAGCTGCCGTTTCCGCGTCTGCATCCTCTTTGGCTTTTGAATTTCTCTGGGCCCATCTTATTCTTTTCTTCTTCTTTTTAGTATTCGTCTTCATTCTCTTTTTTATTCTGGCGCCTTCCAAAACTCGCAAAGAAAACGAAGAAACCTCGGGGAGGGAACTCACCAATTTCGCTTAGACTGGGATTTGGTAAATTGGCAGTTGCATCCACGGACCCAAGAGTGACTCCAGAGTCACTTTGCCTCAGTCCTTTTGGCCATCGTCTCCATCGACAAGGAATCCGATCGACGCATCCCGGTCGCAAAAGCAAAAGTGCTCGCAGACCGTCAGCCAAAAATCACCACAAAAAAAGTCAGAGTTTTTCCCTCAGTGCCCTGTTTTGCCCTGCTTCCAGCCTGGCCACAGAGCGACCAGGGGTGTCTCCAGGGTGCTCCCAGTGCTTCCTTTTCCCTCTTTTTCCCTCGCTTTTCAACTCAGCCTGCGGAAATTTGCCATTCTCCATTCTCCCAGAAACTCCAGCAAAATCGACCCGCTTCGTGTCTCCGCCCCCCGTCAGGACGGTACGCTACCAGAAAGAGGGACTCGCCAGGGGTGAAGGAAGGAAAAGAAACAACAAATCGAGGGCGAAGAAAAGAAGAGGAAAAGAGGTCACCGAAAGATTGCGAAAGCGAAAACGAGTCGCTGACATTCAGTCGCTCTCTTTGGTCGCTGTACGCTGTGCGATTCGCCTGCACTGGTTGCCTCTCGCACCTTCCGCACCAAGTCAGCTGCGACCTGCAGTATTAGCAAGCTGAGTCTGCGAGGGAGCTGCATGCACTGGAAGGCGAAAGAACACCAGTAGAAGGGAAAGAAGGAAGAGAACACAAATCGAACGCTGTGACAGGCTGCGCAAAACCAGCCAGACAGAACACGAAACGGGGAAAGAACAACAGAAACTAGCAGGAACGGCCAAAACGGAGTCCCCGCCAACCAATCAGAGCCAAGAACAGCCAATAAACAACACACAGCGAAAAACAAACCAAGACCACACCAAAGGGGCCGGACTGGCTCGTTAGCGCATATTGGGAAGGACAGGCCCGAGGATAGTGCATTTCCTCCCCGGCGCGAGCAACTGGCATCTCGCGTGGCTGGGAAATCGAAAGAAATCGAAAATCGGGCCAACTCGTCACCAAAAGTCGCAAAGTGTGACTAATCTTTTTGCATTACTTTGCACTCTTTGGCATCTTTTCGGGCGTCGCAATTATTACGGCACTTGCCCCGTGCCAGCGTCACGCCCGAGAGAATAGGAAGGAACGAGGTAGAAATCAAATCGCAGAACAGAGAAAGCAGAAAGAAGCAAGCGCAGAGAAGCCCAGAGAAGAAAGCGCGGAGCATCCAACCAAACCACACCCAGCAAAAAAAGGCAAGAAGAATACGGAGCACCCAACCTGACAAAGTGCAAGAGCGACTCACAGAGTGTGCACAGAGCCAGAACGACAGGTGCGACCGTCTTGTTCCTCCCCCAAAAAGATACTTCTGTGCTAGACACACGCCCCTTGTGCCTGGGCGCACACACGACGCGGCACCCAAAGTGTCCAAGTACCCAAATACCTCCAGCCGCTAGCATCCTTGTTTTAACGTGTTCTGGCTGCCCCCTGTCCCCTTGTCCACCCCCCTTTCCATTTTCCATCGTTCCCAACCACCATTAGCACAACCTCCACACCCCCCTAAACGATAATACGGGGCTTCTCTTCGTGCCTTCCCTCCTACGCGGAAAGGCCCAAACCACCGCATACCCCCTTCCCTTTCTCGTCGCTCATACATAATAAGACAAACCCACCCAACCCTGTGAATTTTTCTCTTTTCCCTTCCTTTTTTTGCTTCTCTCTCCTCATCATCTTGGCTTCTCGCCAACAGCCCACGAAACACAGCAGCGCATTCACAATCCATTGACCGAGCATCGCGTCTCCGTCACAGTCGTCAATCGACCTCCAACCGCATCTTCACCATCTGGACTCGCCCACGAAGCGTCCAGTGCCTTGCAGAAACATCCAAGTTTTGGATGACCAATTTCTCCTCGTTTCTGAACATCACCAGAAACCACGAGGATCTTCTCGCGCTCGCAACACACAGCCCCCTCACCTCGGTCTCGTTCAGCACCAGCAAAACGGCACCTCAAATCCTTTGATATGTTCTCCAACAGTCGACGGCTTTCCCTCCCTCCTCTTACCGACCACATACCAAGGTGACTGGCGTCACTCTCTTCTACATCTTCTCTCGCGCCCCGCGACAAGGCGTGAATTTTCTTTTCTTTCTTTGTCCCTATCTCTTCATCTCATCTCACTTCACACGATCGCGACCGTGTCCGCACTGACGGCCACGGCCCCGATCTTCATCCGCCACCACGGCCACTTCATCCATATCCTCGACTCCACGACGACGACGTCACAAGTCTTCCTCTTCTCTCTCAGGCATCATCCCTTTCCTGTTCCTCTCTCCCAAGCCCACCAAGACACTTCCTCCCCAACACCAGAGATCCTCTTCACATAGGCATACAGCTTCAACCGCAGTTTATACATCTCCTTCAACACCCACGGCGCGTGACGCGGGCGCCTATTACTACCGTCCGTCGTCCTCGTCTTCGCGCCGTTTCAGCACGGCCGCCGGCAACACCCGCTACATTGAATATCCCGAAAACTACAACTCCTACAACAACAACACGCAGTACTACGACCAGTACGACGACCAGTCCGCCATCATCATGAACGCCTCCTATTCCCCCTACGCGTCGACCCCTGCGGCCGACTACTATTACGACAAGAAGGAGTATGTCAGCCCCTCGCCAACGCCTTCGCCTCGCGGCCCGACATACTACTATGGCAGCCAGCCCCAGCGTCCCGCGACGCGCGCGCACTTCCGGCACATGAGCTCCGGCGGCGTGGGCGGCGGTCTTGCGGCCGACCGCAGCGCCGACCGCGGTGGTGTTTTCCACGAGTACGCTGGCAACACATCTTCTTCCCGGCCTCCGACCTTCTCGCCGCGGTACACGAGCGATGGCCACTACGCCACAGCCAATGTGAGTTCATCGCGCTCGGCGCAGAAGCAGTCGGCTACGACAACTACGTGGGCTTCCAGTCCTCGCCCTCCACGGCGCGAGCGACGCAGCGCTTCCTTCTCCTACTATCGGGCCTCAGACTCCATTGGGGACTCCGACGAGGACGAACTCGTCAAGATCGACGGTGTCACCTATGTGCTGCCGGCCCGGTCGAAAACGAGAAAGCAGCCGCACCAGCAACGGAGCCAGTCCTACTACATCCGTAGCAGCGACAAGCACTATCCGAAGCAGCAGTACTATCGCGGTGACAAGCATTACCGCGATAGCGACTACTACTACCACAACTACTACAACGATGACGTCGTGTATGGGACTAACCACATTCACCATCTCGAACAGGGCGGCTTCGGTTTTGTGGAAAAAGATATTGGTCGCGGTTATGAGTCGCCTCGCTTCACCGACGCCACCGAGGCCCGGCGCACCACTCCGACTGGCTCTTCGGGCGGCTATGCCGGCCACACCCGCCGCGCGTCCACCTCGATGCCCATGCCGGCTCGGCCTCAGACTGCGCGCCCTTCCAGCTCGCACTACCACCCTCCCGCCAACTCATCTTCGGCACGCAAGTCGGCAGCAGCACCAGCATCTTCGACCCCGCCGCCTCCCAAGGCGACCGAGGCCGACGCCAAGCGTTGCCGCATCCCGGCTGGCTACTCGCTCAAGAACTGGGACCCGTCAGAGGAGCCCATCATGCTTCTGGGCAGTGTCTTTGACGCCAACTCTCTCGGCAAGTGGATCTACGACTGGACGACCTACCACCATGGCTCGACTTCGCCTATTTCCGAGATTGCAGGTGAGCTCTGGCTGCTGCTTATCCAGCTGGCAGGCAAGATTCGCCGCACTGATGAAGTGATGCCCCGTGTCCGCGCCAAGGAGAACCGCGAGATGCTCGAGGACTTTATCATTTCGGGCGAGCGCCTGACGGACAAGCTTCGCAAGCTGCTCAAGACGTGTGAGGCTCCCATGCTCCGCACCACTGGCAAGCGCGACAAGACACAGCTCGGCAAGAACGCCGGCATTGAGTTTGTCGAGACACTGTTTGGCCACGACCGCGAGATGGAGAAGACCGAGCGCTTCATGCAGTCGGTCCGTCTCTGGAACCTCCGGTTCGACGCCAACTGTGAAGACATCCTCCGCAAGCCCACCCAATAAATGGTTGGTGTCTTGCAGGAGGGGCTCAATTTATCGGTCGTCTTTTTGTGATTTGTTGTGCTCTCTGGTATCCGCTCCCCTCGATCGTCTCACCTCCTCTCTCCTCTCCATTCTCTCCCTTTCCTCCCCACTTTGCACACAATACACAGAAAAAATCGACCAATCTCCCCCCAAAAAAGGATCGAACAATATTTTCAACGAAAAAACCCAAAGAAAAAAAAAAGACAAATACCCCCTTGGGCAACAACCTCAACACTTGTCTGCTCAACCTTGTACTACTACCATACTACTATAATCTGGTTTTCGCATTTTGGAGTGCCTTTTCTTTCCATTTCATGGAACCAATACCCCGGATCGTTTTCCAGTCTTTTTTTGCTTTTCCCGTATTCCACATGGGAAATGGAGTTTTTCTTTTTTCTTTATCTTTTTTTCCGCGGATTCTTTTTTACTTGTCCTGGAACCCCTTATAGACCTGGATGGTGCAATACCCCTTTTCTAAAAGAACACTCATCTCCATGATGCGGTGTGTCTTTGGCACCGACAACCTGTTTTTCTGTTCCTTTTTTTTTCTGCTCTCTGTCTCTCTCTTTTGAGATACCCCAACTTCCTGGTCTTCCACTCCCTGGCAACCGCAATCCAGCAAATTATCTCGACCTATACTATATATTCGACACACTCTTATTTCCTCCCATTTTCCCCCCTGGACTGGATTGCCCTTGCCACGATGGAACATTACGAAGAGCGTTCACGATTTTTTATTACAAAGAAGGGTGGAACAAACAACCAATAATTTCTGGATCTCCATGATTCAGGTTTCTTTTTACGCCTTGCTCTCTTTGTCTGTTCCACGACGGGCACGGAGAGTAAAGGACTTGTCTCGTTTTGTTTTCTTTTTCTTTGCTTTTTGCGTTATGTTTGCGTGCGCTTGCTTTTTTATTGTCTGTCTTTTTCTTGGGCCGGTGGGCGGTTTCAAAAGGGGAAAACAAAAATACGGATTCTCAAAAGTTCTTGTTTTATTTTTCCTTTTATTTCTCTATCTCTTTTTCCTGTTTGTTTATCCCAAGGTCATGTATTATTTAAGGAGGAATTTTGTGTGGGACCTTTATTCTGTACGATGGTGATATTAGCCGCTCCCCCGATCTTTAGATATGTTTTTCTGCGTTTTGCTTTCTTGCGTTCTACCTCTTGATTTATCCTGCCCCCCTAGCTACAGTGTCTCGATAGTTGCGTTTGATTTTGTTTCTCTTTCTTCTCTTGTTTTTCGTTCTTAGTTTATTTAGAGAAAGCCTCGAAAGGATGAGGCTTTCCTGGCCATGTTCCTCATTGTCTCCCGACAATTACGAAGGCTGGCCAGCGGCGACGGAATATTTTTTATAAATATACAATGGACAGTTTAATTTTTGCAAATCTCTTTGTTTTCTATCTTTCTTGCTTGTTGACTTTGGCTCAATATCCCCTGTTTTAGATAGCTTCTTTTCTTTCTTCTGTCTTTCCTTTGTTAGTCAAGTTTGTGGGGAAGATCCCGAGAATTCACATTCCATTTAACCTTTTCATATTTATTTTTTGTTTTGCGCTTTGCCTTTCTTTGTTTACTTGCGAGTGTCTTGTGGAACGCGAGTTGTATTAACGTCATAGTTTGTCATGAATGAAGGGAGGAAGAAGATATTGCTATGGAAAACATATAAAAACAGAAAAGAAAAACAATAGAAAACAAACAACAAAAAAAAGCCTTATTTTTTATTACTTTTTTTATACAACAAAACAAAAAATAGCGATATAACATAAATAAATCAATCAATAAAAAAATTGCATTTCCTATAAAATATTCTGAAAAAGTCTGTGATTTTGTAGCGAGTTGATATTGTCATATGTGATCCAAACGATGTAGCTGCACTGGTGATCATAGCATAATGTGTGTAGTATGCCAAGCGTGAGTTTCTTTCCATGTCAATATTTACTTTTTGATATTTCAGCTTAAGCAAAATTTTCATTTTGTGCGTTTTATGAGAGAACTATATGAGACGAGTAGGGCAAATAGCAGCTGCTTCTCATAAACAAGTGTTTCTATAGGTAGCTGAAAGAAGGATGTAAAAGCCCTATATTGCACGCCCCTTTATGAAACATGATTTGCGCACAACAATTTATCTTGTCGAGCAGGGTTGATGGGTGGGAAAACACGAAGAAAAAAAATATTCAACCGTAATGGAAATTACTGGCCAAACAGAGGCATCAATTCAGGTGGATATGGGAGGGAATGGGCAAGGCAAAGGGAAGGGAAAAGCATCCAGGCGACAGGGTACGGAACAGAAAATTTTCATTACAAGGGAAGTCCACGAATAGCAATATTGAGTACTCCGTATTGACAGGGAAGAAAACGAAAAAGGGAAGAAGAAGCAAGCAGGGAGGAGAATCCCCTCCCGTTCTCATGCGATGCTGGCGTTGACGCCCAACCATGCAGTTGAGAAATAAAAACGCTAAAAATCGAAAAATAAAGAGTCACTGACAGTCGACCACTAACGTGTCAGGCTGCATGCTCCGTTTAGGTGTTTTGCGAGTTGACATGAGAAATAAGAATATAAAATACGAATGAAAACAACTACACTTCAAAATATCGTGAAATGTCTGCCTTACAAAGCCCAAGAGACAAGACCAAATGACGTGGATTTGCAGTAGCGTTGATGTGAAGTGTAAACAGCATGCAGCATCAACACTAACAAACGCGCACTAAGTAAGAGAAGACGGATGCACCTCGGCTCACTCGGTAAAGCGCAGTGAAACCACTGCAAATGAAGGACAAAGACAAGAATGAGCGACAGTACTTGAGAGTAGTGCCCGCGACGGGCAACGGGCGACGGGCGACGGACCGTTAGTGTCGAGTTTGTTGTCGTTAATGCCCGCAGATGGTTCCAGCCTAACTCGAGTGATGAGCGTGTCTTTCCCATCTTTGTTTTTGTCAACAAACAGCAAGGCAACCTACAAAGTACAGACAAAAAGATTCAAGAAAAACCAAATGACGTATGAATAATAACAGTAAGATTATTGTATCTCTAAAAAGTATAGAAAACTTGAACAAAAAAACGTCAAAAAGTCTTATCAAAAACCCACCGATTGGGCATAAAGACATTCAAAAGTGGAAGCGGGGACAGAAAACGTGCAGCAAAAAAAGAACAACGTTCTTCTTGATGGAGGGTTGCATGCGCAAGCCTGCTGCTGTAAAGTCGATTTGTCTTTTTGTCGTCTGTTGCTGCAAACAGCGCGAGAGAGGGACAAGACGGGAGGGGGAGTGTGCATAAGCGTGCAGACGTGCAGGCGCGAGAAAAACGGTCGCGTTGACAGCGCAGTTGCGATTTTGGCTGCGAGCTTACAAACAGTCTTTCCTACGGCGTATTTCCGCCATTTTTACATCCGACGCGACAAGGACGCGCCGCATCTACGGAAGGGAAATCCAGAGAGCGAAAACGAACCCCATGGACAAGACACTGCAGCGAGCATCGTTTTAAGGCTGTGCGCGACCAGAAGGAAAAGGCACAAAAAAGGGAAGAAACACGGCAGGGAAAACGGGACAAGAAGACGATCCGTGATCCGTGCTCAGACTTTATGAGACGAAGTTTTTGCGCGCGCGCGAGAGTCGTGACTTTTCCCGTCCTCGCCGTGACGGTTCTCGCTCGGACAGTATCAGACGCTTCCGGTTTCTGAACTTGGGCGTGTGCCGCGTCTCCCTCTTTTCTTCGTTTTGGCATATCGAGGCAGAAGTATCCTGAATTTCTTTACCGCCTTTGACAGAAACGAGGCTTTGAGAAAGCGGTCAACTTTCTTTCTGCATATTGTTCACTTCATCCTTCCATTTTGACGCACATTCGCCCGACAAAAATCAAGTGACTGTATTCTGTCTGGGGAAGCTTCGTGCCCGGCGTTATTTTGTGCTGTTTCGTTCCATCTTTTGTCGTGCCCGGCATCAAGATGCAGACAATGCGCACACACAGAAGCAGCTCGTAGATTAATTGTGCACATTGACAACGCGACAATGCAACGACGCGACGGGAACGAAGATGAAGGCTGCAGATGTATGCAAATGTGCACATTGTTAAAAACAAAACGAGGCAAGCCATACACTGAGCCCTACCCGCATCCGGCAATGCACAGCGAATCGCTGCCCACCACCGGCCAGCCTTTCTTTTTGCACTTTTGAAAAGAGGCCCTGTGAGAGGCCAGCCATTTGCCGGGGGAAGACAGAACAGCAGAAGGAGGTGTGCTGGATGGTGATGAGTGGTCACAGCGTCAGAGCCAGCGTCTATCCCGCATTGTGTTTACCACGAGGACAACGAGGACAACGAGGACAGACAGAATCAGAGCGACCCTTCCAAACGGCCAGCAGGGCTGAAGACGGACAAAAAAACGGCCAGACAGCCATGATCCTTCTGACGCAGTGATCGACGCGGCACACAAAAAGTAGGGGACTCTTTTGTATCTAACTGCACCTTTTGTTCCACACCACGAGGAAAGCGGCCCGTTGTTGAGGCCACGGTCTGTCAAGAGAAGTAAGATTATGCTCTCAGAAAGAAGGCTGATAAACGAGGCCCCTTGGAACCAAGATCTGGGCAATACACTGCCACTATCGATATGAGGGTGATCCATGTCTTGTTGCCATTTGAGTGAGAGAGGCTGCTTGCCGGGCGTCTAACTGTGCCGCAGAGCATTCATCTCTTGATCTTGTGTGAAATATGTCTCGTGGACGAAATGTGCCGTGATGCGCAACAGGGCGACAGCAAGGCTGCACCCAGGAGAACACCAGCCGTTGCACCTGTTGGCTGTCCTTGTCTGAGGGTAGGATGTAGGACCAAATTCACAAGAACGAATGAATTGCAGTCATGGCCATCATGCTCCCAGTGAGTTTACACCCGCACACGCCCGCACGCACCATACAGAGTGCACAACGCATCTCTACATTTTTTGACATGCTCACCGGCCGTACACCACCTATCAAAATATCCATGGAAGCAAATACGACGTGATTATTTGTGCTGCACGCGACGCATGCACCCAGAGGACACAAGAAGCACACTGGCAACGAAGTACAGGAAGAAATACAGAGGAAGCACAAAATGAAAGCCGGTTGGAGAAAGAGGCATGCTTACAACAGAGGCCACCTGCTCTTCTGTGCTTCCACATACAACGGGAAGGGCGATTGTTGCACATTGCGATTGTATTTTTGGAAGATGACCAACGTGCGCTTTTCGAGCAGACAAGAGCCTTGCCGTAATCGCTAGGCTTATTGCCCATTCTCCTCTTTCTTTCCTTTCTTTTCCAAAAGTGAATAGATAAAAATACAGACAACCGTCATGACACCCCACGAGGATGTCGATGTTAACCCCTCACATCTCCTCACATCCCCCTCTCCTACCCACCACATGTGAGGGATGTCGGGTTTTGGGCGCTTACAGCGTCTCGGCCCATGCCCAAAGCGACCGTGAGAGCCCCCAAGAAAACGACAAGAACCGGCAAAACCGACAAGACCGTGAATTCCAAGGTCCAACGTCACTCTGTTTGCCTGATCGTGTACACCACCTTGCGAGTGTTAGTCGCTGTGATAGAGTGACGAGAAAAAGGCTCGTGCCGGATCGGTCTTTGTCGTCGCTGTTGGCGGTTCCGAGGCTGGCCCTGTAAACGTGCTTCTGTCTCTCTATTAATTGTATTCCTTGAAAGTCAACTACGATGAATGCCAGTTTGTCATCAGTAAAAGCTTAAAGCTTTCTCATAATGAGGAAGTTCGCGATGAGTGTGAAATCATTGATACCCATTCTGAACACCGCGGGCATTCATTCTTCCCACCACAGCGTCGTTTCTTTCCAGAACGAGAACCGAAAAACGAAGGAGAAAGAGCCATTTCTCGCCCAATCACATCTGTTGCGCACACACTGTTCTGAGTGCGAAAGGAGAAGACTTGAAGAAAAGGCCGCAAGATGGAGGGGGCGTGTACCTTTTTTGCGCCCACGGAAGGATCCCACGCTGAGTGATGTATCTTTTTTGAAGGTGCACAGAATCACCGTTTTCTTCCCACGTTTTCACGGTCGGATTACAAAATGTTTTGTCCACATGGCTAATCGTTCCCGGATCTTCTAGAAAGGATGCGGGAAGAAGAGAAAGAATACGGGATGGAACAACTGGGAGGAGATTGACGATTTGGTTGGCGGCCCTTCTCGGCCGTTTTCTCTTGTTTTCCTGAGCCTCGCTGACAGCCGTTCAGCGTTCAGCGCTTGCAGTACGAGTGCGGGTACGACCTGCACTGCGCAATTACGAGCGAGATCTGCCCTGATGTTTCTGACTGTCTGCAGAGATTCTTGGAGAGATTCTCACTGCAATCTGACAGCTCTCACTCTCACTGAGCGGCCCGTCCAAGGCCCTATATGCCGTTTTACTTTGCCCCCAAGACCGTCATCTGCATGCACGCCGCCCCCGGAATCTCCTGTTTCCTTTCCTCTCCCTACAGCCGTCCCTTTGCTCGTGTGCTCGTGTAAGACTACTATGCATGCAGTGTTTATTTTTGGAGGGCTGAAAGGCTGTGGCACTCTTTGTCAGGCCAGTGTACTCTGTACCATGCTGCAATTGATTGACGGGTGCCTGACATACGGCGACAGACAGGCCCGATAACAGGCTTCTTGTGCTCGCTGCACGAGGCTGTGCACTGACTGAGTCTGCAATGACTGCATCAACTGAACTGACTGCGTCGACTACAATGTCTGCAGCAATATTTCCTTTTTACATTTCATCCTGTGAGATTATGCTCTCCTGGTCACCAACTGCCTGTCATTCTCGCATTCTCGCATTTCGCATTTCGCATCAGCGGCCTATTCCAGCGGCCAACCTTCGTTTACGTTGTTGCATTGTAGCATCTACTTGTCTGCTGTAGTACAAATGTCTGCAGTATTCTTTGGTTGAGGATGCACCCCTCTACGAGATGTACTGAACTTTTACGAATTTATACACCGTTTTCACGTTGACTTCACCTCGGTGAAGATGAAGATTGAAACGCTGTCTTGTCCAAGTGACTTGAACTGAAACATGCGGGCATTCCGTTTGTCGGGTTCATCAGTATCCGATATGTGAAAAGAGTCATGTCATTGAAGAAAAAGTAAGTGATTATTGACTGCGTAGCCGCAGTGGGAGGTATCTCATAGTAAAATACATGGAAATGAAAACAGTAAACACAGGAATGAAGAATAGAAACCGATCAAAAAGCAAACAAGACCAGACCGCCTGAACACCGAAGCCGATGCGTAGAGCCGTCCTTTCCCTTGGCCGATACCATGCTTAACCGTGGTCTCACCGGGCCGATGCACCTTTCGAGCCTGGATAACTCCTTGAATGAATGCTGCGATAAAAACAATAGAAAGAAAACAATAGAAACAAAAGCAGAAGCACAAGAACAAGAAAGACAGCAAAATCAAACAAAATGAGACACAACAAAATCAAACATCCTCCTTGTGCACCGTCTGCACCGGCCGCACCGCCTCGGCCGCCTCTGTCGCCAGCCCCTTTGCGCCCAGCACGTACTCACTGTCCACCTCGTACAGGCACACCTGCACGCCGTAGCTTCGCAGCAGCTCCATGTAGCGCCGGACCAGCGCGACAAGCACGCCGTTGGCGAGCGGCGGGCCGCCGCGGTTGTTGTTGGCGTAGACATAGCGGCCCTCGGGCGTGTCAAAATCGAGCTTCTCGCGGACGAGGGAGGGGACGTGGCTGGCAGCAAGGTCTCTCTGGTTCTGCTTGGGGGGCAGCTTGTGGACTACGCGGCGCTGGGGCGGGGAATGCGAGCGCGAGCGGGACAGGCTCGACGTCGGCGTTGATGTGGAAAACGAGCGATGGCGGGGACGGCCGCGGCGTTCTTCATGGTCATGACGGTCGTCGCGATCGCCGAGGTCGACAAGCTCGTCCAAAAGATAGGCCTTTCGCTTCTTTTGGAGCGTCGTGGTCGTCCGCACTTCTCCTGTATTGTTGTCACGCTCCTCGACGACCTTGACGTAGACGCTCTTGCCGCCAGAGCGCGCCATCTTCATGACGGCCTGCTTGGCGACGTCCTTGAGATGCTGCTTCTCCAGGTCCTGGGCCATGCTCTGCGCAATGCCCGTGGCCTGGGCCAGAGCCAAGTCGGCGGCGGCCTTGTGCTTGTCTGGCTGGTTTTCTGGTTGGTTGACAATCCAGTTGTCATTGTCTGCCTGGCTGTCCACCTGGCCGTCCTCAGTAGCCTTCTTCTTACCGGCCTTCTTCTTCTTCTTTTTCTTCTCGGCCTGGCCTTGGCCGTCCTTGGCGCCCTTGTCTTCCTTGTCGTTGGTTGCCGCATCCTGGGCCTTGTCTCCCTCATACAGCCGGAGCTTGCGCTGCTAGCGCTTGCCCTCGCCAATGTGGTCGGCAAACAGCTCGACAACGTACTTGTTGTCGGTCATCAGGATGGCCCGGAATCTATAGGCTTTGCGCCGCGAGTGGTCGCTGTTGTAGCGCGTCACCTTGTCAATAGCCGCACGGTGCGAGGGCACGACGTCGGTCCAGAGACGGTGCAAAGCCAGAGCGAGGGACATGATGGCGCCCGCATTGGTCGTAAACGACTCGAACGGGAGGTCAACCAGGCGACAGGTGGTACCGCCACTGCCCGGAGTGCCCGGCACTTCAATGGTGGCCGTCGCCAGGTCCAGGTCGCACTGCGTGTTGAATTTGGAGTTTTGTCCAAAGAACGCCGACACGCCAAAGCGGAGGGCCGCACCGCTGGCTTTCTTGTTCTTGGACTGGTTGGGCTGCTTCTCCCTGCTTCCCGCGAGGACGGCTGCCACCTCGACAAACAGGCTGCGCGTCGTGCCGGCCTCTTCGGGGAACCGGTCGAGGCGGTCGTCGTACGTCTCGCCCAGCATCGCCGACCGGTACGACGGCGTGCGCGCCCAGGCCTCGTTGAAGCTGGCGTGGTGGCTCGGGTGCTGCTTGCCAAACGTGCGGTCGCCTGTCGCGCGGCTGTGAGCGTGGCTCCCACTATCTTGCGACTGAGCATGCGCCAACGGGTCACCACCGCCGCTGGGCCGACTACGGCGCGTCAGCAGCCAGGTGAGGCCGCCGCACGGCTCACAGTAGTGCATGTCCACCTGAGATGGGGGGAGGGGTTTCTCTTTCTCAGCGGTCTGCTTGCTATTGGCATCGGGCTTGGATTTGGGGCTGCCATCCTCAATCTTGACGCTGTGGCCCAAGAACTCGGCGTCGTACTGCGGCATGAGGCGCATCGGCAGGTGCGGGCTGGCCTCATCCGGGTGCTGCATAGACGCTAGGTCCGTCTCCTCGTACATGTGCCCGTTCAAGTCCAGATCGCCGAACCCATACGGCCGGAACCAGTCAAAGACTTCGGGGCTTGTGTCGGGGTGGCCCAGCTGCGTGCCGTCGGGCCGCATCGTGCGGTCCATGGCCTCGCCGGGGCCCAAGAACTTGAGGGACGGTGTGATGGCGCACATCGGGCAGGTCGACAAACCATGCTGCACACAACGGGCAAAGCGGAGGGCGCCGCTGCGGGAAGGGACTTGACGAAGATACTCGTCCGAGTCGCTGCTGCTGCAAAGGCCAGGATCATAGCCATCAGGGGCTTGGTACGCCGCACACTTGTAGACAATGTGGTCTGGCACCGGCTTGGGCACGTCTTTGGGCGGTGTGCGGCCGCCGACGGGGAAAATCACGCCCTTCTTCCACGTAATCTCAATAATGGGGTCCGTCAGCTGGCCGCCACTCAGAGAGTAGGCCGAGAGGTCCGGAACCCGCTTGCGGTCCCGAAAGTGCGGAAAGCTCTCCGTGATCTGGGGGGCCTGGTCGTGCTCGATGGCAAAGACCGGCTGGGCACTATAGAGGACCGAAGGGTACGACCGGAGAGTGGGTGGCTGCGCGTTTGGCCGGAAGATGGAGACGTCCTCAAACTTGAGGAGAGGTTGTGTTGTGGGGGAGGCAGGAGCCTCGTCCTTGACCTCGGCGGTCTCGGCCACAACAGAAGGAGGAGTGTCGGCCGCAGAAGGCTCGGTAGACCCGGTCGACGCCCGCTTGGGCTTCTTGGGCTTCTTGGTCTTCTTCTTGCGCGTGACGACCGGCTCGGTCTCGGCTGCGGCCTCAAAAGCAGGGGCAGGGACGGGCTCCGGGCGAGGGATCTGAGCCGGGGCTGAGGCGCATTTGAAAACAGACTTGTTGGCCGGGAGAGGCCGAACGTGACTAACACCGCCATCGTCTGAAAAGTTCAGACGCTGCACAGACTGGGCGCCGGCAGTGGCCGTAGTAGACGGAGTCTGCGGCTGTTAGTGACTTATACAAAACATCTGAAGAGTCGTGGCTTATACACAAAAACACAAAAACACTTACATTGTCAAAGCCCGGATGAATTTGTTTGACAACAAATTCGGGCTTTGCGGCCTTGGGAGCAGACGCCCGAGCGGTTGCCGGGGCGGTTGCCGGGGCCGGGAGCGGCACTGACGGCACAACGGGCGCGGGCACAGGCTTGCGCGGCTTCGGCTGATGTTTGGATCTCGGGACGACACATGGGATGTCGCCAAACGAGATCGTCTGAACCGGCGCCTCCTCCTCCTTCGTCTCCTCCTTCGTCTCCTCCTTCGGCGGGTCGTGGATGACCGTCGTCTCAGACTCGTCCGACTCTGGCGAGATCGGACGAGTCAGACAGACGATCTCGGGCCGAGTTGGGACGGCAGCCTTGGGAGCCTCGGGGGCAGGAGCAGGAGCAGGCACAGGGGCAGCCTGCTCGATTGGCTGGTCAACGGGGCGGGTTTTGTTGACAAACATGTCGTGGCCGTCGTCTGACTGCGCCTCGAGGACAATGTTATTGTGAGGGTCGAAGGCGTCGGTGTCAACAGGCGCCATGTGGTCAGGCTGCCCGACGGGATGGCCGACGTGGTGCTCCTGCACATCCTGCTGCCCATCGTAGACGCTGGGATCGGCATTGCCCATGGGAGGCAGAGGAGGCGGGTTGTTGATGTCATGGTTGATCACGGCCGGCCGGTCCGACTCCCGCGGCCGTGACAGCTTGCGGTACTCGACGTCGTCCAAAAAGGCGCGGAACTGCGTCGGGTCAATGGCCGTGGCGCTGCTGCCGTCGGCCACGACGGGAGTCACGACGGAAACGGTGCTGCTGGCCTTGTCCCCCTGCGCACCCTTGCTGGCCGGAACAAACTCCTTGACCTCAGCATTGAGGCTCGACTGCGCCGGCGCACACGTCCAGAACTTGCTGGCCCACTGAAACCCTTCCTCGTAGCCGTCCGTGTAGCCCTGGTTCAGCCCCTGCTGCTCGCCCGTGTAGTGGCCCTGGTAGTAGCCCTCGTGGTAGCCGTCGCGGTGACCGTCCTCGTGGCCCTGCTGGTGGCCCTCTTCAAAGCCCTCGCGGCGGCCTGACTGGTGGCCGTCCTGCAGCCCTTCTTGAAGTCCCTTTTGGTACCCTTCTGAGTGGCCCTCTGAGTGACTGGCCAGACGTCCCTTATCATATCCATTACTAAAGGCCTCATCGCGCGCTTCACCACGGCCCTCGTGCCGGCCGTCGCGCTTGCCCTTCTCGTAGCCTCGGTCGTATGACTCCTTGGCAGCCTGCGTGGCCTGGCTGCGGCCGTTGGTGTAGCCTTCCTGGTAGGCGGACTGGCGGGCCTCCTGGTAGCCGTGAAGCTTGCCCGAGGCGAACGCTTCCTTCTTGATCTCGTCGATCTCGACGGGGGTCAGCCGGGAGTGAGAGTGGGGGTTAGTCTGAGACTGGCTATGGGAATGACTATGACTATGAGAATGACCAAGAGAGTGAGCGCTGTTGCTGCTGCTGCCGCTGTGGTGGCGACCTCCACTGCTGCCACTGTTGCTACTGTTATAGTAGAGCTGGTTGTTGTGACTATACGTGTTGCTGTTGCCACGCTCACGCGTCGTGTAGCGGATGCTATTGAGGTAGCTGCGGTCATAGTCGGAGTGGCCACCATTGTTGCTGCCGTTGCCACCATTATAGTGCTGGTCAACGGGCATTTGATGAGGCATAGGGGGCATTGGAGTCGGGATTTGCCCGTGAAAATGGGGAGGAGGCGGCAGCGAAGCAGGTGCTGGAGGGAGAGTAGAGTGCTGCATAGGACGACGAGGTGTGTTATGTGCAGGAGGCGAGACGTCCGCAGCGTGCGTCACAGCCGATGACGGCGAGGGAGTGACAGCTGCGGTGTTGACATTGGAATTGTTGCCTCTCCAATTGTTGTTGGCACCGCCTTGGCTGCTGTTTGGGGTATTGGCTGAGACTCTAGCATCATTCGAGACCCGAGCATCGTTCGAGACTCTCACATCACCGCTCTTGGTGTTTTTGTTGCCCCCAGAGCCGCCTTTGTTGTTTTTGCCCTGCTTGCTCGGGCTGCGTCCGGGTTTTTGGCCCGGCTGAGGAGGACTCATTGTGAATTGTGACAACGTGAAAGATACAAATCAGATGAGTCTGTTTGAAGAAAGATCGCTAAATGAGAGAAGATTCAGCTCGCTGAAGAGCGCGCACAGAACAATCACTGAAATGGTTGGAAATAGGTGAAGGTACAGAAAAGTGAGCTTGGGAAACGCGAGAAAGTCGACCAAAGTCTTGAAGGGAGATGGACTGGGAGATGGAGCCGCTGCAGAAACGTAGAGGTCAAGGTTGGATGCAGATGATGGGAAAAGAAAAGGAAGTAGAGAGGGAAGCAAAGAAGGAAGAAGAGGAGTGACAAGAGAGGTGAGAGGGGAGGGAACTAGAAGAGTGGAAAGCAAGAAAAGAAGGGAGAGGATTTGGGAAAAGAGCTGGGAGAGGAAAAGGGCGAGCTTAACGTCTTTTGTTTGCTTGAAAAAGGCCAAATGCACAGAAAAGGAAAGAACGAAACTTTTTTCGGACATTGTGAAAAAGTGAGAGGGAGGTGAGAGGAGAGTGAAGTGCGTGTGAAGAGTGTAGTGTAAGTGAGCAGTGAATGACGTGTGGGGACAGTCGAGGTCAAAAGCTGGTGAACGGAAGTGAAGACACCATACCGAGAGTGAAGTGGTTTGTCGGATATCTTATCGTCGTGAGTTGTCGTTGTGACGGGCGTGTTTTGTCGATATACGTCAATGGTGGTGTTTTGTTGATTTGATTGTTGTGATGTGTTTTTGTCCGCCCCGTTTGTCCAAACTCAAACAACCACCCGCACAATCACCGACAATGCCCACAACAACGTAGCTTCACAATAAATAGACAGAGAGAAAGACAACAAAGGAAAGACAATAATATAGGGAAAGAAAATCAAACAATTCTATTTTTATAGTCCAAGTGTAGCCAAGATGGGCGCAAGAAATCAAAGGAGTCGCTGAAAATATCACATGCAGGCACCCACAAAAACACACACACAAACACACAGCACCACCACACCGCCTACGTCTTGGTCCGCACTAGACCCTTCCAGTAGTCAAAGCTGTTCTCATCACTCTGCAGCTTCCACACGCGGCCCGTGAGACGCTCTTCGGCGGTGTCCTCGCCCTCGCCGCCTCGGACAGACGACGCGCCGACGGTCTGCACCACCTCGGCGACCTGTAACAAGCCCCAGTCGGTCGAGATGCCCAGGACGCGCGCTCGGGGCGTACCAACCACTGCCTCGAGAGTGACGATCTGGTTCGTGTGCAGCCAGTGGCGGTAGTAGCGGCGCTCGAGCTCACCGGCGAAGCCCTGGCGGAGGAACTGTTTGTACAAGGCCTCCAAGTGGACGAGCACGCAGGCGAGCAGCTTTTCGACATTGATGACTTCTTTGGAGGTGGAGGCCGCGTCTCCCAGGATCTTTTCTCTGAGAGCCTGCGGCACCAGCGCCTCCAGACTGGTGGTGGGCTTCTTGTTGACAGCATTGAGACCAATGCCTAGCACGACCTGATAGTGGCCGTTGTGGAAGGCGCAGTACGACAGGATGCCGCCAATCTTGACGTACGAGGGCGCCTCGCCTTCCTTGCGGGGACTTGTCGTGTCCAGCGCATAGATGTCGTTGGGCCACTTGAGCTTGACGTCCAGGACCTCAAAGCCGGGCGCATAGGCGTGGATGGCCTCGACAATGGCAATGGCCGCCAGGTACTGGATGAAGACGACGGGGCGGTTGCCGCTGGTGCCGCCCATGCCGCTGCCGCTGCCGAACCGGTGCGGGTGGTTGATGACGGTCGACAGGATCAGCTGGCCCTCGGGCGCGAGCCAGACGTTTGTGCCTCGTCCGCGGGCCGCCAACTGCCGCGTGGCCGTCACAGTGAAGCCAGTTGGCAGTGTCGCCAGCAGTTTTGGGTTCTTCTCGAGCAAGGTGTTGGTGCTCGTCGTCACCTTGGCGTACATGAGCTGGTTGCCCCATTCGTAGTCCTCGTCTGGGTGGTGGTTGCGGTTGTTGCTCGACGACAGTCCCAGTCGGTACGTCGCGAGGGCGCGGTAAAAGACGCCATAGTCAAAGACGGCCACGGCGCTCGGCCAGCCGCCCTCGTAGACGACAATCTTCTTGACGGTGCCGTCATCGGTGTCGTCGCCGGCGACCTCGTCGACGAGCTGCATGAGGCGGCCCTCTGTGTCGTCGTCGACCTGTTTTTGCTCATTTTCGGCAGTCTCGTCAACCTCTCTCGGCCGGGCCTCCTCCTCTTTCCGCCGCCGCTTGTCTTCCCACGAATGGACCAGCGAGCTCCACATTTCCTGCTTCATGTCGAGGTCGAGCTTAGGCACGTCGTCGGGGTGGCCTAGCAGGGAACGGCCGACGGCCTTGTAGATTGTGTCGACAATCCGGTCAAACGCCGACCGGTGCTTCTTCCACGACTCGCGCCACTCGCTAACGGATGTTGTTGACAGGGAGGCAGCTACGGCGGCCGGGTTGCTGCTGCTGCTTGTGTCGTCGCCCTCTTCCTCGTGGTTTGCAATCGCTTCCAGAATCGCCCGGAACATGTCCGTTTCCGAGTCGGGCGCCGTGCCGTCGGCCACGCGCCCAATCAGCTCAGACAGCTTGGGGTACCGCAGTGCCCGATCCACCAGATCCATCAGCATGCCCGAGCTAAACGTCTTTTGGTTTCTCTGGCCATAGCCCTGACCAACGCTGTCGTCATCCGAGAGCGGCGTGGACACGTTGGCCTCGGGCGGCCAGGCTAAGGGGCCCGAGTCAGGGTGCAGCACGCGGAACGTGTCGTTTTCGTCGCGGATGAACGAGTCGGAGCCCTTTTTGGACACGATCTCTTCCCACTTGTACATGAGCTCCTGGACCTCGTCGGGGTAAAGCGTGGTGACATGCAGGGCCGTCAGCCGCGGCTGGATGGCGCTGCCGTTGCCGAGCTCGAGCCCGAGCTTGACGAGGCACGCCTTGAAGAACTTGATGCGGGACTGGGACTCATCGTCTTTGCGAAGCGTGCGCAGGAGCTCGTCGTAGTGTGGGAGATCAGGGCGTTCCGACAAGTTGGCGGGTTCGAATCTGTGTTGTTAGTAGGCGACATTGATAGTGTGCATGGAGTGGGGACCTACTCTGGATGAGGCCCTGTCAGAATGGCGGCGCCTTCGCCGAGGGTACAGTAGATAATCGCCGCCCGTCCTTTGCCGCCGTCGACGGCAATGTCGTCTGGGTAGCTCGCCAGCACCTGGACATTGTCGGCACTCTTGGCGTCCACAAACACGCCGCCGCCGTTGTAGTAGCTGTACGCCGACGTGGGGAGGTCGACCGCCCCCTTTGTCTTGGCCCCCTTTGGCACAAACGCCTCTCGGTGGATGGTGATTTGGACAGCTCGTGCGCCCGCCTCGCTCTTGTACGCAAACCCGGGGTACGCACACCCCCGGCACGTGCCCCGGAACAGGCCCAGCTCCCGCCGGCCAATCACCTCGAGCGGCTTGTTGCCCACCTCGAACTCGCAGCGGCCGCTGCCGTAGTAGCCGCCGGCGCACAATCCAAGATACTTGCCGCCTGCACGGACATACTGCGCAATGCGGCGGTTGCCCGCGCCGTTGAGCACCCGGCTGTAGCCCATGTCGGCGCCGCCCGGGATGACTAGCAGGGCGCAGGTGGCCTGCCAGGGCTCCTTGACGAGCGCATCCTCGGTGACGGGGATGACGGCATAGTTGGGGTAGAGGAGGCGGCGGAGAGTCAGCAGACAGTGGCGGACGGACTCGGTGGTGGTGCCGGAGCCGGCGTAGACCAGGACGTTGAGCTTGCGGGCGGCCATGGCGGCGGTTGTAGCTCAAAAGCGAACGAAGTGAGCTTTGAGCTTCGACACTCACGTCTGTGAGTCAATTGGATATGGGAGCTCTTGAGCTATATGGCTCTCCAGGTTTTTCTACTCTTGCAGTCACGAACAATGGGAAACCCGAGGGCAGGCGCGGCTGCCAACGGCAATCAATCTGATTTGATTGGGAAAGACCAGACCAAAGAAAAAAAGAGCGCCAGGGGAAAGGCTCGATGGTGGGATGACGCTAAAACTTGCATAGTGGGTGGAACTTCACAGGGCAGTTGGGGAAGTGCCGCACTAAGATTTTGGTGTATTTTGACAGGTTCCGCGGCGATTGGTGAGCAGCATTCACCGCCTTACAGCGGTTTTTGGCAGTACAAGGCGGGATGTCACTGTTTGTTGAGAGATTGACGTATGACAGACCTGCACCTTCTTGACTCAACCGACATCAGATTTGTGACCCATCACTCTTTCCGTTTCTGTCTTTCCCAACAACAGAGCTACAACGAAGGAAGGCGCGGACGACAGGAGATCTACATTACCGAAGAGGAAACTGCAGCATTCAACAATCCAATTGACAGGGGTGGCTTTACATCCATTGCCCTTGTAAGAGCTCAGTTACCATGACAAAAGACGAGAGCAAGGCTGAGGCCTCTGCGGCAGCTCAAGACGACGACGAGCCGGATGAGTGGTAGGTTGGCCGTTCCTCTGAATAAACTACTATTACGAAGCCTGGCTAAATTGAATACTAATGTTCTCTCCAGGGACAAGAGAATCTTCAGCACAGGATGTGCAGGTAAGCACATTTGAGGAAAGTGCGACTCTCATATGAAGGTACATGACTAACAAAACCCACGATAGACGAAAACATGAAACTCACAGATTGCTACTACGAGAAGAAAGACTGGCGAGCATGTAAAGACGAGGTAAGTACGATGAAGGTTGGCGGTAGAACGTTGTTGTTTTCTATATGCTTTCCAACTCAATAAACCCGACGTGGGCTGACATTTTGTGTAGATGGAAAAGTTTCGAGCTTGCTGGAAAGCGCACAACAATGACGAGCGCACAAGCACAAAGGATGTAGAGCCGGAGAAGTGAAGAGGAAAGGAGGCTTTTTTTATAGAAAGTTTATACTGTATATTACTGTATTTTAGCTGCCGGCGCATAGAACTCTGCTCATGACTTGCACTCGACTTCGGTCCGCTTTGTCCGTCTTGACCAGTTGAAATTGCCACTGCAGAGAACCTCCTCCTATATACTTTAACTCGCACCCCGACTTCCACATTCAGCAAATGGTAAGATGGCCGAGCGGTCTAAGGCGCTAGCTTCAGGTTCTAGGCGAGAATTTCCGGATTCGAGTCGAGCAACGTGAACTTGCTAGTCTCGCAAGAGGCGTGGGTTCGAATCCCACTCTTATCAATTCTTTTTTGCTTTTTTTATCGTCTGTTGATAGCTTCCTTTCTCTTTCCTTTTTCTTTCCTTTTTTTTTTTTTTTTTTTTTTTTTTTAACATATATTTTTTAGAACGAACCATGACAGATGCATGTTGTGTTTTTTTTTTCTTTTCATATTATTATTTCTTACTCATTTTTATAAAGGTAGCTTATTCAATCGGCGCAATTTCTTCCACTCTTCATCTCTTCACTTGGGTTGCCACTGTAAAAGTCTGCGCTGTTGCGCTGTGAGCGCTGTTGTCAATTTTTGGTGCCTTCACGCTGGAGCTTAGCGCCAACCTTGGCCAGCCGTGTCTACTGCAAACTGCAAATCTCCAATCTAATCTGCCAGCCTCCTGACGAGCTTTCGATAGCCTCAAAAACACAGATTCGACGTGGTCTTACCAACACAACCCTCCACGCCCACGACCCCACCTCAATTGGCGGCCATCCTTCCTCAATCAACTTCCTACTCCCTCCAAAATGTCTACACCGCGGGCTGTCCGCTCGCTGGTGCCGCAGGCGGCGAGGCGCCTTGCCCTCTTCTCCCGTTCGGCCTCGACAACTTCAACAGCCACAGCACGGCCTGCCGTTAAGAAGACCACCACAATTCCTTTGAAATCGACTTCCCCCTCCTCTTCAAGCCGACCCATCCACTCGACACGCACGGCGGCCTCGCCGGTTGCGCCGCGCACAACGACTGCGGCCAAACCTGCAACGCCTGCAAAGCCGGCTGCCGCAAAGGCAGCTCCCGCAAAGGCAGCACCGCCACCGCCCCCTCCACCCGCACCTATCTCCGTCCCAGACGCTGTTGGAGTCTCTCCTCAGGGCCCGGCCGTCGACCCCAACGCGCCGCCCGTCGACTGGTCTGCGTCGTTCCACGGCCTGTCGACCACGCCCTTTTCGCCCGAGGTCGCCCGCGTCCTTATGGCGCCCATCGACCCCCAGGACGTTGAAATCAAGCCGGACGGCATTATTTATTTGCCGGAAATCAAGTACCGGCGCATCCTGAACCTGGCGTTCGGCCCCGGCGGCTGGGGCCTGGCGCCCCGCGGCGACCTCATGGTGGCCGAAAAGACCGTGTCGCGGGAGTACGCGCTCGTGGCCAACGGCCGGTTCGTGGGCCAGGCGCGCGGCGAGTGCCCGTATTTTGGCGGCGACGACGGGATTGCGACGGCGGGCGAGGGCAGCAAATCCAACGCAATGATGCGGTGCTGCAAGGACCTGGGCGTTGCATCCGAATTATGGGACCCGCGGTTTATCCGGACGTTCAAGGCCGAGTACTGCCGCGAGGTGTGGGTGGAGCATGTGGTGACGAAGAAGAAGCGGCAGATCTGGCTGCGCAAGGACACGCCGCCGGCGTATCCTTATGCGATGACGAAGTGAGGGGCGACGGAGCGATCGTGATGCCAACGATAAACGGATATCCTGTACTATAGAAGCATGAACATATAGACACATAGAGTGTCGACGAAATACCACAACTCATCTACAGCATGCACGACTTTTTAGTGGCCAATTGTAGGCATAGAAGATCTATTACCGGTGCGTCAAGGTTCCTGCATGGCGCACAATGTCTATCCATGGCTGCCAGAGACGAAGACCGTGTGTGTGTGTGTGTGATATGACAAATGATGAGAATGAACAAACATTATAAAATACATGTAACACCGCCCGTATTCCGTCCCAGATAAAACACCAGTAAACGCAAAAACAGTAAAGGACAAATATCAATGAAGATTGTACAAAAACACCGCGTATTCCGCGTAGTCTAGTTTGCGTGCTTGCGCGCGTCCGCCATGACCCAGATCTAGTGTTCCACAGACGAGCTCTTGCCGGCGGCGTTGTCCGACAGACCTTCAGTGCTGTCCGGCCCAGCATCGTCTTTGCTGCCCCAGCCCCACGGCATCCACGAACCGCTCGTCGTGCGGCCGCCCGCGCCGGGATGTGATGCATCGCCGCTCAGTCCGGACGCACCATGCCCCCGCCGGCTCCGCACGGGCTTGTCCTCTTCGGTCCCGCTCTCGGCGTCAATCTTTTCGAAATCGGCCTCGCTGCGGCTCTTGCTCAGGCCGCTGGCGCTGCTCAGCGGGCGGGACAGGGGCGACGTTTTCGACAAGACCTCGTCTTCATCCTCCAACTGGGCCGCCTCGCGCTCGAGGGCCGATAGGAGTGTGCGCAGACGGTCGCGCTGGGTGGCAAGGAAGGAAGCGCGGTCGGCGTCCTGGACGTGGGGAGGCACGAGCGTGCCGGAGGCGGTGAGGTTGTCGTCGGCCCCGGGCGCGCCACCAAAGATGCCTCGCGAAAACGCAGAGGCGGCCGCACCGGCGGCGACGCCGCCCGCTGCACCCGTGGCCGTGCCCAGAGCGCCGACGGCCGTGGCCAGCATGCTATAGAAATCGGCGCCGGTCGAGGGGACGGAGGGGTCTGCGGAATTGTTGGCGGCGGCCGCGGCGGAGCCCATGGCGCCGCCCGGCCAGCGGGCGCTCGGCAGTGTGAAGCGGGCCAGCAGGGCCTGGGTGTATGACTGGGGGCTGACGCCGTTATTGGAGGCGGATGCTGACGAGGCTGCCGACTCCTCTTGGGCCGGCAGTCCCAGGGCCGTCCTCAGATATGCAATAGCCTGCTTAAGGTAGTGCATCCCTGCGGAGCGCATGCGTGCGTGCGCGGACCCGATAAACTCGTCGATCTGGGCTTCGTGGTCGGTGATCCAGGGGTGCAGATAGGTTTGGTAGAGGACGCGGGCGCCCTGTGTCTGGGGGAGGACTAGATAGAGCAGGAAAAAAAGGCGAAAGTAGTGGTAGAACGGAATCCACACCAAAATCCATTCTGTCCACGACTCAACCAACAAAGCGCAGGCGAGGACGACCCAGTACATGAGCCATGGGGTGAGCTGGGCCGGGTCGGAGGTGTTGAGGGCTTTGTAGGAGGCGAAGAGGGGGAAGAGGAACGAGGCGACGGAGCTGCAGACTGTTAGCGACGGTGAAGACGACGAGCAACGAGCGAAGCGAGGACAAGAAAAAAAGAACCTACGCCAGAGCTTTGGGGAGAATGTCAAACATGGTGGCGGCCGTGTACAAAAGTCGAGGAGAAGGAGGTCGTCGTCAAAGAAGCGCGGGGCTTCAAGAGAAGAGCAACAGAGGGGCTCTGTTGCGATCGCGGCAAGGGAGCTTGCGCGCGTGGGAAAAACGAGGAGAGCAACGTGGGCGAGAGAGAAAGGGAGGGCGATAAGAGAGTGTCTGGCGATAGAGTCGTTGCGGTCGGTCGGGTTTCTGGATCGCCAGATAACGTTGCTGCTGGCTGCGGCTATCTTGTTAGAAGAGAAGAAGGGAGGAAGTAAAAAAAGGCAAGTACGATACGAAGGGAGGTCGTCAGAAAGAGAGGGCAGAATGAAAGGCGGTAGGAGCGGACGCGGCTGGCGGCGGGGCAGGGGAAGGAGAAAGCGGATAGGAAGGGTGGAGGTACAGCGATGCAGTGAGCGTGTAGTGGGATCAGTGGGCCTGTCTGTATCTTACTTTTTTGGTCCTGCAGCAGGGAGGAGTAACACGAGGGACGATACGATGGGGAAGGTGCGATGAACGATGTGCTGGATGCAAGTATGCAGAGGCGGAAAGCAGTAGCGGAAAGGAAAGCCAAAAGCAAGTCTTATCTTGCACAAGCGTGGTGCGAGGGCCCTGCAGGTGACCCTTTTTCGGGGAATGAGGGGCGAAGGCGTATGAAAGAGTCAAGACAGGAGACACAAGAAGAGGCACGACAGTGAAGTAAATGCGCAAAATGACCAAATGACGGGCAATGATGGACCTGGGGATATGGCAAGGCAGGCGGCAATCGTCGCAGTCAGCCCCACCCCTGCACGTTGGGAAAGCGCTGTAAGAAGTCCCAAATGGGCCCAAAAAGGCCCTAAAGCAGCTCGGCCGGGTGGAGCAATTAATGCGGCAGGTGGGCTCGTGGGCGCGTGGTGCATGGGAGTGGGGGGAAATAACGCCCGTAGCGCAGCTAAAATGGGGGAAAACGGCCCAAAAAGGCCACCAGACGGGCTACGTCATTTCCTGCAATAGGGCGGTCCGGCAAGGGAAGGGACAAGGGAAGTGGGGTTGGGCGCTCGTCGCACAACGGTGTAAGTGAAGAGGCAGTTGCGAAGCGACAGACAATCAAAGACGAAAGACAAAATGCTCACCAGAAAGAACAAAGAATTGTATGACCACTGGAAAGGAGCGAAAGGATGATAGCCGACCTGCCGACTTGAAAACAAGGAAAATAGAGCGAAGAGAGTGCGGCGTCCGGTCAGGTGTAGGCGCTGTTCCTTTCTATTTTCTGCTTGTCTGAGACAGAACGAACAAAGGGCGAAGTAGAGTAAAGAGACGAAAGAGAGAGGTAGCGAAAAGGGCTTAATATTCCTTTGGAAAAACGACAATAATTCGAGAAATATTCTTGAGAATTTGGTCTCTAGTATCGTGTAATTCGTTGCCTCGTTGCAGTTTATGTATCGGACCAAGGCAAGGCGCATTTGTTTTGTTGCCAGCCTGGCCTTGCAAGAGGACACTTTTGAATTCTTATTTCAACAAAAGCTCTTTGCCATTTTGATTCTAGTTCGATGCCTGTCTGAACTCGGCCTACTTCGTACAATATGTCTTGAGGCTCTGCTTTTGACTCTAACGGCTGACGCGGATGCGAACAGGTGAAGGCAAAGAGAGACAGGCTCAGGCAGCAGGATAATTGATCATTGCACCGATTCTTACTTTTTATTCTATTTCTTTGCGATTGTTTATACGTGTCTATTCTACACGTTCTATTGAATTGACCACCTGTCTTGTCGTCAAAAGGTCTAGACTGAGTATGGATGTTGTGAGGTGTACAGATATGATATGCCAGAAATGAGAGAAGCGAACAGATATCAACAACCAGAAATGGTACAAAATGAGGAAAGATCTCTCTATAATACAGCCACTCTATTTTTTTCCAGTTCTTTTCCCTACAGTTACTCCTTTTTACCAACGAGCCACAGCTCGCGGAAACGTGTGCCGTCTTGCTCAACAAGCTCCGACGGCACGCCCGTCTCCACCACACGGCCCTGGTCTAACACCACAACAGTGTCGCACGTTGCCAATACCATGTCGAGGCGGTGGCTGACCATGATCACCGTATAACCGGCAAATTCGTCGCGAATCACAGTCTGCATAGCCCGGTCCGTGTCCTGGTCGACACTCGACGAGACCTCGTCCAGCAGCAGAATACCAGATCCCTGGCCGGACAGCCCGGCAGCAGCGCGGACGCGGCGCCGCAGAATGGCCCTACCTAAACTGAACAGCTGCTTCTGGCCCTGCGACAGCGTGTCGGCCGTCAGACCGGCCTCAAGACCGCCGCGCTCCTGAACAAACGGCCAAAGCTCGACCGTCTCGAGGGCAGCCTGGCACATTTCGGCATCAGCCGCGCCAAAAGGATCGAGATTTTCGCGGAAGGATGTTCCGTCGGGCAAGAACACTGCATCCTGGGGCACGGCAATGACGCGCTCTCTCAGAGTGGGACGGTCAATTGTGTGCAGGGGCAGGTCGTCGATAAAGATGGAACCGGCGCCGGTTCCCGTTGGCGTGCCAGTCGCTTCTCCATCTGAGCCCGACGTGTTCTTCTCCGGGACACCAGCATCATCTCCAGTATGCTGGTTCAAAAGACGCAGAAGGAGAAGAATGAACGACGATTTGCCACTAAATATGTAAGTAACAAGAAAATGTCAACAAAACGGGTACTTGATCTGCTTACCTTCCTGTGCGGCCGCAGATGGCCACCTTTGCACCGGCACGGAATGTCAGGCTGATGTTGTCAATCACCATCTGGGGGCGCTTGCTCGGGTCGGTCATGTCGGTCGTGTCGCTTTGACAAGGTTAGTATACAATCATTACATTTATATCTCACGTCCGGGTTCACTCACTCATAGGTCGCCGACACGTTGTTGAGGCGGATCTCGCCGCGCGTCGGCCACGCCAGAGGCGGCACCACGTTCTCGTCGGCATTGTCGTAGTACGACTCGCCGTGCACGTTTTCGCTGAACGTCTTGAGCCGGCTAATGGCGCCGAGTGACGTCTCGAGCAGAGTATAGGCGTACATGATGAAGCTCAAGATATCGCCAAAGTTCATCAGCAAAATCATGCTGGCACCCGTAAATGCCGTGTTGGACCGCAGTTGGGTGGCCATGGTCACAACCGTCGTAGACAGCAAGGCAATGACAAACTGAAGCGAGAATGTCAGCCAGCGCTGGATCATAGCCAGCAGGTATGCCGGGCGCTGCGAGCGGTCGACGAGCTGGTCATTGAGCTCGATGCCCGGCTGGACCCAGCCGTAGGCGCGGAAGGTGGCGAGGCCCTTGATGGTGTCCAAAAAGTGGGTGTAAAGGGGCGACTTGGCCTCGAGGTCGAGGAGACGGAGCTGGCGCGACGTGCGCAGGTAGAAGCGCTGGATACAGTAGAATACACCGCCAATCAGGGGGTAGCAAATGGCGAGGTAAGGCGACGACGTGGCAATGACGGCGGCGCTGCACAGGGCCAGGAACCAGCCGACGCCGACGTTTGTGAGGGACGCAGGTAGCTCGCCGTCAATGAGCGTCATGTCCTGTGAGAAGTAGTTGGTGACGACACCATTGTCGGTCTTGGTGAAGAAGCGGAGCGGTGCGCGGACGACGGTTTGCAGGGCCTCCTTGTGCAGACGGGCACCGGAGATGTTGATAACGGTGCGGAAATTGACGAGACACACAATAAAGAGACTCATCAGACCAATAAACTGGAAGAAGCCGTACATGCCGAGGTAAAAGGCCGTCGAGTGGTTGGAGTGCGGCAGGCGTTCGCGGTCCTCGACCCAGAACTTGATCCAGATGTTGCCCCAGTTGTACAGGAAACCAAACGAGAGACCAAATACGGCGAAAGCGGTCAGAGGCCAGGGACCGATGCGGACGAGGTAGTGCTTGTACACAGAGGTATCGCCGAGGGCACGACCGGCTTCTTTGGCAGCCTCCAATTCGGCGTCGACGGGTTCTCCGCCGTTACGGCCAGCCATAGCAGCGGCAACACGAGTGTCGTCCGCGGCAGCCTGGGACGAGTCGAGATCGCTGCTTTCTCCACTTTCGACAGCTTCGCCCACGACAAGGCCCGCAGCACCGCCCTTCTTCTTCTTCTTGTCCTTGACACCCAGGCTCTTAACATAGCTGCCATTGGCCAAGAGAGCCTCGAACGAACCTTGCTCGACAATAGCGCCAGTTGCATCGAGTGCCACAACGTGTTGGGCTGCAGGCAGATGACGGACAGAGTGCGTGCACAGAATGGCAGTGGCATGACGTTGATGGGTCAGGATGCCTTCAGGGCCAAAGACGCGGTTGAACACATGCTCCTCGGTATCGGCATCAAGGCCGCTCAAAACATCGTCGAAAATGTACATATCGGTGTTGACGTAAAGTGCGCGAGCGATAGACACGCGCTGCTTCTGGCCACCACTGAGAGTGATGCCGTTGCTTCCGACCTTGGTGCGATCACCGTGCGGGAGGAGTGCCAGGTCGGGGAGAAGCATGGCCGCCTCGATCGCCTGGCGGTAGCGGGCTTCGTCAAACACGTCATCCGGGTCAGCCAGACCAATGACATTGTCGCGGATGCTGGCGTTAAACAGGAAGGGAGTCTGGTCGCAGTAACCGATGCGACGAAGACGACCATTTGGTCGGCGAAGATCGACACGAACAGAGCTGCCGGGGGTGTAGTAGGGAACCTCACTCAAAAGAGCCTTGCAGAGCGTGGACTTGCCCGAGGCGACAGGGCCGACGACAATGGTGAGCTTCGATGAGGGGATGGTCAACTGGGCGTTAGGCAGGCTGAACTTGTCACTTCCCCAACCAAGGCTGGTAGCGTCAATGGTGATGGCATCGCCTTCAACCGGATTAGAGGCGTCTGGCTTCTCCTGTGGCTTGTCTGTGAGAGGAGTCCGGAATTCTTCGCGTGGCGGTTTCTCCAAGAACTCCTGAATACGGTCCAGGCAGGCAAACGACGACACGACGGTTGGTAGGCCTTGTAGGACCATGATAAAGGGCATGGTCACGAGGATGACAAAGGACAGCGCGGTAAAGACGTTGGCCGTGTCCAGTGTGCGCGTCGTAAAGACAAAGGCAAAGACGGGCGACAGCATCTGCGGTGAGTAGGCGGCCGTGGCGGCAAAGCACATGATCAGGCGGAAGCGCGAGCCGACAGCCAGCTCGTCGATGCGCAACTGCTGGATAATGGTCTCGACGGGGCCGGCCAGACCAGAAATCTTGAGGTGCTTCATGTGGGCAATGGTGTTGCTGGTCATGCCGACGCGTTTTTGGATCAGGGCCATCCAGGCCTTTTGACGCTTGCCAATCATGAAAGCGAGAGAGCCGAGGGAGCCGACGGCACAGATAATAACAACGAGGGGCGCGACAAAGGCAGCGCCCAGCTCACGCTCGAGCAGCCAGCTGGCCAGGGCGACCTGGACAATGTTGGCCCAGTACTCGTTGATAGTCATGAGGCCGCTACGAATCCGCTCAATGTCTGTGCTCATCAGTGTGAGGGCGGCGGCGTCGTCAGCCGCGTCGAGGCGCTGCTCGGTCGTCTTTCGGTAAACGGCACCGGCGAGGGCGCCACGGACCATGAACATGACACGCTCCTGGTAGTAAAAGTAGACGGCCGTGGACACGCCAACACCGACGTAGATAATGAACGTAGCACCAATGAGGCCGTAGCCATTGTCGCGTGGGGCTTGGTCGTCGGGCATTTCGAGGTATGTCAGAGCGGCGTTGATAAGGAAGGGCTGGCCGAACAAGAAACCAGTCAGGGCCAGGCGAGGGCCGATGGGCAGCAAGAACTCGGTGGCCAGTGCCTTGATCAGAGCGCGTGTAAGGCCCTGCTTCTTGCCGCCAAAGCTGTAGAGACTTCGAGGCGCGTTCGGCCGCACCTCCGCACCGTCCTTGGGCGGCGGTGGCGGTTCGTTGGCATACTTGGCCAGCTTGGCCTCGAGGCGCTTTGTGGACATGGTGTGGTCGAGGGCAAACAGGTCGTCGAGGGACAAGACGTTGCGGTAGCCCTTGAAGAAAAGCGTGTTGAGCCATGTGTAGGTACTGAGACCGAAGAGTCCGTTGGTTTCCTCGGGGCTGTGGTCTTCGTTCTTCCAACCTGCCTCGGGGCGCATAATCGACCGCTTCTGCATCGACTCGAGGAGAAGAAGGACAGTCTTGAAGCCGAGGGCGGCAGAAAAGAGACGGCAAAAGATGGTCTCTGCCGAATTGAGGTCGTAGCCGGCCACCATGACAGACGGGCCACCGACGCCGCCCGACACAATGATCGAGTCGTCGCGTGCCATCCAGAACGTGCGGACCATGGTGATATCAAAGAGCACGCTCAACAAAAGGTAGCCCGACAAAAGGATCGACGGCCGGGGCGAGCGGGCGTGCTCGGTATAGGAGAGTGCAAATATGCATATTGACGAGAGCAGCGCGAGCGCAGACGAGGCTGTGAAGACGGTTTTGAATTTGCCGGGCTGCGAGGCGCTGAGAATAAGGGTGCCGAGTTGGAGACCGGCGAGGGCGACGACGGTGACGAGTTTCGATGCCAGCAGAATTGGGCCAGCGATGATCTTGGGACGCTTCCAGAGGAGGATGAGGCGTGGCAGCACGAGCGGCACAAAGACAGCGGGCGGGATGATGCCGAGGACAAGCTGCTCGAAGCGGATGGTGAAATCAAAGTCGCCGCGGCAGCCCTGGACAGCGGGGCCGAACGAGTTGTCGTCGTGGCACCCGGAGAAGTCCATGGTGAAGATGGGCGGGAGTCGAATTTGTTGTGATCAGCCCACGTTGGTGTTTGTGGTCACAGACGGAAGGAGCGATGGTGGTAGAAAAGGGGCAAGGGCACAAAAGGAAGGACCGAATGAACGACAAAAGGAAAGAGCGACTATGATGATATACAAATACAAAACGGAAGGAACAAAACTGAATGACAAAAAAACACAGTAAGAAAAAGAAAATGAAAGGATGGAGAGGATAAGAATCGGATAACGTGCCGGGTCGCTGATAATGTCCGCGGCGGAGCAAAGGCAAAAGGACAGCGATGCTGGCTCCCCGATACGTTCTGGGCCTGGCCAATGTTGGCCCGAGCAAAACGTAAGATTTCGCGGATTTGGCGGGTTTCGCGGGGTTGAAGGCCGTGTTTGGACTGTCTGGTTCGCGAGGAGTCTGAAAGGATCGAATCCCATGAAACAGGAAATACGACAAGAGCTAGGGGTCCCTAAAGGACTCCGTGTCAGTCAATGCGGTGACGACAGAATAAGCGTTGCATTTTGGACGGTCTACAGCTGTGGCACAGATATCGAGCTCGAAATCGACAGATAGCACTTCTACAGCAGGAAGGAGCAATGGGTAGAGGGGACGAAAAAACACTGCAAGAACATCCAACGACGGTATGCCCGGCAGGCACGGCCGTCGGTTAGATAAAGCGAGGACGACTAGGCCGGCTAGCCGCGTCGACGAGGTCTATCTCCGACGACGGAGAGCTTGGCGGGAAGTTTCTTCACTCGAGTCGACGTGTCCACTGGCAGTAAATATGATTGCCTAACAGGCAGCGTTCTCTCCCAGGCCAAAACTCGTCATCTCGTGGAGCCTTCAAGTCAACTGGACTCAGTCAATGGAGTCAATTGTTGATAACACGTTTCGAAACGCGTATTAATAAAAAAGCTGAAAAGTCAACACGCTTTTATCAGATGGCTCGATCTGAGGACAAGGCTTTGACATGGTCTGGGCGCGTGGGGAAAAGGGAAAAAGAAAAAGAAGAGAGGAAAAATCCTCGGAAAAAGTGAAGTGGGCGGCCCTGGTGCCTGGACATTTTGACCACTTGTTTTTGGCGGGCGTCAGCTTAGTACGGCATCGGGCGAATTATTTTCTTTGTTTCCCTTTTGGGCCACTGTGGGTGAGCGGCCTGTGGATTCCAACAAGGAAGGCGCGTTTTGACGTACTGGAGTTCTGCAGAAAATTGTCACGTGCAGGGTTCGACGAATCTTCATCCTTTAACGTCATTTACCCTCGATACTCGCGACAATATTGGCTTTCTATCTTCCAATCGACCTTTGTCCGATTCTTATGTTGAACTGGTGCAATGTGATCATCTCTCGGCCAGGAAAGGTAATCAACGCACACACAGTTGGAGATGGCACCTCTTTTTGACATGCTTTCTTGCCACCATTCGGGCAGATACGGCCAATGACACGGACTGCATTGTCACAGAAATCATGACATCTCTTCGTGCAGCATTGAAATACAAGAAGCCGGAAACGAAAGATATTTGACGTCTTAATGTCCATCCCGTTTTTGGCAGGAGCACGATGTCGTGTCACGTGTTGATGTCCCAAAATAGCTGCAAGATGTCACCCCACGTGTGAAGCTCGGGGCTGCTGTTTTGAAATTGACCTCCATTTTTCTCTGGTCACCAGTGTCCACCAATTCAATTCGACGGCGACAAATAGCAACGCAGACGCCCAACTCGATACATTGCATACCGCCGGTCTCCTCACGCGCGAAAGCGACAGCCTCCATCATGCCCAGCCAATATGGCCACTACTCCTAGTAGTTATCTGGGGATGCTCCCTATGGAGCTGTTCGACCTTGTCGCGTCATATCTGAGCGTAGCGGACCTTTGGCGGCTTTGCTCGATTCCCGAAATATACCACACGGCGTTGAATCGTTTCTGGCGTCGATACCCTGACAGGCCCTGGCTCTTTTGCATCATCTGTGAATATGGCGGCCCCGAGTTGGTCAAGCTCATGCTCGATCAGGGGGCCGATCCAAACGAGGCATGGTCTCCATTGCCGAGCGCTCAGCCATCGCGACTGAGCATCTTTATGGCGTACAGCGGCATGTTCGATACGGAAGCCATCCTATCCCAAATTGAAGCAAAAACAGCCGATGACGCTGATGCCGATGCTTGGAAAGAGGGTGTCCCGTACTCGTCGGTCTGGTGGGCGGAGGCAGAGGGCGTTCCTTGGCTGCCGTGCCTGCCTCTCCTAGATGTCGATTTCGGGGTGAGCCAGCGTCCACATCATAGTATACATCATGGTATACTTCACAATAAGATCTACTGGAAGCACCCCAATGCAGACTCCTGGCTACCAATCCACCTCGCTGCTCGGAACGGTTGTATCGAAACTGTGCGCGTCTTGCTTGACCACGGCGCCCGGACTGATTCGTTTGCGTGGGGCCTGTGCCGGTGTGCTACTAATGTGGCCCTGGACAATCGGTCTGGGTTTGGCAGAAGAGGAGCAGGACGAGGGAAACGGATCCATCCAGTGGACCATGCTGCCGCCACGCCTTTTCACGTTGCTCTCTGCCATGGGCATTTCGAGGTTGCAAAGTTGCTTTACGAACGAGGGGTGACAGAGCAGGAAGAGCGGCCCTCTTCTCTGTCCTCTTCTTCTCCCGCTCCGGATCCGTGGATACACGCAGCTCCTTGGCTGGCCGCGGTCGGCGGCAGCATCGATTTTTTCTCGTACCTGCTCGAAAAGGACCCAGAGATCACCAACCGCAAAGATGAAAAGGGCCTGACGCCTCTCTTTTACGCCTACGCCAACGGCCACCACGACATGGCCCACTGGCTCGTGGAGGAATGCAGGGCCGACCCAGACGTTCTGCTCGGCCGCGGGATCCCGCTCATCTATGTGGCCTGTCTGGACGGCCAGTTCGGCTTTGCCGAGTACCTCATGGACCACGGCGCCGAGGTGGTCGAGCCTCTTTGGGGCGAGCTGCCCGGCGAATCGAAAAAGGGAAAGGGCAAGGAAAAGGAGGGCGGCTCCTTGTGGGGAGCGACGCTTTTGGAAGTATGCGCAGCGTCGTTCTACTTGAGGAATTACGGCCCACGCGACGACGAATACTTATACATATACGATGACGAAGGTCTAGTATACGATGACGAAGGTCTAGTATACGATGACGAGGGTCTAGTATACGATGACGAAGATCTAGGCCCGTATCTAGATCCAGATCTAATTGAGCGGAAGAAACGGCGGCACGATGCCTACAGGACCGAATTCAACCGAGGCCGCCTCGCCTTGATGCGCCGCCTGCTATCGACAAACACCTACAGATCCAGCAAGCTCGTCATTTACGCAGCCGCGCAGCAGTCGGTTCCGATGCTCCAGCTGCTGCTCGAATCCGGCATCGTAATCCGGACGGACGACGCCTTTCTTCGCGAGGTCATCAGCGCAAGCTACACGTTCTCGAAAGCTTTTGGCATCGAGTCCATCCAGGCCTTGGACTGGTTCTGCACACAGCGCTTGGAATTGCCGGTGGACAACAGCTACAGCGATGAGATGGTCGAGTTCGTGCTTGACTGTACGGCCAGAGCAGAGCTTGTTGGCTGGAAAAAGATAGCGCCATGGACACAAGAGGTCCTGGGCTGGCTGATCCAAATGACAGTGACACCTGGTGACACAAAGTACGAAACAAGCAGTGAACGAAGCAGTGCTCTGCAAGCAGCCTATTGGGACGAACGGCCAATCTTTGCCAACAATGCCCACGCGTATCTGTTACGATTAATGATAGAATAACTTGCACGATAGAGCAACTATATGATACCCGGATACTTTGATCCCTTCTTCTTTGGCCTTAAGCGATTCATCGGAGTCAGGGTGACAAGATACTTGAAGCTTTTCGATCGGCATTTCTGATGTCACAGTCTGGCACGAAAAGAACACGAGCCTGCAGAGTGTATCTTACAAGGCAGCATTTGAAGGGAGGCGCGTGTCCTCGTTACAGCTTCAAAAAATAGTAGCCCCTGAAAAAGATCATATTAAGGCAGCGAAGCATCGCACATGCGTGTACTTTTGTTACTGTTGGTTGTCCCACGAACAAATCTTGTTAACAGTGGCGGCGGCAGCAACCGTCGTCTGACGTTGGCACACCCTCTATTTCTTTTCCTGTGTGTGGTTGCATGTGTACCAAGATAACGTGTCTGATAAATGATCAGTCTTTGCGTCCTCTTCACGTCGTTTGTTGAATAGCCGCGGCTCTTCTTTTGTCGTTGTTTTGGCTGTATGCAGTCGAGATTTAGTCAGGCCACTGTTAGGCTGCGTTTCTGAAGGGAGACCACCAGCGTGGAGTGACGTTTGCCCAGGAAGGCGCAACCCTCGAGCCGGTGGAGACAAGGTGAACCCCGCCAATGACGCACTAAATCGAGCTCGAGTCAGCGACAGACAGTCGAGACGTCGAACAGTCTGCTGGCACCAGGTGCATGCCTCCTGATGGGCTTTGGTGTCTATGACTGGCTGAAATGGTCTGTATTGGGGCAAAATGTCTCCATTTCCCACTCCATCTAAACCCAAGACGTGAAAGTCGAAAAGTCGAGATCACTGACAACCCAGAAATAGAGCTCCACGTCAGAAAGCTGCAGAGACAACACTCTTCTTTTTGCCAGCGAGGACTGCATCTTGCATTCAGACCTGTTCGCATCATTTACATCACGTTCCCGTCCTTCAGGCTTCCCATTTTGCAGTATTGCCTTCTCGCCTAATCGACCCAATTGCTCTTGTTCGCTCCTGCCTTTTGGAATACAAAGGCAAGTCCTCAAAAGCCAAGATCGCGCCTGCCTTTCTTAGTGCCATTATCGAACAGAGAGCTTGCAGCTGCCCTCTGCCCTCGCTTGCCCATTCATTGATCTGCGGGGAAGGAAGCTCCCTAGCATCACATGAACCTTGCAAGCTTGCATTTATTTGCATTCACCAACCTGCAAATCCTACACAACAATACATCATCTCACAACACACACCCTCGACCTTGACCTCGACGTCGGTTGAGTTATCGTCTCACGCGCACCCCTTGGCACTGCTTTATTGAGGGCCCCCAATCGTCAAATCCTGCCCAACACTACACGGCTCGGCAATCTGCGTGTATTTGAAGGACTCGAGCACTGCATCCTCTTCCTCGACCTCAGTCCACTCTTTTCAGGCCTTCCCCTGCAGCACAACATCAGGAGACATCCATTGACACGCCTATTGACACGAGACGATATCGGACGCCACCGCTGCAACACAACATACCTGCACGGCATTTGACGCGGTTTGCCACAACAGACCCTCGAGACTGTTAAAAGGGCAGCATCCCTGGATTCACGTCCACAAGTTCAAAATAAAGAAGAGACTCGATCAAACACAAACCAACAAACCACGACAAACACAATATACTTCCACAACACTACCCACCGTCAAGATGTGCATCGTCCTCCTGACTACCGCGCACCCAGACTACGCGCTCATCATCATCGACAACCGCGATGAGTTTATTCTGAGACCGACGTCGCGGCCGCACTGGTGGACGCCGGGCAAGTCGTCGGCCGTGACGCCGAATGGGACTCTGGTCGGGTCGCCAGCAGGTACTCCGAAGAACGGAAACGGAACTCCAGTACCGCAGGAGTCGGGTTTGCTGGCTCCTTCGGGACCAACACCATCCTCCCACAAAATCCTGTCGTCCCGCGACCTCCAGCGCCCCGAGCACGGCACGTGGCTCGGCATCACGACGGCCGGCCATTTCGCCGTCCTCACCAATTTTAGAGAGGACACACCCAACGACGCGGCCCACCCGATCCACGGCCAGCGCAGCCGCGGCAGCATGGTGACGGCGTGGCTGACCGCGGACCGCGACGAGACGACGGACGCGTTTGTGGAGCGCATGCTGGCCGGGCCGGGTGTCAAAGGTGTGGGCGGTTTCTCGCTGATCTGCGGAAAGCTTAGGAAAGCTTTGTTCGACGACAGTGAAGAGACGTCACGGGGCCACAAAGGACTGGCCATCATTTCGAACCGCGCGGACCAGGTGGCGCAGGTGCCGTGGATCGCCGGCCGGCGCGGCGAAGTCTACGGCCTCTCCAACTCGAGCTACGACGAGCCCGAGGTGTGGCCCAAGGTGCGCGACGGCAAGGAGGCGCTGCGGCGGCTGGCGGAAGAGGAGGCGGAAGCCCACGCCCGCGCCGACGCGGAGTCCAACGCCGAAGCCGAGAGGGAACTCGAAGGCCTCGTCAAAAAGGGCGTGCGCAAGCCCGACGAGCTGCGCGAGGCCTTGTTCGAAATTTTGGACAGGGACACACTCCCCCAAAAGCCAGGCCTGTCGTTTGAAGAACAGATCCCGCTCCTCAAGCACTCAGTGTTCATCCCCGCCATCGGCGACGACGAGCACCGCCGCGCCATGCAACAGGCCGTGGCGGGCGGGCCCAAGGTGTGTGCCGCGAGCGTTGACGAGCACGGCGTTGACGGCCTGGCCGAGAAGCCGGTCGACGGTGCTGACGCCTCGCTCGCCTCGGAAGAACGCCCTGACCAACAAGCCATGGGCTTCATGACAGGCATGTACGGCACGCAGCGGCAGACGGTGATCCTGGTGGACTGGAAGGGCAATGTGTCGTACACGGAGCGGACACTTTGGGACGCGAACGGCAATGCGGTGCCGCGCGGCGACGGCGACGTGCACTTTAACTTTCCCATCGAGGGATGGGAGGAGTAGATGGTGGAGGAACGGATGGCGAAAAGTGTTGTTGTGTGAGGAAGTCGTTGTGTGAGGAAGTCGTTGTGTGAGAAAGTTGTTGTACGAAAGTGTTGGTGGGAATATTGCATGAAAGGTCGGTGCATATCGGGATACCATAATGGGGGGTGGAAAGGCATACTACGTTTCATAGTGAATGAAATACCAATGATTGATCTGTCATAACATGTTCTGTTTGTGATTTATCCAAGACAAGGGCGTTTTATCTCTAATATTTTTGGTTGGGTATGATTATCACATCTTGCACGTAATACTTCTCTTTTTTTATTGGATGTTTTCAACGTATTTTCATTTTCATTTTTTTTTCTTTTCTGAAATCATAAAGTGAACAAAACACAACCAAAATCAAAATCAAAATCATCATGTAGGAAAAAGAAAATACGTTAAATGAAACTGTATAAAGTACAATGACCTATACTTGATTCTTACATACTGACGAATCGTAGATGGAGACCATATTAAAAGACGACTCTTGATCGATATCTAACTTCTAGCTTCTAACTTCTAAATCTAGATCACCCTATTTTCCCTTGTTCTCGGGACTGCGAACCTTTGGGTCTTTGCCAGAATCCTGTTCCTCATTCTGAGGTCTGCGTCTCGTTCTGATACTCATTTCCAGTCTCGCTCTGATCCTCGTTCTGATCCTCGTAAATATGCCACCTGCCGGCTGCATGTCCTGCCCTTCCCTTATGCCCATGCCTATGCCCATGCGTCGATCTTCGGGCGCCGGCGCATTCGACCGGCGCACGCGCTCTCTTTGGTCTCTTTCAAACCCCTCGCTTTCGTCCTCTGGCTGTGCACCAGAGAGTCGAAACTCTTCGAGGCGTGGATCGGGATCGGGACCGAGATCGGGACGAGGAAGAGGATGTGAAGGAGGAAGAGAAGGGCTTGAATGATGAGAAAGCGCAATAGGCGAAGGGGGAGAAGGGTGAGAAAGAGAAGAAGACGGAGTAGGACTGCGATGGGCAGACACAGGAGGATCCAGAGGATCGGGCGGAAGAGGATCGGCAGGAGGCGGCGTCGGGACTCGAAGGTCTGGGCGGATCGGCGCCGCGGTGGTGTCGTGGATGACGCGGAGGGTCCGGTCCTGCGAAAAGTCCCAGCAGCGAGAGCGTTCTCGGTCGCGGATCTCAGCGTAGTCAGCCAGCTCAAGATCTCGATCTTCAGCTCGATCCTGCTCCAGGCCGGCCTGCTGTGGCCGTGCGCGCGGGTGCACGTTTCGGATCAGCGCGTAATCGAAAGGATAAGGGCGGGCCATGTAAAGGTACTCCATGCTGTTCATAGGCTGGCGTATCATATCGGGAAGGTCAGGCGAGTCTGGTCGTGGTGGTTCTTGCTGCTGCGCCTGCCCTGGAGCCTCCTCCTGCTCTTGCTCCTCCTGCTCCTGTGCCTGCGCCGCCTGCTGGCGCTCCTCCCGGCGGATCAACTGGTCGCGCCGGTCGGCGCGTGCCTGTGCATAATGGCGCGCGGTCTCCTCGGCCTCGGTGAAGCTCTCGAGCAGGCTGGGATTGATGTTTTGCAGGACGAAGATGTCGAGGTCGTGGTGTGCGTAGAGATGAGGGGCGGAAGAGACGGAAGGCGTTGAAGGGACGGAAGAGGCGGAAGAGGCGGAAGAGGTGGAAGGAGGAGGTGAAGGGACAGGAGGGACGCTGCTGGGAGCATTGGAGTTGTTTTCCCTCTCTCGCACTTGTCGCTGGATATCCTCCAGGAAGCGCTGTGCGCCCTCTCGGACGTTGTCGTTGGGGCCAGAGTGAGCGTTCGAGTCTGAGTCCAAGTCCGAGTCAGAGTCAGAGTCAGACTCCAAGAGCATGTGCAAGTGCAGCCGCAACTCAAAGTCGAGGCTGTCGCCGTCTTCAGGCGCGTCGGCCTGATATTCGACCTGATCCTGGGCTTGCTGTTCTCGGTATTGGTATACACGTTGGTACATGGACCTCAGGAATTCGTATTCGCTGTCGACAAAGTCGTTTATATCCCCATAGCTCGAAATATGGTAAGGATTGCTGTTGTCGTCGTGGGCCTCGTCTTGGATCTGAGCCTGGACCCGAGCTTCGATCCGATCTTGGAGAGCTTGTTCAAAGTACTCGAAGAATTCGGGGTCAAAGTCGGATATGTCGTTTGCTCCCTCGCCGCTTGGAGGAAGGAAATAGTCGCTGGCGTAGTCGTTGACATAGTCGCCATCGTCGTAGTCATCGCCATCGTAATCGTAGTCGTAGTCTTCGTAGTCGTCGATGTCCTCGCCGTCGTAGAATCGGAACTCGGTGATGTCTTGGACTTGGCGTTGGTCTTCGTCCTGGACTCCGTGTTGGACTTCGGCTTGGACTTGGTCCAAGGTCTTCCAGTATGAGTCTGGGAGCTTGACCCGGAAGACAGCGACTGCGTTTCCACTCGGACCAGGAGCAGGACCAGAAGCGGGAGCAGGACCAGGAGTTTGGTCATGGTCGTGGCCTCCATAGAGCTTGTCCTCATCGACACCGTCGTCGTCTTCTTCGTCCTCGTCGTCCTCGACCCTCTCTGCCTCCTCTTCCCCACTGCTCACATCGTCCACCAAGACCTGTTCGTCCCACTCGAGGTGCGCGCGCCGCAGCCGGTGCCTCCCCCCAATCAACCTTCGTGCCCGCGTCCGCTCGGACCTCATTGTCCACATTGCCCGGCCCGGTGGGAGTCGGTCGCGCAGATAAAACGTCCGCATCTCGTAGCGCGGGCGGGGGACAGGTAGGAAGTGGTCTTCCTCAGAGTCGGAGTCGCCGCCGCCATCATTATTGCGAGGAACGAGGAGTGGCCGTCTAAGTCGTGGAAGACGAGTATCTGATAGTCTGGACGGGGGGCTAAAGTGGCTATAGTTGACGCCGATCTGGTGGTCGACATCGTGGTAGTCATCGTCGTCCTCGTCGTCGTCAGAGTCAGAGCCACTCTCGTCTTCGTCGTCGTCTTCGTCGTCGCCCTCATCGTCGCTCGGCCCATCCTCGGCAGTGTAGTAACGATCCTGGCTGTTATCGCTGCCCTGATCATCGTCTTCGGGGGCGTCCTGGCCGTTCTGGTTATCCTGGTTGCCTTGGTTGCCTTGGTTGTCCTGGAAGCCATCCCCGTTTTCAATCGGATCGTAGCCGTCCGGATAGCCCTGGTAGTCGCGGAAGTTCTGGTTCTCTTGTGAGTCCCGAGCGTCCTGGTGGTCATACTGAGGGCCGTCCCAGAGGTCGCCCTGACCTTGGTGGTCACCAAAGGTTTTCTGGTCGATCTGGTAGTCGTCTTCGCAGTATTCCGGGAACGCGTTTAGGTTGTCGTCGCTAGAGTCGCAGTTGTCCTCCAGGAGTCTGTCCACGTCGTCGTGATCACCTTGGTCATCCTGGTCGTGCTGCTTGGTCAACTCCGACTCCTGCTGCTGATCCAACTCCTTTTTTGTTGCCAATTGCCGCGTGTCCACGGGCCTGCCCAGGAAATTGGGCACGACATCTGCCGCCACGACCGCGCCGTCTGAACCACAAATGGTCCGCAGCGACGACCCGGACGACATGGACGTGTCGCGGCCGGGCGTGTACTTGATCGTCAACGCCATGGAGCGGTGCTCACTGTCGGGCGCGCACGCCTCTTCATCTTCCTCCACCATATGCTCCACGGCCAGCCCGCGAGCGTGGTCCAGCACCGTCTCCAGCCGGCAGCTGTTCAGCGCCTGGTAATAGGAGGCGGTGCTGGGGTGGGCGTGGACTTGGACGGGTGCAGTGGCAGGTGCAGGAGCAGGGCCTACAGTGGGAAGAGGTGCTGTGGTTGGAGCTACAGTGGCGGTAGTGGTAGTGGTGGGAGCTGGTGTAAGTCGTCCCAAAACGGAAGGTGACCCCACTTTTGGTGCTGGCGCTGGTGCTGGCGCTGGTGATGTGCGCTCCAACGCCTTCAGCTTCTCCAACCCCAACAACTTCTCCAGCTTCTCCAAGTCCTTCGTCTCCTCCACGCCCTCTGAACCCTCTGGATCATTTGAAAAATCCCACTGAAGACAGGCCGGCAGCTCTGTGCTGCTGGTGAACCAGCCTTTCTTGAAGGTGCCAGTGGCGTTTCGTGCGGGGAAGACTGGAGAGGGGGTGCGCGAGGTGGGCGGGGTATCCAGGGTCTTCAGGGTCCCTGTAGACCCTGTAGACCCTGTAGACTCCGTAAATGCTGTAGACGCGGAAGATTGGGATGACTTGCGCTGGAGCGGCCCGCTAGTGGGAGGGCTGACAGTGGTGTTGCCAGTGCTCCCAGTGGTGCCAGTGCCAGTGCTGGCGGCGGTAGCTGGGGAAGCACTCTCTCCACTGAACCAGTTGACTGTGCTGAGGGGGTGCGGTAGGTCCAGTCGGCTCTCATCAGGAATGACTTCCTTGAGCGTGCGCAAAGGAGGAGTCCTTGAGGGGGTACTGCGGGGAGGGGGTGTTCTAGGAGCGCGGGGGGCAATACTGGCAGTCATTGGGGCTGTAGTCATGATAGTCTCCCCACTGAACCAGTTGGCGTTGCTGATGGGATGCGCAAGGCCCAGGCGGCTCTTGCCAGGAATGGCTTCTTTTAGCTTGCGCGGAGGGCTCTTTGCGGCAGTCATAGGGGTCTTTGGCGTCTTTGCCTTGGAACCAGGCTGAGGCTTAAGCTTAAGCGAGCGGCTGGCAATATACTTGGCCCATGCCTCGTTGATAATTGTGTTGAGGTTCGCAAGACGCTGAGCGCGGGTAGAACCCTTGATCGCAGCCGCTGCAGCCACCTTTGCCTCTGCCTCCTTTGCTGCCTCCTCTGCTGCCTCATCTGCTGATTCCTCTGCCTCTCTGAGAGCCTTGTTGGCCCTCTGTTTCTGTGCTTTCTTGCCGCTGCGGCGGCCGCGGTGCCGTGGCTTTCCAGAGAGGAGCGGAGGCTGATCAGAAGGTCCAGAGATGTCCTCGCAAGGCCCCTCAGGAGACTCCTTGAGTTGGTCGGTGGAGTCTTCAGAGTGTCCACAGAGCTCCTCAGGAAGATCAGAATCAGGATGCTGGGAGGATTCGGCAGAGATGGGGAACTTGGGAATGAAGGCTGCCATGATCGCAGTGTGGCCCCGCAGGTTCACCGGGTGGTTGTCCCGTTCTTGCCAGACAAGCTCATAGCGGTTCAAGTCAAACTCTTCCTGTGAGAAGGTCTCTGGCACAATGGCGTTCGTACTGGGGTCAAAGGACGCCATCTTGAAAACGGGCAGAAGAGTTGATCTGATGATGGATGGTGGTTAGATATATACTTATTGACGGAAGACGAAGTAGGGATGGAAGAGAGGCGGGGATGGAGAACGATTTGGGACAAAAGACTACTTGAGATGGGAAATACTTACAGTTGTGCTTTGAAGTGTGTGGCGTTGAGAAACGTCGAAAAATAGTCGATATGTCGAACAATATCGAAATCACAGGTCACTGTTGATGGAACATGGTTAGATATTGTCGTCCTGATGATGGGAAAGCTGATGGGATGAAGGGATTTGGGATAGAGGAAGACTTACAAGTAGCTTTTTGACCGTTTTTGGACGTTGAAAAAAGCGAAAAGGAGCCGGATATCGAACGAGATCGGGTTGGCTGGCTTCTGTTGATGGCAGCGTGTTAGATATCGTCCTGTCGATGGATGTCGACTGTCGAGGCGAAAAAGGAAATTTTTGCAGAAGAAAAAGGCTGCAGAGGCCGGGAAAGACTTACCGTCGATTTTCAAACTCTTTTGAAGCTCAAAAGAATGTAAAAGACTGGATATGGATGTAGAATGAATTTTCTGAGAGAATGGCAATTTTTGGGTATTGTTTTGGATAGAATAGGGTGATTTGATGATGAAAATGGTGAATTTTCAAGATGGATGATCGAGGATGAAGAAAAAAAGAGAGACCAAGAAAAGAAAAAAGAAAAAGCAGATGGCGAGAAAAGCCATATGAATACAGATAAAATGACTAAAAGATTAATCATTTTCGAGATTTCCAGAATTTTGTACTGGTTTTGGTCGTTTTGAATGCTTCACATTTTTTTGTGCGTGAGGCTATATTGGTGCCCGGCTTAAAGGGGGCCGGCGCATCTAGTTACATAGAAATCATGGACAAAACATAATGAGTAGGCCATATGCTGGATTTAGAGGATAACCGGCTTGTATGTACTACTGAATAATAAGATATATGGACGAGTACCAGAGGGTATGTACTCACTTACACTCACATGCTATTTATGACTGAGCATCTCTACATGTATTGACTTTCGTTGCCACAATAGCAACGACTACGTTCAAGTCGACCAGAGTACTCAGTAATATACTCGTCACCTGTTATTTGAAGAGGCAGGATTGGTCGTTGAACTTCCGAGCTACCCTTTATGTGTGCATGCACTCTGGTCGTTGTGTCATGTGATATTCCGATATTTTGATACGATGTGTATTGTTCTATGTGGTTTTCCTTGTCACGGCCTTCCTGGCCGTCCTGTGGCTTTTCATATGGTCCTATCCTCCAAACTCCATGCAATAAATTCAGGCGAAGCGAATGAAATAAAAAGAATGAGATAAATCGAGGTCGCAGAGAGTACATAAATGTAGGAGCCCACCACACCCTAAGCCGCCTTCTTTCTTGCTTTCAAAAAGGCGACGAGCTGCTCGTGCTTGGTGACGAAAAAGTGGCGCTTCTTGTCGTTGCGGTACACCAGCACGCCAATCTCGTCGGCGTACTTGGCCATGTCGTCGTACTCTTGCGGGGTCTCGAAATCCTTAAAGAGGAAACCCTTGCTCGACTTCATGCGCTCGTTCTCGAGCTCCCACAACCGAATCTGGTCGACGACGGTCGGGGGGAGAACGGGGCGGTGGTTGGCGGCGGCGAAGCGGTGCATCTGCTCGTGGGCATTGGCGGCCAGGTAGGCAATAATCTGGTCGGACGTGATGCCGTACGAGATGGCTCTCCGAATCGACTCGCGCGACATTTTGCCGGCGACCATGCCCGGGAAGCGCTGGTTGAGCTTGACAAAGAGGCCGAGGACGGCGATCTGGAGGGGCGACGACGTGAAAGCGTACATGCGGAAGTTTGTTTCCATGATGACGGTGCCCTGGCCCTTTTTGCCAGACGACGAGTCGGCGCCTGGGACGGGCGGCAGGCCGGCGGCGGCGACACTGTCGGCGGTGGCTGCCGCGAAGCCGGCCTTGACGCTGCGGAGACCGTTGCCTGTGCCCGACGTCGCATCGGCGTCGCCGCCTCCTGTGAGCGTTGTGGCGAGCCGTGTGGGAAAGTACTGCGAGGCCCGCTCGTGCGGCGGAATGTACACGAGGCCAAAGTCCATGAGCGACGGCAGCATGTTGCGCCGCGGCTCGGTCAGGGCGTTCGTGTCGTACGCGCGGCCGAGCTCGAGCGTCGACAGCATAAAGAGGAACGACAGCATGTCGACGCTGTCGACCGTGTTGCTGTCGTCGGACGACGCGTGGTGCTGGTCGACGGCCTCGAGCCATTGTAGAAGTAAAGTCCAGACTTGCGCGTTGGCCGCCTGCAGCAGAAACGTGAAGCCTGTTTGGGTAATGCCCACGCCGCCGGGCATGCCCGCGCGACGCTCCACTAGCCGGCCGGCCAGCAGCAGCTCCTTGACGGTACTCTTAGGTCCGTTGCCGTTGCCGCCCGTGGGCCCGCCGGCTTCATATCCGCCTCCCGTGTTGGGCGTGCCCACACTGCTCACCACATAGTGCAGAATGTCCTCCCATTTGCGCCGCGCAAACTTGTCGAGGAACGGCACGTCAATGTCCGCCGACACGGGCTTCTCGCTCGGCACGCCGAAACTGTTTTGCCGCCCGCCGCCCTCGAGCGCGAGCCGGAACGAGTTCTTGAAATTGGCCGTCAACATGATCTCCTGTGGTTTCTCGCGCGCGGGCGGTGTGATCTGGACGACGTGCAGCGCTCGCAGGATGGACAGGGCCTGGTCTTTTTGGCGCTTCGAGTCGGGGGCGACCATTGTGTCGAGCGTGTCGAGCAGCAACGGCCCGTCGAGGTAGAGCATCATGCGGACAAACGTCTTGGCGAGCGAGGGCAGCATGCGCCGGAAGATGGCCAGCGTCGTCGAGGGCTGCTGGTAGAGGCGGCGGAAGCTTGTGCCCGGCTGCTTCTCGAGGTAGTCGGAGAGCGTGAGGGAGGGGGTGGTAGACGCCATCGTGGAAGTGGCCTGGAGGCGTGAACAACAGGAGTTTAGGGATGCGTCGAGGAGAAGAGAGGATGGTTGAAGAGAGGTCGTGTGGACGGCCTCGAACGGTCCTGGCCGCTATCGCATCGTAGATGTGCCGCAATGCAGTAAAGGTGGCTGTGGAACGTTCTCCGAGTCTCGTTTTGTGCTGTTCTGCCGCTGTTGTCGACGTGGTGGTCGTCGTGATGGTTGTGAGCCTGCCCGCCTTAAATGGATGGACGTCGCTTTGATGCTTGTTGGTTGGTCGTTGGACGTTGGACGTTGGACGTTGAATATTGATGTCGGAAAGCTGTGCAGCAGTTTTTCCAGGCCGAAAAGGGTTTAGTGGGCAGTGTTCGAAGCGTGCTCCAGAGCTCTGGCGAGCAGTGCTGCCGTTCACGGTTCACGGTTCACGCTGGGCGGCGCGTCACAGTGCTTGCTCGCGGGTGCTGTTAGCGTCCTGCGGGGCAAGCTCAGTGGACGACTCTGAAAAGTGGGTCTCCCAAAGCCAATCACTGATAGCCTGAAGCAGCGTGTCCCAGCGATAGCGCCCGTCGGACGGAAAGCCGAGAATTGCAGTGGGAGCCCCTCTGTAGTGATGCAGCGACTCCATTGCTGAGCCGAAGCCCGGAATGAGGCCGGGAAGGAGCGATTGCGTGCATCTTTAAATCGCCGACTCGAAATCAAACTTAACCTCACCTCTCTTCCATTCGTTTACCAGCATCTCGCCAATTGACAACGTCTTCTTCTCCGCCATCACCCCCTCACTCTCGTCACAATGGCGGCACGAAAGCTGAACCCGACGAGGTTCGTCAAGGCGGTACGTCACGATCCAGCACATGGCAGCTTGACGATATCTGTCGGCTTTGGATGACATTGGAGTTTATGAACGGTCCATATCCACGACTACGATACTGACTACCTCTGCAGGTCTTTGGCGATTTCATGAGAGAGTCCGGTCTCGAGCCAACGTGAGTTCCCAGAGTAGACATAACCTTTTACATTGAACGACATACTGACGTGCTCTAGATTATTCGGTCCTCACGTATGTGGTCTTCCACCATCTGCCATCTGACATGGAGGCTACTATCCCTCATCATTCATCCCCCTAACGTCTTCTCTAGATGCGCGTCACCAATGCCGTCCCGGGCAAGGTCGACTTTGAGCTCGACGTCAAGCAGCAGCATACGGTGCGTACTACTCACTCATTGTCAATAGAGCCCGGCTAACCGCGCAGAACCGCCTCAAAATCCTGCACGGCGGCACCATTGCCAGCATGGTCGACCTCGGCGGGTCGCTGGCGGTGGCGTCGCACGGCGTGTTCAACACGGGCGTGTCGACGGACATCAACGTGACGTACCTGGCCAACGGCGGCGCGGTCGGCACGACGCTCAAAGCGAGTGCCATCTGCGACCGCATCGGCAAGACGCTGGCGTACACGACGGTGACCTTTACCAACGAGCAGGGCGAGGTGGCGGCGCGGGGGAGCCATACAAAGTAGGCCACTCACCCCAGCTACAAAACTGAATGTGTACTGACAGCACAGGTTCATCGCCAAGGTCTGGGGCAAGAACGAGCCGTTTACGACGGAGAAGCCCGTGTACGGCGAGGAGGAGTAGACGTTATAGAGCGCGACATTACTACAGCCACCGCGTTATAGAATAGACATGCATTTAGTCGGTTGTTATTATCGTATTCATTTTAATTGTAAATTGCATGTGGTATATGAACGAGGAAGCAGAGACGAGAAAGCAGAAATTAAACAAAAAGAGAAAGTAATATTGCAGGAACAGGAGCCATTATTCGACGACATCGCCGTGTATTTATATCGTACACCTCAGGCTAGCTCGTCTTGGACTTTTTCAGACCGTTTGCCTCCGGCCCCAAGACAGCCACCGTCTTGACCGCCTGGACGATGCCATCTAGTCATGACGACTTGACCTCGGGCGGCGGCGGTGTCGGCTGGATCTGCTGGGACGGGTTGCTCGGGTGGGCCGAGCTGGACTGGGGCGACGGCGACTGCTGCGGCGAGCCCTGGTAGGGGGGATATGCCTGTTGTTGAGGAGGATATCCTTGAGTCTGGCTCTGGTACGGCTGGTACTGGTGCTGCTGGTGCTGCGGCGCAAACATTTCCTGGGGATAGACGGGCTGCACGGGATGGGCCATCTCGTGGACCTGGTGTTGTTGGTGAGGATTCTGGTGATACTGCATGGGCACGACGGGCACCGGGTTGATGCCCTGGCCGGGCATCTGCGCGACCGACATGTACTGCCCGTTGTTGTTGGCGTTGTAGACGCCGTACTGCTGCGGCGCGAACTGGCCGGGGGCGCCCTCACCAAAGTGCGTCCACGGCTGGGACGTCGACCAGAGCCCGCCGGCCTTGCGGACGCAGACGAGGTACAGCAGAATCAAGACGACAAAGTAGAACCACGCATTGAGGAACGGGTCGGCAATGTCGAACCAGAGGGGCGCGCCGAGGCTGTTGGCCGGCAGGAGCCAGAGGGCGTTGTAGATAAGCGCCCACAGGAAACGCAGGCACCAGAAAATGGCGGCCACAAGATACAGCACCGTGGCGCCCTTGTGGGCAAGGCCGCGCGAGCGGTGCACGAGCATACAGGCAAACCCGACCAGCGGCAGCGACATGACCCAGACCAGGATCGCAAACGACCCGCCCAGCTTGCGCGACGTCATGACGCCCGTGATGAACGAGTAGCGCGCGCTCGAGTTGTCGCTATAGTTCGAGTCGCCGTCCGAGTCGGTCGTGTACACCAGGTTGTAGTAGGTCACGTAGGTGGCCAGCGCCTTGCCGAGCAGCGCCGTGCACAGCGCAAACAAAATGAGAGAAACAACGCCCACGACCACGTGCACAATCTTGCGCTGCGCGCGGTTCACGACGCCATCGTCCGCCGACGCCACATTGTTCTTGTTGACGACGTTGGGGCGCGACAGGCAGTAGAAGCCGTACCCAAGGTATAAAAACATGGCGAGAGTCGTAATCGTCGACAGGTTCTCAAAGTAGCCGCTGATCATCGATAGGTAGTTGCTCGTCTTGAAGAACGTATAAAACGTCGACGTGCTCATGTTGGCTGTGTCGTACAATATCGCTATGTAGAGGCCGTCCGCCGCGACCGTGATCAACAGACTCAGAAAGAATAGGAAATAAGCCACGCCCAGCAGCGGCGTGCCCGTCCGCACGGGATCCTTGCGCTTGCCGGCCTGGAAGCACGACAAGACGAAGAAGACGAATGTTGGCGGGACCAGGATGCCCGAGATTGCCGCATGGGCGATGAGATAGTTGACGCCGCTCATCGTGGCGGTTGGCTGTGAGTGATGTCGAGTTGTTGTCGTTAGTGAAGAAGGAAAGACTGAAGGAGGAAGGAATAAAAGAAAGGGGAAGAAGGAATAAAATCAAAAGAAAGACAGGCCCTGTCGTTATGTGACGAGCAACCGCGGCCAAAAATAAATATTATGAAAGAAGTAAGAAGAGGTAAGAAGGTAAAAAAAGGAAGGATGGAGATGACGAGATACGTCCCGGGGAAGAGTGGGAGATGGAAAACGGGAGGAGAAAGACAAAAAGAAGACAAAAAGACAAAACACGGCCACAAAGGGGGGACGATCTGGGGCTGCCCTTGGTTTTATTCTTCTGTCCCTGACGGGCAAACTGTTTGGGGCTCTGTCAGAGTGGGCGTTTTTTTTTCGTGTTGATCTTTTTAAGCTTGTCTCTTTGGTGGGAAGCCGCCGTCCAGGAGTGGGAAAGGGTGGGAAGGAACAAGGGAACCGCAGATCGTACCGTTCAACAACCCACCGTCAGAAGTATCTTTTTTATTTTGTGTGGAGTTTCTTCCTTCAATCTTGCTCCTTTCTTCCTTCCTACGACGTACAGGCCCCTCTTTTTCAGCCTCGCCAAGGTCTGCCCAGGTGCTACTGGAAGGATGGAAATAGCTACGAAAAGAGGAGAAAGGAAAAAGGAGATGGTGAGAAAAAGACAGTGAATATGAGCTCTCTCTGGCGATGCTCCAAAATCACATTGTGGTTGAATACATCGTCTCACACAATACGGCCAGCATGCACGAGGCGCGTCGCGTTATGATTTTGCAGAGAGCAGACTCGACGATGCTTGGTTGGGCGTCTGTTCTTGACAAGCTGACACAGAGAACAGCTCAGGTACATGCCAAGACTTTCTCTCGTAACAGCCACATAATGGTAGCAGAAACGGACCATTGCTCCGATTGTCGACCCCGTCTCGTCGCGTCAGACGGTGCAATTGAAGGACAAGACGAGCAAGACTAGAGAGAAGACTGAAAACATCATTGGTCTGCCCAGTCAAAAGTCACCGACAAACACGCCAAGTGCACGAACCAAGAAGCCAGAGTCCAAGCAAGTCGAAGATTGCACTCGCCCAGCTCGCCTGGTAGGGACGTCCCAGCAAACCCAGCATAACGCGATGTGAACTCCAGTAGCCGCGCTCTACTCTGTCCAGCGTTGCATTGCAACAGACGACCACAGCCACAAAAGCTAATGCACGCTGCCGCCCTTGCGACAAAGCAAGCTCTGTGCTCGCAGCAGAGAACCTTTATTCTTATTTAAATTTGGCTCCACTCGACATTGATTTGTGAGTCAATTCGAGAGAAAAGCGAGCTCCCTTTATGCAATTTTGAGACAGGAAATGCCGTGGAATGTCAAGTTGCAGCAGGACTTGCAGCTGGGTCTTTGCCGCAGTTGAAGATACCTCCAATGAGAAAGTGGTCCTTGAATGGAGAAAGACCAACTAGGGAGAACAAAAAGACAAAAAGCAAAAAGCTGGCCCAAACAGAAAAGGGAAAGGGGGGAAAACTTTAAAATTGTGGCGCACTCTGCGACCCGCCAAGAAACATGGGAAATGGGGGCGAACACACAGAAGACGCAGAAAAACAAAAGAAGAGGGGCCCCTGACCCCAGTAATTTTCAACGTTTCTCGTATTCATCTCAGAACGCCGAAGAGATCGTGTTGCTCCAGCGTTTTCAGTATTTTCAGCGTTTTCGTTGTCGACTAGACAGCTAGACTCTCTGACTCTCAAACAGTCTGCTCCAACTCTGCAGTAGGGAGTAGCTGACAAGATCTGCCATGACAGATGGTGAAAACGGTGTCCAGTTGAGCGACAGCTTGACTGTTGCTCATTCCAAGCAAGGTGGCTCGGCTCTCAACTCTGAAAGCTCACTGGAGAATGGGAGAATAGCGACGCCGATCACCAGGTATTTCCGGTGAACGTGTATTTTGACTGGCAATTCGTTACAAAGAGAAACTCCAAAACGGCAGAGCCTCAAAATGAGTTTTGCACCAGTTTAATTTGACAAGACGCGGTTGAAAGAACGCGCTGGACGGACGACTGGACTCGTGCCGTCCCCCTCGATTTTTGAAATTAAAAACAGGGCTGAGTTCCCTCGTACCTGGTTAATACGACCGCAAGTGCTGACCCGTGCTCGTGGTGAGTGTTGTTGTCAATACGGTGCAGATACGATCAGTGAAGAAAGAAAACACACTGCAGCATGTGCAGATTCCATCTGACTACATAAAGAGACCATTTCCTCCGTCGGGCCATCGTGAAGACGACGAGAACATGAAGAGAGTTTTTGCAATTTCAAAATCAACAGAAAAAAGGACCAACAAAGGTCAAGCCTTGCTGAGGGGCTTCAGGCCAATTTGATGGACAGCACTAACAAAAAAGCCAAGACTCTCGACAGCGCTACCAAGCCGCTCAGCCTCTTACCAAAAACCGGTCAAAAGAACACCAAGAGCAATCCAAGACGACACCGGCAGAGCAACGCCTCAAAAGCCACTGCCGGTCACTGACAGTCAAAAAGGCGAACGATTGCAGAGCCTCACATGGAGAGAATCATGCCCCGAATACAATGAAAAGTCACCGAGTCCACTGAGGACACAGCACCAATGGTTAAGTCAAAGAAAGAGGTTCGGCAGTGTCAAGCCTTAATTCAGGAACGAATCGCGGCAACACGGCAGGCAAGGTTTGACAGTTCTCACATCGTCAATACTGAACAATAGGCGACTCGGGCGACTCCCGTTGCCCTTGTTGCCTTCACCGACAATTAGATGCAGGCTGTGTTCCCTGTTTTGTTTATCAACTTTCACGTCTCCCTGCCTCACCAACAAGAGATCAAAAGACGAAGACAGTCGACGAAATTCAACTTGCCTGTAGGTATTTTTGCAAGCTAATAAAGCCAAGCACAAATCAGATACCTCCGTACTCCTCTCCAAGACTCGATTCAGCCTCATCGAATGCCGCCCAGATGATAATCAATTGGCACAGATCGACTGAGATAACAAAGTACTGCACATGTTGTCCAGATATTCTGAAGAAGGACCGTTGTGGCCTGAAGACGTGATTTCAGGTTTGAAAATGTGCCGTCGACGCCATTCGGCTGTTAAAAATACTCCACTAAATAACAGTTGTCTCAACGGTTCTTCCGGTGCTAAAATAAAGATTAAAAAGCCCCCTAGGGCCGAGTTTTTATTTCAGAATCAGGGGACCCTCATTCCGGCAAACTCAATCTTTATTTCGACTCCTCTTGAAGGAATGATATCGAGACGAGACCTATAGACTCCACGTGATTTATCTAAATTCACACTCTGTTTAAACTTCGGTTTGAATATTGTTTCGAGCCTGGGCGAGTCCGAAATATTTATTGAATTGTAATCGTGCTTTGTATACTGCCAAGGGAATCTGCTGCAAGATTGAGGAGGTCGGCTTTGGCTTCAGCGGGCAGACACGGCTTAGGCAGGTCTTTGCTTCAGTCGTAGACGCACCTTCCGTTATCGACATTACCCCGGATCGGCAGTGAAAAACTCGTCAACAGATGCCGTATGCCGTGACGAGGCACGGGTTACCGGTAGATTCTATTACAATCGACTCGAGAACAGCACTCGCGTGGCACATATTGTCTCTTCCAAGTCTCAATTTCAGCTTCTCTGATGTTTGTTTTTGCCTGCCGCGCTTTTGAGTGAGACGAGGACCAATCTGACATGATTCGTCAGCTTTCCGAGGTTTGGCCCACCCCCTCGAGCACGCCGAACCCACAATTGGTTATCTCGATCGAGTCACGTGGAAGCTCTTTCAGCTTTGAGCTTAGCTCCTGCTGTTTTCGTTCTTATTCTGGGGGAAAGAAAGGAAAGGAAGGGGTCGAAACGAGACCGAGGCGCTCTTTCTGAAATCAGCTTTGCTTTTTTGGTAAAGGTGAAGGCGTGAGATACCATAATCAAGCGCGAAGCAAAAGAACACAAAGAACAAAGTCCAAAGAAACAACGAAACCGGCGATAGACGTCAAGGGACGTTCGACGTTACCGTTACCGACCACTATCTCGATTGATTGCTTTCCCGACAAAAGCGAGAGCAACCGTCGCATCTTCCCAATCTGCCGGGTTCTACAGATTTACTCTGCGATTCGCGCCTTCCCGCCTTGTCGCTTCCAACGCTCCTCTTTGCGCTTCGTTCAGCCCCCCTCTCTCCTTCCCCAATCCGACGGTTCCGCTCACCTCCTTCCCGATTATTTCGCTGTTCCATTGTTTCGTTTCGACAATCCGACCTTCATCGCGCCTTGATCGTTAATTCTCGATTCTCGATTGTTTCCTACATTCGAAGACAACCTTCGATATCGCATCCCGCTTTCGGCCTCTGTGCCTGTGACCCATCAATTCGCATCGCGCATCCCCAACTCACGCCATAACCCACATCGCAGCACACCATACGGAGTACAACGCACTGAGTACCCGGCGGACTCGGAGACAACAGTCAGGAACAGTCAGGAACAGTCAGGAACATAACCTCGCGACACATTCCCCTTACGACGTATCACATCCCCTGTTTCTCGTTGCTCGCACCTCCATCCTCGCCTCCGGTTGGTTGACGGCCGCCCTGGGGCGCACACACCCCTTCCCGCCCTTTGAGGCCACTCTACCGCCTTTCCACCGCCAAATGCTTAATCTTTAATGCTTCTCCCTCGTTCGCCAACATGGAGCAGATCGAAACCCAGGCGACCGACCTGCGCTTCCTGATGCAAGCCTCGCCGCCATTGCCACTGCCGGGCCAAAGTCAACAGCAGCAACCCCCAAATACACATCCAAATACGCATCCAAATCCACAGCATCCACATCAACATCCACATCCACATCACCCTCACACACAGACACACCACCCGCATGCACACCACAGTCCGTATTCACGGCTACCGTCGGCCGATGACCACGCGCGCCACGCCGCCATGTCGCCGCGACATCTGAACCGATCTGCCTCGACATCTTCGGCTGCTGCCCGAGCACAGCAGCAACCGCCGCCACACCTTATGGGAGTCGTTGCCGACCCCAACAACCCGAATACCATGCCCGGCGCGTTCGGCAGTGCCACGACACCCCTCCCGTCTCCCTTTTCGCCCGACGCCGGCGCACACAACAACTACTACGCGAACGCGGGCAATGGGCCCAGCAATACCCCTAATAACGGCGGCGGCGGCGGCGGCGGCAACAATGCCAGCAATAATGCTAATAACAACAACACGGCGGGCAGTCCCGGCAGCGTGGCCGGTGGAAGTGCAGCTGGCGGCAACAGCGGTACTCCGTCTGGCAAGCGGAAACAAGACGACGAAGAGACAAATACCAAACAGCAGCGCAGCAAGCGCAACCGAGTACGTTTTATTCTTGTCATTTTCTTTTCCCCCAGCTCAGCCTTGCCTAGATCTCGGCCCAGATATCACCGTGCGCCCGAGGTCTTGGCGTGGCGTCCGCTACCATGACGCCTTCTTTTCTTGACACGCTGGACTAACTCTTGGCTTTTCTCGTTTTAGTATATCTCGATCGCATGGTATGTGAAAATTGACAGACAAGAGTAGAGAACTTCTCGAAACTAACAATATTCCAGCAATGAGTGCAAGCGCAGAAAAATTAAGTGTACGTTTTCTTCCCCTTCTCATCACGCCTCGAGTTATCCTCCACTAACATCACAGGCAATGGCGAAACACCATGTCTGCGTTGCGGCAACCTTAACCTCGCATGTCTCTACTCACCCAACTGCTGCTCGAGCAGCTGGAAGGACTCGGAGGAGTTCAAGAGCATGACCGATAAGATCCACAACCTAGAAGAACAGCTCGAAAACATTGTCCAGTCCATCAATATCTTGCGCCAAGATACCCAGCGACTCGCACCCCTTCAAGACCGCATCCTGCCGATGCCCTCATCAACCGTCTCGCCTTCACCCTCGTCCTCGATACCCTCCCTCCACAAACCCGAGCTCGCTCCCATCCGTCAGCCGCACATCTTCCGCGGCGGCCCTACCAGCATGGCCTTTACCGTCGACGTCGCCAAGAACACACTGCACAATATGGGTTATAGCGGCGAGGCGCAAGAAGACGGAGGTAACGGCCCGGCCATCGAAGAGACACCGCGCACATCGCCCGTCCTGCCGCCAGCATCCATGCAGACATCCTCGTCCATGCAGCCTGGGTCATCACGCGGCCACCAGCCGCCCAGCGACCCCTTGTGGGAGCTTTTCGACAAGGACGAGATGATCCGCCTGTGCCGTGTCCACGAAGACGAGGTCGGCATCATGTACCCCGTCGTCAAGATCGAGACCGTCATTGAGCACGCCCAGCACCTGTCGTCGTGGATGGAGTCCGCCCGCAAGAGCGGCTACATGCCGCCCCTCAACTACGACGAGGCCATGACCGATATCAAGACACTGACCCTCAAAATCATCATGTGCTGCGGCCTCGCCGTCGAAGAGCACGGCCACTCGGAAAAGGCCATCCGCCTCTACGACAGCATCCAGGCCATTACCGACGGCAAGCTTATGAGCGAGCCCAGCGATTTGGCCAACCTGCCGTTCTTGGCACTGGTGGCCGGCTACCGCTTCTTGTCTAACGACGAAGTGCTGGCCTGGCGCGTAATGGGCCAAGTCGCGCGCCACTGTCTCGAGCAGGGCCTACACCGCCGCGAGGGCATCAGCAAGATCGCCGACGAGCAGGAGCGCCGCAACGCCATCAACACCTTTTGGACCGCCTATGTTTTGGACCGCCGCTGGAGTTTTGGCACGGGTCTGCCGTATGTTCTGCACGACGACAAGATCGACCCCAACCTGCCCTTCCCCGACGAATTCCCGTACCTAGTGGCCATGATCACCTACTCTCGTCTCGGCGCCAAGATCTGGAGCCTCGTCGACTTTTTCGAGCCCGCCATCATCCGCGATCTGAAGCGGGAAGAGTTCGAATCGCTCGACCGCGAGATCCTCCAGTGGTACGATTCTGTCCCTGAAGCCGTCCGCATCAGCAACCTAGACCGCGAACTCCCACTGCCCTCAACACCGTCCTACAATCTCCAGCGCCTCCAGATCTGGACCCGGCTGAGGCTGAACCAGATCCGTATCTGGCTCAACACCCCTGTGCTGCACAGCGCCAGCAGCATCAACGACAACATGGAGCAGGCCCAAAAGGTGGTCGACCTGGCCAAGGACACCATCCGCTACCTGTCGCGCCTCAACAACAGCAGCAACCTCTACCGCCGCATCCAGGTGTTTTACCACCAGTTCCTGACGTCCGCTATTGCCGTCCTGTTTCTGGCATCCACCCACCAGCCCGTCCAGTTCAGCGCCGACTGCCGCGAGGAATTTTACATGGCCATGAATTTGGTCAAAGACATGTCCGCCAAGAGCTGGGTCTCGCAGCGCCTGTGGCGCACCATCCGCTCGCTCAAGACCTATGCGCCACGGCTGGGACTGCAGCAAAACGAGGACGACCCGCACTACTCGGCCACAGCCGGCGCGTCCGGCTTCAGCACCGGGCCCACGCCGACGTCAGCAGCTTCAGCCGCCCGTCGCGGCGGCAGCATTGCCAGCAGCAGTGGAAGCTACCCGAGCAGCGCCAACAACAACAACAACAATAACAACTGGCAGTCTCAGTCACGGTCGGCGGCACAGCAGGCGTATGCCAACAATGGCAACAGCAGCACCACGACGTCGCCGATCACGACGCCAGCCGGTGCAGCCGGCCAGCCGCCGACACCATCGACGAGTGTACCGCAACCGCAGGCACAACCTTCGCAACCCCAACAGTCGACAACGACAGCTGGCGCCGGCCCCAGCACCACCTCCTCGCCCGACCAGCAGACAGCCAACGGCGTGCAGATCCAAACGGAAATGACGCGCATCTTCGAGGGCTACATGGGCATGAGCGGTATTCCGCTGCCGCCGGCAGGGACCGTCCTGGAGAGCACCAAAAATGGGAGTGGAAGCGGCCAGCCTGCAATTGCTGGCAATCCCGGTATCAACAACACCGGTGTTGCCGACCCAAAAGCGGCCGTCAATGCAGAGGGTCTCCCACACGGCGAGACCGTCTATGAGCACCTCAAGAACATGTTCTAGGGTGGACATGACAAACTGTGTTGACAGATTTCGTTGGAGTTTGGTTTTTTGGTACCTTTTCTTCTCAGGTCATTGGTTTTGGAGACACTCCTTGTTGGGCTTGGAGTGGTATGCATTGGTGTTTAAACACTCGAGTAATGGGTGTGAAGGGTTCGGTTTCTTCTTTTCTTTTCTCTTCTTTGGCATCTTTCCGTACTTTTTCTTCACTTCTACTTTATATCCAGCCCAGAATACGGGCCAGCCCACTCGCGGCGTTCATTCTACTGTGCCATCCTCGCACAAGGAGGCAACAGAGGCACAATGTGCCAAAATTCAAACATTTTGATCCATCTACATTGAATAACTGGTATACCAAATGAATTTTGAGTGAATGTAAATATAATTTTCTCATCTTTCCGTTGTTTTATTTTTTGGTTTTTTAAAATAAAAAAATCGGCTTTGTTTTCTATTGATTTAATATTTCTTTTTTGTTTTAAGGGAACACACGACACTTTTAAAATGAGTAAAATGACAAGAAAATAAATAAAAAATGAATTTAAAACAGCACCAATACTGCAAAACAACAAGATCATACCTTGACTTCATCACAGCTCCACACAATCTATCTTTACATCGCCGACCACCGTGCCTGAAGTCAAAACCAGCGGCACAGACGACAGACACGACGGACTGCCCCGCGCAGCCGTCCCCGGTGGGTGCGTTTCTGTGTAAATCAGTGTTTACCCGGTGAGAGGGTGGCCAGCAAATATAACATTGTTCTCCATTATGTTTCTTCGTTTGAAAAAGAAAGGCCGTCATTGGCCAATGCAGCCCGTGTAAGCCAAAAAATCCGGAGATCTTGGGGGCATAATCCTCTAGTCATATAACTTTGTTTGTCCGCACAAGGCCTTTACCTTTCCCAGATTCTTTGACCGTGTTCGCAGCTGTATTGTGATGTCCGTCTGGGGACCGAACCAGCCCGAGAGTGGTTCCTGATTTTACAAAAATGTCCGGCGTGTTGGTGTTTCTGGGTTGTAAATGAATAAAAGGCAGCCCTGGTCCAATCTCGTACCCCTCATTTGATTTTCACGAGCAGGGATCGGCTGTCTTTGAATTCTCTTTCTCGACTTTTCTTTTCTTTTTTACGTCGCCATTTCACAGGATGGTCTCCTCCAGTTTGCTGGCCGCCGTGGCCATTGCCCTCCAGGCAGGCACGGCATCCGCTGCCTTCTGTGATGCCTCCTTTACAGGCAGCAGTGTCTGCCTCGCCGAGATCGCAGCTAGTAGCGGCGTCTCTTTCCGCATCGGTGTCCAGGAGGCCGCTGCCGGGTCGACGTCGGACACTCTGCTGCAAATCGTGTCGCCCATCGCCAATGGCTGGGCCGGCATTGCGTGGGGCGGGTCGATGCTGGGCAACCCGTTGACCGTGGGGTGGCCCTCGGCCACGGACAACTCGGCCATTGTGTCGTCGCGCTGGACAACGAGCCATACCGTCCCGGCCGCCTATGCCGGTGCGACGTACCGCACGCTGTCGTCCTCCAAGAACGCGACGCACTGGTCGCTGACGGTTGTCTGCAGCGGATGCAGCGCGTGGTCGGGCGGATCGCTGGGCAACAAGCTGGCCTGGGCTTCGAGCACGATCGCCGTCGCGACGCCTGCGAGCAACACCAGCGTATTTGGCTACCACTCTAGCAAGGGCATCCTGTCGGTTGACCTGACATCGGCGAAGCTGCCGGCGGACGTGTTTGCGCAGTATGTGGCGTTCCTGTCTGGTGGGGATGCTGCACCGGCGCCACCGTCGTCAGCTTCTGCTCCACCATCACCTCCGTCGACTACAATCGCTCCTCCGGCGAGCTCACCGGCCGCACCTCCATCGTCTTCGTCTTCACCTGCCCCCCCGCCACCTCCTCCCTCTTCGACCCATCCCAATCCTTCAACGTCAGAGGCTCCTCCACCGCCTGCCAGCAGTGAAACCGGCGGCTCTGTTACGACGGTTATCAGTACTGTTTTTGTGACTGTCACGGGACCAGGGAGCAAGCCTGCACCATCAACAACAACTTCACATCTTCCCGGCACAATCATTCCTCCTTGGGATAGGACAACGTCTACGACGACAACACCTGCAAAACCATCCCCAACTGATAGTGGTGATGGTGGCGACGGCGGTGACAATGACGGCCCTACTACAACCTACAGTGTCGTTGAGCCGACGATCACGGTTACGGTTATTGAGGGTGGCACTGTTCCGTCAGGTGCACCTGCACCTCCCATTAACCACCCAAACCCGACGACAGTCCCGGCTCCCATCATTATTGGCGGCAAGAAGAAGGTGCCGCCGTTTGTGCCGCCCTTCCGCCGGCCGCCACCATTCGGGGTGCCTGGATGGGCATAACCTGGCGTAACAGGCAGATAAATATTTTTGGATGCGCAGCAGATAGATGTGAATAAAACAAGTCTATTAGTCTAAAATAAACCATACCGTGTTCACAGAGTATCTTTGAAAAACTTCATCATGAGGGCGTGGCAGTCGCGCGCGCGGCCGGCCAGCCGGGGATCGGCCCAGTTGGACCGCGCGGCGGCGAAGCCGTGGTGGACGTCCAGGAAGTCTTGTCTAATTGATTTCGAGGCGACATCGCCGCCCTTGGCCTGGATACCCGCCCAGACGGCGTCCATGATCGTTTGGTCCTCGCCCTGGCTGGGCACGAGGAGCGCCGGCACCTGCACGTGGTTGCCGTCGTCGGCCACGAAAAAGGACGGGTGGATGAGCGCGACGGAGTCGAAGAGGTTGTCGGGCTGCGCCTGGATGAGTTTCTTTGCGCCAAAGCAGAAGCCGTAGCCCTGGAGGGTGCGTAGCATTAGCATTGATGTGCGTCAGTAAATGTCGAAAGTGCACCGAGGTCACGGCCGTTGACTCACCCCAATCTTGACGGCCCCCTCCTCCTTTACTTTTGCAATGGTCGCCTCCACGGCCGGCCGGATCTGCTTCTCCCAGTTGCCCCGCGCCTGCACCCACGCCGTCAACGCTTGCCGACCTTCTTTCGGAGGCATGTTGTCGACCGGCCAGGACTCCCCTCTGAACAAATCAGGGAGGACAACCCGGAACCCGGAGGCGGCTGCCAAGTGGTCGACGCCCTGCAGCGTGTTTTGGTGGAGGGCGAAAATGTCGTAGATACAAACGAGCACCTTTGTGGCGTCGGCAGGGCCCGCCGAGTAGACGCGGAGGTTGGGCTGGTCCGGCACCGACACGGTAAAATATGTGCCGGTCGGCGTGTAGTCGGAGGTGAAGGGCGGCAACGTGCAGCACTGCTCGGGGAGTTGTGTCATCGTGACGGTGGTGCGCGGCGCTTGGCACAAGAAGCTTAGCAAACGTGTTGTGCGGAAGAAAGGCCTGCTATGGAAAGGTTCGACCGAGGAACGAGTCAATCGCGGAGAGGTCAGGTGGCTGGAAGCTCAATTGCCAGATGCGTGTGGTCAGGAGTCAAGCTGGAGAGTAAACAAGAGACGTCACGAGCCAAGATTGGGATGATTTAAGCCTGTGTCTTACATCGATTGTTAACCAATGCTTGTGACGAAAGTCTGAACTTTGAATTCTACCAGGCGAATTGAACAGCCATTCCGTATCTCGGCAATACACACATCCGCAGCAGGATCTCGGCAGGCAAGACAGTCGACAGATACGCGATAAAGATGAAGCGGGCAATCAAAAAGCGACAAAGATCCCATCGTAAGTGTTCAACCGTTGATACCAAGCACGTCAATCAAGCCCCCACGGAGACTCGCCGGTAGCGCGTCTCGTGAGTGAACGAAAGCCAAGAGCCAAGCCGAGATATGCGGAGGTGCACGTTGATTGACGTTGAAGATGTTAGTGGACGGCGCTACTGCACGAACCCCGGCCTGTAGTGTGTTTAGTGCCCGTTTGGACGGAGTTTTCGTGCAGATTCGTGCAGATTTCCGTTGCTTTTCTGGAGAATCTCTGCAGAATCTTTGCAGGTCTCTGCAGTTTTTCGACTTGTTTCAACGTCTGTTGACAGGCTCAAAGTGCGCCAGGAACGACACATCCAGCGGATGGATCCATCCGTCTTGTGCTGCAACTCAATTCTTCGCTTTGCACTTCTGCACGCACGTCGATCGCTACGACACTGTTGAATTGACTGCAGAGACCTTGTGTTGAAATCAATTGCCCAAACTTGCTTCTGGCTACGTCGTTCCGCGCAACAGTCCATCCGCGAGAGCACATCCGCAAGACTTGCATCTCGACAATCAACCCCACTGGTCACGACACCGCCCGCACATCCCACCCATTACCACATGCTTGCCAGTTGTCGTCCATTCACGTTGCCTGCCGCATATCCAGAATCCAACACGACGTCCATTGTTTCCCAAAAGCGAGAAACGGCCCGCTGGAAAATCAATCAACTCCAACCGCCAACAATCCAGTGGCTGCCACGCGCTCTGTCGCTTGTGCGTCTGCAACAGCACCTCGCCTCCCCTGCGCATGTAGTCATTCCCGTCTATCGTTCCCGAGTCTGCTTCCCGAATGTGTCGTTCCTGGTGTTCTTTTTTCCATTTGGATTTGTTTTATCGCCCTTTCTTTCCGGTCGTCGTATCTGCGGGGATAGTACGATATCATGGAGGCTCTTTTGCTTTTTGATTCTCCGTTTGGGGGCCAGAACGGCAGGAAGCGGGAAACAACCACAATCCGTCATAAACAAAACGACATTGGATGACGGACTGAACCTTCCTTGAACCGGGTCGCTGGAATTTGGATTTGTAGATATTGTATTTCTTCCGGTGACACTCGCTCCTTCCGTTTATTGATTTGTGACTTCATACTTGTCGCCTCGTTCCTTCCTCAACCCGCGATATTAAAAGACGACGTCCGACCCGAGTTTCTGGTCGACTTCCCTTTCTGGAACAACACCATCACAAACCCTTTCCCTCCGCCTTAACACCCCATCATCCAACAATATGGTACGTACTGTTGCTCCTCACTTCCACTCACACGTCAACCACTAATAACACAGGAAATCATCGTCATCGGCGCCGGCCTCGCCGGCCTCACCGTCGCCATTGCCCTGCAGCAGGCCGGCCACAAGATCACCGTCCTCGAGAGCGCGCCGCAAATCACGTACATTGGCGCCGGCATCCAGGTCTCGTCCAACTCGTCGCGCATCCTGCGCAAGCTCGGCGTCGACAAGCACATTGAAAAGTACTGCACGGAGCCGGTGGACCTGCGGATGATGCGGTGGCAGGACGGCCAGGTGCTGGTCGAGTGCCCGCTCAAGGCACCGGCGCTCGACGAGTACGGCAGTCCGTACTGGCACATCCACCGCGCTGACCTGCACCGCGGGCTGATGGCGCGGGCCACGGAGCTGGGCATTGTGGTGCACCTGGACAGCCGCGTCCAGACGGTCGAGCCCGACGTGCCGGCCGTCACGACAAAGGGTGGCGTCCGGCACACGGCCGACCTGATTGTGGCCTCGGACGGCCTGCACTCGATCTGCCGCGAGATTGTGCTGGGCCACAAGAGCCCGCCGAACCCGACGGGACAGATGGTGTACCGGGTCACACTGCCGACGCGCAAGCTGGCCGGCATCCCGCAGCTGGAAGATTTAATCACAATCCCGCGCAACAACCACTGGATCGGCCCTCATGCGACGATTCTGTCGTATCTCCTCGAAGGCATCAACGAGCCGCTCGTCAACTTTGTCTTTACCTGCGACGTCAACATGGACGACGGCGTCAACACCAAGATCGGCACCAACGAGGAGGTGCGCGCCCGCTTCAAGGACTGGGATCCGCGCCTGGACGCCATGCTCGCCCACGTCGACGAAGTGCTCGAGTGGCGCCTCTTTACGCACCACGAGATCCCCAACTGGGCGCACTCCAGCAACAAGCTGGTTCTGATTGGCGACGCCGCCCACGCCATGACCCCGTATTTGGCGCAAGGCGCCGCCATGGGCATTGAGGACGCGGCGATCCTCGGCGGCATCCTGTCTGAGCCCGACTTTGGCACGGCCGAGCAGCTTCCCTCCGCCCTCAAGTTGTACGAAAACCTCCGCATCAAGCGCGCCGCCCGCGTCGCCGAGGCCTCGATTACCAGCCGCTACTTTACCCAGATGAACGACGGGCCCGACCAGCAGAAGCGCGACGCCTGGATGCTCGCCAACCCGGGCATCAAGGAGAAGCACATTAACATCCGCTCGCGCAAAGAGTTTTTGGACGAGCTGTTTGGCTACGATGCCTACGGCGCGCTGGAGCAGGCCCTCAAGACGGCCCGCGCAGGCAGTGTCGCCGATGTCAAGGCCCAGGTCGGCACGTCGTCGGTGTCGGCCATTGAGGTGGAGGCATAACTGCGACCGCGAACGAAGTGAGCGGACGAGCGGCGAGCGACGAGCGAAGCAAGGAAAGACAATTTAGACAGGAGATCGTCATAGAGTAATCGATTTGTACATGATAACTAATCACCACCACAATGACCCCCAATGTGATATGACGGACATGTAGTGCCAATCAGTGCCTTGCTGTGAACAAAAGCACACGGTCTCTGCATTGAGTGCACACAGTCACACAAAAACGTGGGACAAACCCAGTCTGTCGGGACAGACCCCAACAAAAACGGCCCCCAGATTTGCATACCCCAGATGATGCCGTGTTACAACCAGACATCCGGTACAATGTACAAGTCCCAAGTAGCAATGACTTACATACCATGTCAGCATGACATGAAACTGACAGCGTCAACGAAAATGACAAAGAAACACTGGAATGCACAGTTTTACGACATACTGCATGCATCTTCTTTCTCTCGGTATTTCGCCGGGCAAGCGAGATTTAATCCATCTCATGATTAATAAAACAAGAAGCACGCCACGATGGAGCAGAGTCCGGAGGCTGTCTTCTTGGCCATCTTGGCAGATTTAGGAAATGTTAACATTTATCTCGCTCGACGTCCCCGGCGACTCTCCGGTTGCCAAGGTGTGGAGGAAGGGGTTGTGGAGAGTGTGCTAGCGAAGTGGGTATATGGGGAACAGCCCCAATGCGGAGGTAGACACCCCCCAGCCGAGTTCTCCGTCTTTCGGCAGATGACTCTGAAATTTACGTTCACTTTGTCACTCTCAGTATGGATCGTTTCTTGCTTGGTGAATGGAATAAAATTGCAGCTTTGAGAATGTTGGTCCTATCCACAAATGCTCGCTAGGTGTAGAAAAAATGAGAAATACAGGAAAAGAAGAGAAATGGAAAACAAGCAATAAAAGTGTAGAGGAAATGTGCGTCCCAAAGAGGGAAAACACCAGCCGTGGTAAATGGCACGAAATGAAATATGTGTAGGTTCCAACACTCCCCCCTTTCAACTTATTCATTCAGGCGTGTCGTGTCTGTCGAGAGACAAAGGCAACGCCAACGGCTCGAGCCTCTCGACGCCGTGTCCACAGAAGTGTAGACTTGAAGGCGGCACCTGCGGTGCCACCTAAGAGTACTGGTGGAAGTTGGGCGCCCCAAGCTTTTTCCGCCAGGCCTCGCCCTTGATCATCAGCGCCAGGATCGGCAGCCAAAACACCAGCAAAATCAGCGCCTGCGACGACCACGTCCAGGCATAGCCGATGCGCTGCACCATGGGCGACCACCAGAAGCCGACGACAAACGACAGGCCGCGGCCCAGGTTCATGAGCACGGCCGACTCGGGCGTCTGCGGGCGGTAGCAGTCGGACACGTAGGCGTAGAGGCAGGTCGACGTGATCTGGAGGCCGACGACGCCAACCGATAAACCAATCAGGGGAACAATGTAGCTGTAGTTCTTCTGGAGGCAGACGCCGAAAATGATCATGCCCGTGGGGCCCAGAATGGCCGAGATGCACGTGAGGTACAGACGGTGCTCGGGTTTGGCGCGGCCGTCGTTCTTCTTGGCGAGCCGGTAGACGATAATGTCAGACAGCTTGCCGCCCGAGAGCTCGCCGATGATGCACCCGATGATCAGCGGGATGCCGGTGCACAGGCCAATGGTGCCGCTGGCAAAGTGGTACTTTGACCCATAAATCTTGGCCATGCTGATGGCCGGCAGGATGTTGATAAACGTCCAGCTCAGCGTGTAGAACCAGAACGGCAGCGAGATCGACGGGTACTTGAGCATCATGAACGACGTCAAGAAGTCGGTGCCGCGCAGACGTCTCTGCGGGATCAGGTTGCCCTTGAGGTTGAACAGCATCTCCATGTACGACCGCTCGTGCGTGCGTTCCTGCAGGAAACGGGGCCCTCTCGAAAACAGTGTCTCGGGAAGGAAAAACAGAGCCACCAAGAACGACACCGTCGTCACAATCGCCGGCATGTAGAAATCCCACCGCCAGCCGGCATACTGGCCCAGGTAGCCGCCGAAAAGAACCGCAATGTGCGCGCCGTTGGTCACAAAGATCGTGTACACGCCCGTCATCTCGCCGCGCTCGTGCATGAAGAACATGTCGTTGAGCACCGGCGTGCCCAGCGCCATCATGCCGCCGAAGCCAATGCCGTTGATGGCGCGCACACCAACTAGCTGGGCAAATGTTGTCGTGCGCGCCGTCGCAATGTGCGAGATGATCGTGACTAGCTGGGTGATCAAACACAAAGGACGACGGCCCAAGACATTGGAGAGAGGCACCCAGATAAAGGGGGCGATACCGCCGGTGATAATGGCCGTGGTGGTGCTGTAGGTGACGATCTCGACGGGCCGGTCGAATGCTTTACTCAGTAAGGCGAGACTGGGGTTGGGGACGGCCGCGTTAAACGGCCCCAGCAAGGCCATGAAGCTGACCTGTAGCAGCACCGTCCACTTCATCCACCGCGGCCAGTTGAGCGGGTCGTCCTTGAAATCCGACGGCTGCGGGATCAGCGGCAGGCCGTGCGGGTCGAGTTTCGGGTTCAAGCTGCCCTCGGCGCCGTCCGACGACGACGGCTTTTCCGTGTCGTTGTGTGTCGTCAAGTCGCGGTCGTGCCCGTGCGAAGAACCGCCATCCTCAATGTGCGACCCGTGGCCGCTGCCACTGCCGTTATCCAGTATCGTCGACTGTATCTTTTCCGACATGATGTGTGATGTGCCGTGATGTGAGGTGAAGTAAGACGAAGTGATGATGATGACAAAGGGTGATGACCAGACGGTAGGGTAGAAAGGAGAAGGAAAGGAGTGATAAGTCAAGTGTGGAGGGAGGATGTAGACTTATATCAACACAAACACGCTACCCCAGAGATGAGTGGGGAGAGGGTAGGTGGAGGAGGAAGAGGAGAAGAGAAAATAAAGGATGAAGGATCAATGAGGAGAAGGGAGAGGAGAGGACATCAAAGTCGGGGAGGTAGGAAGTGGGAAGGAAGGAAAGAATGCAGGTATGTTCATATGCTGTGGTTGACTGCCGACTGGGGACGACCCATGATAATAAAATAAAACAATGCTGTCAAGACTCGAAGTTGACGCGAGCAGCCAAGACAGCACAGGAGCCGACCACAAAGACGCCACTGCAAGCTATGTTTGCTTTCCCCAGACCCCCATCGAGGGAGAGAAGTCTAGTTGACGTTGTTCTCTTTCTCGCCTTCGATTCTAGCGCTGGAGCAGGCCGGGAGTCGATGGTGGTGTGGATTTGGATGTGTGGATAGGGGTAGGATGGACTGGGGGGGTTTGGAGAAAGAGGAGGACACAGAACACGCAGAAGACGCAAGCTGTTGATGCAAGAACAAAAACAGGCGCGAAATGCACACGAGAGGGGAGGGATCAACGACTGCACCGAATGGAACAGACAGGGGGTGGGTGGTCCCGTTTGTCCAAGATGAAAGGGAGACACACAGACAGTGGGAGTGGGAGAGTGGGAGAGGGGACACTGGGATACGGGGCGACAGAAAGGAGGCGAGATAAATTCAATGGGATGTCGCCCTCATTGTGCTGTCTTGTTGTCGAGGGTGTTTGCCCGGCAATCGCCCGTGAGACCTCGTGGGTGAAGTCATGAAAAAATAACGAGCAAGAATCTGAAAAAAAAAAAAAGCTGAAAAAAATCAAGTGAGACGCGCCTGTGAGAGTTTGAGAGGCGAACTCGAACTTGAAGCCGCACTAAACACTGCTAGCTTAGATAAAAATCTGGGGAATTCGTTTAGGCGCAGGGATACAGTTGTGGGCAGAACAAAATCAGTGGACAGCACTATCGCTTGCCGTCAAGCGATATGGGGGAAAGCGGCTAGGAGGCATGCCGCGGGCAATGTCCTGAATGCTGAAGAGAAGATGTCGCACTCTTGGAAGGCTGAAGGAGTTGGAGGACAAAAGATGGCCGGAGTTTCGCCGGGGCCACTTTCCAGGCTTTCTTCAGTGGGGAGATTCTCTCTGAAGAGAATCAGTGGGAACGATGGATCCGTCAAGAAAACTGGGGCCCGACTCACCTAGGGTCAAGAACACTAGTCTCAATGGGGAGTTTACAGGGCAAAGGCAGATAAAGGGAAAGCCTGTCGTCAAAGGGAAAGACATTCGGGATATCCGTCACTTTCCGCGTGTTTTTGGGCGTGTTTCCTGGTTCTTCGGGTCGTTTTAAATTGGGGCGACAAGAACTAGGATGGCTCGCCTGGGAAGGCCTGCTGACGGCATATATTAGAGCTGTTAAGATGTGAAGATAAAGACGAAAGTAAAGACCCCAAGAGTAAATTCTTCAAATGGACAGAAGTCTCGCCGACTGGCAAAAGGGAGAGGGGGGCATAGACAGAGATTGAGAACACATGTTGTTGGGAGCACAAACAATAATTGACAGTTGCGAGTTGCGAGTTGAACCTGACAGGTGAAAGTGACAGTGAAAACGCACAATCAAAAAGATCGGCCTTGTGCATATGATCAACACTGCGCAACCACAGTTTGGGACAGTTGACGATTTGACTACCCAAAACGGATCGATTGGTGGGGGTGCAGAAAGTGCAGAGTCGTGCCGTAGTGTTGCAGTCGTCTCCCAAACGGGGACCAGAAGGGGGGTATTCCAACGTTTGACTAGTATGAAAAAGAAAAGAAGGAAACTAGAAGACCGCTTGGGGGTGGTTTGCTCGAAAGCGTGATGTCTGATTAGCTGCAGGCTTGGCTGCGAAACGGAAAATATGCCGGTCCAGTACGCGAAGAGAGTGCCGTTTTCGGCAGATTCAGTGTTTGCCAATACCGTGTAAATAGCGCTACCAACGACAAACTTCACTTTTCTCGGTGGTCGACCATGACAGCGTCCTGGCCATCCTCTCGTACGATAGTTTCCACATCCGTATTCATACCGCCCATTTCCCATCTGCATCAGCTTTCAGTCAGCGACCGTTGAACAGGCAGATCATGCACCAGGATGCACCCATGGTACATTCAAAAGTTGCAGATGCAACTCCGCGCGAACGAGTCGGGGGATATTCTGGACAGGATGTCTTCAAAACGGGGCATCCCGCATCATAACTTTGGTTGATTTCCTGGACATCAAATAGGATCCAAGAATGTTGATGTTTTCACAGAATGCAGGGCGTAGTGGACCTTTAAAAGACACCATTGAATATGCGATTGGCTCCGCAGCTTTCCAAATTTGGCTTCCCTCTCGGCCGTGGGTTCGCATCCGTCCCAAGACCGAACGGGAAGGTCCCGAGTGGACAAGAAGGAGAGGGAAGAATAAGAAGATGATGGGGGTCATTGAGTTGTGTTTTTTTTTTCATGCGGAAAATACGGCACTGTGTGAATATTGATTCTTCTGCCATTGCTTCATACGTGATTCCAACAGGATATCACAATACGGGCAGCCACGAGCCAAACACCTTGTCATGTACGACGTAAACTAGCTCGAGATAACAGCTGCCATACATAACACCATGCATGAGACATGCCAAAAGTAACAATGGCATTGAGTATGGATACGTCCGACAATACCACTGACATTGTGGATATCGTGAAGAGCAAGAGCAGCAGAATTTCAACTTGGCTGCGGGATGGCCCGTCGCTCCAAGTCTGTGGCCCACTGGTCCCCTATCCACACGATACGCCTAACCGCCAACACGCCAATACGGGCCAAAAAGCTAGTACTCCAGCGCCAACCCCCAGAGCCAACCCTGTGCCTCCAGCATCGGCCCCTTTTTCTTCTTTTCTTCCTTCAGCTCCCCCATTTTTCCACAAACACACCACCAAACCAAACCTTCGGGGATGCCCAGATGGGAAGGATCGCCACTGATACCCTTGGTTCTTCTGGCTCGTCTGCATCAAATGTGCCCTTTTTCTTGTTTGTCTCTTGCCCATCATGCTCATCAACAGCAATATCAACACCCACTTCGTGACATCCTTCCCGTCGTGAATGAATGCAGATACACAGACCTGCATCTGCGCCAACAGCAAACATAACGCTTGTCGAAAACGCTCCACCGTTGGTGTCCCTCTTTCGCTTGTCGATGCCAGCTTTGTCTCCTCGAGTTGCATCCATGTCAACGTAGGCGTTTCGTTGACAGACCGTCGACATCCACTCCGTTGTCCATCGTACGAGGATAGCCACAGATGGACCGTGAACTCGCAATCCCCCCCCCTTCATGTACAGACATAAAGAGAAGCATCGCCGCAGCTCAACGATACCCTGAAGGAAGAACGTCGCAGGCAATGCAGATTCCATTCTGCATGCGCAAATCATCCTCGCCGACCTCTTATGGTGCTGTCTTGCTGTCGTTCTTTTGCAACAATGCGCTTGCATGTTGCCTGGTTTTTTGGCCCCCAAATTGCGTTCTTTTGTGCCCGAAGACGAGAAGTTGTTCCTCGAAAAGACTGCAAATGAACAACCCCCCGACCAGCCCCGAACATCCCCTGAACTTTGACTTGACAATCTTCGAACCCCTTTCTTGGATCCCTCCTCTGGCCAAAGCTTCCTTGCCGGGTTTGTTCCCTCATTGTTAGCTGTTCGGGCCGTTGTCTAACCAAAGAAGACATATCTTGTGATTCTTTCGTTTGCGTGTTCTTGCATTGCGCCCTTTTGTCATTGCGCAGGACCCCAACCAGCAGAATTTCCCCAAATATCGCTTGGCGGTGCCGCCCGCACATCCCCGTCGATATTGCTGACATTCATTGTTCCTCGGGACAGAGAAAAGAGCTGAGAGTCCCCTGTATGTTGTGAGAATTTGTCCCAAAAATACACCCCTGGCCCACGGGTCGGCCTGCGAAGCTTTCCTTCCCACCCTGCATCTCTTCTGGCAAGTATGAGCACGTAATCTTGTAGGTTAAAGCAAAACAAAAGAGGCAGGTACGAAAAGGGGCATGTGGGCGGCACTTTAGACGAGATGGAAGGTTCACATGTGCCGAAATGAACAATGGAAAGAACGGGTGAGGTGCAGGCGAAACGAAGCAGAAGAAAGCAAAAAAGGAAGTCGCGATCGACTGCCACGATCGCACAAGTTCCTCGCAGACACACTTTGCTCATCGCACGAGCACGTATCAGGTTGGAGGACCAACATCAGAAATAAAACTCTCCGATGGCTGTCTCGGAGAATCCGTGCCTTGGCGAAGGGTCCAGCACCACGGACTGGGCCTTGTTTCCCATTTCCTGTTGGATGTTGGTGTAGCCCTTTTGGTGCCATCGCACTTGCCATAATTTCCATTTTGATTGCCATTGCCCAGCTTCCTTCCCATCCAGAAGGAAACGGCGTAATCTGGTAGTGCCGTAGTCTGTCACTTTGGCAGTCGCTGTTTCCATTTCTCTTAGTTTGGCTTGGCCGCGAAATCGGCTCCTTCTTGTCGGAGCTTCGGCCGCCTGTAGCCCACCTAATAAACCTCGCCCTAAACCCTACGAGGCCCCAATTCTCACCACTGTCACCACCAAAACGCCCCTCATTTATGCCAGAAATTTAGCTTCGCACTTGCCTCTCCGTTCCTCGTCCCTTCCTGTTTGTTTCGTTTTTGTCCTTTCCTTTCCTGGCCGCATCCGCCCACATTTTGACCTGCCTGTTCTCAATCCCTCAATTCCGTGGGAATCCTTTCTTTCCGGGCCACTTTTCCCCTTCTTCCCCCTTCTTTCTCACCCTCTCAACATCGCCCAGTCTTTGTCCGTTTCTCGCCCTCACCCATCACTCCAGCCTTCCGCGGCTCACGACCCACGAATCATGGCGCTGTAGACGACGCAGACCCTGTTCCCCCAAACGTCCATCCAAAGGTTCCCCCATCTCCAACGCATTCCCCCATTCTTCCATTTTGTCTGCTCCGTTCTCTTCTCCGTTCTCTTCTCCGTTCTCCACCCGCCACTCCTCCGTTCACACCATTTCCATTCTGACAGCCCGCTCCCCCCTACCCCTCTCGCTCTCTGTTTTGCTGTCTTCTCTTCCTCTGTTTTGTGACACGTCTTCTTTTACCCACATCTCCGTCTCCAGGTTCGTCCAGCCGCCATTCAGGACCTCACGTCGTCCGGGCCTTGGCCATTCCTTCGCACCTTTCTCGCTCTTTGGTCTTCTCGCGTTTCCGAGCCTTTGCGACCGAGTGTCTGCACTTGCTCTCTGCCCTATCGCTCTATCGCTCTTTTGCCAATTGCCATTCCCCATTCTCCTTTGCCCTTTTTCCATTCCCCACAATAAGACGACAGGAGCCAAGCGTCTCAGGGCTCACACGGGACAAGCTTTGTGTTCCTGTGGCTTTTGTCTCGTACTCGAGCCCTACGTCGTGCTCCGTACTTTGTGTCACGCGAAACGAACCTCACTTCACTTTGCTCAGTACTCCACAACTCATCCCTCAATTGAACATCTGCCCAGCACCTCGCTGCCTTCTTCGTTTTGTTTCTCTTCGGCGGTCGAGCTCTCTCGGTGAGCTCTGGGAGAGAGAGCTCTAGACCGAGATTGGGAGTGACTGTGAGGCGAGTCTAGAGTCTCTTGTTGAGTCGACCCGGATCGGCCGGTTTCGGACCTCGGGTTTCAGTCCCGGATTTGGATCCCGCACTTGGATCCCGGACTTGGATCTCCGATGTCGTCTACAGGCCCACCGCCGGGATCGGCGTCCGGTGGTGCCCCCGGATCAGCATCATCGTCTGCCGCCGCCGCCTCGTCATCTTTCGCTCGTCCGGCACCGGCCCGTGCCAAGCGTGTGCCCGACAACCAACGACGACGTGCTGCTGTTTCCTGCGACCACTGCAAACAACGACGAGCCAAGTGCATGCGCGCCTCGCCCAAGGATCCATGCTCCAACTGCATCGGCAACCGCATCAAGTGCCAGTCCACTCTGCCCCGGAAACAGCGTGTCTACGGCAGCGTCGAGTCCCTGAGTTTGCGGTACCGGGCTCTCGAGGCACTGGTCAAGGGCTTGCTGCAGGAGGAAGATGATGCAGACGGCGGTGGTGGAGGCACCGACACGGGTGCTGGCACGGGAGGTGACGACGACATGGTTGACACGCCCTCTTCTCACCAGCCCGCCCTCGATCTCGATGCACTCTATGCGGCTGCAGCCGCCCGCGGTATCCCCATGCCTGACCGCGAGGATATGACACCTGCCAACGAGATCTTTGCTTCGTCAGCAGCAGGCGGGTCATCATCTAGTGCTGTGCCACCGACCATTGTTCCAACACCACTAGCATCGCCAAGCATCCCCAGTACACTGGGTTCAGGAACAGCACCTACGCCTACCTCCACCATCCCCAGCAGTCAGTTCCCGCCTGGATCAATATCACTCCACCATCCCTACCTTCAACACCAACATCAGCTACCAAATACAACCACCCTCACAACACCAACAGCCGACGAAAAGCTCATCCCAACACCGCACGGCGTCGCCCACTATGTCGGTCCCTCCAGCTCGTTCCGTTTTGTCACATCCATTCGTTCTCTTGTTGCACAATGTGGTGACAATATTGGAGGCAGCCAAGGTGGCGGTGCCGGCGCCCAGGCCAGTGAGGCCGGCAGCGAGGCCAGCCCAGCCACAGGAATGGATGTTGGTGGTGGTCCTGGATCAGGTGGCGATGGGGCGCCGCCGTCAAATGCAGGATCTGGATCCGATGCAACCGTCGGCCAGACATCTGCGTCAATACGGGACGACTTTGTAGGTCTGAAAACAAGCAAGGCCCTCGAAGTACAAGACTCCTCAGGTGGCGACGAGGACGAGGAAGGTGACGACGAGGATAATAGCGATGACGACGGCGATGACGGCAGTGATGGAGACGAGTATGATGAGGACGCCATGGACGATGTTCGAGATTACAAGAACCAACCACATCAATCACCACATCAGCACCAGAGTCCTGATATCCGATACCATCAACAACTGCCGAATCAACAAACATTACCAACACGGAATTACAACCAACAATCCGGTAACAGCGGCAGTGGAAGTGGTGGTGGGGCCTTGTCTGCTCCATCACCAGCCAATAGTCGCCGGTCACGGTCTGAGTTTGACGATGCCGCCAACGCCGCTACATTCCTGCCACCACGCGAGACTGCCAACATCTTCGTGCGTGTCTTCTTTGACCGCGTCCATCCCAACTACCCATTATTCAACCGCAGCTCTTTTATGCTCCGATACGAGGCCCTTTGGCAACAGCCTCCCAATGAACAAACACCCGTGCCCCACGGTGTAATGACACCCAGCCCGATGACGAACCCTACCGGCCCCGGTGCTGGCAATAACAGCTCCTCGCCACCACAAAGCTCTCAAGACGATTACGGCTGGAACTGCTGTCTCGCCATGGTCTTTGCATTTGGTGCTCAAGTCCTCGAAGACCACGACCGCGCCCGTCGTGCCGCAGCAGGCATGCAGCGCCGCTATCTCAACCTCGTCCGCTCCTCCCTTAGCCGCCTCGCCGGCACGACGAATCTTGCCAACGTCCAAGCTCTTCTACTACTCCAACTTTATGAACACAACGCCGGCCAACGCAATGCCGCATGGACGTTTTTGGGTTGTGCCTCTCGCATGGCCGTCGCCCTTGGCATGCACCGTGACGGCGTCGCTATCCCCGTCACGCCCATGGGGCCTCCTGAGACTAAAGGCGGTGGAAGCGGTCACAAGAGAGGAGGCGGCTCGCTCGTTGCCCGTGCAGCCGCTGCCGCCATACTCCCAGCCTCAGCGAGCACACCCGAACAGGTCCAGGATCGCAATGCCCGCCGTGTCGTTTGGTGGACCTTGTACTCGTTCGAACGCAGCCTCTGCATCATGCTTGGCCGGCCGTCTGCACTGGACGAGGCCGAGATTGCGGTCGCCGCACCCTCTGATGACTCCCAGTCTACCGAGCTTCCCCAAGGCCACTCAGCAAGCTTACTTCGACTCATCCGTATTACGTGGCGCATAAAGCAAATGGTCTTCCCGGCGCCCAGTAGTGTACATAGTATCATTGGTAATACCGGTGCGGCATCATACAACGCCTATTACCCAGGCAGCACAGATCCCGCAGCAACACCTCGCCTACTGTTGGCCGAACTTGATGCATGGCGCGCTTCCCTTCCTCAACATCTTCAGCCGGGATGGAAATCCACCGACATGTCACACCGACGAGCGGTTCTTTTGCTTCACGTTCAGTATCAATACGCCCGCTCACTGGCCACGCGCCAATACGTCCTCGAGCGCGCCGACCGCTGCCGGATCCGAGCTCAAGGCCCGGCGGCAGCAGCCTCGGCTATCACCTCTCCGCAAACAAAGCAGACGTCGGTCACTGCATCCACGTCACCCGAAACTGTGGACGAGCTCGCCGATAGCTGTCTCAGCGGTGCCGAGCGTACCCTCGACTACTGCCACCAGCTTGCCGACATTGGCCAACTCGACGGTGTCGCCTGGATCGACGTCTACTACGTGTACCACAGTGTTCTCATTATTTGCCTAGATCTTCTTGCTCGGATGGTGGCATCATCGGCTCCTGACAAGGGAAAGGGCAAGGGCAAAGACAAGGACACGACAGCGACAGAGAGCAAAGCCGATGTTACTGCAGCACGCCGCCGTACAGCCGTCCGCTCGATTCTACAAATCACCCAACGCACTCGCCTGGCGCCGACGTTCCGTGTGCTCATCCTTGTTGCTTGCCAGCTGGCCGCTATCGTTGGTGCACTCGACGGTCTGCCCAATCTTCCGGCTGCAGCCTCCGCATCTGGCAGCACCAACGCCACGACGGCGGCTGCTGCCGAACTTGCGTCGTCCAACCAGCACCACCGCCCGTCACTTGGATCGTCTGCACGCAGTGGCAGTTCTCTGACGGCAGCTTCAACAACCCGCGGTCGTGGCCGTCGCCGTCGAAACTCGTCAAGCGTGTCGAGAGATCGAACCACGTCGCGGTCGAGAGGGCCACCATATCCAGCCGGCGTCCCGGGAGCTATGTCTGGAGGTGGCAATGTTACCGCACCAAGCACCTCCATGGCACCGCCGCCGCCGTCTACGTCGAGTGCAATCAACAACACGTCGGCAGTGTCTGACACGTCCTCCCCTGCCAACATGTACTACTCGCCCCAATCTCAGTACCAGCAGCATCAGCAACAGCAAGCCCACCACCAGCACCATCAACAACAGCAGCAGCAGCAGCAGCAACACAATATGCATGTCCAGCAGCTGCAAGCATTTGGTGGCGCCGACTGGTTTTCTTCTGATCCGACATCGTTCCCTTGGCAGGTCTTGGACGCGTCGTCCATGGGCATGGCAGGTGCCGGTGGAGGCCAGGCTGGAAATGCCGGCGGTTCAAGTGTTAGCGTGCCTCCGAATGCTGCCATGGCCGCTCCCAGTGGCCCAATGAGCTCGGCCGCCGCCGCTGCTGCCGCTGCCGCTGCCGCGTTCCCCGTCGCCTTCTACACGCCACAAGGTATTGACTTTGGCATGACGTCGGATACGTCTACGTTTGGCGAGGATCCGTACATGGTGGAGCACCACCATCAACAGCAGCAGCAGCAGCAGCAGCAACAACAGCAACAACAAATGTACCAAGCAATGGGCAGAGGCGGAAGTACCAGTGCACCAGTTCCACCACCGACAGCAGCATTTGCTACTGCCAGTGGCAGCATGGAATTGGAACCGCATCACGCGCATGGCCACGGACATAGCGGACCACAACATCACCAGCAGCCGATGCAACAACACCAACACCATCAAGGTCAACACCACCAACATCAGCAGCAGCATGTGCAGCAGCCACAGCAACTGGACAACAACGAATGGGTCCAAGTCTGGAGGGAGATTAGTAATCGATATCAGTAAAGTATGGGACGAGAGACTAATAAACACAAAGTAAAAGGAGTGACAGATGAATGAGATGAATGACAAGCTTAAATCGGGATACATAAAGGCATAGCTACGGATGCATGGGCGTATGAATTTATTCAGAATTTAAATGTTTGTTTTGATGTGAACTGATTGGATAATGTCTCATAACTTTTTCATTTTGTGAATACAAAAAAAAATGACGAACCGCAGCCATAAACGCTCCTTCATGCTCAGATGATGGTTACCTCTGACCAGCTCCGCGCGAGGCAGCCGACCCCGCAGGTGCACTCCTCTTGCAAGGTCGTTCTGTTCCGGCGTACCCGCAGGCACACTGATTCTCTATTGATATCGTCGTCCACAAAGCGACAGATGCCAATCCTCTCGTATCTGCTGCAGTTTGTGTCTGATCGCTTCAGGACAAGGCCGAACTCGGCCGTCACAAAAAAAGCAAAGCAGGGGAAAAAAGGCTCAAAGTCAAACGCGGCAAATCCCTTGCGAGTCGATCCCGGACGTTTGTAGCACACGGTGGTCCGGTGTGGAAACTCTTTCCATCCCTGCAGCGCACCAAGCTCACACAAGGCTCCCTGCAGTGCACAAATGGGTCAGCATCCAAGTTTGTCTGTTCTTTGGGCAACTCACAATACAATACGCACCATAACGCGCAAGGTGCCTGGCCGGACACGGCCAAACGCGCTGCCGTCCACAGGGTCGATGGTCGCCGCGCAGAACGTCGCGCACACATCTGTCTGGAGGATGTATTCAAACACAATGGACCCGTCCACCGAGGCCCACGACCAACTGGGCGCACGGGCCATAGACGGTCGCTTCAGGGGTAAAAACACTTTCAGAGGTCCGTCTTGCTGGCGTCGAGCGGATTCCTCCCATTTCGTGGACGGCTCCTCACGAGGATACGCTCGCCACAGGATGTCCTGAAAAATGTGTTCCTTCCACACGCCTGCAAAGTACTGGTCGTTGGTCTCTTTGGCAAGCCACGACGCCAGACCCCCGATTGCCGGCAGCTTGTCCTTCTCGAAGGACAACTCGCGTTTGCTGTATTCCTGGACGGCCACCGTCCAGCCCAAAGCGAACCTCTGCCTCAACTTGGATTCCGTTTGGACGCTTGTCCCTTCTCTGGTATAGTCAATTATAAAGGTGTTGGCAAGACCGGCGGCCGGCCAGGGATGTCGTTCGTAAGCCGCGAGGGCATGTTTGGAAAACAAGCTTTCAAACCGCGACCCATCCTCGGCCACCGTATTAACCTGGCATTCAAAGTACACCTGGTCGCTGGCGTAATGGATGGTGCGCGGCGAGAGGTAGCGCTCCTGCAACGTCCAGCCGCGATTATTCAACGGCTCGTCGCCTACTGGATCGAGATAGGCGCCAAAGCTGCCGATTTGGTACAGCCTCGAGTCCGCCCTAAACGAAGGGGGCATCCATTCCTTGTCGAACCGCAGGCCACGTATATCGAGTGCCCGGCCTTCCTCGTCTGTCGTCATGTAGTCCCGCTCGGCTGCAAAGCCCGTCGACCTGCTGTCGGCCGAGACGTACGTTGAGGATGGCCGGACTGGGAAACACCCCGCGTCGGAGCCTCGAGCGGCGGACGCGGCAATTGTCAGCCAGGCATTGGAATAAACATTGCTCATGTTGAGCGCTTCGCGCTTCCAGTCGTCTGCATCCCCCTGGATAATGCAGAGCGAGTCGATCCAGAGATATGAGATACCCAGCTCCGTGCAGATGGTCACTGCATCCCGAAAGGTCTTTGGCAGTGAGGCGAGACGGATGCCCTGCCTGTGTTGCTGAAGGGTCGACGCCGTCGTTTTCATCGGCTGTGATGGGCCCCAGCAGTGGCTGAGGGCCACGTATTTGCCCCGATCGCCGTTTCCGCCGATCAAGCGGATCATCCCCGTCTGGCGGCTGCCTTGTACGTCAAGAATGCGTGTCGGGAGGGTCAACACCGCCGGTGCACACTTGTGGATCTTGTTGCATGCATACACAGCGGCGTTAATTTTATCAAACACAATTTGCTTGTCGGAATGGGAGCCGATTGTGATGCCTGGCACGGTCAGCCTAAGAGGACCGTCTATCCGTAGAGCATGGTTAACCAAGTTGACATAGATTTGAGAAAGGAGGAGGAATCAAACGCCGTACCCGGTCGTGAAAGCACGCGGACATCGCTTCCGCGATAGACCACGCCCGTGACCGAGCCTGCCCGGCCGGCTTTGGCCGTTTGCGGCTGTTTGCTGAGCCGGACACCGATACCAACGAGCTGTGGAGGGCAGTCTTCCACTTTCTGCAAGGTCCACCAATTTCCGTAGAGCCACGGCCGGGGGCTGTCGCCTTCGAGTGACGCCGTATCGTCGCCGTCGAAGTCCCATGGCAGCTTGGGTATATACCCTCCATTGCTGCCTGTGGCTCGCTCCGTAAATTTGTGGAGTCGCTTGCTTCGCAGTACGATCTGAATCACCTGCTTGCTTCCAAAGGTGGTGGCGCGGTAGTTGAAGGCGAACTTTCCCCTGTCGGGGTTCTGGCCACCCTCCACCTCAACACCCGGCTCGAGATATGCGCCGCGCAAAAACGTCTGGTTCTGGAAGTCCTTTTCGGTATCGAGGATCGCGTCGAGGAGGAGGCTACAGAGACGGCAGGTACAACTCGAGGCCACCAGTTCGTCCAGTCCTGGCTGGTGAGGATAGCCGGCGCTGTCTTCGTCCGGCAACTCGGTGAAGGGAATGGCCCTGCAGACGTGGCACAGTCCCTTTTTGGATGGCTCGAGCTGCTGCGCCTTGGGCACCAAATAGCCCGTCGCCAGCAGAATCTCGTCCTCGCATATGGTCCAGTACGATGTGAATGCTGGGAAAAGCAGTTGTGCGCCGCGTCTGAGCACCGTGTATCTCCAGCCAGCGCCGTCCGTGCCGGATGAAGATGGTTGTTGCAGCGCTTCGGCCAGGTCCCCCTGGCTGCGATGCATCTTCCAGAGAACAAGGATTTTCCCGTCGATGACGCGTATGAAGTTGATAAATGGAGCGCGTGTAAGGGGTTGGATAACTCCGTTACTTGCGATAACAGAGCGGATCAGAAGAGGATTGTTTAAATCATACAGGCGCTGGAACCCGTCGTCGGTCGTTCGTGCTGTCTCCAGGTCCTTCAAAAGCGCGCACAATCTGTTCACCGCACTCGGATGGTTGCTGCGTTGTCCTTGCAGGTGCTCCTTCACTCGTTTCGCAGACGAACGAACATCTGTATCGCAGACGCTCGCCTTTGGTGTGTCCATGTTGTCAGGCTGACAATAGACGTAGCCTCCACCGTACCGGGTTTGACGATGATACAAAGGATTACAAAGGTGAAATTTGTAGCCCAGTGCCGCAGCGTTGGAGGCTGAAGCCTGGTCCCAAAGGACCCTGGGAGGGGTTCTGGTCTGTAACCGGTTGCACGGGGTGTACAGCTAACGACAGAGAAAAAAAAAAAACTGTACTTTCTAGCCTGCTAGGCTGCCCAGAAGGTTGCCTAGAAGGCTGCCCAGTCGTTGAGGACAATATCACGAACATTCTGCCTTGGGTACCCACCAAATCAATGAGCTACGCCCTAGAAACAGGGCAACGCACGTATGGGCCAGTCTGGTGGCCACCCTGTAAAGCAATGTCTGTAAAGCAGTACTGTCTCCAGCCAAGACCCAACTGTCGTCGTCGTTGCAGGTTGGAGCAAGGACGGCACAGCAGCACGTTTAAAGAAAATCCCCCGTGGGGGTTTCGTCTTGTGTATTGGGTTGATATAGAGTACGTATATAAGCAGGCTTATATTTACTCCCGTCTAAACAGCATTTTCACCCAACGCAGATTATCGATGCGCTCATTTTTTCTGAATTGTTAGTTGTTCTCTGTAGAATTCTATGTCAGAAGGACTTACCACAGATTATGGTCATGTGACCTGGACGGGGCACGTGACAGCGGATAGGGGTAAAAGGCATGCCCAGATCAATTCAGGGGGTGAAGTTTTCTGTACATGAACATACAAAAGACGCCTGAGAGGCGACGAGGGCGGAATGGATGAAGAATTCTCTCTTGTCAGGGCCGACAACAAACTTGAAGGCGGCCAACGAAACGATCCTAGTGATCAGTAGTGTTCGAAAGCCACACGGTGCGGGCACGTTACGCGACATTGACGCATAGATGGCTTACGCTTCGTAGGAAATAGTATCCATCGTGAGTGATTCTGTTGTTCTGTTTCTGCTCATAGAGATCGTGCTTGGCTGCGTGGTTCTCTGTGCATCGGATGTTTCTTCATCGCCGTTGTCGTTGCTTGCCCAACGATGATACCCGCACGTGGTGTATTGTCATTGATGCCCAATGTGGCAGATCTGCCCAACGAACTGAGGCAAAATTAAGTCTATAAATGCTCTAAGTGCTCTAAGTGTTGTAAGTGTTGTAAGTACTGTAAGTGCTGTTCGGTGGTTCGATTGTTCGGATGGTCGGATGTACCGGACGCCTAGCACAAGCCTTAGTTAGCACTTACCCGATTTCATCGAATTTTAACACCATCTCGCAACAGGATCTCTGTTTTTTTATTTTTATTTTTTTATTTTTATTTTTTTTGTCATCCTCACATCTGCTCACACTCTTATGTTCACGGCAACTCGACTTCAAAATGGCATCTTCCTCGGCGTTTGACGACTACCGCGTCGACCGGATCTTGAGGCTGGTCGTCCTTCCAGGGCCAGAGTCGGAGGCGAAAAAGACAACGCCACAAGCAGCGGACGAGACGAAAAAAGAAGCAGCAAAAGAAGAAACGAATGAGTCGAAAGGCAGAAGAGAGACGACAGAGACTCGAAAGACGCAGGCGATGGAAGAGAAGCAGGAGATGCAAAACACAAAAGATACAGACGAGACGATAGAAACGATACATAAAGAGCTGTACGGGGACTCAGCCATCGCTTTATCACGTGGGGCGCCTCCAGTACCATCTTTATCTCCATCACCATTTCCGTCACCATTTCCGTCCACGATACAAGTCCGCATCCGCAAGCTCGTGCAGCCGCGCACGCTGTCGTGCTGCATGGTCGTCGATGTCGTGAGTCCAAACCTGTCTGGGGGCCTACCCTCAACCCTTTTTCTCAAGCTCCACGACCGCCGCTTTGCGGACCAGCTGCGCAGCAACTTTGGCGCGGAGCCGTGGACTCAGGAGATCGAGGCATCCTATATCAGCCCAATATACAACACGAAAAACCTCATAGAAGATTTCCAATTTTAGACGTGCTCCTGTGCCGTCCCTGCTCCATCCTGCTTAGCGGCTGTGCTCCCTGTGCCTGCCGTGCTTCTGGCTCTCCCATTGTGAGCCGGCACAGCCACAGAGCCTTTTCTGGGCCACCAACTTGCAGTTTGAGAGGTACGCTTAAATGCATCTCGAAAGGCCTTTGAAAATGAGTCTTAACTCTCATAAAGGTAGCATTAAGATATGACTCGCAGACCCTGGAAGAGGCAGCCCATTCCTCTCGTCTCTTTCGTGATCTCGGTCACCTGCCGCACGTCTTCGCCTTTCTCCCATTCCTCCTATATTACTGCTTCCTCCTGATGTCGTGTTAAGCACACTTCCACGAAACCCCGCTATTTAACGAATTAGATTCATAGGGCCATCTGACCGGCCCCAGGGCTCTAGTGGCGGGTAGGGCCGATAATAAACACAACGCCCCAAGAACGACGGGGATCAAGCAGCTTAAACGGAATACCCAACTCTAATACGGCCGCCTCTAACACAATAAGCGCGCAAGGTTAGATATCAATGTCGTAGAGACGAAAGAAAATGTACTTTACGAAGCATAAAGATGTACTTAAGGCGGCTTATTACCTTTTTGTCGTCCCCGTTCCCCTATTAACAGACGTGTGGCTGTGGCTGTGAATAATTTTGCGGTCTTACGCTTGTTGGGCCTTTTTGAAAAAGATGTTTCTCCCACTTTCTTATCCAGTAATTATTTCTAGTGGAAACTATTGACTTTCCCGTCAAGATTAAGGCGCCGTCGAATTTAACAATTAGAAACCAAACATGTTTTCGTCTTCAGTATAACCCCAGTCTAATCATTGTTAACAACTTTGATACTTGACGTAGCAAGACACAATTAACAAATTATTTAAACTTACCTCTCAGTGCCGGTAGCACGGCTTTTTGTATCATGGCGGGTGGTCCGCATAAAAACACGACGCTGTCATCCGCCGGCTCAAACAAGGTCTCCCGGATCAAATCGGCGTTGACATGCCCACGCCGGCCCTGCCATGTCTTGGTGGCGTTGCTCAGAATGTATGTGATCTTAATCTGCGCTTGGGCTGGCGTCGCGTTGTTCTTGACAAAGGCATCGAGTTCCTCTCGAAGCAGTATATCATCCTCAGTCTTGTTTGAATCGATGACACGCAGTTGAGTGGTGTCACCGTTAGTGAGCAGGATACGGGCAATCAGCGCAAACCCTGGTGTCACACCCGAGCCTCCCAAGACAAGCGACACTTGGGCGAAGTTCCGCTCGCGGCCCTCGATTCTAAATTTCCCATGGCCTTTGTATATGATCTCTCCTGTCGGCCCGCGCATCTCCACCTCCTCACCAAGTGGTACACAGTCTAGAATATTAGACATTGCGCCGCCCGGTTGTGATGAATCCGGGAAGTATGTCTTCACTGTCAGGTCGAACGTGCCATGACCATCTCGAACGGGAGAATCTGTGTCGTTATTTTGCAATTTTTCGATTTTCTCCGTGTTCTCTTGTTTTTGACTTTTGGACGACTTGCGCTTGTTGACCTGACCTTTTGGAAGCGCGGGAAGCAAGGGGCGAGTTGGCGTGTAACTCCGAATGAGCATTCGGTCTTGCATGTGGAAGCCGATCAGAATGTGCTGGCAAGTGCCGAGACCCAGCGTGTCCTTGCCGTCCGGGAGCTTGAACGTATACTTGCGTGTGTCATGCGAAACCTCTATCTTATTGACCAACCGGACTGGAACCCATCGGTGCTTTTGTATTGCCAGCTCGCTTGGTCTGTCTTCGTCGGCCGTCGCTTGTTCCTTGGCGATCGCTTCAGCAGTTTGCTTGATAAACTGCCTTGCCTTTTCAGTAACAGATCCTAGAGCGCAATCTTTGTTTCCGTCAAAAGTTAGTAAACGCCAGCTTTTTGATAAGAAGTGTTTTCCGGGGAGTCGTATAAATCCACGTACCATTCAGCTTCGCATATGCATAGTCATCGTGAATGCTCGAAAACTCATCAGTCGTTTCTTGATGGACTTTTCCAGCATGTGCCAAGATGGCGGCTTTGCCACCAGGATGCCAGCTAAGCACACTCGTAGCGTCGTACACCTGTCCATTAACAACAATCCAACAGTCATTCTCTCGGTCGTGTTTCTCGATTTCGGCGCGTGTGAACTGTTTCTCCGGTACCTTAGACTCTTGTTTCGCCGCTGCAATCGTATTCTCCGCGCTGGGCTCCATCCAGCCTCCTTCGCCCGTCCCTGGTTCGACTGGGTGCCTGAACACCACTGATAGCATATCCGAGTCGCGGCTCTCAACTGTTTCCAACTTGACCACATAATAGCAGTTATTCATCATGCCCATGATGTTCCAAATCGGCCTCTCCGGTTGGGTGTTCTTGAAAACGTTGAAGCAACGGACAGTTACGCTCTTCGCGCCGAAGAGATGCGCCAGATCAACATCAACGTGCCAATGAAGCCAAGACCAAAACTTTTTGCCATGTCGGATCGGGTAATCGGGAAAGGTACGAACGCAGTACAGCCACGTATCGCCACCATCGAGGGAGATTTCCACTCGTTGGACCTCGTGTCCGCCACCATCGTACGCATAACCTTCGATACGGTACCTATGGCCTTTACGGGCCTCGGCAAAAAAAATCTTTTCACCCTGTGCGGGCTTCACGATGACCGAGTTGAGGTTTTGCTCATTGCATAGTGTGTCGGGATGGTGAAACATTGCCTTTGCGAACTCGCCATCCATGTCTGTGACAAAGGCAGGAAGGACACGGTTGTCCCAAATGTGGTAGTGGGAGCTGTTCTCTTTCTCCGTGACCCAAATCCTCTTCAGCCACTTCACAGAGCGACCACCGACATACCCCGGTATTATTAAACGGACTGGATATCCATGATCCGGCGGGAGGAAGAGGTCATTCATCTGGTAGGCCAGCATGACATCGTTTGTAGGGTTCATGGCGTACTCGAAAGGGATGCAGGTTTCGTAACTGCCCTCGCTTAGCGTGTCCGCACCTGCAAAATTCACCCAGTACCGGCTACCATCGCCCATTAGAGGCAGCGCCTCTAAGACGCCTGACGACAACAAGACATCTCGTAGGAGTGGGCCCTTCCAGTACGCGCAGCTAACGGCACCGGCGCCCCAGCTAAAACCTTTGCTCTTGCGGATCAGGTTTAGCTCCTTGCGGCGATTCCCGTCACATGCCAAGAGAACAGGAATATTGATGGTGTCGTAGTTGTCCTTCAGCTCCTCCATTGAGAGTGACGCGCTCATTCCTGCGCATTCAATATCAAGCGTGTGGAACTCCCACAAGATCCTCGGCACGGAGCCGTGATTGCGCACATAGTGGAGTTCGTTCGGTGTGATGAGTCCTGCGTCGAAGAGATGGGAGAGATGCGGCTCCGCATTTAAGGGGTGGCTTCCTGTCAGGCGGATGAGGTCGGACGAGCGTGGGAGCCAGTTATCGGGTGTGAACTGGTCCTGTTCATCAATTGAAATCGTAGTGCGATTCTTAAGGCGCGGTGCCTTTTGATTGCCGTCGTTAACTTTGAGGGCCGAAATATAATTTTTCTCGTTCAGCAGGATTTTTAAGAATGCTCGCTCTTGTGGGTTGTATTTATCTTCGTCGGTATGGCCGGAGTCTGTACCTTCGGACTTTTGGTCTTCGGTCTTTTGGTCTTCGGAATGCTTGGGTGGTGGAGACTGTTCTTTTGTGCTCGAAGTCTGCGGCTGACCATGCGTCCTTTCGTCTTCCCCTTTTCCTTGAGATGGCGTCTGTTCGTCCTTTTGTTGCTTGCTTATATTTGCTAACCACTTTTGCTGCTGTTTCATCCAGTCCTCCGTGGTATGGAGCACGTATCGCCAGCCGAGCGACCTATTCTCTGGATGGCGTAGGTGAAAGTCCTTCTGGCGTCGGATGACCTCCCGAAAGTTGACTAGTTGTCCCTCGTCTTTCTCATGATCTAGGAAATCGAGATCTTCCTTGGCCTTTTTGATTTCCCCCTCATAATCGCCATGGCTATCAGTGAGACCTGGAATTCTGTCATCGCTGTTCCTAAATCCGATGCGGTGGTTATGACGATTGGTCCAATTTGACTCGTTGGCTATCTCCTCCGTCGAAGATCCCGGATGAGGATTGACTGAAGCCATTCCTAAATTTGTGGTGTCGCAGCTGTGAGCTAATAATTCAGTATGTCCCTCGCCTCGTTTGGTTAACAGGACGGCGAATTCATAATTGGGCTGTTCCGAGTATTTATTAATAGACACTGGACCTTACATCCCAGGTGTTGCAATAAAATGCCATTCTCCGCGGAAAAATTGGAAAATGACGTACACTATGCTGTCAGTATTGTGGGAGATGGCTCGGTTGTTACGCTAACGTGTGGGAGCAGAAACCCCGCAGGAAGGAAGGAACAAAGATAACGTAAAGCAAGCACACGAGACGGTACGAAGAGGGGCTCAAAGACATGTGGCGCAACTCCAGCAACATGGTGTCACGGCCGACCCGTGGAGGGTCACGTGCGACTTACATTAGAAGGTCACCTAACGCTAAGGAGCTAGCTACGCTAACCACAGTGGCTGTCCTCCCCTGACATAAAATCCCTAAGGTTTCCCTAAGGGATCCCGCAGGGTCCGGCTACCCTGCTTTGGGGACTCCCCTTTAATAGACTAAGACTCTTAAGGCCTTAGTTAAAATGAAAGAAGACTCAAGGATCTGTCCCTTGACCTACGAACACTATTGTTTACGAATATCTGCCTGTGATTCACCGTGCTTTGCCTGACGAAAACCCCCGGTGTCCCGTACACCTAACACGAGCCTTTAGTATGGGACGTACCGTATTTATAGACAGTTATAGTAGTATAGGTAGTAAAAATGATAGAGAGTTGTATTCTTAAGACTTATTTGCGCCCTCCTCCTCTAAAGAGCATTTCCACGTTTTAGGTCTTTCGTTAATAGATGAGGCCGTATGCTTAGAGCTACATACTTATAACCGTGCACATAATTTGTGTAGCGCAGACGGCGCACAGGTGTGCACGCCTGTGCAGGCATGCTTAGCGCCTATGCCAGGCTGTGTAGCGCCTGTGCTTGGCCCCCAAAGACGGGTCGTGATTTGCAGGGACGCAAATGAGATTTTTCGGCGCATGTAACAACGCCGTTAAGTCTGGTGCGGCCGCCAAATTTCTGCACGACCTCGGAACGGTTGCCGACTTCCGGTACGACACTCAAGACGACACCGAAGACGACTGGAATAGCTGGCAGATCGAGGTATGTCTGGGCTACAAGGCGGACAAGATGTACGAGGCCGAGACGCGGGCGTACGACCGGCTGGCCGACATGCAGGGGAGACAGGTGCCGCGTCTTGTGGCGCGTGTGAGTCTTGCACTGTCCACGCAGGGCTCCCCCAATATACCGCCCGTCAAGGGTATCTTGCTCCAGTACATTGACGGCTTCCCCCTTAAAGAAGTTTATAAACACGCCCCCGATCGGCGTGGCAGGGCATCGTCGACCAGGCGGTGGCGGCGGTGTGTACGGCAAACGACTACGAGATCATGAACCGGGATGTCCGGCTGAGCAATTTTCTGGTGGAGACGGCGGGGGACGGGGACGGGGACGGGGACATCGAGTATAAGGTATACATGTTTGACTTTGGCCTGTCGCATGTGCGGACGACCGAGACGGACCACGAGTGGGCTACCGAGAAGATTGAGATGGACGAAGACGGCGCGGTCGGGCTGATGATGAAGAAGATTCTGGCGCAGGAGGCGGATGGGTTTGAACTGCAGTACGAGGACTCGAAGCGGTACTGGCGGGACGCGGGCGTCGACGAGGCCGAGTTATGAGGGAAGACGAAAGAGGGGAAAAAAGGTAATTAATGTCAAGATACCCAACAATATCTAATATAAAATTATGCACACACGGATCACATGTAGTTGTTGCCAAAGAGGAGACCGTCCATCTCTGGCAGAAAGTAGTAGTTGCTTGTGAAGAGGCCCATGACGTCGGTGCCGGCGAAGTCGCCACTTCCACCACCTGTGTTTCCATTCCAATACCCTGCGTTTAGATAGGCATCGCTGCTCAGCGAGCTTGCCGTGCCGTCAGCGTTCAAGACAAGGCCGCCACCAAAAGTTCCTGTATCAGCAGTCGTCGTGATCAGGTCCAGGCCACCGGGTGGAAGATCTGTCTCTTTCAACGCAGAAGACTCGCCGGAAACACCGACGCCGTCGACAATAGACCACTGTAGGGGAAGTGTTGTGGGTGTGGTGTCGACCATTTCGAGCGATTGTGAAGTGACTGTGGGGACGGGTAGTGGTTGAGATACTGGTGGTTGTGCCGGCGGCAGAGGCTGTTGCACGACGGGCACGACTGGAGTGTTTTTGACCGCCGTCGGCGATGGTGATATCTGTCTTGGCCGTCTCTGACAGTCGTTGATGTAGTCGCGGGCAATGTGGGCGAACTCGGAGAGCAGCGAGCCAGGAAGAGAGCCAGCACTGGCGTATTCGATCCTACTAAAATAACCGGCACCCATATCGAGGAGCACGAGGTTGAGGCCGGTCTCTGCTTCCGAATCTTGATCGGTGGGCGAGTGCACGACGACGTCAAACAAGACCAACAGTGACATCAACGGTACCACCGCCAGCATCCACATCGGCGTGTAGGGCTCGACGTCGACCATGGGTGTTAGTGCTAGGATAGCACGGGCGGCAACTACTAAGGCTTGCTGAGCGGACTTTCTGGCCGCGGCCGTGGCATCCATCCTTTCTGCCGCCGGCACCTGGGCGAGATGGTGCAGCTTGGCCCGCGATAGGATGAGGACCAGACTGTGGTACATGTACCGGAGGGCAAGCGTCATTGTTCTCTCGGAGGGGTCAGAGCTGCGCAGACCGGGCGACGAGGTCATCGACTGAGAGAGGGGCGACGACGCCTCCTCCTTTTCTGGCCGGAGTCCGCGTGCCGACGGGATGGACAGCCGCCATTGCTCAACCTCTGCATGGAGCTGGTCCACTGTGGCCAGGCTGTGGGCAGTTGTGTTGCAAGCGCTGCCGACACTAAAGAGGGAGGCATATGTGCGAGAAAGTAAACGGGCATGCCTTATTGATAGCACAAGCCAAGTCGACGATAGCGGAACGCACGTCTCGACAGACGGCGGCAGCGGACAGGCAATGTCGGTATCGACAAACGTGGAGCCTCTCCCAAAATGAAAGCTGGTGACCTTTTCGATGCCGTACAGGACCCAAAAGGTGCGCTGGAACGTGGGCGAAGAAGTGGCAGCAGTCTGGGCCAGAGCCTGGGCTCTCCGTGCTGCTTCGCCGAGAATGACACGTTCGATCGACAGACACGCCACGCCCAGACCGTAGACAGACATGGCCGTCAATGCTTGAAGGGCCAGCAACGAATCTTCTGGCAGAATCAAGAGGTCGGCAAAGTGGGCGAGCGCGCCTCTCGAGAACAACCGCCAGGCCGTGCTCGTGCCCGGCTCAAAGCCGTTGGTCTTGTTCGTCGTCGTTGGGTTGCTGCTGTTGTCGATGTAGGCACATCCAATGGCCAGCACAGAGTGGTAGAGTGCCGACCACGCTTTTTGTGTACCAGGCAGGGACTTGTTGTGGTCGCCGCTTTTGACCCGTGCCTCAAATGCGGCGCGGTCCAAGAATGGGAGGAGAGGATGCAATCGGTCAAAGTAGGCGCTAATGCAGGCGGAGGAGAATTCGTTGTCAATACTGACGGGTTCTACAGATTTGGCAGCAGGAGCCGCGCTTTCTCCGTCTGTAGAGCCCGGCGCATCAGCCGGCCGTCGCAATCTCTGCCTGACCTGGGCATTGATCCGCCGCACGAGCTCGTCGACTTTGTGATTGCGCAAACGGGTCGACAATGATCGCAGCCGACTTTCCGAGAAATAGGTCAGACTGTAACTGCCGCCAAAGATGCTGTTCACTTTGCCGGGGAGGCCGGCTGGGCCGTCTTTGTCGTTTCCACTCGTATGGTTCGCCTGCGCCAGCAAGTGGTCGACATACAACGTCGGGACGGCTGGCACGGCTAGTGGCTGTGTCTTTCCTGGACTCGACTGGCTCACAGGAAGAGCGAGAGCTTCTGCATTCACTTCTTGCGAAGTACATGCAGGAGTCGGCTCGTCCACGTAGCGCAGCGCCTCCTCAACGGGCGACGGTCCGTCGACACCCGCATTGTGCGACCGCGTGAAGCGGAGGTGTTTAGTGACTGGAGTGTGAGCGGGAAATCATTTCAAGATAAAAAGGAGAGGGGCCTACCATTCCGTCGGGGCACTTTCTTTTTCCCGAAGCAGCACACCTCTTTGCGGCGCTATACCGTCAGTGGTGATTTCGCATATGATTGGCGGGCGCAGGACTTACAACACAGTTGCCGCACGGCGCGGGATAGTCGGTGTCTACAAACTTTAGCGCTGCACATGCTCAATCATTTCAATGGGGCCACTCACTGGGACACTTGACTTTGCGTGCCTTGCAGGCATCGCACGACTTGTGGCCGCCCTGCCGGAATGCAGGCTGTGGGGGCGACGAGGCAGACGCGGCTCGCGGTGATGCAGAGGCTGCAGGCTGTGGTTGGCCTGGTGGTGTAGGCGCGGCTGAAGATGGTTGTGCAGCCTGTTTGCGACATGGTGTTGGCGCTGGCGCTTGCTCTCGCTGCGGCGCCGAGCCCTCTGGAGAGACCATTTCGGCAGTTGTCGAGGGTGGGCAAAAAGACATTAGCGAGAAGAGAGAAGTGACGAGTCAACGAGCGACGAACAACGAGCAACGACAGTCTGGTTCTCTCCAAGCGAACGTCAAGCGAGATGTCGGTGGGGTCGATTAGAGAGTCAAGAACGTACGAAGTGCAGATGTACGAAGACCGTCGAAACGACTAAGAGGACAGTTCGTACGAGCCCGTCCTTATGAGGTCGAGATCGGTGCAGGCAGACACGAAAACTCGGATAGTCTGGGAGGAAGGAGGTCGACGACAGAAGGTTGAAGAAACAGGAAATAAGATTCACGTCGTTCGGCGCCGAGGAGGGCGAGGAAGGTGCGAAGGGGGAGGTGATGTTTTGCGTTGGAGGAAGGAGCGATGTCGAAAACTCGGTGCCGACTTTCCGTTTCGGGTTTAGGCCACTGCCCCTATTCCGCGGGTCCCGTCCCGCGTCTGACAAGGACCCGGTTTTGGGGCTCTGATGTGCTTGTTAGTGCTGGTTTAGTGGGTCCCGACGCCATGGGTCGTCACTTACACGGGACGCGCGCCGACGACATTTAATTCTTGATGTGTTATCTGTGTTTCCCATTCGGACGAGTTTTTGTTGACAACGTCTGTGGTGATCTCATTTTTTCCAGGTGCTCCTACAATCTTACAAGGAAGGGCCAATGGATTTCCCGAGAACACGAGGGTCTGTCATAGGCGGCAAGGAGTGAGCATGGATGGATGTGAGCAAGATAACGGACAGCACGTCTATTTTCGTCTTGGAAGATTTCTATTTTTCAATTTTTCTGTGATCAAAAACAAATAAATAAAAAGAGAAGAGGAGCACACGTAAATAGAAGAACCCTCGAGTGGAGCATACGGATATGAGATTGGGCAACAGACAACAGAGCCCAGTCCATCTCGATTGCCCGAGACTATCAGTGATCCGAGTTCACATGCAATAAATATATGTTCATCCTCTCTGCCACATTGAGTTCCTTCTCTACTACAATCAACTCGATCACATCTTTTGTCATCACCAACACCTTGTGGACACTATGACGCCGACAAAAGAACACGAGCCGTCGCTAGAGTCGACCCAGACAATGGTCATGGCGGAGATAGAGGTCAGCAACGTCAACAACGTCAGCATCAACAACGCTGACCACAAAGACCACAACAACATCGAGACTGCCGACCACGACAACGACAGCAATGCGGCCGCCAACGAGATGGTGCGGCAGTTCAGTCTCGAGATCATCCGGTCTGTCTCGCACGCCACGGACAGACACCAACCGCAGCCTGTCGACGGCCAGTCGGCCCTCGACCCAACATCGCCGCGCTTCGATGCTCGCCTCTGGGTCCGGACTCTGCTGCACAACTGCTCCCAGGATACTGAGAAATTTCCTCGTCCTACAGCAGGTGTTGCCTATCGTAACCTCAAAGTGCACGGTTTTGGAGGCAGCGCCACCGATGTTCAGCGCGACGTTTTGAACGTGTTGACACAAGGTCCCCTCCTCGCCTACCAGTGGCTCCGCAGCCGCCGGCGCCAGGTGCCGATCCTGCACGACATGGACGGCCTTGTAAAGAGTGGGGAGATGTTGTTGGTCCTCGGCAGACCCGGCAGCGGCGTCACGACTCTCTTGAAGACGCTGGCCGGTGAGGCAGGACAGGGCTTGGTCCTAGGGCCTGACTCGTCCGTCTCATACCAGGGCATTCCATTGTCGGTGATGCAGTCCCGCTTCCGGGGCGAAGTCGTCTACCAGGCTGAGACGGACGTGCACTTTCCGCAGCTGACGGTGGGGCAGACCCTGCAGTTTGCGGCGGAGGCACGCACCCCGAGGGTGAGGCCTCACCTTCCTGGTATTGAGGGTACCGTTTCCCGCTCACAGTACGCCACCCACCTCCGCGACGTGGTCATGGCCATGTTTGGCATCTCCCATACAGTCAACACGCGCGTCGGCAGCGATCTCGTCCGGGGCGTCAGCGGCGGCGAGCGCAAGCGGGTGAGCATTGCGGAGTCGATGCTGTCCGGGGTGGGCTCGACCTCGGGGATGGGCACCGTCGTCCAATGCTGGGACAATGCGACGCGCGGGCTGGACAGCGCGACGGCCCTGCAGTTTGCCAAGAGTGTGCGACTGTCGACCGAGCTAGCCGGCACGACGGCACTGGTGGCCATGTACCAGGCGTCGGAGGCGGCGTACGCTCTTTTCGACCGAGTCTGTCTGCTGTACGAGGGCCGGCAAATCTACTTTGGGCCAGCCGATGCTGCCCGTGTCTACTTTGAAGAGATGGGCTACCTGTGCCCGCCGCGGCAGACGACGGCGGACTTCTTGACATCGCTCACCAACCCTGGCGAGAGACGCGTCCGACCGGACGTGCATCCGGACAGCGTGCCGCGGACACCGGACGAGTTTGCCACTGCGTGGAAGTCGAGTGCCTTGAATGAAAGGCTGATGGCCGATCTGGACGAGGTTGACACTGGCAGTGACGGCAGCGCTGTCGATGTCATGGCTGCTGCTCGTCGTACCCAGCAAGCCGCCTTGACCCACCCAAAGTCGCCATACACTCTGTCGTTCCCCCAACAGGTTGCACTCTGTATGAGACGCGGCGTCCAGAGACTGCAAGGCGATGCCACGTTTTTTATCGTCACCGTTGCTGGTAATCTTGTCATCTCCCTTGTCCTGGGCAGCGTCTTCTTCCAGCTGCCCGACGATGCGTCGTCGATCAACTCCCGCTGCATCGTCTTGTTTTTCGCCATCCTGTTTAACGCCTTGAGCAGTGCCCTCGAGATCTTGTCGCTCTATGCCCAGCGCCCCATTGTCGAAAAACACGCCCGCTATGCCCTGTACCAGCCCGCCGCTGAAGCCGTCGCCTCCGCTCTTTGCGAGATGCCCTCCAAGATTCTGTCTGCTCTAGCGTTCAACATCCCTCTCTACTTCATGGCCAACCTGAGGCACGGTGCAGGCCACTTTTTTATTTTCCTGCTGTTTGGCTTTTCGTGTACTTTGACGATGTCCACCGTCTTGCGCACCATTGGCCAGGCCTCGCGGACGGTCCACCAAGCACTGACGCCGGCCGCCGTCATGATTTTAGCTCTGGTAATCTACACGGGCTTCGTCCTCCCGACGAGCGCCATGCAGGGCTGGCTGCGCTGGGTCGCGCGTGTCAACCCCATTGCCTATGCCTACGAAAGTCTCGTGGTCAACGAGCTTGGCGGGGGCCGCACGTTTCCGTGTACACAATTCGTGCCAGCCTACCCTGGTGTGGAGCCGACGCAGAAAACATGTGCCACGGCGGGTGCTGCCCCCGGCGCCGATTTTGTGGTAGGCAACGTCATTCTGCAGGGCAGTTATGGTTATGAGGACAGCCACAAGTGGCGCAACCTGGGCATCCTGGCGGCGTTCATGGTCTTTTTCTTCTCGCTGTACCTGTTAGCCGCCGAGATGGTCACCGAGGCAGAGTCCAAAGGGGAGGTCCTTGTCTTCCGGAAGAAGCAGAAGCCGGCAGAAGGCCCAAAGACAGAGTCAGAGAAGAAGCCCAACGAGGACAACAGCAACACTAGTGCTGGAGAGAAGAACATCGGCTCCAAGGGCATCTTCCACTGGAGGGACGTCTGTTACGACATCCCCGTGGCCGGCGGTGAGACGCGTCGTCTTCTCGACCACGTCGACGGTTGGGTCAAGCCGGGCACGCTGACTGTCCTGATGGGCGTCTCAGGTGCTGGCAAGACGACACTGCTAGATGTATTGGCGGCCCGCGTCACGACTGGCGTCGTTTCTGGTGCCATGCAGGTCGACGGTGTCGTCCGCGGCTCGGCCTTTCAGCAACGCACAACCGGCTATGTCCAGCAGCAGGACGTCCATCTGACGACGTCGACCGTTCGAGAAGCCTTGAGGTTTAGTGCCGAGTTGCGGCAGCCGTCCACTGTTTCTGTCGTCGACAAACACGCCTATGTCGAAGAAGTGCTTGAGTTGCTCGAAATGACAGAGTATGCCGACGCCGTTGTCGCCGGCCTGAATGTGGAACAGCGCAAACGCCTGACCATTGCCGTCGAACTCGCCGCCAAGCCGGACCTCTTGTTGTTCCTGGATGAGCCCACGTCGGGCCTCGACAGCCAGACCGCCTGGTCCGTTACCACGCTTGTCAGACGTCTTGCCGACCATGGCCAGGCCGTTCTCTGCACGATCCACCAGCCGTCGGCTCTCCTGTTCGAACAGTTTGACAGATTGCTCCTGCTAGCTGCCGGTGGACGCACCGTTTACTTTGGCGAGATTGGTCCACACGGGGAGACCCTCATCAAGTATCTCGAGAAGAACAGGTCGCCCGAGAGTACGGTCCCCGACTGCGCCCCCGACGAGAATCCGGCAGAGTGGATGCTTCGGGTCATCGGTGCCGCCCGCGACGAGGTCCAGGTATCCGACCACGTCCAGGACTGGGCAGCTACCTGGCGGGCCAGCAGCGAGTACCGCCAAGTGCAGGCCGAGCTGGCCACCCTCGAGGGCGTGACTGGCCCTGGCGCTCCCGCTGTCGACGTTGACTCTTCTGCACCCACATATGCCGCTCCTTTCACAACCCAACTCCTGGCCGTCACCCGCCGCGTCGCGCAGCAGTACTGGCGCACTCCGTCCTACATTTACGCCAAGCTGGCCTTGTGTTTTGGCACCGCTTTGCTGATCGGCCTCTCCTTCAAGGGCGCCCCTCTGACCGAAACCGGCCTCCAAAGCCAAATGTTTTCCCTGTTCCTGCTGCTCGTCATCTTTGCCTTTTTGACCTACCAGACCATGCCGCACTTTATCCAGCAGCGCGAGCTTTTCGAGGTCAGAGAGCGCGCCGCTCGCACCTACCACTGGGCCGTTTTCGTCTTGGCCAACATTCTGGTGGAAATCCCATGGAACACCTTGGCCGCCCTCTTGGTATTCTTGCCGTTCTACTATCTCGTCGGCATGCAGAACAACGCCGTCCCCACCCACGCTGTCGCCGAGCGCGGCGGCCTCATGTTCTTCTTCCTCTGGGTCTTCCTTCTGTTCGAGTCCACCTTTGCCGACATGGTCGTCGCCGGCGCGCCCACCGCCGAGCTGGGAGCAACCATTGCCCTCCTCTTGTTCGCGTTCTGTCTCATCTTTTGCGGGTAAGTTTTTGTTGTGTCCTCGCTTCGCATGATTCTCTTTCCTCATGTCATCTGCTGCTCATGTCTCGCCTCGCTCAACGTTCTTTGCTAACTTCGCCCAGTGTCATGGTCCCCGCCTCGTCCCTCCCCGGCTTCTGGTCCTTCATGTACCGCGTCTCCCCTCTGACTTACCTGATTGGAGGTTTGTTGGCAACAGGCGTCGCCCAGAATGATGTTACCTGCTCGACCTTGGAGCTGCTCTCCTTCCAGCCTCCTGCCAATGTGACTTGCGCCACCTACATGGAACCTTATATGCAGATCGCCGGCGGCCGTCTTGCCAACCCGGACGCCACCCTGCCCGACGCATGCGAGTTCTGTTCGCTCGCCACCACCGACGCTTACCTCGCGACCGTCAACATTTTCTACTCGCAGCGCTGGCGCAACCTGGGACTCATGTTTGCCTACATTGTCTTTAATGTCGCGGCGGCCCTCGGTCTGTACTGGCTTGCACGGGCGCCCAAGACGGGCTTCAAAGTGAGGGTGGCTAGTGCTTGGGGGAGACTCACAAAGGTTACGAAGAAGTGATTTACATTTTGTGTCTTATTTGATTTTTATTGTTTAAATTGTCCCTCGTTTTGAGTTCCTTTGTTTCCTTTTATTAAATTCTACGCTCGTTATAGACTGCTGTTCCTTGTATCATAGACTAAAACTACATAACTAAATCAAAATAACGGAGCAGACAGTGTTTACTTCTCCTCCCACAAGATCTTTCCCTCCTCGAACCCTGCCGCCTGTGCAAAGTAGTATCCTCGCTGGTTCGTGGCCAGCTTCAGTGGTGCAGCCCCTTCTCTTTCCATTGTGAAGTCGCAGTTGAAGTGCGTATGTCCAAATCCCCAGGCCCTGACTTTCGGCGACGTGAAGCATTTTTCACCAGTCAAGTCTGTAGAGAAGGCACTCGTCAGAGTGTCGCTCGTGTGTTTTGGGTCTTTGGCGCGAGCATTCAATGTTGGCGACCAGTGTGTGAGAACCACAACGTTCTTGATATCCTCCTGTCCCTCCATCTCTCTCACCGTATCGTTGAGCCAAAACAGGTCCCGGGCATGCGAGGCATTGTGCGATGCCACGTCCCACCCATCAATATGATAGAAATCGTTGAGGCCCATGCTGACGGCCATCTCGCGCTCGGGCGGGATGTACGAGAACAGGCTGCAGCCGAGGACGACCGTCTGAGGCGACAGGCGGTACGTGCCTCGGTCAAGGAGGACGAACTGCCCCAGCGTTGTGTCGATCGCCTGTCGTGTCTTGAAGTCCTTCTCGACCTTTCTCAAAATGTCCAGCGTCTTTGTCCACGTCGAATGGTACGCCTCGTGGTTGCCAGCGACGAACAGGACCGCCCGAAACTGGCGCAGCTGCTTCTCCAAAAACGCGACGAGGTCCACGCGGTGAGGCTCGACGTTGCCAATGTCACCGACGAGCGCAAGCACCGGTGCGTGCGGTACAATCTCAAAGACATCGTAGCCCTTGGGAGCCTCAAGGTGGAGGTCCGACACGATCTGGAGGGACATTGTGGTGGTTCTGAAGTTGGTGTTGATGTTGAGGTGATGGTGATGTTACGAGGAGTGTGAGTGTAATTGGAAGTAAACAGTGTCACGGAATTACACCGCGATTGGGGGCCAATCGAAAATGCGGGGCAATTTTCAAAACATCAACAAAACACAGATTAGGCAGCACAATTGCAGCAGGCATACTTTTATGCAGCAATTTATCTCAACACCATTTTTTTTTTCAGTCTACCTTCCCGTTACACGTCATTCTCCTCCAGCTTAGACCGCGGCACGACATCCTCTTCGGCCTCGGTCGCCCGCAGCGTCACGGCCACCTCGCCCGTCAGCAGCTTGTCGACATTCGGCACAAAGATGCTCAGGATGATGCCAATGCCGCTGAAGGCAATGGTCGAGTAGAACACGGTGCGGTATGCGTCGGCACTGGCCGCCTTGTAGGCGTGCACGCCGACGGCCAGGATGGTCTCGTTGAGGCCAGCGATGCCGGCCGCCGTGACGGACGATGCGCCGCCGGACTCGTAAGCGGTGATGAACGCGCCCGTTTGGGAGGCGGCCAGGCCGGTAGCCTCAAGTGCCGCCGGGACCTGGGTCGGGATCGTCGTGGCCAGCCGGTTGGACAGAACGACGGTGTACACGGTGCCGCAGAGCGTCGACACAAACGAGCGGGAGGAGCCGCCAATGCCGAGGGCAGTGCCGATCTCACGCTGGTCCGTGATGCAGATGGAGGCGCAGGTGGACGTCAGACACTCGTTGGCGCCGATGAACGTTGTGCCGAGCAGCAGAAGAACGATGGCGCGCGTCGGCGTGTCCGGCGTACAAGTGGCCATGCACGCCAGCAGAGCGGCGCCCGTAAAGAAGACAAACCGGATCACCCAGTGGATCTTCTTCTTGGCGAACCCGGCCAGGATCTCGCCCGCCGTGATACCGGCGCCCACAACGCCCGCCGCCCAGCCGCTCCACATAATGTCGTGCTGGTCGGCATACAGGGCCCTGACCATGTCGGGCCAGATGACGGCGAAAGCGTAGTAGACGGACGCGCCAATCGACCACATCAGGATGCACACCATCCAGTCCCGGTTTTTCAGCAGATGGACGGGCAGCAGCGGCTCCTTGAGGGGCACATAGACTTCCCAAGCAAAGAAGCCCGCCAGCAGCAGCACGCCAATCACCACTGTGGCAATCACCTGCGCCGACTTCCACGGGTACATGCCGCCGCCCCACGACAGGCCCATCATGAACAGCAGCAAGCCCAGCGTGGCCATCAGAGTTCCCACATAGTCGAAATCCCGAATGTACGCCATGACGGCGCCGCTGCCGTGCTTCATGGCAAAGGTGGGCGGGTGGTAGAACAGGTACCACGCAGCCGTGCACACTGCGTTCATCGCCGTCAACAGGTAGAACGAGCCTCGCCAGCCGACGCTCGACTGGTACTCGAAAGCATAGCCGATGACGGGCCCGAACGCGTTGGGCATGATCAGCCACAGGTAGCAGTACGAGTTGGCCAGCACGCGGTACTTCATCGGCACGAGCTCGCCGACGGCGAAGACAAACGAGAGCTGCGCCGACGAGCCGAGGCCGATCAGCGTCTCTCCGGCAATCATAGCGGGGATGTTGGGCGCCACGGCACAGACGATGCTGCCCAGCAGCGCCAGGGCACTGCCCACGATGAAAAACCACCGCCGGCCAAAGATGTCCGTGAGGCGGCCCACAATCATGAGCCCGACCGCGCCCGTCAGCGTGTATGTGAGGGCCACCCAGTTGATGTCGCTGCTGGGACCAATGTCTGCGTTCACAATGCCCAGCAGCGGCGCAATGAACGAGAACCCGGCCACGCCGCACATCAGGCTCATTCCGATGGCAAACATGCTGCCCCAGAAGTGCACCGTCCGGAAATACCCCTTGGGCAGGTCCATGTCGTCAATTGAAAACACTTTGCCCGTGGCATCGTTCTCGGTGTTGTGCACCGCGGTGCCCGTGTTAATGGCATTGTCGGTCTTTTCGTTGTGCACGACCGGTGCCTCTTTGGGCTCGTCGACGGAGGCCATGATGGAGGTGATAGGGTGGTAGGGGTAAATGTCGGATGATGTCTGATGTATGATGCTCGAGTCAATGCTGATTACAAAAGATGGGACACATCTCTTTATACCGAAGATCATCAGGGACAGGGAAACGCCGTCTCCTCACCTCTCCTCACTTTCTCCGCGTTTTACCTCGTCTTTTTTTCTTCTTCTATTTTTTCTCCTCTCCTTCTCTCCTCCCCACACTGGTTCTCCTCATCCACAACCCCGGATGTTGTATGCCGCTGATCTCTACTGATTTTGGACTTGGTCTGGCCTTCCCTGGTGTGTTCTTGCCTGCTGCCCGGGATAGCTACCCCGGACTCTACGTTATCCCCGCAGACAGTCCCGTAATCAAGACAAAAAGTGTCCCTGATTCTGACGAATTTTGGGTAACTGTATCCGCCCATCACTTTTCTATGTGCATGCACTACAAAGTAATATCACAACTCCATGTGGAGATTCAAGATGTTCTTTGCGGAGACGTAGAGAAAAGAAACGAAACGATGCGGAGAGAACATCTTCAGGAGAAAACAAATGGATATGCTCTCCCAGATGTGGAGACCGTGCATGTGTGGATGGACAGGGGACATCGGGAATTGAATATCGGAGAAAGAATGGTAGATGGACCAAGTTCACACGTACACAGTGGTTTCGGCCGGTTGGCAGATTTCGTTCCGCAGTGTGCATGCTTTCTGGAACACCGAACCTCATGGTTTTCTATGTTCATCACATCTTTTGTGATCTTTAATAATTGCGATAAGATGCAGAAGAATGAACATTGAAACGAAACCAACGATTTGTCACAGTACGGAAATAAATCTACTTAAACTTCAATGGAAGTCGTATTTCCACTTTTCCATGCCCCGTTGGCAGAAACAAAAAGACTAATGAGTCGACGCCACACAGTTGTTCCATTTCACGATTCAGTAGGGCCATTCCTGACTCGTAAGCCCATGAAGGCGTTCATGTTAACGCTCAAAATGTTCTGCCAGTCCAACAGCAACGGCCAGCCTCCCCGATCTTATGCCCACGTTGAGAATAGTTGGAGAACTACAAGGTGAAGCGTGAGACGGGGACTGTTTACCGCTGTCTGGTTGTACTGCCGATCCTTGCCTCCACTGCCGGTCCGTGTTGGGCTGGCGCTGAAGCTACGGCTATTCAAGTAGCGGATAACAAGGACGATGCTTGGCTGGTGTTAGTGGACTTTTTGGGACTGGTGAAGCTTCGATAGCGTTGCGTTCCGTGCGGGGACGGCTCGCTCCAGCGCCCCAGCGCCACAATGGGTAACGGGCAACGGAAAAGCAAGGCTGAAGTGGACATTGAGCAGAAAACAAAAATGGATTTTGATGATATTCACTAAACATAAAAAAATGAAGAGATCATTGATAGACTGTCTTTCACATAGAAAGTTTCTTTCGAAAATGGAGCAGACAAAGTCATCATGCTGATTTTGCCAGGTTTTGTTCAACTTAAACTTTTTGAAATTTATTTTTCCTCAGAAAAACAAAGTAAAATGTCAAAATCCAAAATTCTTAACGAAATAAATTGTAAAAAAACCACCAACATCCCTCAAATGACATTAAATAAATATATAAGAATTTAAAACATTCAAAATAATGATTTACACTCTCCAAACGGCCAAAAAGTGTTGATAAATGGTCTGTATGTTTGCTGTTGTGGATCTGTGAGATTAGTCATTTTGGTGTAAGTGACGTCAGTGCCCTCCCAATCATCCACCAAAACAACAGCATGGAGATGAGGTCTTCATCCCAAAAATGATTTTGCATAAAGACAGCGTGCAAATTGAATTCCATTGTTTCGAAAGCTATTTGGGATGTCGAATTGATGCTAATAAAACATGGGGTGAAAATGACCGTTTCTTTGGTGCAGTCACGTGCAGCCACAAAGAACGACGTCATACATTCCGCGTCGAGCTACTCAAACGGCAGGCGCGATCGACAGCTCCCAATTGAGCTTCCTTGTGCAAACAAACCGCAAAGGTTCCACATGAGCATCAAAAAGCTCAATTGAACTTATCATCATCCGGTCCACGACGACACCAACTCCGACATGTCATTCTGCGACCCGTGCGGCTTTTGCGGAGGTTCGCGTAGCGACTACGAAGATGCCGACGACGGCGAGCGGCGCCCGCTGCTGGCAAACGGCGACGAAGAGACGGCGCACCAACGAGCCCTGCACCGCAAGCTGCACACGTACCAAATGGTCAAAGCCATGCGCGAAGGCTACCTGCCGTCGACGCAACAGCTGGTAAAGAATGTGGGGAGGCTGCGGGGCGACGCAAGACCTTCTGGGTTGAGCGTATCGGGCCAGCACCTGTCGGCGCTCAGTGGCCGCTGGCTGGACCAGCTGGCCCTGCTGCTTGAAAACAAAAACGGCGGCGACCAGATCCAGGACTTTGCGTGGTGCGTGCGGCGGGCACGGCTGGACGTCAACGTCAGTGTCGACGCAGACGAGATTGGCCGCATCGGGAGCCAGGCCATGTTCCGGGCAGGCCAGGCGGCCGGGTACACGTCGGCAACCTACCAGAGCTTGCAGACCGTGACCACGCTCCTCTTGACAAACGCGCCGTTCCGCCTGTTCCTGGCGGACTTGACGGCGGTCGGGCGGGACGTGTTCCGGGACACGGCCCAGTCGCTGGCGGATGCGTCGCAGCAGGCGGCCGAAAACGTGGCCGAGGTACCAGCGGACAACATTGAGAGCGCAGCCGAGGTCGACGGGGCCGTGCCTGCCCAAGAGACAGTGGCTGCCGTGACGGACGAGGTGGTGGCGGGGGCGTCCAAAGTTGCGGCAGATGCACAGCAGAGCGTGACGGCCAAGCTGGTCGAGAATGACGACGGTGCACGAGAGCGGCTGCTGGGAAGACTGAAAGAGGCCGTGGGCACCCTCAGACAGCGTCCAGACTACGCCCAGTCAGTGTCCACGCTCACACTCCTGCTGCAAAAGTACGCCGAGACGTACGTTAGAGCGGCCGAGGGAGTAGTCGACGCTGTCGAGGAAGCGGTAGACGAGATTCGGGAAGGACCTGGCACGACTGGAGCGGTAACGACAAACGATGAGGCGGACGTGGCCCTGCGCAACTTTTGGTCGTTCCTGACAGCCTTTGGCGACCCGGCGGCATGGACGAAGCTCGAGGCTCAGTTCCGGGCGTTGTTGGACCGTACCAAGGGAGACAGCCAGCAAGTAGACACGTTTGTAAGGTCGGCTGGCTACACGCTGCAGAACATGTTGACCGATCCGGCCTTCTTTGACGACGTGGAGGGCCAGCTGGGCAAGTTGAAGAGAGAAGGCGCTGAGCTGGAGGAACAGCTGGGGTCGTCCGATTCGACGTCGTCGACGTCTATCCGTGAGGATATCGATGCACTTCTCGCCCAGGTCAAAACAACACTGCAGTCTGTGGCTGAGGACAAAGATGTATCCGACTTGGTCTCGACGTCGACGCGGATTGCCGATATTCTGTGGCCAGCCGAGGATGGGTATGTCAACACGGAGCTGCTGCAGGACACCGTGTCTGTTTATCTGCCGCGCCTCGTGCAGGCCATCCAGTACATCCCAATTCCACGACTCGAGATTGTTTCCAACGATGTCGATCTTCTGCTGGAAGGTCTTGTTCTCGAACCGGGTCGGCACCACGATGTGCACGCACCTGCTTTGCATGGCACACCATCCGAGCCTTCCTCGTTCCTGCCCAACCGCCTCCAGGTCCAGATCCGCAACGACATTGACATCCACCAGACGCACGTCGGCGCGCGCCACGACCGGGGATCGTCTGTCGGCACATCGGCCACCATTCTTATTCGTGGGTTGTCCGTCGCCGCCGAAGATTTTGGCTATGTCTTGAGGGTGCACTCGGGCCTCTTCTGGTTCAACGACGAGGGCATTGCCTCTTTCCACCTCGATGAGCGCGGCATCGACGTGCAGCTGGATGTGGATGTCGTGCGAGGCACTGCCGACAAGCTCTTGAAACTCAAGAGAGTACGGGTGCACATCCACCACCTCGACTTCAGTCTCCGGCAGAGCAAGGTGTCGTGGCTGGCGTGGATGCTCAAGCCCATGCTGCGGCCAATGTTGAAGGCGACCCTCGAGCGTCAGCTGGCTACCTCCATCATGGAGAGCCTGCAGACAGTCAACCAGGAACTGGTCTTTGCCCGCGAGCGGCTGCGGGCGGCCAAGATTGCCGCCGGTGGAGGCAGCAGTCTGGAGACGATTGTGCCGGTCATCAAGGCAGTCCTTTCTCGTTACCAGGCATCGGTCGACGAAAACCCGGACATGGATGTGTCAGTCGGCTTCCAAGAGGGTGCCACGGGAGTGTTTGACGGCGTCTATGCGCCGGGAAGTCTTGTCCGAGTCTGGAGGGAAGAAGCAGAAGAGGCACAGCAGCGCATCAACGAAGATTCTGCCAACGGAAGATATGCTCGTGATGGATGGCGCAACGGGATCTTTGACGTGCCGACGGATGAGGGGATCTAGGTGGAGGTGTATGGTATTCATTTAAGGAGTTCAAGGATGGAGTTACGGAACAATTTGTATTTTTAACGATATGTACACGATGGGAACAAAAATTGTTGATTTCTCTTTTCCTCAAGTCTACAACTCCTTCCAGTTGTAGGCTTGCTCCCAAGCATAAGCTACCCTGTAGACACTCTTCTCGTCAAACCACCGGCCGACAATCTGAAGGCTGACCGGCAGTTTCGTGCCCGACCCAGCTAGCGGTCCCTCTTCAATAGGAAGCATACCACATGGCACGGCCAGCACCGGATGCCCGGACTGGTTGAACGGCGCCGTGTTGTAGGTGAGGCCGACCTGCTTGCCGATCAGGTCGAGTGGTTTGGCCTTGTTGTCGGGCGTCGAGCTGGCAAACGGGATCGCGGCGTGCGAGTTGGCTAGGTACGGCAGGTTGGGCAGAAGGAGGACATCGTATTCGGCGAGGACTCTATCGTAGTCTTGACGCAGTTGGAGCGACAGGTTGGTGGCGTGGCCGAGGAGTGTTGGAAAGTTCTTCATCCCGTAGGCGCCGTTCAGCAGAATGTTCTTGGTGCTCGGGTACATTTGGTCCCAGGCTGACTGCGTCAAGGGAGACACGCGTTCTGTGACGCTGTTCAAAATGTAGCCCCGCCGTCCAAACGTGATGCCCAGCTTGTTGGCCGCTCCACCAGCCTTGGAGATGCCCGTCCAAATGGCCGCACCGTGCTTGTGCATCGGCACGCTGACCTCGTCGACTGTCGCTCCCAAAGCCCGGAATTTGTCGACCGCTGCAAGGAAGGTTGCCTTGACGCGAGGATCGAAAGCAGGCATTTCTAGCGACTCTTTGATGAGGCCGATCTTGATGCCAGTAAGGTCTTTGGCATTTGGCAGTGCCTTGAGCAGGGCAGCATAGTCTGGCACGTCTTTGGGGAGTGGCGCACCAAACGAGCGGTCATCGATCCAATCATTGCCCGCCATCGCCCTGAGGAGAGCCGCATTGTCCAGCACCGTCCGCGTCATCGGCCCCGCGTGGTCATTGGTCGGCTCGTTGGAGCCCACGCCCGTGTACGGCACCAGCCCAAAGGTTGGTTTCAGGCCAAAGAGACCGCACCACCCGGCCGGGATGCGGATACTGCCGCCCTGGTCGGCGCCGACGGCCATATCCACAGCACCGGCCGCCACGAGTGCGCCGCTTCCGCTCGACGAACCGCCACTGCTGTAGCCGTGCGCATACGGATTGTGCACAACGCCCGTGTTGGCCGAGTGCGATGTCGCCGAGTGGCAGAAGTTTTCGCAGACGGCGCGCCCGGTAATGGTGCCGCCGGCTTCCAGAATGCGCGTGACGAGAGTGGCGTCCACATCGGGAGTGTAGTTCTCATAGATGCTGGAGCCCAATTGCATGGGAACACCGGCGAGGCCGATGCAGTCTTTGATGGCGATTGTGCGGCCGGTCAGAATGCCGTCGGCTGGTGCCTTAGTATCCCGAGCGACAAATTTGTACGCCCACGCTCCGAGCGGATTTTCTTCGGGTGTTGGAACCCTCACATCGCCTCGAGTGTAGCGTGTGGTGTCTGGCTTCAAGACGTCCGGCCCGGGCAGCGCAAACAGTGACTCGACCGATTCGTGGTAGACCGCCAGCAGTGTGCGGTAGCTCTCTTTTTCGTCGTCGGAAATTGTCACACCCAAGCCGGCGGCAACTGTGCCGACAGTCTCGACGGTGACCGGATTACCAAGCTTGGTGTCGAGAGTAAAGACGGACATTATGATGGAGCGTTGATGACTACTCTTTGAATTGTATTCGCCCCTGAATTTGTAAACAAAGACCCTTGAATTCTCGTGGGGATAATATGCCATCACTTTTATCACATTATCGCTTGATAATTATCCGAGAAAGCTCGGCCGGTATCGCTTCGACCGTGACATTGGCCGGAACCGATGGTGATATCTGCAGCACAAGTGGGCCGTCGGAGGTTCCGACTGATAGCCTCGGAGCTGTTAATGGCCGCGCTTCGGACCGCCGAATGGCAGATCTGAGCCAAAGCCAGTTTAGCGCAACGGTTCTTGGCCGCGGCGGAACGTCACTCACACGGAAGAGAAAAGGGAGTCAAGATAATCACGATAAGCATGAAGTTTTGCAAGAATTGATTGAATTTTGAGGATTGCTAACAGAGCTAACTGGCCTTCACAGACTGCTGGAGTCATGCCTTTGCCTTGACAGCTGCCTCCAACAGTGCCAGAACCTCCTTCTCCGACCGCACCTCGGAAAATTTTTGCTGCATGTCAAACAGGCTGTTGTCGTTGACCGTGGCGTGGCGGTCGCCACAGGCCTCGCGCACCACATACGGGTTGAAGCCGTGCTGCATGGCGTCGAGAGTAGTGGCTCTGACGCAGCCCGAAGTCGAGTAACCACAGCAAATGAGGGTGTCGCACCCGAGGCCGGTCAGCACGCTGGAGAGGGATGTGCCAAAGAAACTGCTGCTGTACTGCTTGATGACGACGATTTCCGAAGGCAAAGGCTGACAGCCCTCGGCAAACTCGCGGAACGGATTGCCCTCGTCGTAGGTGTTCAAAACCTGTGGCAGCTTGTACTTGTACCAGTTGCCGCCGTTGTTGCCGTTCTTGGTGCTGTAGCAGACCGACGAAAACACGACGGGCACGCCGAGAGCGCGGCAGGCCTCGATTGTGCGGACGATGGACTGGCGGGCCTCTTCGAAACGGACGGGTGCGTAGAGCGGACACTTGGGATCCAAATAGCCGACGACGGCGTCGATGACGAGCAGGACGGGCCGCTTGCCAAACGGCAGCTCGTTCTTGCCGTAGCAAAGGCCGTAGTTTTCTGAGATGAGGTGTGAGTGACACTGAAAGCCGCGGATGAGGAGCGTCGTGACTTACCAGCGAGATCCTCGAAGCCGGACATTTTGTAGAAGGGGTAGTTGTTGACTGTGTTGATTTAGTAGTAATGTGAAGCAAGAATATCCTATGATATCAAGCCAGAGGAATTAAAATAAAGGAAAACGAGTTGGCTACATGTATCATCCAGGTAGGTTTAATATGCATGCCGAACGCCACCTCTCGCGGAGTCAAGCCACACCTGCGCAAAGAAGTAACTTCCGCTTTCGGGCAGTTTGAGATAGATAGAGTCAAGAAATAGGAAACAACGTGTTTAGCCGGTGATTCCGATGGATATTGCTGCATGCCGTGGTGGAGCTTGGCCGTTGGTATCGAACCCGGTTGACGGAGATGTGGTGGTGTTTTCATTTGTTGTTCATTTGTTTCACGGTTAAATGCGCAGAGGTTGTTGTTCCCACCAACCTGGTCACTCCGACGGAATTGCCGTCCTGGCCGAGCCCGGTTGCTGGAGATGTCCGAGAGCCTGGTTCGCTCTCGAAGTATCGCGGGACGGCTGATAAAGTCGAAGAAGTCGATAAATTGAGGCGGGACAAGGGGCATGCCGTGCATGTTGGACCTTATCGCCAAGTCTGTCTCCTAAACGCGCCTTGATTGAGACGGCACAGACGGGACGGAAAGTCTTTAATAAGATCAGCATTAATGGATATATGGCGCCCAACTGGGGATATCAGATAAGCGCACGACCTTCGACCAACAATACCTGATAAGCGACCAAATATCTGTGCCGTGTTGATAGGATATCAGGGTATTCCGAAATATAGTCCCCAAGGTGCATGAAGCTTGATACACATGCCCCGGTCAAGACCACATAAGCACAAAAAGTTCCCATGGTCACAATGTGATTCGGGATCTTATTTTTCCTTCTCATATATTTATTTTACCAACATCATCACCACAAGAAAATACCCAAAAGCTGATCATAACCCTTGCAAACAAATCTATTCCACCGAAGATGTCTGCCACTGGCACACTCCAGGTGCTTGAGCCCGGTGTCGGCTATGGCCTTGTCGCCGGCCTCGGCGCAGGCTTCTGTGTCCTGATGATTTTAATCACTCTGGCCCAGAACCGATACGGGCAGTACAATAGCTTCGAGTCCTCGGAAGAGTTCAATGCTGCATCACGGTCCGTCAAGCCGGGCATGATTGCAGCCGGTATCGTGTCTAGCTGGACCCATGCCACGACCTTACTGACGAGCTGCACGCTTTCCTACAGCTACGGTGTCGGCGGTGGTCTGTGGTACGGCGCAATTGGAAGCAGCATGACGCTGTTGTTTGCGTGCACTGCCTATCGGGTAAAGCAAAAGGCCAACCAGGCACACACCTTCCCCGAGATTGTCTTGGCACGGCACGGACGCACGGCTCACAAGATCTACACCTTCTTTGGTCTCGTGTCGAACATCATCAATGGGTCAGCTTTACTCACGGGTGGATGTGGTGTGTTCGCTGCTCTCTCTGGAATGAACATTTGGGCATCCTATTTTATTCTGATCCTGGCCGTCCAGTCCTACATTGTCGTCGGCGGACTTCGGTCGACGTTTGTTAGCGACTACCTGCACACGACCTTTCTGTTCGGCTGCATCTTCACGTTCATGTTCAGCGTCTACGCCGTCAGCCCGGCCATTGGGTCGCCCGAGGCCCTCTATCGTCTCCTTCAGCAACAGACCGCCGACTCGTACAACGGCAGCTACTTCACCGTCAAGTCCAAGGACGGGCTCGTGACGGCCATGACTATTTTGCTGGGCAGCATCTCAGCCATCTGGACGGATCAGGCGTACTGGCAGCGCGTGATTGCGTCAGACCCGCGCACGGCCGTCCGGGGCTATGTCTTGGGGTCGGCCGCCTGGTATGCCATCCCGTTTGCCATGTCGACGTGCATGGGGCTGGCTGTGGCGGCTCTGCGGGGCACCGAGTACGAGCCGGTGAAGCTGACGAGCGCACAAGTGAGTGCCGGCCTGGCTGCACCGGCCGCCGCCATCGCCCTGCTTGGAAAAAGCGGCGCACAGCTCATCATCGTCCTCCTCTTCATGGCCGTCACCTCGTCCACGTCGGCCGAGAGCATCGCCGCCAGCTCGCTCATCACGTTTGACGTGTACAAGGCGTACATCAACCCGGGCGCCAAGAACAAGACGCTGCTGTGGACGTCGATTGCCGGTCTGTTTATTTACGGACTGGTTCTGGCCGCCGTCTGCTGCATCTTTTACAAAGTCGGCATCTCGCTCGGTTTCCTCGTCAAAATCTTTGGCTGTCTCATGGGCGGCGGGTCGTTCCCAATGGCATCCATCGTACTTTGGGACAGGACGAGCACGGCGGCTGCACAGTGGAGCCCGATCCTTGCCCTCTGCAGCGGTCTCGTCACATGGATGGTCACGACGAAAGTGCGCTCCGGACACATCAATGTGACAACACTCGGCGATGCATACAACTCGCTGGCCGCCGATGCCGTCGCTCTGGGTGTTGGACTGGTCATGGTTGTGGCCCTGACGTTCATCTTCCCGGCCAAGATGCCCTATATCATTGAAGGCGTCCCTGTAGACACGGCCGCTGCTCAAGCTGCCGAGGTGGCTGCCGACATGGAAGAGGCTGAGCGGGACGAGAAGGTGGATATGGAGAAGCGAATGGCATCTACTGTGGCGCCTGCCGACGACAACGCCATTTCGTCCCACTTCAACCGCCACAGAGAGCCAATCGTGCCCGTGTCTGCTCTGACTGACGAGGAGGTGAGGTCGCAAAAGATGCTGGCCTGGATGGCGTTCACTGTCGGCTTTTTTGGCTTCTTTATCCTGCTGCCGCTTACGCTGTATGGTACCGGCTACACGTTCAGTCTCGGCTTCTTCAAGGCGTATGTGGTGATTGCCTTCATTTGGATCTGGGCCAGTGCCGTCATTTGCATTTTCTTGCCTCTTTGGGAATCGCGTACGGTTCTGTGGAAGGTGGCAAAGGCAATGTACGGAGATGTGACTGGGAAAAAGTAGACGGAAGGATGTATAAATCGACGAGATGTAGAAATAGTAATAATCATAGCCAGGAGCCACACTGATGGAGTGTGTCGTGTGAATAGACAAATTGCACATAATTTTATCACAATCGTACAAAGACGACTAAATGTGGAAAAGGGGTAGTTGATTTAACCACATCGACGGGACGGGCTAAACCTGCTGTCTTTTCCCGGCTCGCTTGCAAATTCACGGTGAGGACGATATGCCAAATAGTTCAAATGATGGTCTATATGGATGCAAAATGAAAGGGTATATGGACACAGTACGTCGCTCACGACAATCCAACCAGCGATCTGATAATATGCACCATGGGCGGTATCGACGAAAAGGCCACAGTAATGGCACCAAACAGGCCCATCGCCAGACTAGAAATGGCCGCTGCGCGTGGGTCGACCCTCAAAAGTAGAGCAGTTCCGAGCGCCGACGCATTCGCTCCGAATGTCACGCCTCGTGTCACGTAGTCGTCCTCTGGAATACGCAACCAAGCCAATACTTGCCTTCCGATGAGTACGCCCAAGACACCGGACAGAATGGCGACGGCAGCCACAGTGTTGACATCGCCGCCCAGATTGCGAACGGCCGGCGTTGCCAGTGCCAATGTCAGGCTCCGCGACGTAAAGGCCAGACTGCGTTCGGCACTGATGCCAATGTGGTAGCAAACGACGGGGTAGGCAAACAGCGAGGCGATCGAGAGCAAAATGTTGGGCACGACAATGGCCCAAAAGTGGTGCTTGAGTTCGTGCCGGTACTGGTACATCGGAAGCGCCAGCGAGACAATGCTAGCGTCCAACGCACTGGCCAGCATGTCGCCCGCGCCGGGCATGAGCGACGATGGTGATGACAACCAGATCTTGAGGTACGTGTTACCTGGTCGGTACTTGTGCAGTGTGTCGACTAAGCCTTCACCTTCGACTCTTCCAAGGAGCCAAATCACCAAGAGAGTCGAGAAAGCGGACGCCAACACTGGGTGCAGAATCTGACGCCACGACGGCGGCAAGGACATAGCTCCAAAGAACGCCAAAACGTTGACGGCCAGTTGGAGAGGCATGGCATAGCCGGTCGTGTAGTACAGCGGAACACCGACAAACAGGCCAATCGATGCAAACAGCAGGCTGTCCGAGTGCACGCTCAACCACTCTGCCCACCGGTCAGCTCTTGATAGAGGCGTCGGCGATGTCGTTCCGCTGGCAGAACCACTGTACAGTCCCCGTGCCATAATTGCCGCCGCCGATTGCCTTAGCTGAGAAATCCGTCGTGTGTGCGGTGCCGGCACGTCGCTAAACGAGCTGAGGGGGTCGTCCAAGTTTTGGCCGCGGATGGTAATGTAGGCCGCGGCGTGTGATTGTGGAGGCACAGGCGGCATGCCGTCCGTGCTGGGCCTTCCGGCAAAGTCAGTGCGAAGTGGGGTGAGTTCTTCATCTTCGTCGCTGTTGTGGGCCGTGCCTCCCTCGCCCGGATGCACGTCTCGCCTGACGCTGTCTGTCCGCTGGTGCATCGCCTTTCGGGGCGGGCTCGTGAGCAGCTGGATCCACCGCGTCATATACGCCGTCGCGACCATCATGACCAGGAACCCAATCACGAACACGGCAATCATCTTGCCGACTTCCGTGGCCGAAATGTGCGGGCTCAGCGGCAGCATCACAAACGACGGCGTGAAAAAGAGGTTGAGCCACCGCAGCGACCAGCCGCCGGGAATGTTGATCGCCTGGACGAGCGCCTTGGTTCGCCGGTTGCCGAGGACGACGTCCGAGAGGAGGAGACTCAGAAACAGGAGGACGAGACAGGCCACCGACGCCGGAAAGGAGACGCCGCCCATGGCCAGCAGCCGGTCCACGCCGTAGCACGCCGCCAGGATGGCAAAGATGCCGGTGGGCACGTACACAAAGCACCGCACGAGCCGCCGCCAGTCCGACACCAGCACCAGCTTGACGGCCTGCGCCGCGTCCTTGGCGACGAGCCACATGTCTGTGTTTTCTGGGGTCGTAGGGGAGGCCGACCGCTCCGCCGCAGGTCGTTGTCGACCTTGTGCCATAGTGTCGATGTCGTCGAGTTCGATTGATGTTGTTGTCGACTTTGTCGTCGGAGAAATGGAGAAATGGAGGAATGGAGGAATGGAATTGGGAGTTGGAGACGAATTGGAGAAAATGAGAAATGACGTTGTTTTGCAGGTGGTCGCTAGCGCCCGATAGGGCCTTATCGCACCACAAGTGCCGGCCGAGACCGGCGACAAGCGAAAAATATGGCACTAAGATACAGCGAGAAAACAACTGTGAAAGAGTCATAGCGGGTCGGTTCGTCGGTTTCCCACCATTTTGTAGTGAATTTCCCGACGGGGCAGTTTACGGTGGCAACACAGAGTCACGAAGAATTTCCCAAAAGGGTAATGTTACCAAAGTGCGAGTCTTGACCACAATCCATTCCGTCCTTTTAAAACACGAGTTATAATGCTTAATGCGCACAATGTGCAAGTTAGGAGATATTTTATGAGCATTGTAGTTATTTTGGTCAGTTTGTTTTTGTCTTTGTTTTTGTTTTGTTTCAGTTTGTTGTATTTTGTTGTATTTTTTTTTTTCTTTTTTTCTTACAATTTCCCAAAGCCCTGTTAATTGAATAATAGACATCTCTTCGCATTAAGACCAACAGTGCGTAAAGTCTTATTCCTCCATCTTCGCGCTTTGCACACATCATTTCGTGTGATAGATACCCCATTCGATGGTGTAGTCGCCGCATTTCATGGTGCCTTTGGCGCCGAGCCGGCCGGAGCCGCCGAATCGGGCTGCGGCGTCGCGGATGAGGTCAACGGCGTCCTGGTTGGCAATGCGCGTCATGGGGGGGCCCTTGGGGTCCTTCTTGTCCCTCAGAACCTGGACGCCAAAGACACACAGTCCGGCCGACAGAACGGCTTGCTGGTCGGCAAAGACAGGGTAGTCGCCCTTTGTGCCCTCAATGTTCTTGACAATCTGCAGGCAGTCGCCGACGGGCGGCGAGGCATTGCTGGTCTGGTCGACAAAGGAGGAAGCGCCGCAGTTGCTGGCGGTCAGGGGCGGCGGGGCGCACGGGTAGTGCGGCGTGGTCAGGGGCGACAGGCCGAGGTCCCAGGCCTTGAAGGCCATGTCGGCCGAGCACACGGGGATGCGGATGACGCCGGGCGTGGTGTAGTCGCTGCCGAGCAGGTCCATCATGGTGTCGCGGTTGGAGAGGTCGGGCGGGTTGTCGTCGTTTTGGTTGTTGTTTTTCTGGTAGGTACGCACGGCGCCGCGGATCAGGTGGTCGCGCGAGAGGTTGCCCCACTTGTTGCCCGGCGTCAGGTGGTCGAGCCCCGTCGGGGGCTCAAAGGGCACGTGGTGGCAGTCGGCCGGGCTGCAGGAGCCGAGGTTGCAGAGGGGCTGGTCGCAGTGGACGGCGGCGCTCTTGGGATTAGGCATGACGAGGTAGTACAGGCGGTCCTGGTAGCAGCCGTAGGTGGCATGCATGGTGGCGGCCGACATGTAGTCGGGCAGCGGGTCGACGGTGTTGCAGGGGAAGCCGGTGTCGAGCACAAAGGGCCGCAGGCCGGAGACGCGCCACAGATCGGGCAGCGTCGACGCGAAAATAAGGCGCGTAATGTTTTTCGTGAGCGCGTCCGCGGCCTCGGCGGTGTTGTCGATTGGACAGATCTGTGGATTCCCCTCCTGGCACTTGGCGTTCGGGTCGAGCGCGCCGCAGAGCATTTTGCCGTGGGAGACAAGCCTGGTGAGGCGATCGGGGCTTTCGTCGTAGCCACCCATCAGCGCCTCCAGTGCGTACGCCGTGGCGTTGTCCCATGCCAACAAGACCTGGCCAATGTACTCATGGAACTGGGCTTGGCTCTCCTCATTCCATATTGTCAGCCACTTGGCGTTCTTCAGCTCTGTGCCGCTGATGATGGCGCCGCTGGCAATGAGCGCATAGGTGGTGTCCTTGACGTTGTCGCCGGCGTGGGGGTTGTTGGAAAAAAACGGCAGTTTGCCCATGATGGTGTTGAAGAAGGGCGCAGCCGCGGCGGTCGCGCCGAGCGAAACAATGGCGAACAGAATGTCGACCCATGCGGTGTTTTCCGCAGGTATGACGGGCGCAAAGGCGTCTTCAAAATCCTTGAGGGCGGTGTCCACGACCGTGTGATACACCGGACCCGTGAGGATGGTGTGGTATTTGTCAAACATCTGCAAGAAGTACAATGCGTCAGTGGGGGATTGACTTTGGGGGGGGGGGGGGGGGGAATGGAAATAGATGGATATATATGGATATATATGGAAATAGACGAACCCGATGAATTTCCACAAGCGATTTCCAAACAGCATATGCGGCAGCACC